>CM062290.1:465288460-466006813 GCA_031216915.1 Pictodentalium vernedei
ACTCAGGCGAGATTATCTCTAGTTGATTTTAAATACACTCAGAAGTAATTGTCGATTCAAGTGCAGCAGGGACACTGACATTGGCGTTAATAAAAATAGTAAAAAACGAGTGTGTCGTAAGGTCTACGCTGGGGCTGCTAGTCAAGTATCGTCTGTCTGAGAAGGCAGACGACACTTGACCAGAAACGCCCGCATAGGCTACAATTCTCAAGATCGATATAACGTGGAGTAGATTCACGTGTCTCTCGGACTCATAAGAGTTAGGGTTATGCAAACAAAACAGTTATTCAGACTTCAGTATCTGCTGATAATATGGATACTTTCGAAAGTGATTAAGTGCATAAGTCGATTTTTCATCTCCTTCCCCAATACACACCACCGGAACGAGCCCATTGCGCTCACTCCAACCAGGAGTCACAACCCGTGTTCCGGAAACAACTGAACATGTTTAGCTGTACAAGAATTATTTCACAAGCGTCGTTTGTTACTAGCGCCCGACAAAGGGTGATTGATAATTTAAAGGTGAGTTTTTCCAATTTTTACTGGGGACTCCAATAAAAGTGATTAAGTGCATAAGTCGATTTTTCATCTCCTCCCCCAATACACAACCTATTTTCCCCCACCGGAACGAGCGCATTGCGCTCACTCCACCCAGGGGTCACAACCTGTGTTCCGGAAACAACTGAAAATATTTAGTTGTACAAGAATTCTTTCACAAGCGTCGTTTGCTACTAGCGCCCGATAAAAGGTAATTGATAATTTAAAGGTGAGTTTTTCCAATTTTTACTGGGGACTCAAATAAGATTCCGAAATAGGAAACCACTTGTATTTCATAAAATCAAAGAGCGGGATCCTTTCTGGGAGAAATGTTGATTGACCCCTACTATGGCCTTGTCTGAGAAATATTCGAGATTTTTGTTTGAAAATTGAGAAAATACCATTAAAATTAATATCTATTAATATCCACCAGGAAGCTCTGTTAGACAAAGTGTTGATTGACCCCAACGATGGCCCCACTTTTTATGGCTTCATAGGAGAATATTCAAATTATGAGTTCATGGCCCAGAGTAACTTTTTATTGCCTTAATGAACCACACAAATATGGACACCATCAGAATGGGCTCAACAGCAAACTGTAATCGAGTTGTGATTCAATAATTGTGATTCAATAAGAAAAAGGTTCAATGAGATATCTGGAAAATATACTAAAGGTAATTTCATCACACATTGGCTTAAATGTGCTCTAGTTTGAGCATTGTAGTAACACGCTCAACTGATCCAGTTTTGAGTTTGACAAAAATCACCCCGTCGAAGGTCCATGTATCAAGGATTTTCTTTTGTGTCTTCATGGTCCTTGCCCTTCTTGCGATTAGGGCCCGGATATTCGCAAGATCCTCATTCAGATACACGGAAGAAAAATTGATGGACTGCGGAATTTTTTTCCTCAGTTTCTTCAGGGCCGTTTTTGAACGATAAAGACGGTCTCGAGTTCTATAACTGTTCAAGCGAAAAATTATGGGTCTGTTCGGAGCTTTGTTTCTAGGTCCAATACGATGACTCCTAGAAATATCACTTAAAGAAATATCTACACCTATTTGCTTAGCAGTTTCAATCACGATTGCATCGGTGTTCTCATTCTCACTTTCAGGGATTCCAGAAAGTCGCAAAATAGTTCTCCTTCCATACTGTTCCAAGTCGTCCAGTTTTACTTCTAGTGTTACAATTTTGCGATCCCGTTCAGAAAGCTGATCTTTCAAAACTTTAATTTCACCCTCGGCAGCTGAGAGACGTTTATCAATTGCGCCTGTGAAAATCGATTGCTATAAACCCTGCACCGTTTTGTCTCTTAATAGTTCAATGAAATCATCCTTCATGAACGAGATAAAGGGACCCCAGCCTCCTGTCTGATATGGCTTTTCGTCCCCATAATGAGCGCCCAAATGCGAATGGGGAGTGCTGCATAAGTCGATTGGTTGAAGAAAACCATCTTCCTCATCTCTGCCATCCATGCTATCAGCAACCTTTTCTTTCTTCCTTTCAAGTGGGAAAAGAGTAGAGTCGAATGATACCTGGGATATCTGACGACTCTGTTTATCTCTGATGTTACCACCTCACTCTGGATCTGAAGAGCCACTCATTGCAGCTCGTGTTACACTGGGTTGGATAAAGCTTTAATGCCACAGTTACAGTTGAGTAAGAGCAATCAAGCATCAACACGAGAAAATACCAAGGCTATTATCACTCGATCAAAAAGTGTAAAACTCCGCAAACACTGTTATGAATACCCTGTTGCTAATGCTCCTAATGCCCGGTTGTTTCACGGGCTCCAAAACTACAAAGTATTGTGGTGGACAGGTGGTTTTTAAAGAGGTGATCATTAAGATTACTACATGAGAGCCGTAATCTACAGTGAAGGATTTGTGCTCTGCGTGACTTGTTGTAGAAAAAGAAACTTAGCACCAACAGCCTGTCCCGGTTGCGATACTGTTTGAATTGAGGTAATGAGTAGTTTTCGCGAACTTCGTTGGATAAGGAATTCCACATTCTCGTCGCACTCGCAGAAACGACATTTGGTGTGAATTAGTTCGACAAAACGGTACCGACAAGGCTGGATTGTTGCGGAGGTCATACGCGTGAGAAACAGATAACCTCGGAGGAACTAAACCTGATAAGTATCTTGGTACGAGTCTGTGATACATTTTAAAAAGTGCACAGTTTTGTGTTTTTCTCTTCTGATTTTCAGGGGTTCCCATCCTGTTTCCGTATACAGGAGTTCCCTACCTACACTTCGCGTTGCGCCAGTAACAATTCTCGCAGCCTCCAGTTGGATTTTTTCAATATATTCGGCTTCGGCGTTTGTACAATTATCCCATATTGTGTGAGAATATTCAAGAACCGGGCGTATGAATGATATGTATATAGTTTGAAGTGTTTTCCGATCGAGGATGAATTTAAATTTTCTCATGAGACTTATTCTAGTCCAAGCTTTAGCAATAATGTCTTGTTTATGATTTGACCAGGACCCATGGTTATTAATGCTAACTCGAAGATGTTTGTGGTTATTCACCGTTTTAATGTTTTTATTCTGCATACGAATCGGGGAGTGTTGAATTGTTTCCGTTTTACGCGATATGGTCATTGATTCCGTTTTTGAAGGGTTGAAGTCGACGAGCCTTTGTTTAGACCATTGTTCAATTCTCAACAAGTCGTCGTTCAAAAGATCAGCTGCCTGGGTTGGGTTTTCAATAATAAGATAGAGCGTGGTATCATCCGCAAATAAGCGGATGTTGCACAAAACAATATCCACAATGTCATTTATGTGTATAAGAAAAAGTAGGGGACCAAGTATTGAGCCTTGTGGTACTCCAGCAGTCGTAGGCATCCAAGACGACGCGACGCCTTCAATCACTACACGTTGTTGCCGGTTTTCCAGATATGACTGGAACCACTCCAGTAGTTTACCCCTTATCCCTGTTTTCTAGAGTGTGTATACCAATCCAGAATGCCACACTTTATCAATCTCTTTACTCTCGTCCCCCCGCCCCCCCCCCCCCCCCCCAAAAAAAAAAAAATCGTATTTCCTTCCCCTCGTCCAGTGCGCAATTGATGGTATTATAAATTTCGGTAAGTTGAAATATTGTCGAGTCCTTGGGTGCAAAAACCTTACTGGAAGTGTGTTAGCAAAGCATTTGATTCTAAAAAATGGAAAACATTTTTGAAAACACATATTTATTCAAACCATATAACCAACAACATTAATTCCATTATGATAAGTGACGTGCTTGACCACTTAGGCACATTTCTGATAGACATGGAGCACAGGAAGACCGTTAACCCAGATCCGTAATATTACGTAAAATCAATCAAGGGACCATTCAGAATTTTATTAATAAAGAGCAGAGATCGCGACAACATCTCCCCTTTCCTGGTTAAACATGTAATTCATGTAATAGCTCCCTCGCTTGCTCATATTTTTACAACTCATTTGAACAGGGTGTCTTCCCCGACAAAATTTCTTCAGTGATTTCGATCAACAAATGTGGCGATCCACAAAACGTCAATAACTATTTATTTATATGTATTGGTATTTAAGGTCAAATACTTATGCACAAGGGGTAATCATGACCGTGACAGTTTTACGGGTGGAGGAAGCCGGAATACCCGGAGAGAACCACCGATCAACGAGCTCCCCAGCATCGTACATCGTAACTCCGCACTGCAGCACAGGCAGGGTTAGACTGGTTGAGGACTTGCGCACCATCGACGGTCAGTACGCCTTAGTACACGGCGTCATCGTGTCCCCATGTAGACAATCGGGATTACGTGCTGGACACAACGGGGGAGTCCAAATCAATTCGCCCAGACGGTCACCCATCCGAGGACTAACCAGCCTTGACGTTACTTAACTTCGATGATCTGACGAGAACCGGTTACCTCAACGCCCCCCCCCCCCCTCCCCCCACCCAAGGTCAATAACTACAGGCCGGTGAGTATTTTGCCTACTTTAGCATTGGAAAACAAAATATGTCTGATCGACTTCTTAATGTGTTAAACAGGTTTGATATCCTAACCCTCGGCAGTATGGCTTTCGTAAAAATCATGCCACAATTCATCCCGTTCTCCAATTATTGAGTCATACAGCTGAGGAAAATAATAAAGGAAGTAAACATAACACATTCGCTGTCTTTCTTGACCTCTCAAAGGCTTTCGTCACAATAAATCACCGCATCTTATTGGTCTTGGTCTCAATTAACCCTTTACCCAACGCAGACGATTTCAAAATTTATTATTTTAAATATCATTTTTTAAAATTTTTAAAAAAAATTTCAACAAAACCATATCATGTGACCCCTCTTTGGAACGAGCTCGACGAGCTCGTTCCAAAGAGGGGTCACATGATATGGTTTTGTTGAAATCTTTCGATAAATAATATTTTTTCTGCTGCTGAATTTGCATATTACGCGGAAGGATGCGGGCGATTCGTTGGGTAAAGGGTTAATTTCCTCCTCCTCAATACTACTAAAACCAAATTTGTTTTGGGATAATGAGAAAGATAAGTTGTCTTTGATGCAAAAACATTCTATAAGAATATTAAAAAATGCATGATATAACTCTCACACTGATCCAATGTTTCTCAAAAGACAATTAGTTTAAAGGTTAGAGATCATTTTGTGCTACATAAATCTCTGTTTCTATTTGACTGGAGAAATAATAATCTCCTCGTATCTTTTGATAAATGTTTCAGTGCCGTGAAAAATAGAAGTGGAATACCAACAAGTCAATCTGGCAATTTGTCTAGTTTTGAAATTGACCAATGAAATTGATGGAAAGCATTATTTATCACTGATTAATATGAAAACAAAATATCAACACAGAATATAATGGCGAATGAGTGAGGTTGGAGGTAGTCAGCTGTGTTGGGATTTTTTTTCTGTTTTCCATCATTTGCCAATGAGTTAATGTGAATCAATGATACTAATAGCGGCAGAAAAGGTTATAAATCTTGATGGGAAAAGCATAATGGAAATACGTGAATAATCTACGGATATTCTCAACTGTGTTTAAATCGCAGTTCACAGTTGCATAAGTTCGTGCATAGCAACGGCTCTCCAACGTTTAGTAAATTCAAATTTCAATAATGCCAAGGTCCAGTTCTGATAAAGATGCGGAGAATGTTACAAATGCAGATATGAAAAAAACTAATTATTGATATGGAGCATTCCTTCGACTAAATTAAAGGTGTTGAAGGACGGTTTATCAGAGGTAAAGAAAGAAACTGCTGGTAGAAATCATTCAATTACCGAAATAAGAACCGACTTGACTGATTTGTCCAAAAGTGTTGAGTTCAACGCGCAGAGAGTTGTGGATATTGAGGATAATATAATTCCCGATTTAAAGACCTCTCTCAATGCAGAAATTCAAGAGCTAGAAGAGAAATTAATTCTGGCAGAAATTCACGACAGAAAATTTAACTTATTATTATATGGTCTAACGGAGAGTCAGGGTGAAAACCCTCATTCCACTTTTAAGGATTTTCTGGTGAGTGACCTCAAAATGCAGGACAATAACGCAACAAACATCATGAATAGGGTAGTAAATGTGCAAAGACTTTCGTCATCGAATTTTGGAAACCATCTACCCCCACCACCTAGGCCTATCATTAACCGTCTGGGACTGGAGAGACAAGCAGGACATTTTGAGCGTGAGTTCGAACCTGAAGGGAAAAGTGTCCGCACAGATCTTCCTCCAGCACTGAAGAGGGAACGAGGTCGACTGTCCAGTATTGCTTTTCGACTAAGAACAGAATCCGTGTTAGTGGTGTTAATGTAGTTTTAGAGGTGAAGACAACTGTAAACTCCCCGTGGAAGGACTTTTCAGCTTGTTAACCAGGATACCAAACAATAACTTATAACTTATAACAATATACTTGAACTATATATACTATATTGAATGGTACTTTCTCTCTCAGTTCACGAAAGTGGTGGAGGTCCTGCACTGTGAAAGTATCATTTTGAACACCTTTTGATAGACAGGGGTGGGAACTATATACTATACTACAATACTATATATATACTATACTGACTGGTATTTCTCTCTCAGTTCATGACTTTGGTGTTGGAGGTCCTGGACTGATGAAAACATTACTTGGAACACTCTGAACACGTGGGAGGTGGGCGGTATGGACTGAAACTGTAACCTGATCATTGAGGAGGGGATTTCATTGCATTGAATTGCCGTCCTCCCTGATTGGGAAACAGTATATAAGAGTGTCCATTACTATAAGAAATGATGATCAATACCCCCCCTCCCCCCCCCCCCCCACACACACACACAAACTGCAATACAATAGCAGTTAATTGGTAAATTCCAATTTGAGAATCCAATTAGTGAGTTTGAGTTTTTATTGAGTGAAAAGAATTTCATATATCAGAGAAATGGTGAGAGTTGGCAACTCACTCCTGTGATGTCTGGTATCAATCTTACACAGACATAATTTCATTTCAAAAACTAGTTCTTGTTCCACGACAGGGCGTTACCCAAAATATTATTTAATATTTCTTGATTTAATTTCCCTTATTCGATATTAATATTACTATGTTCTGACTGAAACTGTATGTTGCTCAATGTAGAAGGAACCTCAATCTATTGAATTCCCTTCCCCTAATCAGAATACAGCTCATGATAGTGACGACTATTATGACATGTTGGTTCATTATACCCCCCCGCCCCCCCCCCCCCCCCCCCCCCCCACACACACACACAGTATGAGTAATATACAATGGTGCTTATGTTGCTATCTACGAGTTTAGTTCCGTACACCAAATTTGGAGCAGTGGATGTTAATGCTGAGTTGACCCATTTCGAAAACTAGTTCTTGTTCCACGCAGGGCGTTATCAAAAATATTATTTAATTTTTCTTCATTTAATTTTTTCCTATTCAATATTAATAGTACTAATAGTCAAAAGTATCATTTTGAACACCTTTTGATAGACCGGGGTGGGAACTATATACTATACTACTATACTATATATATACTATACTGGCTGGTACTTCTCTCTCAGTTCATGACTTTGGTGTTGGAGGTCCTGGACTGAAAAAAGTATTACTTGGAACACTATGAACACGTGGGAGGTGGGTGGTCTTGACTAAAACTGTAACTTGATCAGTGAGGAGGGGAGTTCATTCCATTGAATTGCTCTCCTTCCTGATTGGGAAACAGTATATAAGGGTGTCCATTACTATAAGATATGATGACCAATACCCCCCAACACACACACACACACACACACACACACACACAAACTGCAATACAATGGAAGTTTATTTTGAAATTCCAATTTGAGAATCCAATTGGTGAGTTTGAATTTTTATTGAGTGAAAAGAATTTCATATATCAGAGACATTGTGAGAGTTGGCAACTCACTCCTCTGATGTCTGGTATCAATCTTACACAGACATAATTTCATTTAAAAACTAGTTCTTGGTCCACAATAGGGCGTTACACAAAATATTGTTTAATTTTTCTTTATTTAATTTTCCCTATTCGATATTAATAGTACTATGTTCTGACTGAAACTGTATCTTGCTCAATGTAGAAGAATCAGAATACAGCCCATAATGGTGTCGACTATTATGACATGTTTGTTTATTACACCCCCTCCCCCCCCCCCCCCACACACACACAGTATGAGTAATACACAATGGTGCTTATGTTGCTATCTATGAGTTTAGTTCCGTACAGCAAATTTGGAGCAGTGGATGTTAATGCTCAGTTGACCCATTTCAAAAACTAGTTCTTGTTCCATGACAGGACGGTATCCAAAATATTATTTAATTTTTCTTTATTTAATTTTTTCCTATTCGAAATTAATAGTACTGTGTTTTGACTGAAACTGTAGCTTAGTCAATGCAGAAGGAACCTCAATCTACTGAATTCCATTCCTCCATAATCAGAATACAGTCCATAATGATGTCGACCATTATGACATGCTGGTTCATTACAACCCTCCCCCCCACACACACACACACAGAGTATGAGTAATATATACTCTCCCAAAAAAGAAAGTGTGCATGCTAAAAAATAACACTAAAAAAACATATATATCATTTTCATTCATAGAAATTTTATTCAATCACAGATGAATCAATTTGTGACCAACACGAGAAATTTCATTATGCTACGATGAATACTCTTGGTGACATGGAGAGTCAAAGACACTAAGGGTCCAACACAAAATTCACACACTCAATATCTGGTATGACCTCCATCTGCATTGACTACTGCTGTGCATCTACGCCTCATGGAAGCGAACAAGTTAACATGGAAGTGGGTTAGGGTAGGATAAGGTTAGGGTTAGGTAGGGTTAGGGTTAGGTTAGGTAGGGTTAGGGTTAGGGTAGGGTTAGGTTAGGGTCAGGGTTAGTTTAGGGTTAGGGTAGGATTAGGGCTAGGGTTAGGTTAGACTAACGCTAACCCTAACCCTAACCCTAACCCTACTCTACACCACTGCAGTCAAGCACGACGATGACATAACGTCAAAATCGGACGAATTGCAGGTCTTCGAAGACATAAGCCGTATTCTTTCAGCCGGTTGATTAATGTTTGAGGATGTATCCGGCTCAGGCTAGGGATGTTCCTGGCTCTCTTCGTTGCCGTTTGTTGCCGGTTCCTGAGATGAACGACACGAAAATACCGATTTTGTGCAGGGGTGGTAACTCGACGTCTCCCGGAGCGGGGTCGGTCTCGAACGTCATCATGTTGTGCATGTCGATGGACTAGCCTGTCTACAGTGTTACGATGGCAGTTCAAATGCTGGGCAACCTCTCTGTGTGTTCTGCCAGCTCTAATCATACCCAGGGCAAGGAGACGTTGATTCATTGTCAATCTTGGCATGCTAATGTGGAGTCGTTTTAACAGCAGCGCAAGTTTGAATGTGAACGATAGGAAGGCCTTACTTTAGTGTTTAAATACCCAAGGATTCACACTGCTGCATGAATTTTCAGACTCTCCACGTGCAAAACATGCCTTTTCACAAACGTGGAGCCCGTCATTTAACGTTAATGCAATTTTAACGGGGAAAGTTGTTTTTGTGTTCAATATAACTTATTCATGAACAGGTTAATACTCTTTACACCTACGGAATTATTTGTTTGGAGTTTGATCAATTTCTGCAATGCACACTTTCTTTTTTGGGCTAGTATAAATGGTGCTTATGTTGCTATCTGTGAGTTTAGTTCCGTACAGCAAATTTGGATCAGTGCATGTTAATAGAGAGTTGAGCCTTTTCTAAAATTATTCCTCATCACACGACAGAGTGTGTTACCCATCGCATCATTTAACTTTTCTCATTCCTTATTAGTGTTCAATTTAGAACAGTGAATTCAGAAAAGTGGTTGTAATAGTCAGCTGAGCCATTTCTAAAATTAGCTCATATCACATGATAGGGCATTATCCAAAGTACTATTTAATTTTCCTTATTCCTCAATAATATTACTCAATTGAATCTGCTTCGGCTGAAACTGTGGATTGGTTAGTGCTGAGAGGACTTCAATTTCTTGAATTCCCTTCCTCCCTAATCAGAATACAGTCTATAGGGATGTCGATTGTTACAAGACATGGTGGTCCATTACCCCCCCCCCCCCCCCCCACACACACACAGACACACATTCCAGAGATATATAGATAATATACAATGGTGCTTGTGTTGCTGACTGCAAGTTCAGGAGGAAACAGTGAATTCAGAGCAGTGGATGTTATTTCTGAGATGAGCCATTTATAAAATTAATTCTTGTCACACAACAGGGTGTTATTTATCGTATTAATTAATCTTCCTTATTAGTATTACTCCAGTGAATCTGAGTTTCGACTTAAACAGAAAATTTAGTTAATGCGGGAGAGATTTCAATTTGAATTTTCTTCATCCCTAATCCGGACACAGTCTATTAGGATGTCGATTATTATGACGTGTTTTATTTATTTATTTATTTATTTATTTATTTATTTATTTATTTATTGGTGTTTAAGGTCACATACTTATGCACAATGGCTAATCATGACCGTGACAGTTTTACGGGTGGAGGAAGCCGGAGTACCCGGAGAGAACCACCGAGCAACGACGAGCAGCTGTCAGCTCTCTAACATCGTAACTCTGAACTCTGCACCGCAACACAGGCAGGGTTAAATTGGTTGAAGACATGTGCACCATCGACGTGCAGTACGCCTCAGTACACAGCGTCATTGTGCCCCCATGTAGGCAATCGGGGTGAAGTGTCTTGCCCAAGCAAGACACTTCACCCCGGATTCGAACCGAGGACTTCTCGGCTTGCAGCCTGCACCTCTACCAACTGAGCCACCGCGCCCCTGACTTGTTTCATTGAGTGAAAAGAATTTCATGCATCATAGAAATTGTGAGAGTTGGCAACTCACTACTGTGATGTCTGGTATCAATCTTACACAGACATAATTTCACAGTTGTTTCACCAATACTCCATTAAGGATTGAGTTTATATATCTGTGCTATGGCCATGGTTGGAATTTTTGTGTTGAAGTATATTCAGACTCCGAGTGAGGTGGGTGGTCTTGAGCGAAACTTAACTTGATCAGTGGGAGGTTGGGGGGGGGGGGGGCAATCCATTGAATTGTCCTCCTCCCTGATCGGGAAACAGTATATAAGGGTGTCCATTACTATAAAAAATGATTGTTAATACATCCCCCCCCCCCCCACACACACACAAACTGCAATACAGTGGCAGTTAATTTTGAAATCCATTTTGATAATCCAGTCAATGGGTTTGAGTTTTTTTTGTGAGAGTTGGTGCCTGGTATCAATCTTACACAGACATAATTTCACAGTTTGCTCACCAATACTCCATTGAGGATTGAGTTTATATACGTGTTATGGCCATGATTGGAAATTTTGTGCTGAAGTATATGACCTTAACCACCAAAAAATATTATTTCGGCGTTTCCCAAAGTACTACTATTTTTATAAGTAAAATAAGCCCCAGTAACCAAGGCCCAGAGTAGACGTCCTCAAACTGGCACCATGGATATAAATGATTGGCTAAACTTGAGTTTATATCTCTATTATGGCCACGATTGACCCCTTTCTGTGCTGAAATATATGACCTCAAATACGAATAAATAGATAAATACATCCCCGCCACAAACAGTATGAATAATAAACAATGGTTCTTGTGTCTGCTGTGAGTTCTGTTCAAAACAGTGGATATAAATGCTGAGTTGAGCCATTTCATAAACTAGTTCTTGTTCCATGACAGAGCGTTACCCAAAATATTATTTATTTTTTCTTTATTTAATTTTCCCTATTCGATATGATCTGACTGAACCTGTAGCTTGCTCAGTGTAGAAGCAACCTCAATCTTTTGAATTCCCTTCCCACTTAATCAGAATACAGCCCATAATGATGTCGACTATTATGACATGTTGGTTCATTACACCTCCCCTCCCCACACACCCCCCACCCCCACAACACAGCTTGAGTAATATACAATGGTGCTTATGTTGCTATCTGTGAGTTCAGTTCCGTACAGCAAATTTGGAGCAGTGGGTGTTAATGCTGAATTGACCCATTTCAAAAACTAGTTCTAGTTCCACGACAGGGCGGAGGAAGGGACTTCAAGTTATTGAATTGCCCCCCCCCCCCCCCGGCTCATCATCAGGACACAGTATATAAGGATGTCTAATATTATAAGAAATGTTGGATCAATTCTTACCCACTCCTGTGGGAGCCCCGAGAAGTGAAGCAAGGCTTGTTTACTGTGGTAAACAAACCCAGCATTTTACTAGTAAAATAGGGCCCGTACCTAGCTGGGTAGAAGTCCTCTAAAATGGCATCATGGATATAAATGATTGGCTAAATTTAAATTTATTCTGTGTTGTGGCCATGTTAGCCTTTCTGTGCGAAAATGTTTTTCCCTAAACACCAATTAATAACTACCCCCCTCCCCCTCCCATATACACAGTATGGATAATATACAATAATGCTTGTATTTGCTATCTGTGAGTTCAATTCAGAACAGTGAATTCAGAACAGTGGTTGTAATATTAAGCTGAGCCATTTCTAAAATTAGCTCTTATCACATGACAGGGCATTACCCAAAGTACTATTTAATTTTCCTTATTTCTTAATAATATTACTCAATTGAATCTGCTTCGACTGAAACTGTGAGATCAATTTAGAACAGTGAATTCAGAACAGTGGTTGTATATTAAGCTGAGCCATTTCTAAAATTAGCTCTTATCACATGATAGGGCATTACCCAAAGTACTATTTAATTTTCCTTATTTCTTAATAATATTACTCAATTGATTCAGCTTCGTCTGAAAGTGTAGCTTGGTTGGTGCTGAAGGGACTTCAATCTTGTGTTGCTGACTGTAAGTTCAGAAGGGAACAGTGAATTCAGAGCAGTGGATGTTATTTCTGAGACGAGCCATTTCTAAAATTAATTCCTGTCACACAACAGGTTATTTGTCGTAATAATTAATTTTCCTTATTAGTATTACTCCAGTGAATCTGTGTTTCGACAGAAACTGTAGCTTGGTTAATGCTGGAGAGATTTCAATTTGAATTTTCTTCATCCCTAATCCGGACACAGTCTATAAGGATGTCGACTATTATGACGTGTTGGTTCATTACACCCCCCTCCCCCCCCCCCCCCCCCCACACACACACAATAATATGCAATCGTATTATTTGGGCGTTACTCAAGACACTGCTGTTTTATTAGCAAATTAGGCCCTAGTAACCAATTCCTGGGGTAAAAGTTATTTAAAATGGACATCATGGATATAAATGATTGGCTAAACCTGAGTTTATATCTGTGTTATAGGCCATGGTTAAGCTTTTTGTGCTGCATTATATGACCTTAAACACCATTTTATATTATTTGGGCATTACCCAAAGTATTGCTGTCTAACTAGTAAAATAGGTCCCAGTAACCAAAGTCCGCGGTAGACGCCCTTTAAAATGGGCATCATGGATATAAATGATTGGCTAAACTTGAGTTTATATCTCTGATTTGGCCATGATTTGCCTTTTCGTGATATTATATGACCTTAAACACCAATAAACAAATAAATACCCCCCAACACATAGTATTGATAATAAACAATGTTGCTTGTGTCTGCTCTCGGTGAGTTCAATTCAGAACACTGGATGTTAAAACTGAGTTGAGCCATTTCAAAAATCAGTGAACCCGCGTTTCGATTGAATCTGTAGCTTGATTAGTGCAGAGGGGCCTTCAATTTATTGAATTTTCCTTCACCCCTAATCAGGATACAGTCTTTATTGATGTCGATTATTATGACATGTCGGTTAATTACACCGCCTCCTCACCCCCCCCCCCCCCCCCCACACACACACACACTCACACACATACACACACATAGCATGGTTAATATACAGTGGTGCTTATGTTATTTAAATTTTTAATTAAATTCCTACTAACTCAACTTGACATACCTTAATCTAACTAGACTTGATTGACAAAGTATTAATGTGCCTAAATTTTGATAAATTGCCGGTTGTCATATGAACCTTCCCTTTGTCATGTAGCAAATTGTTGCTGTCCATACCCATATACTTTCTCATGGCCTAATTAGTCAACCCAGCTGGCTAAGCACTGGAAACATTTGACATGCAGTCTCCAATCTCTATATCCAGGACGCCTGCCAACCTAGACAATTCTGGCAACAGTACACTATTTTATCTACAGAATATATGCTTTGTTATGTTGATAAATCTGATTGGTTCTTTCCTTGAAACAAAAGCCCTGCTGCTGAGTATTGATAATGGCTAACCCTATTACTTTGGATGAGATACAGAGCGGCAGCTCATTCGATTTTATTTCTCAGTTCAATAAAGCACTTTCTGATAACGAAGCTGCCGAATTAAATTCCCCACTCGCCATTGAAGAACATAATTTTGAATATTTCACCCCGGAGAGATTTAATAACGAAATTGCGATCAAGCCCAATTCCCTCTCGCTCTTCAATCTTAACTGTCGAAGCCTTAATGCCAACATGGGAGTTTTTTCATAACTTGATATGCAGCCTCCAAAACAAATCGAACTTCTTAGATGTCATTGGTGTAACAGAAACATTCAGTGTAAAAGATAGCATTACCTATTCCCTGGAGGGCTACCACCCCTTAATCATTCGACAACGACCAGATAACGATGATGGCAGGGAAGGTGTTGGGTTATTTATTAAAGATACCATCCCCTTTAAAATTCGAGAGGACCTTGCTGTGTTCGTCCCTAATGTATTTGTATCCCTCTTTGTGGAAATTTCGACCAAAGACAAAATAATCGTTGGAATTATCCATAGACCAAATTCAGCCCCTTAAAGTGGACCTTGATCTATTTCTAGAAAAACTCACAACTTTAGTGAATATCCTAGGTGACACGAACAAAATTGCTTATCTCATGGGTGATTTTAACATTGACCTTCTTGTTTATAAAACCAATTTGTTCATTGACACTATGTTCACTGCGGGGTTTCTGCTACTTATCACCAGACCAACTAGGGTCACAGATCACTCGGCCACCATAATTGACAATTGTTTCAGCAATAAGATTAATCCTCACACGTCCGGAATAATCATCACGGACGTTAGTGACCATTTTGCCTCATTTTATATCAATGAATCGTCAAAAAGAAATACCAATCATATACAAACATCCAGGATAAGATCCTTTAAACAAGATAATATAAATCGGTTCAAGACTCTTTTGTCCGTAAGCGACTTCACCAATGTACTGAGTGAATCATGTCCGAACGAAGCATATAATACCTTTCTCGAGATCATTCAAAGTGCTTTTGATGAGGCTTTCCCCGAAAAACTTGTAAAAGTCCACCCAAAGTTTGTAAAACGTGAACCGTGGATGACGGCGGGACTTTTGCGATCATCATCCAAAAAAACAAGTTTATATATGAACAAAATAAAATCACCAACCCCACAGAACAAATTAAGATATAAAACATATTGTGCAACTTTCAGTAGACTGAAAAAAGGGCTCGAAAGTCTGATTATTATAAATGTATTCTTCAAGAAAATAAACATAACATAAAAAAAACTTGGGACATCCTGAAAAGAGCTATCAACAAAGGTACTTCTGCCTACACCTTCCCGTGCACATTTGTCGAAGGCAATCTGGAGATATCCAACTCTAAAGAGATAGCCGATAAATTTAATTCTTACTGGAGATATCTAACCCTAAAGAGATAGCCGATAAATTTAATTCTTACTTCGCTAACATTGGCTCAAAATTAAGCAATTAAGCAATTCAGTACAGTCCACTTGTCATCACTTTACTGATTATATCAGTGAAAACCCCATTGAGTCATTTTTTATTTCCCCAACTACCCCACATGAAGTGATTAACTGCATCCGAAAACTGAAATCAAAAACAAATAAAGACCTTGAAAATATGTCCTCCAAAATCCTAAAGGATATTATATATGAAATTGCCATCCCTCTATCTCACTTGATCAAGGTGTCGTTTTCAACTGGTATCGTCCCAAATAAGATGAAAATTGCAAGAGTAGTTCCTGTATTTAAATCTGGCGATCAACAGTTATTCAACAACTATAGGCCCATTAGCATCCTGTCTAGCTTTTCCAAAGTACTAGAAAAAATAATGTACTCCAGGCTGATAACTTTCCTGGAAAATAACAAGATAATTCATCAAAACCAGTTTGTCTTTAGAAAAGGACATTCAACAATACACCCCGTCCTGCACCTCATAAAAATACTGCCGAGATGAACGATAAAACAACCAAAGACTGCACGTTAGCCGTGTTTCTTGATTTTTCGAAAGCATTTGACACCATAAATCACGATATCCTACTGAAAAAAAACTTGAATTCTACGGAATACGAGGCCACGCAAATTCATGGTTTAGAAATTACATTACAAACAGATCTCAGTCGGTTTCCCTCCTAAAAGCGAATTCAGATTTCCAGGTCATATCAACAGGTGCCCCCCAGGGTTCTATTCTTGGTCCTCCTCTTTTTATAATTTATATTAATGATATTATTAACTCCACATCTTTGAAGGTTTTATCATACGCGGATAACACTACTGCACATACTTCGGGTAACAGTTTGGAAACAATTACAGATCAGGTTAATAATGAACTCAATAAAATATCTCACTGGTGTGTGGTAAATAAACTTGTTCTAAACGAGAGTAAAACAAAAGTCATCATATTTCACTCCCAAAGTGACTTATACTATCTTGGGAGCTATCGAGTGAAACTTAAAAATTCATCTATCTCGATCATTGGAAATAATGAAGATGAAAAATCCCTTAAGTTTCTTGGAATTCATGTTGACGAAAATCTGAGCTTCAAGAAACATATTTCAGTTGTTTGTTCAAAGATGTCCCGAGCAATTTATGTTATAAACAAGGTTAAGAGGATCATACCCCAAAAATGCTTCAAGACACTATACTACTCTCTGATTCATAGCCATATGATGTATTGTATTCACATATGGGGCCACTCGTGTTCCACTCGAACAATCACTAAATTATAAAAAAAGCAATTCGTATCATATTTAACAAACGCTATAATGCGCATACTGACCCACTGTTCAGTGAGCATCGTATTCTAAAATTCAATGACCTGTACAAACTTCATGTCTTATTATTCATGCATGATTGGCATAATAACCTGCTGCCGGGTAGCTTTAAAAATGCTTTTAAAGTGTACTAAAATCCCTCAGGAATGGACACAAGACAATCTGACAGACTGTATACGCACAAACCGAGAGTTCTCTGCAAACTTACCAATTCACACTTTCCCAAGGATGTGGAATACCGTAGAACCACGGTACAAAACCTATCAGGATCGTTATTCAAAAAGTTCTTATTGGGACAATTTCTGAATTCGTATTCAGGTAATATAGACTGTGACAATCCCATTTGCCCAGACAGTAGGTCCTAACTCTGTTATCCCATCAATACCCACTGACGGAGCTTAAATGTGTTATCCTCAAAAATGTGCAAAATAGTTAACTTATAAGGAAAGAACCATCTTAATCAATAATGGTCAGCCCATGTTGCTCTATGCATACGCGTTGCTGTCAGAATTGTCTAGTTTTTATCATCCTTCTGGGAATGACAGGAAGACAACCCTAGTGGCTATGCCATCTCCCTTTAGTGCAATAATGTCAATTAAAAAACCTATTTTACCGTTTATGACTTTAAAAATGTATTTTACTGTTTATGTCTTTGTAACCTTGTGCATGATGTGCTACAAAATAAAATCATTCCATTTCATTTCAAATGTTTTAAAGTGAACAAAACGGACGAGCCATGTGATAAAACAAGATACTTAGTTTTTTTAATAGTTTTCGCTCTCTGACTCTGGGTTTCGTCGTCAGCTTCCGATATAGGCTACTTACTCCTCAGATCACTCTTATAAATAACGCAAACGCATCCATGGAAAAATCGACAGGATAACTAGTTACAGTACGTGGAGAGGTTATTATCACTAAATCACCCGCAGAGTGGAGATTCCACCCGAGGAATAATTGCAAATTTGTTGCAAAGCATAACCAGCACCGGCAAAGTTTCAGCCAATGGACCTCCGGGTTTAACCCGGAGGTCCATTGTCTGAAACATTGCTTGTTTTTTTTTGTCGAAATGTACAAAATTTGAAAGTTATATCTTGGGTGATAACTCCACTCTGCGGGTGATTTAGTTACAATCCACTCTCCACGTACTGTACATATATGTATAAATGGTGCATGTAAATAACTATCTGTGATTTCATACTTCGTATTGTGGGCCTGACACAAGCTGAAACTGTACAGCTAACAGGTAGATAACAGGTATCCAGCCAATCTGCCAGCCCATCTGCAATCTCTACGGAAAACACTATTTTTGTATTTTTTTACAAACGTAATTGTTACTTATTACTTTTTATCACTATTTTCAATGTGTTTACTGTATTGTTTCCGTATTATGTACACCGTAAAGTAAATCAATAAATTAAAATCAAAATCAATGTTCTCTGTGAGGTAGGGCAGAGCTGCACGTTGAAAATATAAATTGACCTTCCCGCAGATAATGAACAGTAGCTCTTTCAGTTGATGTCATTGAACTGACATGTCACATGGAAGATACCATCACGGCTTAAAGAGCTGAATAAACGAATTTAAAAAATTATAACAGACAGAAAATGGATTCGTATATGACTGACTCACTATTATGAATAAACGACACTAAAAAAATGTTTACGTTAAAAGTGAGATACGCGTACACTACTTTCAATGAAACACATGAAAAACTACCGAAAAAGAATGATCACCAATAGTGTTTTTGCTGGTTTTCAGTAATTACTGTCAAAGCATTCTGTTGGAACAAACATGAAAACGACCCTTGATAGAATTGCATCCCTAGTTCCTAAACTGAAATAAAGTCACACGAACATTGAAAATGATCGATTCATAAAGTAAGAATTATTCCTACACAACTTTGCAAATCAAAGGGGAGTAACTCTAGACTTTGATAGAAGTACGGAAAATGGATGGATGCTGATTTATTTATTTATTTATTGGAGTTTAAGGTCACATATTTCTGTACAATGGCTGATCGTGTCTTTAGGATGCTGATTATTGTTTTTTATAAAATTGAAAGTGATGTACAGTAACATAACCTGGATTGGAGTACAACTCTTTTGTTCTGGCTTTTGCACTTTCAACGAGAGCGTACGTTGGACACACAGTCTATTGGAGTGTCTTCATCCAGCGAAGAACAACGGGTGTTGTTTTGGATCCGAGCACGTGTTTTTCATTGTCGAGCGGTCTTTATCTCTGTTACAAAAGAAATGTTCAAAACGATTGTTCTAGCCTTTACGTTAAGCAATGTTTTCTTCCTAATGCAGCGTTGTTGTGACTCCAAGAGTAATGTGAGATACCTTTGATATATTGAACTTAGAGTGAGGAAACATGGATTGTGATTACACGGTACAGAAAACATAGTAATTAACCCCTGAGATATATGAACATTTGAGTGATCACTTACATTTTTTCGGCGAGTTTTACTTCGCATTTAGCAGTGTTCTCGGAACACGGGTAACCCTTTCCGAGCCTGGATGGATTATTTCACATATTATTTTGCAAGAAACCGAGTTGGTACCGGTCCATGGGTGGACGGCGGTCCGTATCGAACCTCTCATGCTATACCTGTACACAGACGATCTGGACCGGAAAAGAGCGCTCACAAGCGACACGAAGGCCATTGAAATGTGTCAGATTATCCCCAGTTCGGGACACAATGCTCATTTTTGGAACTTTACCTAACAATGTAACCTGAAATAAAACTTTGAGATCAGTTTCCCCGACAGTCAAAGATCCAGGCCCTTTCAGATAAGAGGCACTTGTCCATCACGAGTGAAGGCATAAGTCGTACAATATATGGCGTAGACCCATTGGAAATGAATTCAATGAATCAACAATAAGTCTAAATGACAATGTACTGTACAAAAAAGCTCTTTCCATCTGGTTGTAGGGATGGTCACTTAAGTCCCACGGGATAAACACTTTATTCTCAAGGAGTTAACTATTATAATATCAGACTCAATTGCATCATTAACGATTATACATTCGTGATACATACGGTACGTGGAGAGTGGATTGTAACTAAATCACCCGTTGAGTGGAGTTATCACCCAAGCTACAACTTTCAAATATTGTACCTATCGACAAAAACACAAGCAATGTTTCAGCCAATGGACCTCCGAGTTAAACCCGGAGGTCCATTGGCTGAAACTTTGCTTGTGCTGGTTATACTTTGCCACAAATTTGCAACTATTGCTTGGGTGGAATCTCCACTCTGCGGGTGATTTAGTGATAATACACTCTCTACGTACTGTATGTGACTGCTAGAATTCTTCAATTCTCATCTCTGATGGCTGAATCCTCCGGGGATACAGTAATTTAGTTTTCTTTTGTTATCTAATTTATAATTACAGTTAAAACTAAAAGTACTGTCATGAAATGCGCACAAATAGCACGTTGATATACGCGTTAATGTACGCGTTATGGCCCAAGTAACGCTATCAAATTCTGTACATATAGCCTGTGCACAAGCAATGTTTCAGCCAGTGGACCTCCGTGCTTTGGATGCCATTCGATATGGCAATTGCGCGCAATTCCAACGCGCAATTAAGCCTTGATAAGCGCACTATTCGTGACAGGACTTCTAATTTTAACTGCATAACCCATTTTAAGAAAAGCATTTCCAACAAGAAATACATAACTCAAAAAAAATCCAATGGTTATGTTAACCCTTTGGACCCACGAACATGATACTTCATATTAAGTGAGATGGCTGCTAAGTGAATGTGTTAAGATCAATATTTTTAACCCGCGGTCTTTAATCTAACCCCCTATAATAAATATGGACTCCTCCAGTTGCTGCCATTGAACTAACTTGGCAGGTACCACCAAGGTTCAATGGATTAACACGTATGTTTACTTACATCTTTTAGCGTGTTAGATTTCCGCACTTCATATTTAGTCTAACTTCTAATTTTCCAACGAATGTTACCACCAGTGCACGATCTTATCATGCTACCAATTGGAACTTTTATGATCTTATCACACACGAGTGGCAGAGGTATCCGCAATTTGGTATACACCGAAAACAAATATCCCCATCGTGCAAATCAAATGCAGCAAGTAGATTATTCCTTGTGATTTTGAGTGAGTGTCAAATTTGTTCCTCTAATTCCAGCATAAAACGATATAAAAACCAGCAGTCACCATCCGACATACGCAGAAGGATAGAATGGACCGGTCCAATGGGAAAAAACGGACCCTTGCTCCGGACGATATCGGACCGTTATTTCTTGTTCCTCGCCCCCAAGAGCGGTCCGGTATGATCCGCTTCACTATTTAGGAGATAACTGATCATTGAGTTGAGGCCAACAAGTCACTGGAACTTTTGGTTAAACAGGAAAAGTCGTTGACATGGAGTGCCAAATCTTTGATTTGGGTGTTACGGTAACCCTAGAAAACTTTCTCTTAGAATATCAGTTTAACTCGATAAGAGGAATGAATAGGTGATACAAATTTGAGAGCCATTAAGATTATTGATGCAACTTAGGAGGTGGTGCGGACTATCATCAAACAGTTCAAGCCTGAGCGCTGGAAGGAGACAATGGATAGGGAATAGTGAGCAGTAAGGGCGAGTACATTTGCTGATGAAGGTCTTGCGAAACACAGGGAATCAGAGGTGGCCGATATGTTAATATTACACTGGAAGAGTACTTGCAGAAAAGTAGATTAAAGTACGGGCCTATCATATCTCCCTCGGCGATTAATTGCTAAAAACGATCATGGGAATCAATCTCTTCTGACATTAAGAACCACTACAGGAATTATCGAATATTTTTCAGTAATTGTTTCGTCTAATTGTAATTGACAAGGTTGTCTTTTTTCTCACAAGTATTACTCTTAATTTACAAAAGGGAATGCATGAGTTATATTCATAAAAGTTCATTAGTGAAAATTGCGCCTGTCTTATAAATGAATGTTATAGATAATGTATCACCGATATTTGTTTCGCTGCATCATTTCGCGAGGTTGATACAGTAAGTCGAAGGTGGGGTGAATCAGTAAGAGGCGGAATTCGACTGGAACTTTCCAAAAAAATATTTACATATAATATATACGAATATTCATCACGGACGCGCCCGGTTGGTTGAGAATCAGGGCCCGGTACCCACCCACCCCACCCAACCACACGCACATATACAGAAGACATAAGCTAACGATGTCAAATAAAATCCTTGCATAGAATACTACTTGGAAGACAAGTTTGTTTGGAACTCCAGGGTGTGTAAACTTCTTACCCAACAAAGACAATATCAAAATCAAAATTTACTATTTTTTATATAATTTTTCAAATTTTCAAACAATTTCAACAAAACAACATAATGTTACCCCTCATTCAAAAGAGAGATCACATGATGTGGTTTTATTGAACAACTGGTGAATTAGCATCTTACATTACGTGGAGAGTGTATGATCACTAAATCACCCGCAGAGTGGAGATTCTACCCGAGGAATAATTGCAAATTTGTTGCAAAGCATAACATGCACAAGCAAAGTTTCAGCCAATGGACCTCCGGGTCAAACCCGGAGGTCCATTGGCAGAAACATTGCTTGTGTTTTTTGTCGATATGTACAGAATTTGAAAGTTATAGCTTGGGTGATAACTCCACTCTGCGGGTGATTTAGTTACAATCCACTCTCCACGTACTGTACGTGGGACTGACACTTTCCCTGCTAGTGTTTGGGGATCTTCTGATGATTCAGACATAGGTAAATTATCCCTCTGTTTTATGGGTTTTTTTCTGTTTTTTGTTTTGAATTCTGAGTCAATATATGTAAGTTGAAAATCTTGTACAACATAAATCATCTGTGTTTTCACTTGCGTCTCATTTGTGTCTTTACTTGATATATTAAAAGGGTAGCATCACATGGTACAGTAAGTAAACCTCTATCGAACACTGATAGGTGATAATGTGATCATTTCGTTTTTCTTGAATAACTACAAATTATCATTTTGTTTTTTAAACATAGCTTATGAGCCCTCATTGGAATGAACATGTTGAGCCATTTCCATGGCTGTCATTGGATGAGAGGCCAGTCTACTACAGCTGATGGGGTAGGGGGTAGCAAAATGGAATTCAATAATAAAAAGGCGTGAAAGCGCCAAAAAACGATGTTAAATACAAAATTGGAGAAAAAGTTTATCTTTTTATTTTTCGAGCTACGCAACACACTAGATGTTCATGGAAATCTGTCGAATATCAATTTTAAGACGTTGACGTCATACCGTCCTGGAAATGGCAGCCAAACATCAGCTGAAAATTATATATATATACTACATACTACTACTAGTTTTTATCGAACAATATATTTAAATAATTCGAGCTTGATCGTTCAATAAGCTGTTAGCATTTGAACGTTTATGGTAAAGGCGTAAAATCGACGGTGCTTTTGACAAATGTTGAAATTGTTGCCAATACGTTTAAAAGAGACATGATCGAAGTAACAATGTGTGAAATCTCAAAGCTGTGTTATTCGTTTATTCGGAGCAGTACATTTTAGAAAACTAGGCTTTGTCAATGAAAAATGTCCAAAAATAACCCATAAATTTGATGAAGTTATTTAAAATATCAAAACTGTTGACAAATCGAAAAATTGCAAAAATATGTGCCACTTAATTTTCTAGCTCTACAAAATACTAAACTTTCGTGAAAATCCGAGTCACTAAAAGCTGACGTTTCCACTGTTGGGTTTAAATTTAGATATTTAATTTCTAATCCTGTTTCAGCCTTTGAAGTGGGAACGTGAATGGATAGGTTATTAGGACAATAATAATCATTGGAAAAAATGAAATTTCTTGAAATGCTTCTGTCGGACTTGATAATTTTTGTAAAATTTAAAAAAATAAAAAAAAAATTCACTTAGCCTTTACAGGTTTTTTGTTAAGTTGTCCTCACACTCTCAGGTGGATCAGAAAAAAATGAATGCAACAGGTCAATCCTCGCCGTGGAGGTGGGGTCACGACTTAGAACCGAAAAACATCAAGTTTCAAAAAGGTAATCGGGTGACCTAGCAAATTGACGGTATAGAGGAGTAGATCACGAGCATTATATTTTCAAACCTCGTCCTGGGGGTGGGGTCACGATCAGAGCCGAAAAACGTCTTCCTTTTTATAAAGCCAGGCATGTGAGGCATCAATTTGAAGGGCTCGTCGAGGAGAGTACGAAATTTACATGTTTCTATTTTACTTGGGGTGGGGGTCACTCCCATAAGAAAATCAAAAGTTTCGAGAAGGTAGTCGGGTGAAGTATCAAATTAAAGGTATTGACGAGTAGATTACGAAAATAATATTTCAACCCTCGCCGTGGCGGGGGGGGGGGGGGGCACGCCCATCAGAAAATCAAAAGTTTTGAGAAGGTAGTCATGTGACCTATCAAATTGAAGGTATCGATGAGTAGATTACGAACATTATATTTTCAATCCTCGTCCTGGGGGTGGGGTCACGACCAGAGCCAAAAAGCGTCTTCCTTTTTATAAATCCAGGCATGCGACGTATCATTTTGAAGGGTTATTTTTGGTCATGATTAGCCATTGTGTAAAAGTATGTGACCTTAAACACAATAAATAAATAATATATAAATAAATATGAAGGGCTATTCGAGGAGAGTACGAAAATGCTAATGTTTTACATTTTACTTGCGGTGGGGGGGGTGGTAGGGGTTCACGCCCAGCAGAAAATTAAAAGTTTCGAGAAGGTAGTCCTGTGACCTATCAAATTAAAGGTATCGACGAGGAGATTATGAAAATCATATTTTTTTTCCTTCCTCTTATGTTGGGGTTGAAACCATCTTGAAATCGAAAGTATCCAAAAAGGTAGTTACGCGACATATTAAATTGGAAAAAAAACAACTTGAATCTGATGCATCATTCATTTTGATGTCTGCGTTCAAACACGGAAGTATGTTTTCAATATATGAGTTTTATGTAAATTAGATAAACACTTACCATTTGTCACGTGTTAGAAAAAGATTTTTAAACAATCTAAATGCGTGTGTGGAAAGTTATTTTGTTTTTTACAACGTGAGTTGAAATATTTTAAGATAGGTGGCGTTATATAAATACAGCAACAACAAAAAACAGTGTTTGCCGTGTATCGGCGTATGACTGAATGAACTTGTGAAAAAAAGCATGCACTTTTCTGTTTTTGTGCACTGGGGTAATATAATGAGACATCAAACGAAAAAGCTCTTTTTAACCACCCGATAGCGAAGCATTACACCGTTTACTGCGTTATTTATCACAGGTGTTCGACACGCGGAAAGGTCATGAAAAATAGTGTATAAGACGTTTTTTGTTTAGAAATTATGTATTTTTCCATGATTATGTAAATAAGAGAGAAAAGGATCGCAACTTCCTGGCTTTGAAGATTTCGACCTGGCTTATTCAAACTCGCAGAAAAACCAAGCTCGTGAATTTCTAGCCGAGATATTGATGTCACCCAACAGTCAAAATATTAAGCGTTACGTTGATATATCACTTGCTCAATTAAATATGCTGTAACGTAAAAATTGGTCAAATATATCTCAGGAACTATCATTTTTTTTCCTTTGTCGGACACGGTTGTTGACAGAAAGTTGACTGGGGTCGTTCAAAACAATTGATCGAATACATCGAACGAAAAGACCCATTCTCTAACCACGATTGTCGCAGTATTCTAAACTTCACCACACTAATCATACAATACGGTATTGGAGTTTCAGAACATCTTGAATATTATAAATTTACTGCCTTCAACACAAATCGTAAATTCATTCCCGTCAC
The DNA here is from genome assembly GCA_031216915.1 of Pictodentalium vernedei. NCBI lineage: Eukaryota > Metazoa > Mollusca > Scaphopoda > Dentaliida > Dentaliidae > Pictodentalium > Pictodentalium vernedei. The sequence continues at coordinate 465,314,373 of CM062290.1, forward strand.
CATACTTGTACTATACCCAATCGAATTTGACATCGTCATCATTCCATTGGTAGATGAACCTAAACTTGTCACCCGAATGGTCGATAATTAAAATGAAGGATTGCCCCCTTATTTTTCTATCACAAATATGGCGACCGATTAGAAGTCTACTCACTGCCAACAGCAGTGTCCGACCAAGAAAAAAAGAGTAGCCTCTGAGCGATATATTTCATCCGTTTTAGCGTTGAAGAATATTTAATTAGGCAAGTGGTATACCAAAGTAAAGCTTAACGTCTTGATTGTCGGATGATATCAATATCTCGACTACAAATTTATGTAACACAAGAGATCATTCATATAAAAAAAAAACTTTGAGTCTGGCATGGCACGAAATGCCGTTAAATCTCAATAACGCCTTCCCCAAGGAAGCCTTTCCAGATAATTAAAGCTATATTCGACGTGTTGTTCAGAATTCACATATGTTTCACGTTATATATCGGTGTTTTTCATACACAACAAACTATGTTTGCGTTCAGAAAACTGTGTCAGAAATTAGTATAGCAAATCGTGTAAGTTGTTCTCTGAAAATTCCATTTGCTTGTGCGGTATTTTCTAATTTTTTACACGATTGCCTTAAGGGTTTTGTTTTAAAAAAAAAAAACCTTGTCAAATGGTCAGGTTCAAGGGAAGTAACTCTGTAACAACTCATCCATCCAAACAAATTAAAATTTGATTCGCCATACTAAATGCTTGAAAAAAACAGTTTTTTTATCTTCTTTGCTTCGGATTCAAGATTTCCCTAGGGGTACATTTTTCGTGAACTATTCGTGATAATGAGATTTTAAAATCTTGTAAATTTTTGCCATTGTTATTGAGACACATCATCAATCCTTGAATGTTTTGAATATTGCGTGTCTTGTCGTGTGCCAATAATCCGTCCTAAGTCTCGAACACGCGAATTTTAGGGGTTAGAAAGTTAGGATTCATCTTGAAATTGCTTTCGATGGACGGAATGAAGCGTTTTCCCCGTTTTTCTGTCTGAGTATATATTCACAAATCGCGTTCCAAATGTACCCTGTGGATCGATCCAGAACGTATTCAGTGCATTTTAAAAATTATATTCGTGGTCATGAACCATTCCCGTCTTATTTTAAACAAAGTACACCCGACAACCTTCCAACGAGTTAAGGTGATTCTAAACTGAAGATTGTAGTTTGAGTGGATAGGCCGAAAACATGATGTTTTTTTTATTACTTTTCAATAGTAATGGTTATTTAATACATGAATGATTGCTTCCTACCTAATACATTACAAAAATGTGATGAAAAATTTTAAAAAATGAATTTACTCACCAAAAAAATGCTTTTAAAAATCCCTAACTCGCGGTCAACTTCCTGCCACCAAAACTTAAAATATGAACCTCACATTAAAAAATATGTTTTCTATGTGCACTAGAGAACAACAGTTGAGTCATAACTTTTTAAAAAATAAATCCAATTGTATGTTTATTTAAATTTTTGAAGGACCACTGCATGCACTAGTCCAGACATTTTTTCACAGGGAAGTATTTACAGTTCAAAAGTATGGCACACCACACTAATCAGTAATCTAGTTGACCTCCCTGGAAATATTAGCCATACAAGTGATATGTCTGTTCTGCCCTCTTCCACAAGTAAGACTGTCTTGACATGAAATGACCCTGTTGAAAGTGTATCGTTAAATCCCAATAATAGAAAATAAAAGACTGCGTGGCTACCCCCACCCCCCACCATAAAAAAATGATTTTTTCAAAATTGAAAAACGGGGCATAACTCTTGCAAAAATTGTCGGATCAAACCCTGATCTGACTTGACCTGCATTTTATGTTGATACACCTACACAACAAATTTTATTTGATTCTGTCAATTACAGCCCAAGTTATTGGTTGGAAACTAAAGAAAATGAGTTTTCAAAGTTGAAAAAGTGTGACTCTGGAATCACCTACCAGGACTAAATGCAGGCTCGAAGGGAAGTTATGGAATTGAATTCCGCCAATAAGTCGTATCGATTGACCAATACTTACAGTATTCAATGTATAAAATATTCGTCCAATTATTGAAAAAATCCGATAAGGTGCTTAATGTATAAAAGTATTTTTCATGTGTTAAATGCTATGTTTTGGATCATGAATAAACTCATGTTGTGTCAGAAACCTACCTTGTATTATTTTTTTTTTTGGTGGTGAGTTGACCCGTGGCGACTTTACCCGGTAGCGATTTGACCTGGTGGCGAGTTGACCCAGTGGCGAGTTGACCCGTTCCCCAAAATTTGATGCTCGATTGTACCTTGTGTGTGTTGCCATACTTCACTTTCGTTGAGAATTTCTGTAAAACGACTGATAAAATAAGTTTCTAGAGAAAAATTTCATGTTCACACTTCTGTCATATTTTATTTGTGATTAGGAGGTCTAGTGGGGTGGATAGAAAGAAAAAATATTATTTTTCGTACTTTGAACAAGGGACTTACCAACGCATGTGACTTTCCGGTGACAACAACTTCGATCAACAAATACTTGCAGGTGTGAGTCTAATAGCCCACAGATTATTCGAAATTATCGATGATCTTTGTGGATTGCAAACAAATTTAATGAAATACATCATTTACAATGATTCGCAATGTAAATCACACCAGATGGCAAAATTAGGAGCATTATTTCTGGAACTCACCGAAACCAGACCGAAACGGGACCGAATGACAGACCAATAAAGTTAACCATCAATATTACATGACGAACAATAGTTCCCCAGATTTGCGATTAAAAGAAGTGAAAAAGCAACCAGTTTACGAATATTTCAACAACGAAAGAATACAACATGGTTTTCTAATTCCACTATATGTCACCGTTTTGTTAATTAAAGAAAATTGAAAATTTTGTTCTCTATTGTTAATTTTCGAGCATGAATACAAACTAATGGCAAGGTCGATCCATGTAAACAAATTGATTGCTTCAGTTGGTGAGGGAAGAATATTTACATAGAACAGACAATCAATGCAATTTGCCTCTATTAGTCTGCATTCCTTGAGATATATCGACAATCAGAAGTTCAGCAGTGGCATTGTCATGCGAATTTACGGGACATATGGCGAGATCTTTTGTCGCAATGTTGCCCACAACCTTCAGTGTTTTGAATTTCCCACCGACACTTTTGAGACTGAAACGACCCAGGTTGACAACGTGCTTAGTCCTTTCTTCGATGTGTTTTATTAAAAATTAAGACTCAACTGCTGCAGTACATTATTGATAGCTCACGTTGGTTGTTCATTGGAAGGCGAGGCGTCTCGCTATTTTTTGAAATCCTGCCCACGCCATTTCCGACTTGTTGACAGTACACATTTTCTAATGTCTCCAAATGACTAGAAAATTTGTTAAATGCATATTTTGCGGGTCCCATCACGTTCTATGTGACATGACCATTCTCCCCACCCCTGGTATCCAAGGGCAAGGCTGTTTCGTTGCCAAGTTATTGTTCAATGAAATGTTCACATTTTTCTGTGTTTCTGGCTTCCATGTTGCTAGCCATGACTTTAGAATCACCTTAAAAAGACGAGGTCATTATTATGCGGTTCTGTAATGTCCGACTGATCTATTTTTCTGAGATCTCTCTTTGGGAATGAGGAAGACTTTGGAAAACTACTTTTTTATCCGTTATGACACATCTATGTTGTCTGTTTTCACGAGTCTTATTGAGCATATTTTCCACTTGAATTATAAGAAAGATTTTAACCTTTCGTTCGAATCATACAGAGACATATCTTTGAAATAGATTGTCTTTTCTTTGAAGTTCATTATCACGGTATTATTCGCACATAAAAAAACAAACAAAAAACATTTTCTTATTTATTTGTTGAGTTTTTGTTATTGATACTAAAGTAAACAAATAATTGTTTAAACGATTAGTATAATTTGATGTATTTTTGTTTCTTTTTTTTAAATTAAAAGAAAAAAAGAGAGTGAAATGTAATTAATAACACATCAAGCTTATTCTAAAAAAATAAAAAAATCCCTTGTTTCCTAGTCTGAGAACAGTGTACACTAATATCTAAAGCGATTGAAATTCATTTATTTTTTTACGAGAAAAATTGAGGACTAGTTTTACTGATAGAGTGTTGTTGTTTTTATTGTTGATAGGTTAGGTAGGGGGTTATTATGAGTAAACCAGGGTCATTGTACAGCTATATTCCGTACGAAAAAAAGATAAGAGTGGAGTATTGGATTTGTCAGTGGACTGGTACTTTTAAACAATTAAAGTTCTGTGTAGCGCGTTTAATCAGACAATTATAATAATAACTGGAACTGATTTTGTTCACCTTCAATCACGCGAAAATATTTGGAATGGGTGGATACGCAGTTGGGATTCAAAAATCATTGTTTTCCTGCCCGAGAGCAGTGTAGTGTTGTTGTTGTTATGAATGATAGGTTTGGAGGAGGTTTACTCTGAGTAAACCAGGAGTGGCGTACTAGATTTGTCAAAGGACTGGTACTTTTAAATAAATAAAGTTATGGGTATCGCGTGTTCAATCGGACAATTATAATAATAACTGGAACTGATTATGTTCACTTACAATCACGCGAAAAAAAGTTGGAATGAATGGATACGTTGTCTAGCGAACCAATGACTATAGGAGTTTTCAGTGTTAAATCTGCGTTTTGCCACCACTGTTTTTTTTTCCATAGACAATCCTGGAGCCACTCCCGCGTAATTGCAACATTTTTTAAATTCCAAAACATGTTTTCAGGATATCTCTCTCATTGATACAACACTTATTATCAACAATCACTCTCAGAATGGGTAATAGAACTGTGTCTCTTATTGAAATGACACAATAGCGCCAGTACTTTAAGTGTTTTTTTTTTTTTCTAAATGCTTATCAACTTACAATATCAATTCGAAATAAGAGAGGTACAGTTCCCTAGTTGTAAATTCATATTCACACACGAATCATATTTCATATATTTGTACCGTACGAATACGAATTTGCAAAGACAAGAACGCTATCCGTTTTTTGAATTGTAGTAAAATTTACTGTCTATCCTATTACAAATGTACTGAAGAGAAAAAAAAAATACACCAATACCTTCAAAATGCTTCAAGTAAAAAATATCTAATATAAGCGATGAATTAATTGTAATCTAAAAAGTTACCTGAACAATCATAATCCTATGATAAACAAAACACGTGTTGAACTGTAATGTTAGGTGTTAGAGTCGATTTTCCTGGAAAATAAACGCCACGAAACACAACGTCATTTTCTGGAAACTGGTTAAAATATGGCGCGTCTTCGCTGAAAAAATAACAATTTGCTTTTGCAAATAAAAAAAACAACAAAACAAACACAATACTGATCGAATGTTTTATAAACAGTTACGGTGGTGTAGTAGAGAGGCTACAGCCTTGCCTTACTAAACGTTTCCACATTAAACAAATTATGATATATGTCCATTAACCAACACAGTACTCACAACATCTGTGTTTAATAATTTTATTCAGGAGAAGGAATTATTTCCAAAATCAAAAGCTCGAAGAGCTTGAAATAAGGATAAATGATCGATACGATCAGAGACCTTCAGCTGATCAAGGAAGAGGAAGGCTATAGTTAAATGTTTTTGATTAACAAAACCAATTATATTACGAATGAGATGAAGGTTATCAGCAATCGTTCTCTATGGAACAGAACAGGTCTGATCCTAATGAACAATATACTGTACTTCGAACAGGAGCTCATCAGCTCGACATAGAGAGAGGTCGTTATCATTAGCCTAACCCCATTCCACGTGAGATGAGATTCTGTAAACAGTGTAACACGAATCAAGTTGAAAACGAAATTCACGTTTTTTTATTCCTGTTCTAAATACTCCACGATGCGTGATAGACTCTTCCGAGCACTTTCAAAAACATATCCTACCTTTTGTAATCGTTCGGTAAAAACAAACTCGCATACGTTTTTAAAGTACTGAGCGCGAAGTAATGTTATCACTCGGCCAGTATATTAAGGAAACTACTCTCGGGCGAAATAGATGATGATTTAACCAAACGTCGGTACGTAGGTCGCAGTTTCAGTGCGACGCGTAATACGAACCTGAAATGACGTTTTAACCTCTGAAACAGCAGTACAGGCAGTTTGGGATGCCTCTTAAAGAGCAAATCGAGGGCAAGTGATACGTCACCCACCTGTAATGAAGATCAGTCGAGTGTTGACGAGTGATAGTAACGGCATGTTTCTTTAAATTTACTTGTGTGCATGATATTCAGACTTTGACAAAGCTCATCATTTAACTAGCAAGGGGCTACATGTGTGCATGATGTACACACAGACTTTGACATAATATCTAATTATTTTAACTAGTAAAGAGCTACATTATTTTAACCCTCATGTCACCTAGGTAACAGGTCTGGACATAATGAGGCATACTGTTCATGATTATTGAATAGTGTCGGTTTACTTTGCTTTATTTGTGTAGTTTGTAGTGCCATACCACTTCTTATTTTTTGATTGTGTGATAAAGAGTTATTATTATTACTGTAACACTTCAGGCAATTGCAAGGACAATGCTTTTTGTGATGAATTTTTATAATCTACGTTAAGTAGGAATACGGACTTCCATAATTTCAAATCCTCGCCATTATCCCTATCTTTACATACAGTACGTGGAGAGTGGATTGTAACTAAATCATCCGCGGAGTGGAGTTATCACCCAAGCTATAACTTTCAAATTTTGTACATATCGACAAAAACACAAGCAATGTTTCAGCCAATGGACCTCCGGGTGTAACCCGGAGGTCCATTGGCTGAAACTTTCCTTGTGCTGGTCATGCTTTGCAACAAATTTGCAATTATTGCTTGGGTGGAATCTCCACTCTGTGGGTGATTTAGTGATAATACACTCTCCACGTACTGTAGTAGAGTAATAAATTCTAATCTCTGAGACTGTAGCAGTTTACCAGAGATAAAACTCTTATGTTAATTATATCCTTTCAACCATTTTTTCACTTGATAAAGTGTGATGGAACTATCTCTACTATGAGCTGCTTTTATACTATTGCTGTAGACCTCCCTAACCAGCACCCTCCTCCTTCCCTCTCCTACCCCACTCACTCACCCCCGCTACCCCACTCTCACCCATAACCCACCCTCCCCTAACCCTCCCCTAACCCTTACCCTCCCCTCCCCTAAACCTCACTCTCCCCTCCCCCTCCCCTAACCCTCCCCTCCCCTGCTGGTTAGGGAGGTCTACAGCAATAGTATAAAAGCAGTTCATAGTAGAGATAATTCCATCACACTTGATCAAGTGAAAAAATGTTTGAAAGAAGAAATAACCTATTCTTTTCATAAGTGTTTTTTTTTTTTAGATTACAATAAATTCATCGCTTATATTGGATATGTTTTACTTGAATCATTTTGAAGGTATTGGTGTATTTTTTTTTTCTCTTCAGTACATTTGTAATAGGATAGACAGTAAATTGTTCTACAATTCAAATAACGGATAGCGTTCTTGTATCCGCAAATTCGTATTCGTACGGTACAAATATATGAAATATGATTCGTGTGTGAATATGAATTGACAACTTGGGAACTTTATCTCTCTTATTTCGAATTGATATTGTAAGTTGATAAGCATTCAGAAAAAAACACTTAAAGTACTGTCGCTATTGTGTCATTTCAATAAGAGACACAGTTCTATTACCCATTCTGAGAGTGATTGTTGATAATGAGTGTTGTATCAATGAGAGAGATATCCTAAAAACATGTTTTGAACAAAATGTTGCAATTTCTCCAGAGTGGCTCCATGATTGTCTATGCGGAAAAAACACTGGTGACAAAAAACAGATTTAACGCTGAAAACTCCCATTGTCATTGGTTTGCCAGACTACGCATCCATCCATTCCTGCTATTTTCGCGTGATTGTAGGTGAACATAATCAGTTCCAGTTATAATTATAAGTGTCCGATTAAACATGCGCTACACAGAACTTTATTTATTTAAATGTACCAGTCCATTGACAAATCTAGTACTTCACTTTTGGTTTACTCATAATAAGCCTCTACCTAACCTATCAGTCATAACAACAACAACAACAACACTACACTGTTCTCAGACGAGGAAAAACTGATTTTTGCATCTCAACTGCGTATCCATCCATTCCAGCTATTTTCGCGTGATTGTTGGTGAACATAATCAGTTCCAGTTATTATTATAATTGTCTGACTAAACGCGCTACACAAAACTTTATTTATTCAAAAGTACCAGGACACTGACAAATCTAATACCTCACTCTTATCTTTTTTTCGTACGAATGTAGCTGTACTATGACTCCTGAGTTACTCATAATAAAGCCCTACGCAACCTATCAACCATAACAACAACAACACTCTATCAGTACAACTAGTCCTCAATTTTTCTCGTAGAAAAAATAAATAAAATGAATTGCTTTAGATATTAGAGTACACTGTTCTCAGACTAGGAAAGAACAGATTTTAAAAATAAAAATTAGAATAAGCTTGCTGTGTTATCAATTACATTTCAGTGTCTTTTTTTCTTTTAATTTAAATAAAAGAAACAAAAGTATATCAAATTATTCATGTACTATTCGTTAATACAAATATTTCTTTGCCTTAGTATCAATAAAACAAAAACTCAACAAATTAATAAGAAAATTTTTTTTTTTTTTTTTTTTGTTGTTGTGAGAATAGTACCAAGATAATGAACTTCAAAAAGGCAATCTATTTCAAACATATGTCTCTCTTTCGAATGAAAGGTTAAACACTTTTATATAATTCAAGTGGAAAATATGCTCGATAAGACTCGTGAATATAGACAACATAGATGTGTCATAATGGACAAAAAGTGGTTTTCCAAAGTCTTCCTCATTCCCAAAGAGAAATCTCAGAAAAAATAGAGCAGTTGGACATTACAGAACCGCATAATAATCATCTCGTCTTTTTAACTCGTTGGAAGGATGTCGGGTGTAATTTGTTTAAAATAAGACGGGAATGGTTCATGACCATGAATATAATTTTTAAAATGCACTGAATACGTTCTGGATTGATCCACAGTGTACATTTGGAACGCGATTTGTGAATATATAATAAGACAGAAAAACAGGGGAAAACGCTTCATACCGTCCATCGAAAGCAATTTCAAGATGAATCCATATTTTTTAACCCCTAAAATACGCGTGTTCGAGACTTTTATTATTATTGGCACACGTCAAGACACGCAACATTCATAAGGTTCAAGGCTTGATGATGTGTCTCAATAACAATGGCAAAAATTTACAAGATTTTAAAATCTCATTATCACGAAAAGTTCATGAAAAAATGTACACCCAGCGGAATCTCAAATAAGAAGCAACAAATATAAAAAAAACAGTTTTTTCAAGCACTTCTCGTTATGGCGAATCTAATTATAATTTGTTTGGTTGGATGAGTTGTCACAGAGTTGCTTCCCTTGAACCTGACCATTTGACAAGTTTTTTTTATTTTTTTGAACTGAACCCTGAACGCAATTTTTCAACGTTAAAACGGGTGAAATATATCTCCCTGAGACTACTCCTTTTTAATTGGTCGGACACGGCTGTTCGCAGTGAGTAGACTTCCAATCGGTTTCCATATTTGTGATAGAAAAATAAGGGTGAATCCTTCATTTTAATTATCGACCATTCGGATGACGAGTTCAGGTTCATCTACAAATGGGATGATGACGAGGTCAAATTCGATGCGGTGTAGTACAAGTATGGTGACGGGAAGGAATTTACGATTTGTGTTGAAGGTAATACAAATCGTAAATTTATAATATTCTAGACGTTCTGAAGCTCCAATATCGTATTGTATTATGAGTGTGGTGAAGTTTAGAATGCGACGACAATCGTAGTAAATCGTAGTAAAAAAGTGGGTCTTTTCGTTCGATATATTTGATCAAGGACCCCCCCTCACCCCAGTCAACTTTCTGTCAACCACCGTGTCCGACCAAGAAAAAAAAGTGACTCGTTCCCGACATATATCTGACCAATTTGAACGTTAAAAATATTTAATTCAGCAAGTGATATATCTACGTGAAGCTTAAAGTCTGGCTGTTGAATGACATCAATATCTCGACTACAAATTAATGAGTTTGTTTTTTCTGCGAGTTTGAATAAGACAGGTCGAAATCTTCAAAGCCAGGAAGATGCGTACATTTTCTCTCTTATATACATAATCACGGAAAAATACATAATTTCTAAACAAAAAACGTCTGATACACTAGTTTTCATGACCTTTGTGTGTGTCGAACACCTGTGATAAATATCACAGTAAACGGTGTAATGCTTCGCTATCGGGTGGTTAAAAAAACAACTTTTTCTAATGTCTAATACACTATTTTTCATGAAGTTTGCATAATTTATAAACAAAAAACGTCTGATACACTATTTTTCATGACCTTTCTGCGTGTCGAACACCTGTGATAAATATCGCAGTAAACGGTGTAATGCTTCGCTATTGGGTGGTTAAAAGAGAACTTTTTCATTCGATGTCTCATTGCATTACCCCAGTGCACAAAAAGCAGAAAAGTGCATGCTTTTTTTTTCACAAGTTCATTCAGTCATACGCCGATACACGGCAAACACTGTTTTTTGTTGTTGCTGTATTTATATAACGCCACCTATCTTAAAATATTTCAACTCACGTTGTAAAAAACAAAACAACTTTCCACACACACGTTTAGACTGTTTAAAAATCTGTTTTTTAACACGTGACAAATGGTAAGTGTATCTCTAATTTACATAAAAATCATATATTAAAAACATACTTCTGTGCTTGAACACAGGTATCAAAATGAATGATGTATCAGGTTAAAGTTGTTTTTTTTTCAATTTAATATGTTGCATAACTACCTTTTTGGATACTTTCGATTTCAAGATGGTCTCAACCCCAACGTTAGAGGAAGGGAAAAATGTGATTTTCGTAATCTCCTCGTCGATACCTTTAATTTGATAGGTCACACGACTCCCTTCTCGAAACTTTTAATTTTCTGATGGGCGTGACCCCACCCACCCCCACGGCGAGGGTTGAAAATATTATTTTTGTAATCTACTCGTCGATACCTTCAATTTGATGCGTCACACGACTACCTTTTTGAAACCTTTGATTTTCTGATGGGCATGACCCCCACCTCCGAGTAAAATGGAGAAAATGCCATTTTCGTACTCTCCTCGAACAACCCTTCAAAATGATACGTCACATTCCTGGCTTTATCAAAACGAATACGTTTATCGGCTCTGGTCGTGACCCCTATAAAAAGGAAGACGTTTTTCGACTCTGTCGTGACCCCACCCCACGACGAAAACTGAAAATATAATCTTCGTAATCTCCTCGTCGATACCTTTAAGTTGATATGTCACACAGCTACCTTCTCGAAACTTTTGATTTTCTTATGGGCGTGACCCCCACCTCCAAGTAAAATGGAAAAATGTAATTTTCGTACTCTCCTCGACGAGCCCTTCGAATTGATACCTCACATGCCTCGCTTTAGAAAAAATGGCCCAACCCCCCAGGAAGAGGATTGAAAATATAATTTTTGTGATCTATTCCTCGATACCTTCAATTTGCTGGGTCACACGACTACCTTCTTGAAACCTTTGATGTTTTTAGGTTCTAAGTCGTGACCCCACCTCAACGGCGAGGATTCACATGTTGCATTCAATTCTTCCCTGATTCACCCGAGGGTGTGAGGAACACGTAAAACAAAACACGTAAAACCTGTAAATGCTAAGACGATTTTGAATTTATTTTTAAATTTTACAAAAAAAAAAAGAAAATTTGCGGAAATAATTTTGCCCTCCGATCGATCATTATTCGCCTTTTAACTTATAATATGTATATATTTTCAATCACGATCCATCCGAGATCACCATCAAGCTATGTTTTTAGCCTCGGACGCTAAACAGCCAATTTTTCACTCGTCTTCCAACATATTACATACATTTTGTTTTCGTTAATGACAAAAACAATTTTATCCATTATTCTTCTCACGACTCATAATTATACACACACAGGCACACAAACACACATTTTTCAATCGCGATGCCCCATCCCCCAGCAGATCATTTCCCATCGAGTTAAAACATATAACACTCGAACGCGCGTTCTCTAACGATGAAACTTGGTGATTTTTTTCACCAGCGCTCGATTTACAAAAAAAAAGTTCAAACCGAGATTGCCCTTGTATCTCTGCCCGTGGAAAAAAAATCTGGGATCCAGGATCGCGTTTTTTTCTGGACCAGTTAAAAATTCACCCGACCGAAAAGTCCTCTCTTTCCTGTGGAAATCCTCGTCCTGGATCACGTTTTTTTTTCGAGCGAGACACTGTCTTTTTCGAAATTTTCCCCGCCGGAAAAATTCAACCCAATGGGAAAATTAGAGTTAAATTTGTCGAAAAAGCGGGATTGTCAAACCGGGAATTTCTTAGACATCTTTTGACAATTCCGCCGAAAAGTGGTCCGGAAATGCTCGAGTTAAACGTTTTTCAGCGAAAAATCCGCGGTTTTCGGGGAAAAGTTGAATTATGTTTCTTTTAAATTCCAAGAAAATCGACTTTTTTTACCTGAAAAATTTGGATTTTTCCAAAAATAACTCAATTTTTCTGGACCACCAAGATTTCTGGGCCACCACGCTTGGAGTGGTCCAGGATCCGCATTTTATCCCTACTGAAGGCAACTTGGCTATAGTTATTTTGCCATCAGCAGTCTTGTCCGAAAACAACAAACCAACGATGTTTAGGACCGACCAAGGCCTCGACACCCCCAAAAGACCTCTCCTCCGGAAGATCGGAGTCTGGCACGCCTCTTTAGGCGTAAAACCTTTTCTTGAAGTGGGGTTTTGAAACGCCTCTCCAGCGGAACTGTCCGAAACCGTCTCAAAGCACTGGGTATGGGGTCCAGATCGGTAATCAAACATCCAGCTCTATCAGATCAGCATCAAAGACTACGTTCGGAGAGATGTATAGCATGGCAGCATTGGAATCTCAGGACGTGGAGGAGAGTCCATTGGTCAGATGAGAGTAGGTAGGTTCCTGCTTCACGTCACAGATGGTCGCTTGAGAGTGTGGAGGCATAGAAATACTGCCTACGTGCCCAGGAACATAAGACATAGTGTTCCTTATGGTGGAGGATCAGTAATGATCTTGGGGTGCCTCTTTCATGATTATAACTTTGATACGGTGCCTGTACTTGGGAATCTCAATTGTCATCAGTACATCCGTGACAATCTCAATCCGGTTGTCGTGCTTCATTTTAACAATCACCCGTTGGCTACCCGCCCTGTTTTCGTGGACAACAATGCAAGGCCACCTCGTTTCCATTTTTAGAGCATTCCTTCAGAACAACGTTATTACCTTGGCCTGCAATGAGCCCAGATTTGAATCCCTTAGAACACATCTGGGACTTTCGTGGAGGTCGTGTGCAAACAAGAGATGTACATGTACATAATTTGGCCGATTCCGAAGCTGCATTGCATGGAGAGTGGCAGCAGCTGCCCGTGGACAGTATCAGAAGGCTGACTGACAGCATTAGGACGAGGGTCAGGCTGTCATCCGGGGATGTGGTGGTGACACTCGCTACTGTCGTCAGACACCGCTATTGTGCTCAGGAGATCACAAGTTACATTTTTTGTCAGTAATTACCCGCATTGTTTCGTCATGGACCGTTCCAGCAACATACGTGTCGAGAGAACATGTTTCCATTAAAACATTAGTGACAGATATGTGTAATTAGCGCCATTAAAGTACGTACTGTATATTGTCATCATTGTGTTGTCTTCCAATAGACCATTCTTTCTGCAAACAATCACTTTTGGCCATCTTAAAGACAACGTGATGGTAATGACAGTTTCTATTTCGCCACTACGAAAACATGGAGGGGGGGGGGGGGGGTGAGGAGGGGGGTGTCGATTAATTAAGTTGCAGGTCTATGGATGCTCTGTAACGTAATACGATGTGATGCACTTTCCAGAATGAAGTTCTATCCCGTGACCTCACAATTTATCATGAGTCGTCGAAGATATGCGACCTTGGATATATAAATTTTTAATCTTCTGTCTTTAAATCGTGGCTTCTTGCTCTCTTAATACTCTTTAACATATAATATAACCAGCACGTGTCAGCCACCACCGCCCTCTCCCCGCCACATAGTTTCGATCAATCACGAATTTGACTACAAGCACACCTTCTTTTTCATATCTGAAGCATGTTTGTAAAGTGTGTCCCAAGTGTGCAAATCAGATTCTGCACTACATCGCCTGAGTGCTAGGATGTCCTACGTCCCATAGGGGAAATAATATATCGTCCCATGGGGGATAGAGTACTCCCATGGGGGAAATCATATATCGTCCCATGGGGGACCGAGCCCTCCCATAGGGGAAATATTATATCGTCCCACGGGCGACAGAGTACTCCCATAGGGGAAATAATATATCGTCCCATGGGGACAGAGTACTCCCATGGGGGAAATCATATATCGTCCCATGGGGGACCGAGCACTCCCATAGGGGAAATATTATATCGTCCCACGGGCGACAGAGTACTCCCATAGGGAAAATAATATATCGTCCCATGGGGACAGAGTACTCCCATGGGGGAAATCATATATCGTCCCATGGGGGACCGAACACTCCCATAGGGGAAATATTATATCGTCCCACGGGCGACAGAGTACTCCCATAGGGGAAATAATATATCGTCCCATGGGGACATAGAACTCCCATGGGGGAAATCATATATCGTCCCATGGGGGACCTAGCACTCCCATAGGGGAAATATTATATCGTCCCACGGGCGACAGAGTACTCCCATAGGGGAAATAATATATCGTCCCATGGGGACAGAGTACTCCCATGGGGGAAATCATATATCGTCCCATGGGGGACCGAGCACTCCCATAGGGGAAATATTATATCGTCCCACGGGCGACAGAGTACTCCCATACGGGAAATAATATATCGTCCCATGGGGACAGAGTACTCCCATGGGGGAAATCATATATCGTCCCATGGGGGACCGAGCACTCCCATAGGGGAAATATTATATCGTCCCACGGGCGACAGAGTACTCCCATAGGGGAAATAATATATCGTCCCATGGGGACAGAGTACTCCCATGGGGGAAATCATATATCGTCCCATGGGGGACCGAGCACTCCCATAGGGGAAATATTATATCGTCCCACGGGCGACAGAGTACTCCCATAAGGGAAATAATATATCGTCCCATGGGGACAGAGTACTCCCATAGGAGAAATAATATATCTTCCTATGGGTAAAGAAAACTCCCATAAGGGAAATAATATATCGCCCCATAGGGGACAGGGTACTCCCACAGGGGAGATAATATACCGTCCCATAGGGCACATAGTACTCCCATAGGGGAAATAATATATAGTCCCATAGGGGGCATAGGACATTCTAGCACTCAGGCGACGACTAGGCAGCGACGATCAGTGTGCATAGAACTTTAGGAGTTGTCACTTGAAATCAGCCACAGTTGAACTCTAAGACCCTCCACGGTTTGAATTCAATGAAGTTGCGAACCTTTAGAAGTGAAGAGTGCAGGAGATATATTGTAGTGGCTGCACTCAAGAGAAAGGTCCCTAGCTTAAAACAAGTCTTGAATCAATTGATGGTGTCAATCTTACTGGATGATTAGGTGCATGTTTCTCTCAAAGAACCCTAAACGTCACAAAAATGATCGTATTTTGATTTCAAAAGTAATCTATAGAGATGGAGTAACACTTTTTTGGTCAGAACCCCAATCAGTACTGCCAACTAATTCTAGAAGGTTAAGAGCACTTTTACAGTTAAAACTAGAAGTCCTGTCATGAAATGCGCACAAATAGCACGTTGATATGCGCGTTAATCTACGCGTTATGACCCAAGAAAAGCTATCACATTATGTACATATGGCCTGTGCACAAGCAATGTTTCAGCCAATGGACCTCCGGGTAACCCGGAGGTCCATTGGCAGAAACATTGCATGTGTTTGCTATGAGTAGCCAGGAGAACCTGCCGTGCTGTGGATGCCATTCGACATGGCAATTGCGTGCAATTCCAACGCGCAGTTAAGCCTAGATAAGCGCACTATTCGTGACAGGCCTTCTAGTTTTAACAGTCCATCTACAGTACGGCCACTGTGGACTGGTCATTTTCCACGATGTGGGCAGTATTCCCACGGACGCGATAATGTTATATTGCAAACTCTATTTTTTGGAATAATCATAATAAATTTAATTAATAACAACCTGATGCTTCATTTTTAACATTTGGCTGATGATGATGATGATTACGTAGTAGACGCAGGCTTTGGCATCACTGCCCATGTCTGGTCAGTTTGGACTGCGACCAGTCCGCGGCGACTGTACTGGAATTCTTAGTTGTTTTATAAGAAGAGAATGGGACCAGTGAAAAAACTTCACTATGCTCCCATTTATGTTCAACTTGATGTGATGTTTACGAAGATTACAGAAAAAAATGGATACAACTAGTGTGGGTACTGGAGAACCTGAAACCATTTTCTGAAGCCAATGTCTGAATTACGTTCAAACACAGACAACGTGTGCGCCTAATGGCACTCATGCTTTTATGCTTACTCAGATAAAACACTTCAACGACATAAAGTGAAAAATCAATCATATTCTGAATTGTCTTGCTGATACTATTAATTTTGATTAAATATGGGTACCAGGTAAAATCCTCAATTCCTCATCACAGTTGCAACTAAAAGTCCTGTCCTGAAATGCGCTCATATATCACGTTGATATACGCGTTAATATACGCGTTATGACCATAGTAAGACTAACAAATTGTGTGCATGCGGTCTGTGCACAAGCAATGTTTCAGCCAATGGACCTCCGGGTAACCCGGAGGTCCATTGGCAGAAACATTGCCTGTGTTTGCTATGAGGAACCAGGAGAACCTGCCGTGCTTTGGATGTCATTCGATATGGCAACTGCGCGCAATTCCTACGCGCAATTAAGCCTAGAAAAGCGCACATTTCGTGACAGGACTTCTAGCTTTAACTGCCATATAGATCAGATAATGGTGTCCAAACACAACTTTGCATTGACGGTCCAATATTAGTATTTTTATAAAAAAGTGGCACACGCCCAATCAAAAAAAAAATCTTTTCTTCCACAGTATATCGATTGCTTTTTTAAGACAAGGAGGATAAACTTTTCAAACCTAAACAAATGATTTATTGTTCTCAAAACTAATTGCAAAATGTTTAATACTCATAGTCGAGAATGAATTGACGTGTTTATAGTTCATTCCTCCAGAGTAGTGGAATATTGGTTTTGAATAAGTACTTTGCTTCAGGTTTGTAAAAATAATTACTAATTACTAAATTTGGTGTTTGTACTTTCCACTCAATACACATTAAATATTAATATCAACGCTTGTTTAGGCTTTCTTGTGGAAATGATTGTGAACAAAGAAAGGAAATGCCTATTCTCAGCAAGTGTTGTTAATGGACGTTCAGGGCTCATTGAACACATCTCCAATTTTATCTTATTCCACAGAACAGTATTCAACTACCTCCTTAATTACTTACACACTTATGCACATATCGACAAACTGTCTTATAACTGGGTGGGAATCTAATTAAAACCGGTTTTTGTGAATAGACAGCTCCACAGCACTTATTTATTTGTAACGAAAAATATAACTGAATTTATTAGTTACAAACAACAAAACGGAGAGAATGCGTCTGAAGTCTTAACTCTTTACCCAACGAATCGCCCGCATCCGCCCGCGTAATATGCAAATTCAGCAGCTGAAAAAATATTATTTTTCGAAAGATTTCAACAAAACTACATCATGTGACCCCTCTTTGGAACGAGCTCGTTCCAAAGAGGGGGTCACATGATATGGTTTTGTTGAAATATTTTGAAAAAATTTAAAAAAAAATATTTAAGATAATAAATTTTGAAATCGTCTGCGTTGGGTAAAGGATTAACCCAGCGCACACAATGTTACCATTTGCTATTGTACTTATTGTTTCCAAATGTTCACATTTCAACAACATCATATCACGTGACTCCTCATTAGAATTAGCTCATCGAGCTCCTTCCAGTGAGTGGTCACATTTTGGAATTTTGTTTAACTATTTCTTCCAACTGCTCAATTTATTAAAATCTAAAATATTTTCATTTATTTATTTATGGATGCTCAGTGTTACATATTTCTGAACAATGGCTAATGTTGACCACAACACGGAGATAAAGTCAAGATTAGTCAGTCGATTATATCCATGTTTCCCCCATTTTTGGTGATGTCCACCCAATACATTGGTGTCGATAGTAAACAATCTCTGCGTCACGTCCCGGAGGTCACTCAGGGGAATAACGCCTCCTTTTAATACACGTGATACCATGTACACATATCTAGTGTATTAATTAAGAATCTTCTTTTTATTTTGTATTTTCGACATGGTTGATTGGTTCCAATATTGTATTTGCTGTAGAACTAAGAATATAATTACCTGAACTTAATGCAGTATCAAATATGGAATAGAAAGTATGAATTTAATTTGACGCAACGATTCGCTCCGTCTGAAATACATTTAGTGATAGTCAATATCATTTTGCCCATTCGCCTTACCGTAGTTAGATTTTGTGTCGATTGTAGAACGAGGTCCACGTTAGAGTCATTACATCATGTAGACGGTTGTACAACGATGTTCACGTTAGAGTCATTACGTCATGTAGACGGTTGTACAACGAGGTTCATGTTAGAGTCATTACGTCATGTTGGAATTGGACATTAGGATGTTCATGGGACATTTCTTACTTTTAGAAAGAGCCGGAATGGTAGTGTCGCATGCAGTGTATAAATGTGCTTTAATAAAAATGCGCTTCAATAAAAAGCCGCGAGCGTCTACATGACGTGTGTCACTGCTTATCACTAAACAACATTATGCTAATGTTTTGGTGGATGAGGAACATCCTCACAGAGGACAGTAACTGAGAACCATTATGTGCGTGGAATCATGTAAGCAGTAGCCGAACGGGGTCGTACTGTTATTTGTAGACAGAAAATGTACGTCATAAAACATTCGGGGTCGCTTTCAGTGAATTAGAGATACGGCCTTGATGACGACTTACTATATTACACTGCACATTGTCCCTCCTTATGGATGGACGCTTTAATGATGTACAGATCTACAATATATATGTACGATTGAAAAAAAAAAAACAAGAAAGGGTAATATCTACTGGTGGTGATATTTGAATCGAGTTTCGGTTCTGATTTAAAGCTTTAAGCCCTCGCGTAACAAGGCTGGAAGACGACACTTGCACAATATATTTTTGAATATCTGAAATTTTCCATGTTTTGTATCTGAATGCAGAATAGGGTGTAGACGTTATACGTTAACGTTCCAGCAATCCAGTTGTATATACAGTTAAAACTAGAAGTCCTGTCACGAATAGTGCGCTTATCTAGGCTTAATTGCGCGTTGGAATTGCGCGCAATTGCCATATTGAATGACATCCAAAGCACGACAGGTTCTCCTGGTTACTCATAGCAAACACGTGCTATGTTTCTGCCAATGGACCTCCGGGTTACCCGAAGGTCCATTGGCTGAAACATTGCTTGTGCACACGTCATATGTACAGAATTTGATAGCTTTACTTGGGCCATAACGCGTACATTAACGCGCATATCAACGTGTTATTTGTGCGCATTTCATGACAGGACTTCTAGTTTTAACTGTATATACCCCCAATCCCAAGTTCGAAGACGATCGACGGTTTCTTCCTACGGCGGAACAAAAGCCATAAGCCATTTTCTGGAAGAAACAATGTAAATAAAAATGAAAGATGGATGAAGATTTTCTGAGAATATGATTGCGTTCATAACAAAAGCTTAACACTTTTGTTTCCGTGATGGTCCCAGCACTCTCCTGAATATTTCCGAACCATGTTCCATTTTGGAAAAAAGGCTGCTTTCGACTTCCGGCGTCCACGACTATACATCTGTAGTGGTATGTTGTTTGCA
Source organism: Pictodentalium vernedei (assembly GCA_031216915.1). NCBI lineage: Eukaryota > Metazoa > Mollusca > Scaphopoda > Dentaliida > Dentaliidae > Pictodentalium > Pictodentalium vernedei. The sequence goes on from CM062290.1 coordinate 465,334,412, forward strand.
CGTGGACATGCGCTGACTCCATCCGTGTTTGGCCGTGTGAATTTTATGAAGATTTTCTTCTGTAAAAGTTTAAATTTCACACGGCATCGGGAATAATTCAATTAGTCTCAATTTAATTACAAATTAAAGATGCATGCGTATCTGTATCCCAATTTGTTCTCTTGTTCGGGGTTACATTTATTTAGTTATTTAATTTTGGAAAATTATCGAATATTACTCGAATATTCGCTCATTAGATCGCCCGAATATTCGGATATCGAAATCGATCGAATAGTGGATGTTTTCAACCTCTACAAAATATGTTTGTGCGCAGCCATTAAGTTGTGTAGTCTGACATAAGTTCGCCGCAGCCCAGTGGTTCTTTTCTGTCCGTAAGACTGCTCGGCGTACATCGACTCCTTACGGACGTGACAACCGTTACTTGACAACCGTTAATTCCCAGTCCCAAATTCGCCATTCATTATCAACCTATTTTATCGGTTGATAAAGAATGTCGAACAAGGAACTGGAAACAAGTAACGGTTGTCACGCTCCCTGGCCCTTTGAAAGTGTCGTTAAACCCCTCAAAAAACGAAGAAATAATAACGGTTGGAGTATGTAACATCTCACTTCTGTCCATTTCTGCAATAATGTTGTAATTTTATCTTTACGAAAGCGGGTAGAAAATATTTCAGCTGGGTTGCAGGTGAATCGCTATCTGGTCGAAACACATTATCAGCCTTATTGGTCATAACATAATTCAAAAATCAGATACGAAAACATCGCATCTCGGATTCTTTTTCGATTTGTATTTTTCTTGATTTAGTTTGGATTTCGTATTTTATGTATGGATTCGCGATAGACTGGTCTAAATGATTCTCGGCTAGATCGCAAAATAAACTTCTGTCGCGATCGCTGTAATGCATCTAATGTGTATCTTATAAAACTTGAGGACCAGATCATGCGATGACTTTATAATTGATTGACCAGAAGTGTGTTCACATTACAGCTGGTGCGTTCTCACAAAGCTGAGTTTCTGGACCATCGGATGTGTAACTTTTCCAGGCTGACGGAAGATCATCAGTGAATTAAACTGGTCACGTTTCTGAATGTAATTAGTTTGGGGATTTTCAATGAGTTTAGCTTCGTTCTGCGAATATAATACTCGTACAGAATTCATTTATTTATTGGAGTTCAACAACACTTTCTTCCGCCAGGGTCACCTCGTGTCGGACAGTTTTACGGATGGATAAAGCCTCAGCACCCGGGGAAAACCATCGTGGAATGGCGAACAACTGTCAGACTCACCAACGTACTAACTCCACACAAACAGGGTTAGCATCGGGTAAAGATACCGTTAAAACTAGAAGTCCTGTCCTAAACTGTGCGCTTATCTAGGCTTAATTGTGCGTTGGAATTGCGCGCAATTGCCATATCGAATGAGATCCAAAGCACGGCAGGTTCTCCTGGTTACTCATAGCAAACACATGCAATGTTTCTGCCAATGGACCTCCGGGTTACCCGGAGGTCCATTGGCTGAAACATTGCTTGTGCACAGGCCATATGTACAGAATTTGATAGCTTTACTTGCGCCACAACGCGTACATTAACGCGCATATCAACGTGCTATTTGTGCGCATTTCATGACAGGACTTCTAGTTTTAACTGTAGGTGCACCATCGATGTGGATTGCTCCTTAGCACACAGCGCCACGGTGCCGCCATGTGGGCAATCGGAAGTGCCTTGACCATGGACACAACGCAGTTACCCTTGGTGTGGGTCGACCCGTGGACTTCTCAGTTTGAAGTTCAATACTGTTATCAAAGGGCCATCGCCCTCCCGTATAAACAATAATATGGACTTTATCACCGCGCTCCCTGCTGAGTTAGTAAATATAGAATAAACGTATAGTGTTTTCAAGTAAAAAAAATATTCTACGAGTAGGATTAAGAATGAAACCGACGAGCCTCTGGCGATTCAGTTTCATTCTTAATTCTACGAGTAGAAAAAAATGTTTTACTTGAAAACACTCTACGTTTATTTTGTTTATCCCATCAATCTTCTACTGGGCAGTCGCGGCAAAATTGTGCTATAATTCGCTGCAAAACACAGCGAGAAGTGAGGAGCACATTGGTCCAATTCGATCGACAGCATTGGCAAAAATAAACAAGGCGCAGTAATACATTTCCGTCTAAAAATAATTCCCCTTCAAACTTTAGCTAAACTTGCAAAAATACTTTAATATATGAGCAGTGGGTGGTGTTTTCTACTGGCCATTCTTTCAAAAACATTTAAAGAAATCAACAATCGAACTATTAATTATGCTAGACAAATGTGGTAGAGGCCAGAGGTAAAAAAGTCCGTCGCAACTAGGGGAATAAATTATTTTAGTGTTAAACCTACTGGGAAAATTGATCACCCTTCTAGGTGAATAAAGCAAAAATTTATCCAAGACCTTTATTGTTCAAAATAAACGGCAATTTATGGAATAAAATCCGTTTCTGACCACAAACATTTTGTACGACTAGAATCATCCCCATTCATTAAATTGTTTAACGTTCTGTTATTATACGTTAAACGATAGATTACCGAAAAAAATACGAAAAGATAGAAATCGTATTATGCATTGCCAGAAAGAGTTGTAGAACATTTTCCGACAGCGTTCAATGTTATAGCTTTTCATCAGCACAAACAAATAAAAACACATGTTGTCTCCACTAGGTTCCATTAGAGAACGCATAACGACCAAGAAAAGATGAATCGTCCTTATTTACAAGAAATCAGTTCATAGTAATGTGATCCAGACACGGACAGCATATTTGATGGGATCAGCTCAAACAATGAACACGCAACTGCTGTCGCATTCTTCTTTGCTGTAAATCCAGTGCATGTTGCGTATTTCAGACACGCACTGGCGCATTCCCAAACCCTCCTCACAATCAAATTTGCCATGGCCGCCGATCTGTTAAAAGCAATATCTTTTCTGACCGCGATGAACCGACCGCTGATGGAATCGTGGACTGACGTACAAACTCTTCGTGACGATCCCATGGCCGTGGTTATAGGAGTCGATTCTGCTGATGTGGACTGCGGCGCCTCCTGTGTTGTTTCAGATGTTGTATCTGCCAATGAACTGAGTGTTGTGGATTCGAATAGTTCAGTTGTTAGCGATTCGGTTGTTGTGTTTTCTTTTCCGGAAGGCCTGTGACACACATACATGTTTGTGAACACTGAAATGTAGAAAAACATGCATTAATCCAAATCCAAGACCTTTATAAAAAGGCATATAATACCTTAGTAGTACTGTATGTATGGATGGTCCCACATTGGAGGGGGGGGGGGGGACACCGGAAGTGACGTCATGTCACGTAACTCAGTGGTGTTATGTTGTGTTACCATGGTAACCCACGTAAGTGGATATCTTGTGACGTCATCCCCATAGTGATACGTGATCTTAGCATGCGCAGCGCGTGTAGTTAGGGTGATACGTGTTTTCGTCGTCCATTTTGTATACTGGGGCCGCCATCTTGGTTTCTATGGACAGGGGTATGTTCGGAGGGTATGTTCCTTTCTACAGGAGTAATTTCCCAATTCGCAGAATTACCACAAACATCCCGACACGTTTTTTCTATTTTGAATTATTTCAGAATTCTCTGCTTCTATCTATCTTCGCAATAGTTTTCGACTACCTGACCATGTTCGTTTGTCCTGGAGTATACTATAGAATAGTAGAAGAACCTATCAACTGGAAAAGCTTTGCATGTTATTACTATTTTTAGTTTTTCTGGTCTGTTCTTATTAGTTTTGACCCTATTCTGAGTACTCTTGTTGTTTCATTTATCTAGATCACCCAAACACTTCGGTTTCTCGACGCTAACTAACCAAACAGATTGCTTCCTCTCCCGTAATCTCTACGCAGAGTTATCTTCCTTTATTACAATGAAGTTCTAATCGATTCTCATTACCTCTATATCCAATGGCCACGTCCCATGGAACCCCTTTTGTGAACTTCTGTGGTTATGGAACCCCTTTTTAGTCGTATGAGGCCATGATGTCTATGAGAAAACCTCTCAATGAGGCCTAATTTACTGTTCCTCTTAACCTCATTTCGATTGAGGCCATGAGGGTCATGAAAAACCCGTCAATGAGGCCTAATTTAATATCCCTCTTAGCCTCATTTCAGTATCTGAGGATACCTGTGTCCTGGTATTGTATTATTTGAGGATACCTATTGAGGATACTTTCTGGAGAATCCTTTTGGTGTCGTATAAGGACATGAAAGCTATGAAAATTCCCTCAATGAGACCTTATGTTCTATCCCTCTTAGCCTCATCTTCTGTTGAGGGCATTAGGGCCATGAAAAAACCCTCAATGATGCTTCTTTCACTATCCCCCTAGCCTCATTTCGGTATTTGAGGATACCTATGGTCTGGTATTGTATTATTTGAGGATACCTATAGAGGATAGCTTTTGGAGAATCCCCTTTTTAGTCGTATGAGGCCATTCCGTGATTTGGCATCAACACTCGAGGGCATGGGAAGGGATTGATAACACCAAATTATTATTGCAAGGACCTGAACGAATACAACAAACAACCAACCGCCACTAAACGACGAATGTACAGATGTAAACAAAGATTCAACACAACCAAGATCGAAGTGAACATAACACAACAAAGTGGACGAAGACCGAACTGATCTGATCAAGCACAACAAAGGCTGAACAGATCCCAATGAAGTGAACGAAAATCCAACACAATCAAGATCGAAGTGAAGAGAACAAAGTGAACAAGGTTTTGAACTCTAAGACAATGTCAACCCTTTGAAGCCAATACTGTTTTGAACCATAACCTTAATGAAGGTATTAACACCGTTTGACTTGCTTGAATGGACTTTATGTAATTAACACCTTTTGAACTATTTTGAACTGAGTGATTTGTTAACTACAACCTATTAAACTGAATTCGTCCAATAGGGAATGGGAATACCCTCGAGTGTTGATGTCAAATCACGGAATCCATTTTTACGGAATAGGCTAGGAAACCCACTTACGCAATCTCTTATATAGCCTGCTTATGTGTATAAATGGGAAATGAAGCAATCAGATTCAACCTTGATCGATGTTATAGTCAAGACTGAGATAGGTATAGCTAGGACGTAGTGTTACAAGTCAATATTAATGGATGATATATTAGTCAATAGTACTGGTACAAGGCTACAATGACACAAACCTGGCGTGGAAGCTAATGGTAAGACAGGTAGACCATAGACAAGTAGTGGCCTTGGAGCTTCGGAGATAAGATGGAAGCCGATGGTAAGACTATATCAGACCTCATTGAGGGCTTTTTTCATGGCCCTCATTACCTCATACGACTAAAAAGGGGATTCTCCAAAAAGTATCCTCGATAGGTATCCTCAAATAATACAATTTCGGGCCATAGGTATCATCAAATACCGAAATGAGGCTAAGAGGGATAGTAAATGAGGCCTCATTGAAGGTTTTTGCATGGCCCCTCCATGCCCTCAAAAAAAATGAGGCTAAGAGGGATAGTAAATGAGGCCTCAATGAGGGGTTTCTCATAGCCATCAAGGCCTCATACGACTAAAAGGGATTCTCCAAAAGCTATCCTCGATAGGTATCCTCAAATAATACAATACCAGGCCATATGTATCCTCAAATACTGGAATGAGGCAAAGAGGGATAGTAAATTAGAACTCATTGAGGGATTTTCTCATGGCCTTCATGCCCTTAAAAGAAAATGAGGCTAAGAGTGATAGTAAATTAGGCCTCATTGAGTGATTTCGCATAGCCCTCATGGCCTCATACGACAAAAAAGGGACTCTCCAGAAAGTATCCTCGATAGGTATCCTCACATAGGACAATACCGAGCCATAGGTACCCTCAAATATTGAAATGAGCCTAAGAGGGATAGTGAGGCCTCATTAAGGAATTTTTACATGGGTTTCAGGGCCTCAATCGAAATGAGGTTAAGAGGGACAGTAAATTAGGCCACATTGAGGGGTTTTCTCATAGACCTCATGGCCTCATACGACTAAAAAAGGGTTCCATAACCAGAGACGTTTCACAAAAAGGGGTTCCATGAGACGTGGCCATTAGATATAGAGGTGATGAGAATCGAATAGAACTTCATTGTAATAAGGGGAGATAACTTTGCGTAGAGATTACGGGGGATGGAGCAATCTGTTGGGTTAGTTAGCGTCGGGAAAGTGAAGTGGTTGGGTGATCTGGATAAATGAAACAACAAGAGTACTTGAAATAGGGTCAGAACTAACACGAACAGACCAGAAAAATCTAAACAAGAGTAATGATAAGCAACATACCCTCCCAACATGCCCCTGTCCTATTATAAGCCTTTGGGTAACACAGCAACCACGTGCTACCTAGAAAGCTCGTTCAAGGCAAGGGTGACAGGTGGAAAGTGTAGGAACAGATCAAATTAAACAAATTGACGGTTACAAATGTAGTCATTGTACTATGGAAAAGAATTAAACAAAAATGTATCAAAAAATATAACTAGGTATAAATGTATTAAAGTCATACATATAAACAATAGAAATTCATCTAACCTCATAAACAGCCAGCTTAAATTTTAATGTTATCCATTTTTATGTTTGGTCTTCTATTTGTATTGAAAGGAAGGCAGGGTGCTGCTGAAACACTGAATCTCAGTTGAACAACGTGGAATTTAGCAACTTATTTCTGGACTTCAATTCAGTTTCTTGTCTGATATGCTCTTATGTATTACAGTGCGGGACATGAGTGTGCTGTCTTTTTTCCGTGTACAAGAGAGTAAACCCCACCAAGAGAAGCTGACAGCCGTAAATATAGCATCTAAGATATGTTTTTATTTCATTGTTTTCATTTAGGCTTGACTGGAAACAATTAGGATTACGAAATCGATCAACCGGTGTTACAACGAAATAATCTACCGATCGAAAAACGATCGCTTTTCCTGTAGTAATATGCCACGCGCGTTTCAGGGCCGTTCTTATTGCTTAGAATATTTAATCTTTCATGATCCGACATCGCCATAATAAATATTTGATATCTCGTATGTTGATATGGAAACCCGCGTGGGCACATATGGTTATACATCATAGCCACGATAAAACACGGAACTTGTGCGCCTGAGCAACACGTGGTACAAGTATGACCTCATCACAGACAAGTATTTCTGCCGCCTAAGCATATTGCACGTGCTTCCCCTGCTTATAGTAGTGTGTGCGTTTCAATGGTGATTAATATGGTAGAATAGTAAATGTTGTGTATACAGTACAGTCTCCGTGTACTAGTCGTAATCGGTGTATACAGTACAGTCTCCGTCTACTAGTCGTAATCTGTGTATACAGTACAGTCTCCGTGTACTAGTCGTAATCTGTGTATACAGTACAGTCTCCGTGTACTAGTCGTAATCTGTGTATACAGTACAGTCTCTGTGTACTAGTCGTAATCTCTGTATACAGTACAGTCTCCGTGTACTAGTCGTAATCTCTGTATACAGTACAGTCTCCGCGTACTAGTCGTAATCTGTGTATAGAGTACAGTCTCCGTGTACTAGTCCTAATCTGTGTATACAGTACAGTCTCCGTGTACTAGTCGTAATCTGTGTATACTATACAGTCTCCGTGTACTAGTCGTAATTTGTGTATAGAGAACGGTCTCCGTGTACTAGTCGTAATATGTGTATACAGTACAGTCTCCGTGTACTAGTCGTAATCTGTGTATACAGTACAGTCTCCGTGTACTAGTCCTAATCTGTGTATACAGTACAGTCTCCGTGTACTAGTCGTAATCTGTGTATACGGTACAGTCTCCGTGTACTAGTCGTAATTTGTGTATAGAGAACAGTCTCTGTGTACTAGTCGTAATATGTGTATACAGTACAGTCTCCGTGTACTAGTCGTAATCTGTGTATACAATACAGTCTCCGTGTACTAGTCGTAATCTGTGTATACAGTACAGTCTCCGTGTACTAGTCGTAATCTGTGTATACAGTACAGTCTCCGTGTACTAGTCATAATCTGTGTATACAAAACAGTCTCCATGTACTAGTCGTACTCTGTGTATACAGTACAGTTTCCGTGTACTAGTCGTAATCTGTGTATACAATACAGTCTCCGTGTACTACTCGTAATTTGTGTATACAGTACAGTCTCCGTGTACTAGTCGTAATCTGGGTATATAGTACAGTCTCCGTGTACTAGTCGTAACATGTGTATACAGTATAGTCTCCGTGTACTAGTCGCAATCTGTGTATACAGTACAGTCTCCGTGTACTAGTCGTAATCTGTGTATTCAATACAGTCGCCGTGTACTAGTCGTAATCTGTGTACACAATATCGTATCCGTGTACTAGTCGTAATCTGTGTATACAGTACAGTCTCCGTGTACTAGTCGTAATCTGTGTACACAGTACAGTCTCCGTGTACTAGTCCTAATCTGTGCATACAGTACAGTCTCTGTGTACTAGTCCTAATCTGTGTATACAGTACAGTCTACGTGTACTAGTCGTAATCTGTGTATACAGTACAGTCTCCATGTACTAGTCGTAATATGTGTATACAGTACAGTCTCCGTGTACTAGTCGTAATCTGTGTATACAATACAGTCGCCGTGTACTAGTCGTAATCTTTGTATACAGTACAGTCTCCGTGTACTAGTCGTAATCTGTGTATACAGTACAGTCTCCGTGTAATAGTCGTAAACTGTGTATACAGTACAGTATCCGTGTACTAGTAGTAATCTGTGTATAAAGTACGGTCTCCGTGAACTAGTCGTAATCTGTGTATACAGTACAGTCTCTGTGTACTAGTCGTAATCTGTGTATACAGTACAGTCTCCGTGTACTAGTCGTAATCTGTGTATACAATATCGTCTGCGTGTACTAGTCGTAATCTGTGTATAAAGTACAGTTTCCGTGTACTAGTCGTAATCTGTGTATACAGTACAGTCTCCGTGTACTAGTTGTAATCTGTGTATACTGTACAGTCTCCATGTACTAGTCGTTATCTGTGTATACAATACAGTCTCCGTGTACTAGTCGTAATCTGTGTATACAATACATTAGCCGTGTACTAGTCGTAATCTGTGTATACAATATCGTCTCCGTGTACTAGTCGTACTCTGTGTATACAGTACAGTATCCGTGTACTTGTCGTAATCTCTGGATACAATACAGTTTCCGTGTGCTAGTCGTAATCTGTACAGTCTCCGTGTACTAGTCGTAATCTGTGTATACAATACAGTCTCCGTGTACTAGTCGTAATCTGTGTATACAGTACAGTCCCCGTGTACTAGTCGTAATTTGTGCATACAGTACAGTCTCCGTGTACTAGTCGTAATCTGTGTATACAGTACAGTCTCCGTGTACTAGTCGTAATCTGTGTACACAGTACAGTCTCTGTGTACTAGTCGTAATCTGTGTATACAGTCTCCGTGTACTAGTCGTAATCTGTGTATACATTACAGTCTCAGTGTACTAGTCGTAATTTGTGTATACAGTACAGTCTCTGTGTACTAGTCGTAATCTGTGTATACAGTACAGTCTCTGTGTACTAGTCGTAATCTGTGAATACAGTACAGTCTCCGTGTACTAGTCGTAATCTGTGTATACAGTACAGTCTCGGTGTGCTAGTCGTAATCTGTGTATACAATACAGTCGGCGTGTTAGTCGTAACTGTGTACACAATATCGTCTCCGTGTACTAGTCGTAATCTGTGTATACAATACAGTCGCCGTGTACTAGTCGTAATTTGTGTATAAAGTACAGTCTCCGTGTACTAGTCGTAATCTGTGTATACAACAAAATCGCCGCGTACTAGTCATAATCTGTGTATACAGTACAGTCTCCGTGTACTAGTCGTAATTTGTGTATACAATACAGTCTCCGTGAACTAGTCGTAATCAGTGTATACAATACAGTCCCCGTGTACTAGTCGTAATCTGTGTATACAGTACAGTCTCCGTGTACTAGTCATAATATGTGTATACAGTACAGTCTCCGTGTACTAGTCGTAATCTGTGTATACAATACCGTCTCCGTGTACTAGTTGTAATCTGTGTATACAGTACAGTCTCCGTGTACTAGTCGTAATATGTGTATACAATACAGTCGCCGTGTTCTAGTCGTAATCTGTGTATACAGTACAGTCTCTGTGTACTAGTCATAATCTGTGTATACAGTACAGTCTCCGTGTACTAGTCGTAATCTGTGTATGCAATACCGTCTCCGTGTACTAGTTGTAATCTGTGTATACAGTACAGTCTCCGTGTACTAGTCGTAATTTGTGTATAGAGAACAGTCTCCGTGTACTAGTCGTAATATGTGAATACAATACAGTCGCCGTGTTCTAGTCGTAATCTGTGTATACAATATCGTCTCCGTGTACTAGTCGTAATCTGTGTATACAATACAGTGTCTGTGTACTAGTCATAATCTGTGTATACAGTACAGTCTCCGTGTACTAGTCGTAATATGTGTATACAATACCGTCTCCGTGTACTAGTTGTAATCTGTGTATACAGTACAGTCTCCGTGTACTAGTCGTAATATGTGTATACAATACAGTCGCCGTGTACTAGTCGTAATCTGTGTATACAATATCGTCTCCGTGTACTAGTCGTAATTTGCGTATACAGTACAGTCTCCGTGTACTAGTCATAATCTGTGTGTACAGTACAGTCACTGTGTACTAGTCGTAATCTGTGTATACAGTACAGTCTCCGTGTACTAGTCGTAATCTGTGTATACAGTACAGTCGCCGTGTAGTAGTCGTAATCTGTGTATACAGTACAGCCTCCGTGTACTAGTCGTAATCTGTGTATACAATACAGTCTCCGTGTACTAGTCATAATCTGTGTATACAATACAGTCGCCATGTACTAGTCGTAATCTCTGTGTACAATATCGTCTCCGTGTATTAGTCGTAATCTGTGTATACAGTACAGTCTCCGTGTACAAGTCGTAATCTGTGTATACAATATCGTCTCCGTGTCCTAGTCGTAATCTGTGTATACAGTACCGTCCCCGTGTACTAGTCAAAATATGTGTATACAGTACAGTCTCCGTGTACTAGTCGTAATCTGTGTATAAAGTACATTATCGTGTAGTAGTCGTAATCTGTGTATACAGTACAGTCTTCGTGTACTAGTCGTAATCTGTGTATACAGTACAGTCTCCGTGTACTAGTCGTAATATGTGAATACAATACAGTCTCCGTGTACTAGTCCTAATCTGTTTATACAGTACAGTCTCCGTGTACTAGTCGTAATCTGTGTATACAGTACAGTCTCCATGTACTAGTCGTAATCTGTGTATACAATACAGTCGCCGTGTACTAGTCCTAATCTGTGTATACAGTACAGTCTCCGTGTACTAGTCGTAATCTGTGTATACAGTACAGTCTACGTGCACTAGTCGTAATCTGTGTATACAGTACAGTCTCCGTGTACTAGTCGAAATCTGTGTATACAATACAGTCTCCGTGTACTAGTCGTAATCTGTGTATACAATACAGTCCCCGTGTACTAGTCGTAATCTGTGTATACAGTACAGTCTCCGTGTACTAGTCGTAATATGTGTATACAGTACATTCTCCGTGTACTAGTCGTAATCTGTGTATACAATACAGTCGGCGTGTTAGTCGTAACTGTGTACACAATATCGTCTCCGTGTACTAGTCGTAATCTGTGTATACAATACAGTCGCCGTGTACTAGTCGTAATTTGTGTATAAAGTACAGTCTCCGTGTACTAGTCGTAATCTGTGTATACAACAAAATCGCCGCGTACTAGTCATAATCTGTGTATACAGTACAGTCTCCGTGTACTAGTCGTAATTTGTGTATACAATACAGTCTCCGTGAACTAGTCGTAATCAGTGTATACAATACAGTCCCCGTGTACTAGTCGTAATCTGTGTATACAGTACAGTCTCCGTGTACTAGTCATAATATGTGTATACAGTACAGTCTCCGTGTACTAGTCGTAATCTGTGTATACAACACCGTCTCCGTGTACTAGTTGTAATCTGTGTATACAGTACAGTCTCCGTGTACTAGTCCTAATATGTGTATACAATACAGTCGCCGTGTTCTAGTCGTAATCTGTGTATACAGTACAGTCTCTGTGTACTAGTCATAATCTGTGTATACAGTACAGTCTCCGTGTACTAGTCGTAAACTGTGTATACAATACAGTCTCCGTGTACTAGTTGTAATCTGTGTATACAGTACAGTCTCCGTGTACTAGTCGTAATTTGTGTATAGAGAACAGTCTCCGTGTACTAGTCGTAATATGTGTATACAATACAGTCGCCGTGTTCTAGTCGTAATCTGTGTATACAATATCGTCTCCGTGTACTAGTCGTAATCTGTGTATAAAGTACATTATCGTGTAGTAGTCGTAATCTGTGTATACAGTACAGTCTTCGTGTACTAGTCGTAATCTGTGTATACAGTACAGTCTCCGTGTACTAGTCGTAATATGTGAATACAATACAGTCTCCGTGTACTAGTCCTAATCTGTTTATACAGTACAGTCTCCGTGTACTAGTCGTAATCTGTGTATACAGTACAGTCTCCATGTACTAGTCGTAATCTGTGTATACAATACAGTCGCCGTGTACTAGTCCTAATCTGTGTATACAGTACAGTCTCCGTGTACTAGTCGTAATCTGTGTATACAGTACAGTCTACGTGTACTAGTCGTAATCTGTGTATACAGTACAGTCTCCGTGTACTAGTCGAAATCTGTGTATACAATACAGTCTCCGTGTACTAGTCGTAATCTGTGTATACAATACAGTCCCCGTGTACTAGTCGTAATCTGTGTATACAGTACAGTCTCCGTGTACTAGTCGTAATATGTGTATACAGTACATTCTCCGTGTACTAGTCGTAATCTGTGTATACAATACCGTCTCCGTGACAAGTCGTAATCTGCGTATAGAGTACACTTTCCGTGTACTAGTCGTAATCTGTGTATACAGTACAGTCTCCGTGTACTAGTCGTGATATGTGTATACAATAGAGTGGCCGTGTTCTAGTCGTAATCTGTGTATACAATATCGTCTCCGTGTACTAGTCGTAATCTGTGCATACAGTACAGTCTCCGTGTACTAGTCGTAATATCTGTATACAATACAGTCGCCGTGTTCTAGTCGTAATCTGTGTATATAATATCGTCTCCATGTACTAGTCGTAATCTGTGTATACAGTACAGTCTCCGTGTACTAGTCGTAATCTGTGTGTACAGTACAGTCTCCGTGTACTAGTCGTAATATGTGTATACAATACAGTCGCCGTGTACTTGTCGTAATCTGTGTATACAATATCGTCTCCGTGTACTAGTCATAATTTGTGTATACAGTACAGTCTCCGTGTACTAGTCATAATTTGTGTATACAGTACAGTCTCTGTGTACTAGTCGTAATCTGTGTATACAATACAGTCTCCGTGTACTAGTCGTAATCTGTGTATACAGTACAGTTGCCGTGTACTAGTCGTAATCTGTGTATACAGTACAGTCTCCGTGTACTAGTCGTAATCTGTGTATACAATACAGTCTCCGTGTACTAGTCGTAATCTGTGTAAACAATACACTCGCCGTGTACTAGTCCTAATCTGTGTATACAATATCGTCTCCGTGTGGTAGTCGTAATCTGTGTATACAGTACAGTCTCCGTGTACAAGTCGTAATTTGTGTATACAATATCGTCTCCGTGTACTAGTCGTAATCTGTGTATACAGTACAGCCCCCGTGTACTAGTCGTAATCTGTGTATACAGTACAGTCTCCTTGTACTAGTCGTAATCTGTGTATACAGTACAGTATCCGTGTAGTAGTGGTAATCTGTGTATACTGTACAGTCTCTGTGTACTAGTCGTAATCTGTGTATACAGTACAGTCTCCGTGTACTAGTCGTAATATGTGAATACAATACAGTCTCCGTGTACTAGTCCTAATCTGTGTATACAGTACAGTTTCCGTGTCCTTATCGTAATCTGTGTATACAATACAGTCTCCGTGTACTAGTCGTAATCTGTGTATACAATACAGGCGCCGTGTACTAGTCCTAATCTGTGTATACAGTACTGTCTCCGTGTACTAGTCGTAATCTGTGTGTACAGTACAGTCTCCGTGTACTAGTCGTAATCTGTGTATAAAATACAGTCGCCGTGTACTAGTCGTAATCTGTGTACACAAGATCGCCTGCTTGTACTAGTCGTAATCAGTGTATACAGTACAGTCTCCGTGTACTAGTCGTAATCTGTGTATACAATACAGTCGCCGTGTACTAGTCGTAATCTGTGTATATAATACAGTCGCCGTGTACTAGTCGTAATCTGTGTATACAATATCGTATCTGTGTACTAGTCGTAATCTGTGTATACAATACTGTCTCCGTGTACTAGTTGTAATCTGTGTATACAGTACAGTCTCTGTGTACTAGTTGCAATCTGTGTATACAGTACAGTCTCCGTGTACTAGTCGTAATCTGTGTTTACAGTAAAGTATCCATGTACTAGTCGTAATCTGTGCATACAGTACAGTCTCCGTGTACTAGTCGTATTCTGTGTATAGAGTACAGTCTCCGTGTACTAGTCGTAATCTGTGTATATAATACCGTCTCCGTGTACTACTCGTAATCTGTGTATACAGAACAGTCTCCGTGTACTAGTCGTAATCCGTGTATAGAGTACAGTCTCCGTGTACCAGTCGTAATATGTGTATACAATACAGTCGCCGTGTTCTAGTCGTAATCTGTGTATACAATATCGCCTGCTTGTACTAGTCGTAATCTGTGTTTACAGTAAGTCTCCGTGTACTAGTCGTAATCTGTGTATACAATACAGTCGCCGTGTACTAGTCGTAATCTGTGTATACAATACAGTCGCCGTGTACTAGTCGTAATCTGTGTATACAATATCGTATCCGTGTACTAGTCGGAATCTGTGTATACAATACAGTCGCCGTGTACTAGTCGTAATCTGTGTATACAGTACAGTCTCTGTGTACTAGTCGCAATCTGTGTATACAGTACAGTCTCCGTGTACTAGTCGTAATCCGTGTATACAATATCGTATCCGTGTACTAGTCGTAATCTGTGTATACAGTACAGTCACCGTGTACTAGTCCTAATATGCGTATAAAATACAGTCTCCGTGTACTAGTCGTAATCTGTTTATACAATACAGTCGCCGTATACTAGACGTAATCTGTGTATACAATACAGTCGCCGTGTACTAGTCGCAATCTATGTATACAGTACAGTCTCCGTTTACTAGTCGTAATCTGTGTATAGAGTACAGTCTCCGTGTACTAGTCGTAATATGTGTATACAGTACAGTCTCCGTGTACTAGTCGTAATCTGTGTATACAATACAGTCGCCGTGTACTAGTCGTAATCTGTGTATACAATACAGTCGCCGTGTACTAGTCCTAATCTGTGTATAAAATATCGTATCCGTGTACTAGTCGTAATCTCTGTATACAATACAGTCGCCGTGTATTAGTCGTAATCGGTGTATACAGTACAGTCTCCATGCACTAGTCGTAATCTGTGTATACAATACAATCTCCGTGTATTAGTCGTAATCTGTGTATACAGTACAGTCTCCGTGTACTAGTCGTAATCTGGGTATACAATACAGTCGCCGTGTACTAGTCGTAATCTGTGTATACAATATCGTCTCAGTGTACTAGTCGTAATCTGTGTATACAGTACAGTCTCTGTGTACTAGTCGTAATCTGTGTATACAGTACAGTCTCCGTGTACTAGTCGTAATCTGTGTATACAGTACAGTCTACGTGTACTAGTCGTAATCTGTGTATACAGTACAGTCTATGTGTACTAGTCGTAAGCTGTGTATACAGTACAGTCTCCGTGTACTAGTCGTAATATGTGTATACAGTACCGTCTCCGTGTACTAGTTGTAATTTGTGTATAGAGTACAGTCTCTGTGTACTAGTCGTAATCTGTGTATACAGTACGGTCTCCATGTACTAGTCGTAATCTGTGTATACAGTACAGTCTCCGTGTACTTGTCGCAATCAGTGTATACAGTACAGTCTCCGTGTACTAGTCGTAATCTGTTTATACAATATCGTATCCGTGTACTAGTCGTAATCTGTTTATACAATATCGTATCAGTGTACTAGTCGTAATCTGTTTATACAATATCGTATCCGTGTACTAGTCGTAATCTCTGTATACAATACAGTCGCCGTGCACTAGTCGTAATCTGTGTGTACAGTACAGTCTCCATGTTCTAGTCGTAATCTGTGTATACAGTACAGTCTCCGTGTACTAGTCGTAATCTGTGTATACAGTACAGTCTCCTGTACTAGTAGTAATCTGTGTATACAATACAGTCTCCGTGTACTAGTCGTAATCTGTGTATACAATACAGTCGCCGTGTTCTAGTCGTAATCTGTGTATACAATATCGCCTGATTGTACTAGTCATAATCTGTGTATACAGTACAGTATCCGTGTACTAGTCGTAATCTGTGTATACAATACAGTCACCGTGTACTAGTCGTAATCTGTGTACACAATACAGTCGCCGTGTACTAGTCGTAATCTGTGTATACAATATCGTATCCGTGTACTAGTCGTAATCTGTGTATACGATACAGTCGCCGTGTACTAGTCGTAATCTGTGTATACAGTACAGTCTCTCTGTACTAGTCGTAATCTGTGTATACAGTACAGTCTCCGTGTACTAGTCGTAATCTGTGTATACAATATCTTATCCGTGTACTAGTCGTAATCTGTGTATACAATACAGTCGCCGTGTACTAGTCGTAATCTGTGTATACAGTACAATCTCCATGTACCAGTCGTAATCTGTGTATACAATACATTCTCCGTGTACTAGTCGTAATCTGTGTATACAATACAGTCCCCGTTTACTAGTCGTAATCTGTGTATACAGTACAGTCTCCGTGTACTAGTCGTAATATGTGTATACAGTACAGTCTCCGCGTACTAGTCGTAATCTGTGTATACAGTACTGTCTCCGTGTACTACTCGTAATCTGTGTATACAGTACAGTCTCCGTGTACTAGTCATAATCTGTGTATAGAGTACAGTCTCCGAGTACTTGTCGTAATATGTGTATACAATACAGTCGCCGTGTTCTAGTCGTAATCTCTGAATATAATATCGCCTGCTTGTACTAGTCGTAATCTGTGTATAAAGTACAGTCTCCGTGTACTAGTCGTAATCTGTGTATACAATACAGTCTCCGTGTACTAGTCGTAATCTGTGTATACAACACAGTCACCGTGTACTAGTCGTAATCTGTGTATACAATGCAGTCGCCGGGTACTAGTCGTAATCTGTGTATACAATATCGTATCCGTGTACTAGTCGTAATCTGTGTATAAAGTACAGTCTCTGTGTACTAGTCGCAATCTGTGTAAACAGTACAGTCTCCGTGTACTAGTCGTAATCTGTGTATACAATATCGTATCCGTGTACTAGTCGTAATCTGTGTATACAGTACAGTCTCCGTGTACTAGTCCTAATATGTGTATAAAATGCAGTCTCCTTGTACTAGTCGTAATCTGTGTATACAATACAGTCGCCGTGTACTAGTCGTAATCTGTGTATACAATACAGTCGCTGTGTACTAGTCGTAATCTATGTATACAGTACAGTCTCCGTGTAATAGTCGTAATCTGTGTATACAGTACAGTCTCCGTGTACTAGTCGTAATCTTTGTATACCGTAGAGTCTCCGTGTACTAGTCGTAATCTGTGTATACAATACAGTCGCCGTGTACTAGTCGTAATCTGTGTATACAATACAGTCGCCGTGTACTAGTCATAATTTGTGTATACAATATCGTATCCGTGTACTAGTCGTAATCTGTGTATACAATACAGTCGCCGTGAACTAGTCGTAACCTGTGTATACAGTACAGACTCCATGTACTAGTCGTAATCTGTGTATACAATACAGTCTCTGTGTACTAGTCGTAATCTGTGTATACAGTACAGTCTCCGTGTAATAGTCGTAATCTGTGTATACAATACAGTCGCCGTGTACTAGTCGTAATCTGTGTATACAATATCGTCTCCGTGTACTAGTCCTAATCTGTGTATACAGTACAGTCTCCGTGTACTAGTCGTAATCTGTGTATACAGTACAGTCTCCGTGTACTAGTCGTAATCTGTGTATACAGTACAGTCTACGTGTACTAGTCGTAATCTGTGTATACAGTACAGTCTCCGTGTACTAGTCGTAATCTGTGTATACAGTACAGTCTCCGTGCACTAGTCGTAATATGTGTATAGAGTACAGTCTCCGTGTACTAGTCGTAATTTGTGTATAGAGTACAGTCTCCGTGTAATAGTCGTATTATGTGTATACAGTACAGTCTCCATGTACTAGTCGTAATATGTGTATACAGTACAGTCTCCGTGTACTAGTCGTAATCTGTGTATACAGTACAGTCTCCGTGTACTAGTCGTAATATGTGTATACAATACAGTCGCTGTGTACTAGTCGTAATCTGTGTATACAATATCGTTTCCGTGCACTAGTCGTAATCTGTGTATACAGTACAGTCTCCGTGTACTAGTCGTAATCTGTGTATACAGTACAGTCTACGTGTACTAGTCGTAATCTGTGTATACAGTACAGTCTCCGTGTAGTAGTCGTAATCTGTGTATACAGTACAGCCTCCGTGCACTAGTCGTAATATGTGTATAGAGTACAGTCTCCGTGTACTAGTCGTAATTTGTGTATAGAGTACAGTCTCCGTGTAATAGTCGTATTATGTGTATACAGTACAGTCTCCATGTACTAGTCGTAATATGTGTATACAGTACAGTCTCCGTGTACTAGTCGTAATCTGTGTATACAGTACAGTCTCCGTGTACTAGTCGTAATATGTGTATACAATACAGTCGCTGTGTACTAGTCGTAATCTGTGTATACAATATCGTTTCCGTGCACTAGTCGTAATCTGCGTATACAGTACAGTCTCCGTGTACTAGTCGTAATCTGTGTATACAGTACAGTCTCCGTGTACTAGTCGTAATCTGTGTATAAAGTACCGTCTCTGTGTACTAGTCGTAATATGTGTATACAATACAGTCGCCGTGTACTAGTCGTAATCTGTGTATAAAATATCGTATTCGTGTACTAGTCGTAATCTGTGTATACAATACATTCGACGTGTACTAGTCGTAATCTGTGTGTACAGTACAGTCTCCATGTTCTAGTCGTAATCTGTGTATACAGTACAGTCTCCGTGTACTAGTCGTAATCTGTGTATACAGTACAGTCTCCGTGTACTAGTCGTGATCTGTGTATACAGTACAGTCTCCGTGTACTAGTCGTAATCTGTGTATACAATACAGTCGCCGTGTACTAGTCGTAATCTGTGTATACAATACAGTCGCCGTGTACTAGTCGTAATCTGTGTATACAATATCGTATACGTGTACTAGTTGTAATCTGTGTATACAGTACAGTCTCCATGTACTAGTCCTAATCTGTGTATACAATACAGTCTCCGTGTACTTGTCGTAATCTGTGTATACAGTACAGTCTCCGTGTACTAGTCGTAATCTGTGTATACAATACAGTCACCGTGTACTAGTCGTAATCTGTGTATACAATATCGTCTCCGTGTACTAGTCGTAATCTGTGTATACAGTACAGTCTCCGTGTACTAGTCGTAATCTGTGTATACAGTACAGTCTCCGTGTACTGGTTGTAATCTGTGTATACAGTACAGTCTTCGTGTACTAGTCGTAATCTGTGTATACAGTACAGTCTCCGTGTACTAGTCGTAATCTGTGTATACAGTACAGTCTCAGTGTACTAGTCGTAATCTGTGTATACAGTACAGTCTCCGTGTACTAGTCGTAATCTGTGTATACAGTACAGTCTCCGTGTCCTAGTCGTAATATGTGTATACAATACAGGAGCCGTGTACTAGTCGTAATCTGTGTATACAATATCGTTTCCGTGTACTAGTCGTAATCTGTGTATACAGTACAGTCTCTGTGTACTAGTCGTAATCTGTGTTTGCAGTACAGTCTCCGTGTACTAGTCGTAATCTGTGTATACATTACAGTCTCCGTGTACTAGTCGTAATCTGTGTATACAGTACAGTCTCCGTGTACTAGTCGCAATATGTGTATAGAGTACAGTCTCTGTGTACTGGTCGTAATTTGTGTATACAGTACAGTCTCCGAGTACTAGTCGTAATCTGTGTATACAGTACAGTCTCCGTGTACTAGTCGTAATCTGTGTATACAGTACAGTCTCCGTGTCCTAGTCGTAATATGTGTATACAATACAGGAGCCGTGTACTAGTCGTAATCTGTGTATACAATATCGTTTCCGTGTACTAGTCGTAATCTGTGTATACAGTACAGTCTCTGTGTACTAGTCGTAATCTGTGTTTGCAGTACAGTCTCCGTGTACTAGTCGTAATCTGTGTATACATTACAGTCTCCGTGTACTAGTCGTAATCTGTGTATACAGTACAGTCTCCGTGTACTAGTCGTAATATGTGTATAGAGTACAGTCTCTGTGTACTGGTCGTAATTTGTGTATACAATACAGTCGCCGTGTACTAGTCGTAATCTGTGTATACAATATCGTATCCGTGTACAATTCGTAATCTGTGTATACAATACTGTCGCCGTGTACTAGTCGTAATCTGTGTATACAGTACAGTCTCCATGTTCTAGTCGTAATCTGTGTATACAGTACAGTCTCCGTGTACTAGTCGTAATCTGTGCATACAGTACAGTCTCCGTGTACTAGTCGTAATCTGTGTATACAGTACAGTCTCTGTGTACTAGTCGTAATCTTTGTATACAGTACAGTCTCCGAGTACTAGTCGTAATCTGTGTATACAGTACAGTCTCCGTGTACTAGTCGTAATATGTGTATAGAGTACAGTCTCTGTGTACTGGTCGTAATTTGTGTATAGAGTTCAGTCTCCGTGTACTAGTCGTAATCTGTGTATACAATATCGTCTCCGTGTACTAGTCGTAATCTGTGTATACAGTACAGTGTCCGTGTACTAGTCGTAATATATGTATACAATACAGTCGTCGTGTACTAGTCGTAATCTGTGTATACAATATTGTATCCGTGTACAATTCGTAATCTGTGTATACAATACAGTCGCCGTGTACTAGTCGTAATCTGTGTATACAATATCGTCTCCGTGTACTAGTCGTAATCTGTGTATACAGTACAGTGTCCGTGTACTAGTCGTAATATGTGTATACAATACAGTCGCCGTGTACTAGTCGTAATCTGTGTATACAATATCGTATCTGTGTACAATTCGTAATATGTGTATACAATACTGTCGCCGTGTACTAGTTGTAATCTGTGTATACAGTACAGTCTCCATGTTCTAGTCGTAATCTGTGTATACAGTACAGTCTCCGTGTACTAGTCGTAATCTGTGTATACAGTACAGTCTCCGTGTACTAGTCGTAATCTGTGTATACAGTACAGTCTCCGTGTACAAGTCGTAATATGTGTATACAATACTGTCGCCGTGCGCTAGTCGTAATCCGTGTATACAATATCGTCTCCGTGTACTAGTCGTAATCTGTGTATACAGTACAGTCTCCGTGTACTAGTCATAATTTGTGTATAGAGTACAGTATCTGTGTACTAGTCGTAATCTGTGTATACAGTACAGTATCTGTGTACTAGTCGTAATCTGTGTATACAGTACAGTCTCCGTGTACTAGTCGTAAACTGTGTATACAGTACAGTCTCCGTGTACTAGTCGTAATCTGTGTATACAGTACAGTCTCCATGTACTAGTCGTAATATGTGTATACAGTACAGTCTCCGTGAACTAGTCGTAATCTGTGTGTACACTACAGTCTCCATGTACTAGTCGTAATCTGTGAATAGAGTACAGTCTCCGTGTACTAGTCGTAATCTGTGTATACAGTACAGTCTCCGTGTACTAGTCGTAATATGCGTATACAGTACAGGCTCTGTGTACTAGTCGTAATTTGTGTATAGAGTACAATCTCCGTATACTATTCGTAATCGGTGTATAGAGTACAGTCTCCGTGTTCTAGTCGTAATCTGTGTATACAGTACAGTCTCCGTGTACTGGTCGTAATCTGTGTATACAGTACAGTCTCCGTGTACTAGTCGTAATATGTGTATACAATACAGTCGCCGTGTACTAGTCGTAATCTGTGTATACAGTACAGTCTCCGTGTACTAGTCGTAATATGTGTATACAGTACAGTCTCCGTGTACTGGTCGTAATCTGTGTATACAGTACAGTCTCCGTGTACTAGTCGTAATATGTGTATACAATACAGTCGCCGTGTACTAGTCGTAATCTGTGTATACAATATCGTCTCCGTGTACTAGTCGTAATCTGTGTATACAGTACAGTCTCCGTGTACTATTCGTAATATGTGAATACAATACAGTCTCCGTGTACTAGTCGTAATATGTGAATACAATACAGTGTCCGTGTACTAGTCGTAATTTGTGTATACAGTACAGTCCCCGTGTACTAGTCGTAATCTACACCTGAGCAGTGATGTACAGTACGTGGAGAGTGGATTATAACTATATCACCCGCAGAGTGGAGTTGTTACCCAAACTATAACTTTCAAAGAATGTACATACTGACAAAAAATACCAGCAGTGTTTCAGCCAATGGACCTTCAGGGTTAACCCGGAGCTCCATTGGCTGAAACTTTTTCTTGTACTGGTTATGCTTTGCAACAAGTTTGTCAATTATTGCATGGGTGGAATATCCACTCTGCGGGTGATTTAGTGATAATACACTCTCCACGTACTGTACACGCATACGCTTACCGGGTGACAAAAATCATCATAAATGCAATTTTAATTAATGATGCACCTGGTTGTAATTTGTTGATGATTGTTTCTATAATTAGTGTTGGGAATCTAATATTAGTGCGTCCATGGAAATATTGCCCGCCCTGCGAAAGTGACCGGTTCATGGCGGCCGTACTCTATCTATGTTAGGCGCACTCAATACTTCTGATCGCGAAATATCTGAACAAAGAAAAGCAAAGAAAATAAAAACGGAGACGAAATATTATTTTGTTTCTTTTTCGGCTAGTGATATCCTGCAGTGTTATTGGAAAGAAAGCTGGCAGACATGTTTGACCCCATCCCAGTTTGTGACCACAGTATAGTATGACTCCGAAAATGGCGAGGAAATAAAGGTGTGCGTGAATGAGGAGCGGTACAGTACGTGGAGAGTGGATTGTAACTAAATCACCCGCAGAGTGGAGTTATCACCCAAGTTATAACATTCAATTGTTTTTACATATCGACAAAAAACACAAGCAATGTTTCAGCCAATGGACCTCCGGGTTTACCTGGAGGTCCATTGGCTGAAACTTTGCTTGTGCTGGTTATGCTTTGCAACAAATTTGCAATTACTGTTTGGGTGGAATCTCCACTCTGCAGATGATTTAGTGATAATACACTCTCCACGTACTGTACACAGTAGCAAACTCTCGAACACATTAAGCGATATCATATCACATTGCACACGTGTACCATTATACCGGAATTTGAGGATTTGGGAATCTAGGGACCTTTCCTTGTTCTCATCAGGTAACATATCAAATTTGAAACAATATAATATACGGGGTGGAGTAAGATATTGCGATGACAAACTGGGAACATCTATTATTAGAGTATTTGAGGGCTTCATCATATCCTGATACAAGAAATCGGGATTCCAAGATTGTTGTCGCCACCTCTCAAGCGAGGCAGCATACTCAATGTATCACAGAACTAAATATTTTCCCATAATCCACCATTGTAGTGTTCAGGCGAAATAAAATATGATCGCATAACTTTAATTTTGGCTTTCAAATATCCTTGCCAAATACAGCCCGTCAGACAAAGGGTTATGCAACAAATAAGAGAGAAAAAATGAGACGACGGGAAGTGCCGGTCACTTGCACATATTTTTTAGGGAATTCCCTACAAAAAAAACTCAAAATGTAAATTGTATTTTTTTAGGTCCAAAAGTCATCAAATCGCCCTCTTTGTATCGGAAATATTCAACAATAATTCAAGATGACAATAGAATGTTTCAAATGTTTATTGAAATAATGTCTTTTTCCAAAGTTGTTTATTTTTAGAGATTGCATCAGTTCAAGGCGGGTAACTCTAATTCAAATATTTAGTTCAGCGATACCAATACTAGGAGTACAAGAGAACCCGCGATGGAGAGAGTAGGAAGGCCGACTCGTATCCTCCTATGTTACGCTATGCTATGTGAAAAGAAAGGGGAAACTAAATGGGTAAGGCAACATATAAAACACATCAGCAAACAATCAGAGAAAAACAATAGGACTAAACACAAACCTTAAACACAGGGCTATAAAGACAGAACACAACAAGGTTGGGAAATGGCGGACTGAAATCAACGGCCCCAGTTGGAATTTCATGGCACTCTTTTGCGATACGTCAGACACGTTGTTAGATGATGTTCTCACACGTACTCCGGAATCATGGTACGGTTTATGTAGAATATGTCCCAATGTCTGTAATTGTATCGCGTAATGCAGAATACGCAGCGCTTAGTTAAAAAAAATTAGTTTTGTTTTCAGTATAAATGGCTGTGCCGTGAAAGTATATAGAAAATGTTGTTTGACAGAACCTTTCTTAAGCTACTCTCAACCTTTTTAACCCTGGTGGTATCTTCCATGCCAGTTTCATGGTAGCAATAGGAATAGTTCATATTTATTATTTAGGTGTAGACCAATTAATATTTTCAACGTGCAGCCTAAGGGCTGCACGTTGAAAATATTGATCGGTCAACACCACACATTTACCTTGCAGTCATCCCCTTTAATGAAATTATGACGTAGCTTGTGACCTGGCCGGAGTAATGTGCGCATATCCATGTAACAAACATCATTAGCAAAAGTTTAATTAATGAAGAACCGGACTGAATCTGTTGATGATTTATTTTTCTTTTAATCAGCTCTTCGAATCTAATATTATTGCGTCGATGGAACTAGTGTCCACCAATGTAAAGTGACCAGTCGACGACGGCCGCACTGTAAGTGTGTGTAAGTTTCCCAACTGTTTCTATCTTAAGATTCGCGTTGGTTGGCTAGAATGATGAACTAAAAAACTGCTGATAATGTGTATAGAGCGGATATCTAACGTGTGGCGATTTCAAGAGAGAAGATTAATGCAACTCTACCTCAAAAATCAACTCAATCATAACGTTACCACATGTCGACGTTGAATTGTGACGTCATTCCCATCCAGACGTGTTGTGGTCAATATTTTCTGTAGTGGGATATTTGATGTTGAATATGTGATAAAGTATGTTACATACCAAAGAGAAAAAGAAATACACAGAACGACCATGGATGTGAATGGGTTAATCGAGATGGCACAATTGTCATATCGATTAACCCATTCACACGCGTGTGTCGTTCTGCGTTTATTACACACCTTCACGTCTATAAAAGCAATTATCAGAAGGACACTCAGCAATTCATTTGACAACTCGTCCCCTGAGTTCCAATGTGTTCTATGTCAGGGTTGGGGTATTCGTATTCAGCATTCGTATTCAGTCGAACGAAATGGTTTGACGCGCCGAATGCGCGAAGGGACGATTTGGGGGACAAGCCCCTTTCGACCCTCGGTGACTGTAAATGATTAGTTTTCGTATGTCTAGGCGTGTCAAAGGAGGAAAAGGTAGGAAGAAGGTAGCTTATCCCCGTCTGTGTTTCTTTCCGCTCTTTTTCTTGGGGGGTGGTTGAGATGGTGATGGTTGAGCTGGTGATATGGATGGCGATGTTAAGACTAGATATTGAGTTTTCTCTAATGTTATTTTTCCCTCCTCTATTGCCTTCTTGGCCTTCTCTATATCGATGGCGAGTGAGGACTGAGGTGGCTTTTCTGCTGTGGCTCCCGCTCCCGGGCTTTTCGGTAGTGAAGGAAGAGGGGAGTGAGGGGTGGGAGGCGGTGAAAAAGCAACTTTCAGTTCCTCCTCGGTCTCCACTGGACGTTCCTCATCCAACTGTACCGGCTCAGGAGCCGGCAGTTGATTGGGTGTACCAGTGGGACTAGGAGGGGAACTGGCGGCTGCCTCCAGAGCCTCCACCCCCTCACTCAACTCTTTCTTCCTATTCCGGAAGGCTTCCAAGCGCCGGGCGTCCCTGCGCTTGGTCGATGGGCTCTTCTTCTTTTTCACGATCTGTCGCTTTTCAGGGCTTCCCTGCCCCTTCGGGTGAGGACCAGTGGGAGAGGGGATCCTCTCTTTAAAGGTACTACCTCTCCCCGAAGGGGTTGGTGTTGTTGTGGGCTTCTTCTCAATTTCAAACTCCACTTTCAGGTGGACGCTCAAGCCTATTTCCTGGATAGTTCAGGAGACAGGTCATGAGACGCCCAGAGCTGAAATGGCTTTCACTAGTCTATCAGGAAGTTCCATTGCTATCTAGGTTCTCGGCCTTTTGGCTAAGATCGCGTATTCAGTCGTATTCGAATACAGTTTATCAAGTATTCACATGTTTTCAGTATTCACTGAATGTTATGAATACATATATTCGTACTCGTATTCAAATACATTAAAATATGAGCTGTATTCATGAATACATTTTGAATACTTTCTATATTTTGGAATTAAAGAACCATATACTGAATAAAAGGTTTTCACAGATCAAGCCCACGGACGCCAGACAACAAATTCACACCTCATATCAGTATTAAAGACTTAAGAATCCCTGATATTATTTATATACCACCAAACACCTTGTCTGAAATTTATGCCTTGAAAGCAGACAATAGACTTAATTATCAACTAACTTGTCACAATACAACCTATTTATGTAACAATGTCCACATATCCCCATGGCTTTTTAAATTGTTGAAAACATGGATAACAAAAGTAAAACAAAAAAAAAACAACTTGTTATTGGACACATCTCAGTTATTCAATGATATTATATTCTAAAATTTTTGGATTTATTTAAAGTTTTTCTTTTTATCCATTATTTCACAGTGAAAACACATATTTATTTATTTATTTATTCCCGTTTAAGAATCTGTGTGCAAGAAGGCACATAGAATGGTGTCTTCCCATTTCATCAATTCCCATTTCATCAACTACCTCTAAAATTACATGTTCCCATTTCATCAATTCCCACTTCATCAACATATTTTTTTCAGGTGTGTTTTATAATTACATATTATACATTTTAAAAATACAATTAGCCAGTTGATGAAAAATCAATATTTTGAGGGTTTATTGTATAACCACTTTCCAGACATTTCTCAGACGAACACTCTTTAAATATTTTATTCAGAGCAACTGGATTACTACACATAATAAGTGGGG
Organism: Pictodentalium vernedei; assembly: GCA_031216915.1. Classification (NCBI taxonomy): domain Eukaryota; kingdom Metazoa; phylum Mollusca; class Scaphopoda; order Dentaliida; family Dentaliidae; genus Pictodentalium; species Pictodentalium vernedei. The sequence continues at coordinate 465,361,787 of CM062290.1, forward strand.
AAAAGTAACATATAACATTTCAATATCTATCAGAATGTAACATTTGAAGCACAATACTCTAGTAACATACTCACTATTACTTCAGAATGCCTGTTGGCATTCTAAATTAATTTGTCTCTTTTGAGTAACAAATTAGTTTAGAATGCCTAGTGGCATTCTAAACTAATTTGTTACTCAAAAGAGACAAATTACTTGAAAATAGGCATTCTAAACTAATTTGTTTCTAAATTAATTTGTCTCTTGTAAGTAACAAATTAGTTTAGAATGCCTAGTGGCATTCTAAACTAATTTGTTACTCAAAAGAGACAAATTACTTGAGAAGTACAACAGGTTTAATTTCTGTTTAATTTAATATTTTTTATAATTGGTAAAAAAAAATGCATTTACATAAGATTAAAACATATTTTCATTCTGTTGATGAAGTGGGAATTGATGAAATGAGAAAATATAATTTTAGAGGCAGTTGATGAAATGGGAATTGATGAAATGGCAATAAACCCATAGAACACATTGGAACTCAGTGGACGAACTATTAACAAAACGAACACATCTTATCGCCAGCCACATTTGCTAGGGAAACCCGTGTTACCATTTTTAGCTATCGCTAGCGATTCAATTTGTAAATGAGGTGCACAATTTGTAGAAAAGTTCAGTGAAATTTCGCTTCTTTTTAAGAATAGACCGTCCACGATTTCCGTCCGGCAGATTTGTGCGGAACGGATTTTCATTTTCTGCGCAGTTTAGTGTTGATGCAGATGGGGGTTTCGTAGAGCAGGCGTGTAATAACATATGTTACATACCAAAGAGGCAAATACAATGGAAAATCTGCATCCTTTCCGGCTTTATCAGCAACTATTAAAGTGTGTATGTTCTTTCACTGTGCTTATCGAATCTAATGCAGCTTCCAAATTGTGCACGGGAAAACACCTTGAGTAGAAATGATGTTGATAAGTGTAGCCTCTCGATCTGTCTGGCGTGTCTCTTGATGACAATCTATAGTTATGTGAGTTTTAATTTACCCGAGTCGTTATATTTACATCGATAGGACGTCTTATTGTATTAGGCGATCCAAGCACCTCTTGTTAAAACAAAACTCTTGCTGGGGAACATATACTGGGCTAATATATGTGAATGAGCAAGTCTGTTCTGATATCTTTGGCACTGTAATTTAATTATTGGCTCTTAAAGAAACATCAACAGCTAAGGCTATACCGTAGCGGGATATATATCATTGTCAATGCGAAGAAAACGGATTGATTAAAAGCAGGAAGTAGGTTCTATGAAATGACAAAGACATGAATACTTTGAAAGGTACTGAGCGAGGATAGTGATATAATAAATCTAATATATAAATGCGAATGTCTGTATCTATCTCTCTCTCTCTCTTTCTCTCTCTCTCTCTCTCTCTCTCTCTATCTATCTATATTTGTTCCGGGTGAACTCCTCGACCGATCGATCTCAAATTTTGTACACGGGGGTAATTCGTCCCTGCGAGTAACATTGGATGAGTGCCGTGCCCGTGCGGGGTGACCTTGACCTTGAAATTGATGACCTTGACCTTTTATTTCGAAAACGGCTGGGCCGATCGAGCTAACATTTCATATGTGCGGGTATATTGACCCATCGATCATTTTGACTTTATCGGGGTGCCCGTGCGGGGTGACCTTCACCTTGAAATTGGTGACCTTCACCTTTTATTTCGACAACGGCTCGGCCGATCGGGCTAAAATTTCATATGAGTGGGTATATGACCCATCGATCATTTTGACTTTATCGGGGTGTGACCTTGACCTTAAAATTGGTGACCTTGACCCTCTATTTCGAAAACGGCTGATATAACCATCTTCTCCCGTGCAATGCCGGGTATCACCCGCTAGTACCTTATCAAATCAACCTGATGTTTTGAGACTTGAACAGTCGAGTTTAACCCTTGACCCAACGCAGACGATATCAAAATTTATTATTTTAAATATCATATATTTTTTTTAATTTTTCAAAAAATTTCAACAAAACCATATCATGTGACCCCTCGTTGGAACGAGCTCGACGAGCTCGTTCCAGCGAGGGGTCACATGATATGGTTTTGTTGAAATTTTTTGAAAAATATTTTTTCTACTGCTGAATTTGCATATTACACGGGCGGATGCGGGCGATTCGTTGGGTAAAGGGTTAAAAAATTAAGCAAGATTGAATTTTTTTAATACGAACAAGACAGAACTGCGTTTGTGACTTTTGAGTTTTGATATATTTCTCAGTGTTGAAATTTGTATTCAACAGGTGATATTTTACATAAAATTATTTCACGAGGAGGGCAGAAACATAAGGCATTTTGTAACAAATGGTCAATGTACACAACAAAATGATTTACTTTAGTATCAAACTCTGTTTCTGTCTGGTGTTTATGACGACAAAGTTGCAATGTATCGGCATAAATAATATTAAATCAAAACTGAATTTAAAATACAATCTAAATTGAAACTTTATATAAAATGCTTTCGAATTTCGTTCCCTTTTGGTGATATTCTACAACGTTGCGAAACGGAAAGACAATAGAAGATTGCAACCTTATCGCAACCCCAGCAGCGATTAGATCAAATTGCTCTGTCTATTTTTGCAATGATAATGTCACATGTCATTACCAGTCATCGCGAGTGGGGTAATTTCGGTAAATATGTATATATTTCCCTCCATTCCTTACTGTAAAGGTTTGCCATAGCTCTTTCTTGGACGTATTGGTTTTTTTTTTATATTGCACCGATTTTAGATGACATCACTTCACTGTTTATGCCAGATCTGTTTTTTTCTTACAAGCCCACATACGATTCTATCATTTCTGAAGCTAATCAACCTTTTTAATAAAGTTTAATTTTTTATCAAGATTACTTTAGGGTTAGGCTATTCCAGTCTCAATTCATCAAGTTCATTTATACCTTATTCACTTCTCTTATCTCATTACTCATTGTTGTTCAAATCACTCCTGTCTTTCATTGTAGTTATTTAGTATTTGTATTCAAACATTTTATTTCATACTTGCTAATGATGTGTTTTGCTCTCCGCCGTTTTCTCGCCACGATATAGCAGTAGTTGCTGATGTGACGTAAAGCACCAATAAATAAATAAATGGACGAATTTCAGTTTAAAAAAGAGCAATGTTATCTGCAAATACATCGTTTGAAACCAGGGCACAAGAAACAGAACTGCGAAAAAATCGCTTGCCAGATAGTAGTCCTCTTGTTTTTCTCGATTCACCCTTTGAACTCATAAGACCGATTGTTCGGTCCAATGTATAATTTCGCCCCATTTTTGTCTTATTATAAGAGGTCTATACACAGGTCATTGGTGATTAAATAACAACTGCAGCCAGCAGCCAAACGACTGCAGACTGCAATCATTATTTTATCATCCCTGTTTATTGGGATTAGACTGATCAATCTCACTGCAAGTGTACATGAAAGAGATACCATTCATGCAAACGAGGATTCAGCTGGTTAAATTTTAATTCCATAATTCATAATGTTCTGAGTATGCAATCTACTTATCGCCACTTTAGTGGAACAAGAAAGAAACTGCAATGCTAAAGCATTGCAGATGGCACCCTGTTCCGCTGAAGGAAAGTTATGTAAATATGTTGCGATTAGGTCTTGGACGAGGTCGCTTTTGCAATCACATGTAATTGCTTCGTCCGTTATATATATATTGGTTTGTGTAAATTGAATTCTGAACAATGCTAAAAGATGCATATACTGTTTGAGTACATCTGAGGTTAAAATATGACACTGTGTATATCGACAGAATAGTGTAGTACTTACAGTCACGGACAAATACCATTTACTTCACTGATATCTTACGTAATCATATACGGAGACGTCGCTAAGACGGGTTGGCGGAGACAATGAATTTTTTTCTAGTCGGGATATTTTTATCTGGATTGTTGTCATGGATATCGATTTCCTAATCATGCACTTTCTGTCGACAATAAATTTGATATGCAAGGATATGGAATGAATGTTTTGATCCTACGATATTTATTAAACGAGTCTAAGAATTTTCCTACTTGCCGAGCCTCATAAATATCGTGTGACCAAAACAAGAATTTCATATTCTGTTTATCATATGACACCACCGTTACCAAACACACATCTTTTAGATAGAAACGAAAGGTTAAAGAATGGATTTTCACCTTGAAAGTCATATATTTGAGGTTTGACGCGTCACAGCTGCACGCAGTCATGCCTCATAACCGCATTAATGTGAGATCTGTTCGGTGATAACCAGTCAAAAATCATTCTTTTGAAATTGACCAATCAAATCAACTGAAGGTGCTATGAAGCACTAATTAATATTTTTTGAAAATATGAAACGGAAATAAGCCGCGAAAACGGATACGTCATATGATAAATGGACTTTAGACACGCACAAACTCCATATCTACAAATGATGATCTGTGGCAGCTGACTCCGATTCGGACTATAGGTGGACGAGGTTGGGGGATTGTATGACTCGTTTGATGTACAGTATGTGTTTATTAAACAAGAAGTTGAGTCACGTCTACTACATGTACATTTTAGTTATCGTCTATGAACCTACAAAAAGTTTCCAGTTTTAGAAATATACTTTAGACTGACCAATATACCAAGAATATTTGCTGATGATGTAATAAGAATATATTATCAGTCGGGTATGTGTCATTACAGTCTGGCCAAATTCTGTTTACCCTCACCACCCACGCATTAATCGGTTACCATAGCAATTCCATTGGCAATCCGTTGGAACACGTATACTACCATTCATATGCATGTGGAGTCATGCGCAATCACGTAGATAAAATTAATGACTAAAAAATGAATAATAGTAAAATGAAATGTAGTAATGGAAATCCAATTCATTTACTGACAAAGGAATAATCATTTCGGATAAATACATTGAGGAATCGTCGCCTGAGTGCTAGAATGTCCTATGTCCCCTAGGTAACATAGCACATTATAGCACTCAGGCGACGCAACGTAAGCTGTATCACCCGTCAAGTGCACGAGCGGAGTGTGGCACACACAAAAATACATTTTTACTTGTGGGTATCAGCGTTGACCTATGACACGAGCTCTCCCAGATAATATTACACCCCGGGGCATTGTGCAAACATGTTTAAAGTGTATATACAAGTCATATAGTAAACAGGTCTATCGATAGAATGCACTGAGATTCTATGTAACTCATGTTGCTTGTTAATTTGTGATTTTTGAAACACTACCTCTGGCTTACTTATTGGTCGCTGCTATGTTCAGGAGTGCATAACTTTCGAGATTCATGGATTACATTCCATAAACCATTCTCGAATGTATCTTTTTAGGTTTTTTTTGTGCCACAAAATCGCCAGTTGAGTTTTGAAGAATGTTCTTTGATATCTGGGAAAATCAATATCGTGTTGATGATAAAAACATTTTGGTCGCAATGCAAATTGGATATGTGTAAAAGAATAAGGGTACTATGGGACGTCACCTCAATGTACATATAAAAGGGCGACACAACTGACGACCCAGTGTACCCGTTCCTACTCCGCCAAAGTATGACCCATCAAGAAGAAACAAAATTTGTATATCACGCTGAGTGGATGCTTATTATGGCATTTTATCTCACAATAGGGGCGTTTTTGCACTGTTATGCAACTAAAGTTCCGAATCTGTATCAAGGGCCCCTGATACAAGCGCGTGATGCTGCCGTTGCCAAAACAACGACATTAATATCCTTTTTCGATTGCTTCGCGTGTTTCCCTTCAGAGAAAACAATATTAGGTGAGGCGAAGCCGAACCTAATATTGTTTTCTTTGAGCCGTATATGACACTGTACCTGTCAACCAAACGCCCTGTAACGTGTTTATTATGCACGACATGCTAAAATGTCATTGGGGAAGTTAACTCAACGAATAGTTAAATCATGCGCACTTTTCGGCATCTTGGGCTGGTTTGTATCCTTTTATTGGGATTTTCCTGAACGCTCGAGTCGCGGCTTCTCTCTTGAAGTTAAAGGATTAGCTTTCGCTATGAAATGTGGAAATCTCCACCTCAATAAACGATGAACGGCATATCCTAAAATATAATAAATCTTCAAACCAAGAGGGATATTTAATTCTCCAGTAATTATTGCAAAAGTAACAACCAAATTCACGTTGACGAAACACACAGTTGCTCCACTTCGCAAAACAGTGTTCAGTAAAGTGAATCCCAGTGACGTAATTTTCTCTGAAGTGTAACGTCATCACTGACCTCAATATGGAGATCAATGAACGCTATTCTATTTTTAAATTTGCGTCTTTCCATCGATAATGCAAATGAAAATGTTCCTCTTAAAATAGTTTTATAACACATTTTGTGGTCAATATTGTGAGATAAATTTATCATCACCACAGTGCGTGTCTCCGGAAATCCTGATCAAGTCTCGTTGTAGGCACAGAATCGCATTTTGACTCGCCCTAACGGCTCGTCGAAATACTGTTCTCTTCCTACAACTCGACTTGATCTGAATTCCCGGAGGCATATACTGTGGTGATAATCTGTGTAGCCCAAACATGAACGAATAATAGTAGTTTGGGAAGAGAGTGTGCCAAATAATTTAAAGACAAACAAAAAGGATAACGGTGGTCAGGTGGATAAGTGCGCTGGTCTCTCGTGACAGTGGTTCCGGGATTGACACCCGGTCGGGAAACGTTCTCGGGGTATCTGAATACTCTCTGTCTGCATCAATTGTGGGGTTGATGCTGTCACAGCGTACCGTCCTATCGGATGGGGACTGGCCGTTCTCTGTGGGAAAAGAGACATAGCCCATGCAGGTTAAAGATCCCTTCGTAGTTGGCCAAAATATGAGGACGCAGTTTTGCAAAAATGTTGCACATTGCTTCAATGTTTACCATGGATTACCAAATCAGAATACTGATGAAAATGTTGTTTCACATTTGTATTTTGGCTAAAAAGGAACGATAATCCGAAAGCCCTAATCGCCAGAAAAGTCTGAGAGCTCTTGATTAAAATAGATGCATTCCAAGTGGTTTTAAAACGATAGAAACTTTTACAAAAACGTATGGATAACGTTCCACTAACAAAACGATCTGATGTTTATAAAGGGAGATAATTAGCCACTGTTATATTCCTCCCATCTCAGACTGGATTTTCTACATTTCATGAAAATGATAAAAATATTGTAAGAAAATAATTCAGTTCATTGTGATGGTTGGCACATTTTTCTAGTGTGACTTCTTGGAACCACAGCGTGCAGTTTCAGTCTGATTGGGATTCGGTTTGAGTCCAATGTGCCCATGAGTAAAATTCACTGTCTGGTGTCTGGGGACCGAAATAGCATCCCAAGCGGGTTGTGAATTCCCTGTTTCTCTAAGTCTAGGGAGTTTTCTGGTTTTAACCACACGCTGTTCCTGGGCAATAATTTCATCACAAGTGCATCGTCTAGGACAAACAACATCACCAGGATCAATCATTTGTTATTCCTCGAAACAGTGTGTGTCTGGGAGAACCTCTGTTGCTTTGCTGCATCTGCTTGAAGAAAGGCAAGGAGATGGTGATGAAACTCAGCAAGTCTTTCAAACTTCCACTCACATACACAGAACATGAACTAGATAGTGGCGATATGCTATATTGCTTTATCCGGTAGATAAAGAAGGTAGAATAAGATGAATAGAGATGGTTTGTTGCACAAACCACAAGGCAAGGAGATGGAGCATCGGACCACCTTTGACTTTGAAGGAAGCCTCGTAAACATTATCCATTACCAGCAGGCATATTATCTGAATATATTACCCCCAACTCATTATCTGGTACTAGTTAACTTTAGGACGTCCGAGATCTAGAATCGGAGAGCAAGTATATTAGAATCATGTCACTGAACACCCCAAGATAATTCCCTAGGGGTAACGTTGAGTAGGAGACTCCACTATTACAAAGTACAATATATTTTATATAAACAAAGTACCTGGATTCGAAGGCTGGTATTGTGTTACTAGGCTTCGTGCTTTGGTTTCGTTTAATGTTCGATCATGTGAAAGCTGTTACGTCGTGACTTTTGTCGCAGCATAGTAGCGTCCTGGTTTTGTTTTCTCTCATGTCGTTCTACCATACTTGAAGCTAATTCACCCTACAGTAATTTCCGTTTCCTTTTGAGATGAGTTTTGTTTAATGCGAAACTTAGAGAAAACCAACACATATAAAATACATTCAATTGCGAAGACAGGCGTTATAGCACACTGACACGCTTTACGTATTATTGGAATATGAATCATGCGTCACAGTGCAAGCGCAAGAGGTCAAAATCCCTACGATACAATGTAGCTCCACCCTACTTATCCTAAGCATGCTTCATCCCTACAATACACTGTGGCACCACCTTACTTATCCTAAGCATGCTTCATCCCTACGATACACTGTAACTCCACCCTACTTATCCAAAGCATGCTTCATCCCTACAATACACTGTGACCCCACCTTACTTGTCCTAAGCGTGCTTCATGCCTACGATATACTGTGACACCACCTTATTTATCCTAAGCATGCTTCATCCCTACGATGCACTGTGGCACCACCTTAATTATCCTAAGTATGCTTCATCCCTACGATACACTGTAACTCCACCCTACTTATCCTAAGCATGCTTCATCCCTACAATACACTGTGACACCTCCTTATTTATCCTAAGCATGCTTCATCCCTACGGTACACTGTGACACCACCTTACTTATCCTAAGTATGCTTCATCCTTACGATACACTGTAACTCCACCCTACTTATCCTAAGTATGTCCCTACAATACACTGTGACACCGCCTTACTTTTCCTAGGCATGCTTCATCCCTACGATACACTGTGGCACCACCTTACTTATCCTAAGCATGCTTCATCCCTACGATACACTGTAACTCCACCCTACTTATCCAAAGCATGCTTCATCCCTACAATACACTGTGACACCATCTTACTTTTCCTAAGCATGGTTCATCCCTACGATATACTGTGACACCACCTTATTTATCATAAGCATGCTTCATCCCTACGATACACTGTGACACCACCTTACTTATCCTAAATATGCTTCATCCCTATGATACACTATGACACCACCTTACTTATCCTAAATATGCTTCATCCCTATGATACACTGTGACACCACCTTACTTATCCTAAGCATGCTTCATCTCTCCGATACACAGCAACTCCATCCTACTTATACTAAGCATGCTTCATCCCTACGATATACTGTGGCACCACCTTATTTATCCTAAGCATGCTTCGTCCCTACGATACACTGTGACACCATCTTACTTATCCTAAATATGCTTCATACCTATGATACACTGTGACACAACCTTACTTATCCTAAGCATGCTTCATACCAAATAACAGTTCCTTGCTCATGCGGTTTGGTAAATATGGGCGTTTGAATACAGTGCGTGGAGAGTGTATTATCACTAAATCACCCGCAGAGTGGAGATTCCACCCAAGAAAATAATTGCAAATTTGTTGAAAAGCATAACAAGCACAAGCAAAGTTTCAGCCAACGGACCTCCGGGTTAAACCCGGAGGGCCAATGGCTAAAACATTGCTTGTGTTTTTAGTCAATATATACAAAATTTGAAAGTTATAGTTTGGGTGATAACTCCACTCCGCGGGTGATTTAGTTACAATCCACTCTGCGCGTACTGTATATTGCTGTTTTTTGCTCTAGGGAAATGGAGGATTGTGTGCATGAATTAAGTATGTATGACCTTTTAATACCACATACCAAATTTGTTGAAATAGGCTCATTGTTTCCGTAAATAAAAATTTCGGACGGGGCCAAAAATCGTGCCTTGCCTATTACAAAAGCAAATATTGCACTGCGAACTTCGTTTCAACAAACTTCATTCTACACCTCTAAAGGAAACTCAGTACCAACTATCCAGTTCCTGTACCCATCGGTTCAAATTTGGGAGTATTTTCCCCCACCCCGTCCCTATGGGACAGGGCACATTCATTTCAAGAAAATCAAATTGCGATATCAGAACAAACAGTTCCCTCAGATTTAGCTGAAATCAGTCCAGCGGTTTTGGATGAGAGGTCGCGAACATCGCGTCCACAGACTAGAGATGACAGACAATGACAGATGAAGCAAGATCATAACAGCTCGCTATGACTGTCAGTTAGGATTGTCAACAATGTGCAAATCCGATCTGACCAATATGACATCGTTTCAGAGGTGCGCGATATTTTTTCTACTTTACGTTACTGGAGAGGAGATTGTGATTAATAGTTAGTTGGAAGCAATGGGGTTTGTTATCTATCACGCGGTTCATTCTACCAAAACAAAATGTGGATCCAGGCACTATTATTATTATTTATTGGTGTTTAAGGTCACATATGTTTGTACAATGGCCAATCATGAACACAACATGCTTATCAACTAAAGACCAGGGGTGAGCGTTAATAAGCCATGTTGCCCATTTTAGAGAGGGTTTGCACCTCCCAAGCTCTGATGATCGGGTCCTATTTTAGCAGTAAAACAATAGAGCTTGTTTACCGCAGTGAACAGGCATTGCTTCACTTCCCGGGGTTCAGTCGGGGAGGATGCAGGCACTGAAATGTGGTTAAAAATCACTTTTATTTATTGGTTATGAACATCACATCAGCATCTACGGTTATTATACAGTGGCGATGAAGAGTTTTTTTTAGGATAAAACATGGCATTACTTGTATAAAGTAGAACTTTTATATCAATGATAGGGAGGTGTAAGGCCAGTTTTGCTGCTGCATCGTTATTGTTATTGATTATTACAATTTTTATTTATTGGGTCTTAACATCAGCATCTACAGTTAAAACTAGAAGTCCTGTCACGAATAGTGCGCTTATCTAAGCTTAATTGCGCGTTGGAAATGCGCGCAATTGCTATATCGAATGGCATCCAAAGCACGGCAGGTTCTCCTGGTTACTCAAAGCAAACACATGCAATGTTTCTGCCAATGGACCTCCGGGTTACCCGGAGGTCCATTGCCTGAAACATTGCTTGTGCACAGGCCATATGTACAGAATTTGATAGCTTTACTTGGGCCATAACGCGTATATTAACGCGCATATCAACGTGCTATTTGTGCACATTTGATGACAGTACTTCTAGTTTTAACTGTAAGGGTACATCCTGGTGATAAACAATTTTTTATGATAAAATAGTCCATCATCAGCATAAGGTAAAATGACAGATTAATCCTTTACCCAACGTAACAGCCAAAACCGGCTAGAGCTGGTCTCTAAAATCGCCAATTAATTTTCATTATGTTTTCATTGTTTGTCTCAAAAATATAGGTTACGACCCCTCGTTGAAACGAGCTCGTCGAGTTCGTTCCAATGATTGGTCATAACCTATGTTTTTGAGACAAAAAATGGAAAGAATTAGTTATCCAATAATTTATTTTTGCAAGTGTCATCTGCTCTTCATGTTGGGGTTAGGGAGCGCGGTGGCGTTGCCGTAACCGGTTCTCGTCAGATCACCGAAGTTACGCAAACTCGATCCCGGTTAGTCCTCGGATGGGTGACCGTCTGAGCGACCGATTCGGACATCCGCGTCGTGTCCTTGAGCAAGGCACTTAATCCCGATTGTCCACATGGGGGCACGATGACGTCGTGTACTAAGGCGTAATGCACGTCGATGGTGCGCATGTCTTCAGCCAATCTAACGCTGCGTTTGCTGCAGTACGGAGTTACGATATTGGAGACCTGGCAGCTGCTCGTCGTCGCTCGGTGGTTCTCTCCGGGTACTCTGGCTTCCTCCACCCGTAAAACTGTCAGGTCATGGTTAATCAATGTGCATAAGATTAAAAACACCCAAGGGCTTCTCTTCAAATGCAAATATTCTGTAACTTAGTTATCTAACCCATAACATGTATTATATTTCCCAAATCCCCTAAAAACATATAATACTATCTGACTTAGTAGAAATAAATAATCTGAATGTGGGTGAAATAATTTATTGTCAAAGGCAAGTCTTCAACTTGCAACATTGCATGAAAGATGCTGATACCAGTCATTTTCAGCCACCCAGCAGCCTCCAAAGCAGAATTTTCCCACTATCCCAACTCCCATAAACCTGCAGCATATAACCCCGTTTCTAAAATGTGGAAAAAAAATCCGTGTTTCCATTTCATTTTTTAGTTGCATGACTGGTAACAAACCCATGTAAAAATGGCATTTTAAAAAAATAACCGATCTTTCGAATTTGCCAGAATGCCATATGTTTTAAATTGCTAATGATTTATTTTAGTCAGTTATATTAATAGGTAGAAAATACAATTCTAGAAAATACGATCGTAAAGGTTTTATAGTATTGGCACCTGGTCGTCAATTACGCTGTGGCACAGAGAGATGTGGAAGTCTTGTACGACAAATACGACATCGTGTCGAACTTACCTGGTCGTTTCTACAGAGGTTACCCGGCATTGTGGTTTGGTTGAATGTGATGAAGCTTTTTGTTTGCTGCTCCATCTTATTGTGCCTGTCACATAAATTTGGTGTAGTGATGTGTGGTTTAGAATCGCTGAAAGGAATTTTAAAACCAGTGGTGGGCTTAAGGCCTGTTTTTTTTCTGAATTCCCTAACCCGGTGTTAAGAGATACCTACGTGTCCAGGTACCCAGCAAAACATGATATCACACTGGTCAGATTTTAGCATATTTGACGTCTGCCGAAATCCCCAAATCAGATGGATCTACAGCACAAACTGAATGACATTCCGAGAAAATAGTCGATTTCCTTTGCAGTTTATTTTCGATCTTTTGAGTTTACTTTTTGAATAAATTTTTAACTTTTTCTTTAAAAGTAGAACTTTCTCCTGGAATTCTGCTTGTGGCGATGTAATGACCAGAAGCAACAGCAGATGGTACTTGAACACCATATTTAAATCAATCTGTGTAGATCATTTTAACCCTTTACCTGACATGAAAAAGCAGACGACACTTGCCAAAAAAATTCTTGAATAACCAATTTTTGTCATTTTTTGTCTCAAAAACATAGATTATGACCCCTCATTGAAACGAGCCCGACGAGCTCGTTCCAATGAGGGGTCATAACCTATGTTTTTGAGACAACAAAAGAAAAAACCTATCCCGCCAAACCGGTACCGGTACACATCAACAAACGGGTGACGTATCTTAATCAGATGGGAGAAATTCGCCCTTAACCCGCCCCAGTTACAAAGATCACAAGTCAAACATGGAATCGTACCGATTTTCCTGTGGCGACATCAAAGTAATCATAAAGCACGAATGTCAAGAAGCAAGTAGCCGGTGAGGGCGCTTTCATTGTATTTGATGCCACATTTTGAAAGTCAAAATGGTCGACCTTATCGAGGTCGCGGTGCAGAAAGAACATACACCGTTAGCGTGTTTTGATATTTTCATTCACAAATAAGTTGAACGTTTGTCGTGTTAGTGTGCCGTACACGATTAGCAGCCCGTTTACCCTCATGCAGTTATGAATTTCCCCGTGAAATAATTTTGTTCCGGTACCGGCAGGACAAAAGCGTAAGAAGCGGAACAAGTTGGAGCATATGAGGGAACCGGCGATACCGGTACCGGTTAACATGCCTGGTACATATGGAGTAACTAACGTCTTTTGATGACACCCAATCAGGGCTACCAACTGACTTTAAAGCTAGGAAACCTTTTGCATCTAACCCTTGTTGGCTTGATGTGAGAAATGGAATTCAGCTTATCTGACAATACACTCAGCAACTTCACTTTTTAACAACCTATATGACATCTTTATCTCCGGAGCTTACAGTACGTGGAGAGTGTATAATCACTAAATTACCCGCAGAGTGGAGATTCCACCCAAGCAATAATTGCAAATTTGTTGCAAATCATAACCAACACAAGCAAAGTTTCAGCCAATGGACCTCCGGGTTAAACCCGGGGGTCCATTGGCTGAAATATTGATTGTGTGTTTTGTCGATATGTACACAATTTGAAAGTTATAGCTTGGGTGATAAGTCCACTCCGCGGGTGATTTAGTTACAATCCACTCTTCATGTACTGTACATAGATAAACACATTTTATTTTTTTATAGGATTCTATTTATTAATACAAAACTCTAAAATTCTGACAACATGCATCGGGGAGGAGGGGGGGATAATGTTTCAGCCAATGGACCTCCGGAATAAACTCGAAGTTCATTGCATAAACTTTGGTTGTGTCGCATATTTCTTTTAATGGACCTCAGTTACTGTTTGATTGTGACCGCCACGCGATGTGATTTCTAATGTGATGTTTAGATATAATCCACTATTTGTGTGCTGCAATTGTGCCTAATACGTTGAATGCGGTAAATAAACAAACAGATATCCCTTCTTGATTAGCTGTTAATGTACACGCGGGGATTAGACTGAATGATAAATTTATGAGAGTTACCTCCCAAGTCCATTCAGATATGATCGCCATGCGAGCAGTACGTCATACTAGTACTGACTTGCTAGATATATCCATTTTGCAAAACAGAAGACGAGTCAGTAGTTAATCGGTAATACTTGAAGAACCAAATGACCGGCAGTTAAAGTAAAACCGAAGTCAAAGTTGAAAATTAGATGCTAGAATGCAATTAAATCAGCTTTAAGCACTTTATTTCCTTTCTCACGAGGGAACAAAATGTCCACATTCAAGTTATTGGTCTTTCTAGCATTAATAATTTCACATGTTTGCATTCATTGTGATGGGAAATTGGAAAATTGGATCAACGTCACAAATATCCAGAAAGCATACTTCAGTACATCAACGAGTAATATTCTTCGGTGTGAAAAACTTTGCTTGAGGCAGCGGGTATGTTTTGCTGCATCTTTTGATGTTATTGAAAGAATCTGTTATTTACATGACGATCATCAAACAATAAGACAGGGAAGTGGCCGCTACATGACATGGGTGAGATTCTTTACTGTTATTAATATTTATCTATTTCTTATTATTATATTTATTATTATTATTATTATTATTATTATTATTATTATTATTATTATCCTTAGAGCCGAACTCAGAGGTGGCGTCATAGAGTGTTCTAAGGATACAAATTTAAATGCGCCGGATTCTTTTGAAATTTTAGTTTTGGGGCCCAGAGAATAAAGAAATGGCTAGGTTTTTTTTCAGTTTTCAGATTGATCGCCGCTTTACGACAGATGAAGGTTTGATCATTCATTGCATATTTATTGAAAACGCTATGTTTTTAAGAGGGAACCAGACGTTTTGGGGCGCTCAAAATGCTATCAAGTGTTCTGCATATTTCCTACAAATCATACGGAAAACTATGAGAAGCTACTACCAGAGGTTTGGCTACCGTTCACTGTTATTCCGACCTGAGACACGCTCGGCTTTCGAGCGACATGAGGCGACGTGTATCATGTTATCTAGTGGCTTAGCACGTTGAAGGGCAGCATACACCTTCTGAATCCACTCGTTGATGGAGGTGTTTCGATGGATGACTTCTGAAAATTAGCGTAAGATTTCAAAATAATCTAGTTATTATTATTATTATTATTATTATTATTATTATTATTATTATTATTATTATTAGAAGTTGGTGATCTATAGCAATCGTTAGTCTATTTTTGTTTTCCTTCAGACAAATTCAGGCAAAAATTTTCAACCTACATTTATGACATTGGGCACAAAAGTTAATCGGCTGATGCGTGCAGAAAATAACGAGGCGAGTTTTCCGTTTTTGACCATTATCCAAAACAATTCCCAATTTACGCGTTTTTTCTGATCGCTTGTATCAAGCATGCCACTTTCAACTTTTTGTAAATCCCATCTCTCACAAAAAGAAACATATCTAAACATGTGGTACACTGGAACCCTATAATTGAATAGCCACTCTGCCAGTGAAAATTATACAATTACTTTTACAATTAATTTTCATTGGCATTTAATCGATTATACCTTGCTTGACAGAGCTCTGTGAGCTCTGTCAAGCAATATATAAAAGAGTAAATACCTGTATTGCATGTATTGAGGCTAAACAGGTTTGTAACCAAAGAAAAACTTGGGAAAGTCAGAGTAATTTCTCACCTCTAACAAAAACACATCTACGCGGAGACAGCCTTGTATAAGTTTCAAGCTTACTGCTGAATCCACTTCAGTCCATGTTCTATTCTGTTATTTGTTTGTCGTTGTTCTTTGTAAATTTTACTTGATCTGAAATAAATATTGTTTAAACTAAAAACACATCTAAATATGTGGTACCGAACTGAGAAATTCCTAACGGTTATGGCCGAATTTTTGGATGACGCAATTGACGTTAACCTGAGAAGTGTGTATGCTGTGCAGCTCATAATATAAACATTTATCATACAATCATACTGATTTTGGCCTGAAAAAAAAAACGTGAAACAGTTTGTATCACATGATGTGTTCCGATTTCGTATCATATAGACGACTCGTTCTGATTCTGTATCATATAGACGACTCGATTCTGGTAACGAGACGGGCTATCATAACAGGAGCATGAATACATTCTATGTGCGTTTCAGTAATCGACCCAACATTATATCCCAAAACTGTTTTTAATAAATTAAGATTTAATCTGTTTTTGTGACAGATTTGTTAGATAAACGAATTATCATGGTAATGTGCATGTCCTTTGATTTGCATCAGATTCTCGGTGGTGTCCAAAAATGGGATCACAGCTCGCCGGCAAAGCCGGCTCGTTGAGATCCCATTCTAGACACCACATCGAATCTGATACAAATCTCAGGACATGCACGCTATCATGATAATCTGTATTTATAAATATTACAGCCATGAGAATTCAAACGCCATTTTCCAGACACGTAAAATTGTGCACATCCATTTTTAAAAAATACCAAGTCGCCCCAATGCCAGCGATGTCAATTTTGTATCATTTCTTTACCTTTTAGTTTCAAACTCATTTTGAGCCTCAGTCTTTTTTCCTTTTATTTTTTCATTTAACGTATTTTTGACGTTTTGCGTCAATTGCCGTTTTACAACACCCATCCCATTTTGTCTGCACCTCTACATCACAAGCTACAATAGTTACTCCTATAATAATTGCACATACTACAGTTAAAACTAGAAGTCCTGTCATGAATAGTGCGCTTATCTAGGCTTAATTGCGCGTTGGAATTGCGCTCAATTGCCATATCGAATTGCATCCAAATCACGGCAGGTTTTCCTGGTTAGTCATAGCAAACACATGCAATGTTTCTGCCAATGAACTTCCGGGTTACCCGCAGGTCAATTGGCTGAAACATTGCTTGTGAACAGGCCATATTTACAGAAATTGATAGCTTTACTATGGCCATAACGCGTACATTAACGCGCAGATCAACGTGCTATTTGTGCGCATTTCATGACAGGACTTCTAGTTCCAACTGTACTAGAGAAATATCTGAAGTGATGTCTCGTGGCATCTGTATTCATATTATAGAACAAAATTTAATCATTCTCCGAAATATCCAACAACTGTGGAACTCGTGACGTATCATGTTTCTGGACCAGAAAAAGCGCCCTCTCATTTTTAAAGGGTTAAATTGATATTATCGGACATAATACAGAACAGATAGCGTCTTGCGATCTGATTCAGTTGGCGGGTTTCTAGTTCAAACATGGCCTTGAAGTCCGTAATATAAGTTTTTGGTTTGGTTCGTCCTTTGAAAGGACGAACCAAACCAAAAACGTATATTACGTACTTTCAGGTCATGTTTGGACTCGTGTGTTTCATGCATCAGTTCAAAGTGAATACGTGTTGAATTATTGCTGGAAATAATCGGTATCCACTCAAAAACACTAGATTGTCTTTTCATTAAACGTTTCTAGAACAAATTGATCATTTCCAGTGATAATTTGGCTCGTATTTACCTTGAAGTGATGCGTGGAAAGCCGCCATTTTGATTGATACCGTGGAAGTGAAAATACCTGTATCTTCACAGTGGAGATACGTTTTCTATAGTTCCGCAATTTCTTCGATAATCTATCGTTTAGCGTATAATAAATGGCGTCAATACCACCGGACGCATTATTTCATCATTTAAGATATTTCAAGCGTAATACAATACATTTTGGCTATTTTTCCATAAAGGCGCTCTCTTGTGATTCACATAGCACCGAACTCAAAAGGGACACAGCTTTCAAATTGCACACACTGTTCTCTGATTTTGATTTGATTTAAAATTTACACACCCGATTCCAAGCGAAGCCAATTTTACGTTTTTTTCTATATCTTTTATTTTCAACCTTGTTTTAGCCTCGATCTTTCGAAATTTTGGATATATAATCTCCGCAAAAGAACACGCCTATAGCTGTGGTTTTATCCAATACAATTCTCTACCCTTACAGTCGAACTCAGAGGTGGCGTCATAGAGTGTACTAAGGATACAAATATAAATATTCGGATTGTTTTGAAATACTAGTTTTGGGGCCCAAAGAATTAGGAAATGGCTGTTTTTCAGTTTTCAGATTGATCGCTATTTTACGACAGATGAAAGTTTGACCATTTATTGCGAATTTAGTGAAAACGCTATGCTTTTTAAGAGGGAAACAAACGTTTTCGGGAGCTCAAAGTGCTATCAGCCTGTTCTGCATATTTCTACAAATCATTACGGAAGACTTTGAGAAGCTACCACCAGAAGCTTGGCCACAGTTTACGAAGGTACTGTTATTCCGGCCTAAGATACGCCAGGCTTCCAAGCGACACAAGGCGACGTGGGACACGTTATCTAATGGGTTAGCATGTTGAAAGGCAGCATAAACCTTCTCGGCTTTGTTGAGCCCACTCGGTGATGGAGGTGTTTCTTTGGATAACTTCTGAAAATTAGCTTAAGATTTCAAAATAATCTAGTTATTATTATTATTATTATTATTATTATTATTATTATTATTATTTTTATTATATTCTTCATAATTATTTAACGCCATATCAGGAGCGATGGTCATATCATAGTTGTTAAAATACAAAATATAAGAAATCTAAACACACAAAGCAGTACAAAAGAGTAAAACACAATTACGTTACTTATTGGTTGCAGTTGACCATGAATAATATATTCCATCAACCATACTCTGTTTACCTGTAGTTTTACTCCTCTAACAATAATATCAACTACTACTACCTCTATTTTTACTCGCACTTCTGTAATTATTACTAACTAACGGATGGGCACATGTTAAATATAGATTTTTGATAGGCGGCATTTCGGGGATGAATGTTTTACTTTTTTAAAATCAAAACGCTCGAATAGTGGGACTATTCAATTTCGAGTTACCTTCCTTCTGCCATAGAACCCTCCGAATTCATAAACCATTTTTACCTACTGTAAATACCTATTTAATGCGAGACAATTGCCAACGCCTACAGTTCGAGATCATTTGGAGACAATGCGTATACCGTTAGAGCGGCATTACAAAACAAACTAGGGTAAATACACAGAACGACACGCGTGTAAATGGATTAATCGATATGGCATGAGTACCATCCCGTAAGGATAAAACGAGAGGCCGCAGGCTTCGAGTTTTTTTCCTTCCGCGATGGCACAACTGCCATATCGATTAACCCATTCACACGCGTGTCGTTCTCTGTTTATTACACACCTTCGCGTGTTTAGAAACAATTATTAGAAGGACACTCAGCATTTCATTTGACAACTATCAACAAAAACAACACATTTTGTCGCCAACCAAATTGGCAAGGGGAACCCATGTTACTGTTTCGCCCCCCCCCCCCGAGTTCTCATGTGTTCCGTGTGCCTACTGGCACAAAGAACGCATTGGAAATCGGGGGCGATTTTCAGCTATCCTTAGCGATTCAAATTGTAATTGAGTTGCACGACTTGTAGAAAATTCCAGTGAAATTTCGTTTCAATTTGAAAATAGTCCGTCAACGATTTCCTGTTCCGCACATGTGTGCGGAACATATTTTCATTTTCCGCACGGTTTGGTGTTGCTGTAGATGAGGATTTCATAGAACAGGCGTGTAATACAATTAAGACCAAATCAATGAATTGCATTTTCGACAGGAGAAATTTTCTACTGTTTTATTGGGGGAAGGGGTGTGCGGGGTCGGGCTAAGCAGTCAGAGAATTTATCTCGACTGGATCCCCTGCACTTGGCTAAGAACAACTGGAGGTAAATATACCCTCCCGATCGTACGGCAGCGTAGAACCGCCACACCATAGCATATTTCCAGGGATTCCTAATCTGTTTAAACAGATTACTATTTCTGTTTTTACAGATTAACTATTTCGTTTTTACAGATTACTAATCTGTTTTTACAGATTAACTAATCAGTTTTAACAGATTACTAATCTGTTTTTACAGATTAACTAATCAGTTTTAACAGATTACTAATTAGTAATCTGTTTCATCAGATTAGTAAACTGTAAATACAGATTACTTAATCTGTAAAAACAGATTAGTAATCTGTTTAAACAGATTAGTAATCTGTAAAAGCAGATTAGTAATCTGCAAAAACAGATTTGGAATCCCTGGAAATATACTACGGTGTGGCGGTTCTACGCTGCCGTACGATCGTCTCTGAAGAAGGATCAAGAGAGGAAAGTGTGTTGAATTTTCCTTACGGTTATTTTTTTAGACCGAGTGAGATTAAATGGGCAAATGAATCACGGAGCAAATCATAGTTGCACTCGATATCCCCAAGTTAGAGGAACATATTCTGCGGAGGACATACATGTAGTTGCGTTAGATATATGTCGACGTCATGTAAGCAATTAATGTCCAAAAAGAGCTGCTCAATCTCAAAACGTGGACACGCGCCACTCACTTGCGCTTTAAGACGAAGTACCATTTGATAATGAGGCAGTTGTTTCCTGTAAACAAAATTATGTGTCATTTATGTAAAGTTACGGTAACCCAGGTTATTTTGAACGAAAATATTTTATTAAATGTGCAAAACTTTAAATTTATGGACAAACACAAATCAATCCATAATAGAGAATGGAAAGCTAAAATAATGATACTTTTATCTCCTGTTGAAACAGATACTATAAAACAATATCAAACATAACGTTACACCGCAACTGACATTTTCTTCAATGAACACTATATTGTCAGTAGATTCTCAGGTGATGTTATTTTCCCATGAATACCAGTTGATCATGTGATTTATACCTTGAATACCAAATGATTACATGAATTTGAACATCACACATTGATATTATACACTACAGATAAAACTAGAAGTCCTGTCACGAATAGTGCGCTTATCTAGGCTTAATTGTGCGTTGGAATCGCGCACAGTTGCCATATCGAATGGCATCCACAGCACGGCAGGTTCTCCTGGTTACTCATAGCAAACACATGCAATGTTTCTGCCAATGGACCTCCGGATGACCCGGAGGGCCATTGGCTGAAACATTGCTTGTGCACAGGCGATATGTACAGAATTTGATAGCTTTACTTGGGTCATAACGCGCACATTAACGCGCATATCAACGTGTTATTTGTGCGCATTTCATGACAGGACTTCTAGTTTTAACTGTACATTCGATTTCCTAGAGTCTATATTTACATTCTGTAATTTCTTGTTGACGTTCTATAAATAGACGGTTCCCTGTCACGAGTGTGAGTTGTATTTTAGTCACTATATTGACAGTTTACGGGAACTATTTTGTACCAGAAGCTATGTTGCTTTGTTTCTTTTTTAGGAACATAATTTGACCGAATTATGATTAGTCAAAGCGGTGCCTTGTAAACAAGCCAACTCGATATCTTGCCCGGACATAGAATGTTTTATGGAGGAAATAAACATAAGAATTGAATCCTGACTGCTCGAAATCTGCGAGGTGATGAAACAAATTGATCGCGCGCAACTTTACAATGAATTTGCACGTGATCAATTTGTTTCGTCACCTCGTGGATTTCAATTCTAAATTGAATCTAACAGGTGTAAACACAATTTCCACATTGAAAGCATATTATTTATTTTCAATTTCTTCTGTCCTCGTCAATATCCGTACAACAGATTCGTGAGTTCGTGTATTGTTCACATAACATTTCTCTCTCAATATCTGTTTCAGAATTTGCCGGACGATCTACACAGTACTAATGGCCCTGAGTGCAAGGACACTGAAATATCTGTTCCCTCAGCTAAGAGTGAGAGCGACAGCTGTATGTTGATGGGATGTAAGTCTTTACCTAAATGAGTCACATCTACAACTATATATGATACGTAGATCAAGGATTCCAGAATTGTATGTAATAAGTAAATTAAGGATTCTAGACTTATATATAACATACAGATCCTTCAGTTGATTTGATTGGTCAATTTCAAAAGAATACTTCCTGATTGGTTATCACCGAAAAAGATCTATGTCACTTGAACCTGAGTGTAAAAAGAATTATTTCAAAACATCAACAAGGCCACGACGCCTGATTTTATCTGTGGTAAACATTCACTAAAATCCCTATGATAAGAAATGTACATATACTTGAAGATTATTATTTATAACACCGAACTGTAGAACTATATGTTATCACGGATATGACGTATGACTGCGTGCAGCTGTGAGGCGTCACAGTCAAATGCATGACGTTGAAGGTAAAATTCAATTCTTTAACCCTTCTTTACTATCTGAAAGATGAGTTTTGGTACCTGTTGTGGCATATGACAAAAATAATATAAAATTCGTGTTTACGTCACACATAATTATGTAATTCCTCTACGAATTTCCCGTTTTGCCGAGTCAGAGGCTCGGCAAAACAGAAAATTCTTAGACTAGTTTCGTAAATAGGGTATATGATGCATAGATACAAATATAATACATGTAGAATTATATAAATGTGGTGTTACTCTGATACATTGACAAGGCCACTATATATATATATGATGCGAAGATCCAGGGCGTCACAAGAATTGTATATGATACGTAGATATATATACGATGCATCAATCAAAGACTCAAGATACGATTTAAAGGTCAAGGAATCTAGAATTGTACACGATACAGTGATTTTGGAATTAAAGTCTATTAGTTACTAACGGCCTACACTTCATAATATATCATATTTATTATATGGTAGCCTGTTTATGATCGCAAATTATCTGAAATATATTTCTAGATATCCATCGCCTCAGTAGCTTCCGCGCATGACGTCGCATTGGAGGAACGATCAGAAGATCCTTGTTATTGTCTTGAAACTGTTTGCAGTCAAATTGGGCTGAATATTAGGGCGCCGCGTTACATACAAGAAAAAGAAAATCTACGCTATTTCAGTGAATATCACAAAACCAGCCTATAGTACGTGGAGAGTGTATTATCACTAAATCACCCTCAGAATCAGGCTTGGCAATTTCAGAAGAGCGATTTTTTAGCTCTCCTTACTGCCCTCCTGAAAGAATTAAGGAGAGCGAAAAATTGCCCTCCTAAATATTTTGGTCTGGAATGATTGAGATTACATGTATTATGTTCACATTAATTTTTTGTTGTAAAGCAAAAATGTAATTTAACTTCGAAGTCACATAACATCACGTAATTTCATTTTGAAAGTGGTTTAGTGGTAAGAGGTAATGGCTGCAGCCATACCCAAACACAGATGCAATCATTTGAAGCAAAATGGGTCACAGCAATATTTTTTTTTCTGTCAGTTTCAAGTTCAACAACTGACATCACAGTTTGAGGGGTAATTATTCAAGGAATATTGACACTATAATATACTGCCATTACTACTATCCTGTCACTTGAAGGACTTGCACCAGGATGTGACTGTAGATTCAAGCAGATCTGTCCTGTTGTCCAAGAAAGTCATACGCCTATCACTACCACCTTCAACCCCCCTTGGGGGGTTGAAGGTGGTAGTGGTAGGCGTATGACTTTCTTGGACAACAGGTCTGGGTACACACACAGGTCTTGTCAAGTGTGTGTTCGGTTGTTGAGTGAGACATCTAGATGTCTAAGAGATTTCGCTTTACCTTAGTAAAGTTAATAAAATCACTGATGTAGTCTGTTGGTTTCAGTTTCAATGAGTTCGTTCAACTGGATACTTAAAATGCTGTGTAAAGCTAATTGCTCTCCTAAGCTGATTGAGGAGAGCGATTTTTTGCCCTCCTGCGTTTTTCAGAATGCCAGGCCTGCAGAATGGAGATTCCACCCAAGCAATAATTGCAAATTTGTTGCAAAGCATAACCAGCACAGGCAAAGTTCCAGCCAATGGACCTCCGGGTTAAACCCGGAGGTCCATTG
The DNA here is from genome assembly GCA_031216915.1 of Pictodentalium vernedei. NCBI lineage: Eukaryota > Metazoa > Mollusca > Scaphopoda > Dentaliida > Dentaliidae > Pictodentalium > Pictodentalium vernedei. The sequence continues at coordinate 465,386,003 of CM062290.1, forward strand.
GCTGAAACATTGCTTTTGTTTTTGTTCGATATATACAAAATTTGAAAGTTATAGCTTGGGTGATAACTCCACTCCGCGGGTGATTCTGTTACAATCCACTCTCCGCGTACTGTAGATATCCTCTATATAGTACGTATAATCATACCTGACGATATTGGCGAAATACCTTCCCAAGAAAAGTACATTTATGTAATAACAAAGATAATATGTGTTCTAATAAGATCGCCAAAATACCAAGTACACCCGACTTGACACGGTGACACAAAAAAACATGCACCCGTAACCCCGCATATTTTAAAAAATGATCAGATGAAAAATAAATATTCCCCCCCCCAAAAATCAGCCACACCATATCATGTGATCTCTTTAGTACGACCTCTTGGAGCTGGTGAAGATGAAAATAGCATGATAAGGTTCTGTTGAACAGTTTGAGAAAAACGTTTCATAAAATGATCGAGTAATTTGTTTCTGATAAAATTAAGCGATCTCGCCCATTAAATGTGTGTGTCTTTCTGTCTTTTGTCCCAAATAACAATAAAATACCAATACATATTACAGCCATAGAGGGTAAAGGGATTAACGTATTACTGGATATATCCACATTTAAGTTGTTCACGGTGTCATCAAGCAGCTGAGTGATTCTCAACTGTCATGGGCGGTTTCTTCCAAAAACAGAAGAGTAAAACCTGCATTGAACCTGGGACTGGAGGTCATTGAGCTATGCATACACACCAAATATAGTGTCATTCCACCAAGCACGTTAACACTTACTCTGCCGAAAGCAACTATTGTCACTTATCCTCTGATGATTACCTGTACCTTCTGGTATGTGCGGATCAAACCGCCCAGCTGATTAATTGTTAGAAAGGACTCAGCGAGCCGTTTCCAACAATTAGTCAGATGATAAAGTTTCAAGTATGTCATAAATTTTATTAAACTTCTTCGCATACGGTCCTCCAAATATGGCTAAAGTGGGCGTGGCAGTAAAAGGGTTAAATGTTATTGAGCTTCGTGGTAAAAATTAATCAAATTCCACGTCTACCAAGGACAATAACGCCATTCCACCATATATTTTGAAAGTTATTGAGTTTGAAAAAAAAACGTTGGTCACAGACCATCCGACGGACCGATGGACCGACAAACCAATCGACCGATACTGCCACATAGAACCACTTGTCAGGGCTATAAACGTGACCTGCACAGTTCCGAAAAAAAGCCATTTCTGATAAAACAAAGATATCAAATTGTAGACTCATTTTGCAATTTCTACATTACTGTGACGACACCAATGGCAGCGTTGCTATTCAACAAATATAAACAACGACTCCAATGTGCAGACTGAAATATGAAATCAATGAATATAATTTTAACGTAACTAATCCTTGTGTAAACAAATACATTCAGTGATTATTTATTCCATAGCGTTCATTGGATAAAGTTCAGGAGATTATTGCATTTGTTCTGTGGTACTTCAAAATTCAGATCCAAAACATTGTCTCAAAATTACAAAATAGAAAAAGGAAAATCATTGAATATTACTTTATCTCTGTGTTTGCAACGTTCATTTCGCAGCTAATGGGTAAAAACCTTTATTCGTTACATGCTCGCCCTTCAAATAAGGATGAAGGTCTTCTCCCATAAACTATTATCAGAAAACATCTGCCTCAACAGAACATAATACGACTCTTCTGTTCCAGAAGTGTCATTTGCTCATACTTTCATCCGCATTCGGGAGACAAATGGCGGGCAGTGTACATAAACTCACGAGATGAATGACAAATTAATAGTTAAGTTACTCAAACAGCAATTTCCAGAAAAATATTGACCGCCCAAATAAACTTGATGGACCACTACAACTAACAGTTCATATTTTGAAGTGGTAGTTTCCTTTGTAAGGTGAATGATTGTGCAATTAATTAAAGGTTGCAACTTCGGAGACGAAACTCGAAAGCGTTTACTGTGGAGCCCAATACTTACAAAGTGTTTATCTTTCTTATTTTGAGGACTATTAATTTAGATGTCGCTTTGTTACGACGTCTTTCTTATTCAATACGGTTTATACCATTTATTTATTTATTGATGCGTAACTCCACTTCAACAACCAAGGCTGTATCGTGGCGATAAACGTGATGTACAGTACGTGGAGAGTGTATTGTCACTAAATCACCCGCAGAGTGGAGATTCCACCCAAGCAATAATTGTAAATTTGTTGCAAAGCATAACCAGCACAAGCAAAGTTTCAGCCAGTGGACCTCCGGGTTAAACCGTTTTTTTGTCGATATGCACAAAATTTGAAAATTATGGTTTGGGTGATAACTCCACTCCGCGGGTGATTTAGTTACAATCCACTCTCCATGTACTGTAGAGTAAACCAATTCTTTCACAAAGTGAAATATATGAGGAAAAACATGAATAATGTACATGATCGTAACACTGAAATAAATAGCAAGGACATTAGTGAATAATGAAACCAAAAGTTGAATGAATGCCCTGTAACTAAACCCGATGATACGAAAACGTTTCGAAAAATGAGAAGCGAACAGGGGGAGGGGGGGGGGGGGGGGCACTAAAAATTTGCAAGACGTGACGTCCTATTTTTTATTCGGTTCCTTTTTACGCCCACCCACCCACTACGTGCAAATTTTCTACTACCGTTCTCAGACACCCACCCCCAACTCTCCCATTAAAATCAAAAATAAACTTATAAACTTAGTAGGCACAGCTGTATTTAGGGGGTTTTCATAATGTTCTTAACCCTTTACCCAACGTAACGGCCAAAACCGGCCAGCGCTATTCTCAAAAATCGCCAATGAATTTTTATTATTTTTTTTCATTTTTTGTCTCAAAAACTTAGGTTATGACCCTCATTGGAACGAGCTCGTCGAGCTCGTTCCATTGAGGGGTCGTAACCTATGTTTTTGAGACAAAAAATGAAAAAAGTAGTTATTCAATAATTTTTTTGGCAAGTGTCGTCTGCTTTTCATGTTAGGTAAAGGGTTAAACTGGTACCACCAATTTTAACCTCTGTGGGCTGCTGTGGGCCCCAATCTACAAATGACAAGCTGTTCATTATCAGGCTTGGCCAGAGCAGGTGTACATATACGGGAACAAATTTTCATTTGAATTGTTCCCAAAATATTGTCTGCACATTTTCTACATTTCGAACAAGACACCCACCCCCTACTAACGTGTGACATTTTCCCAGATTAAGCCCAATATTCTCACATATAAAGCCTCCTGATGTTGTATTTATGTTAAGAGTGTGATGTACAACATCATCTTTAAGGTTTGAAACACAAATGATGGTATATATTAGCTGATATATTGATATATTTCTTAAAAAATAAAAAAATTGCACAAGTTGGAAATGCACATATTTGACGCACTCAAGAGACCCACCCACCCCACACGTCACGTCTTGCAAATTTTTGGTGACCTCCCCCTGATGCGAAGAACAGATTAAATCAACTGAAACGTATTAAAATGGATGACTTCTTTGAGAAAGGAGAGATTGTGATGATACGTGATTGGGTAAAAAAGTTCTATCATAGGCAGTACACTATAAAATTGCCGTCGGATGTCTTTAAAATCAATACATAGAGGATATTTAAGCAGTTTTAGTGAATGTCTGGAATTATCTCATCCGTTTGGACCTGAAAGTTTTATTTTTCACGAGCGCCGAAGCGTGACGTCATTTAGGAAGCTACATAGGAATATTTCTTGATATCTATCGAGTCGATAGATATCGAGAAATAACTTTTAGATGATTTGCGATAATTCACAGGCTAGCATATAAATAAATCTAACAGAATGTGTTCGATTGTCAACGGACGTGGACAGGGAACACAGTCCGGTCGTATATTACCCTCTAACAAAAAGGAATGTGTCAGACTTGCATCGCCAATATCACATCGTGTCAGCATGACGCAGGGACGTGGCGACAGAGGGTGTGGGGGTGTGTCACCCCCAATCCTTGCTAAAATTTCCTGTAGTTGGAAATTCGGAGGGCAAGTCATGAGTAGATAGAAATTACATCTGTCTGGATTTTAGAGCTTCGATGCTGATGTCTCCTTCGCTTCCCAAAATTCCAACTCGGTTTCAAATAGGCCAAAAATCCAACTGTCACTATTTACAGCTACAGTGTATGCAATATCGAGCTTCATAAGTATTCATGATGTCAATCGGCACGAGCTTTCTAAAGTACGTTTTCTTATCGTAATAAAAGAAATCTTGGAAATACACTTCAAGAAAATCGCATGATGTAAAATCTTTATCCTGAGATAATTTGATCATTCACACTCACAAAATGATGAAACATCGAAAATTGGTCGTTCTTGCATAAGATCTGATTTAATGTTAGGACAGTGTGGATTGTTCAAAGTTCTCAGCTTGAGCACTTGTTTAGCACATATTCAATTCCCAGAATAATACTAAATAATAATAACCTGATAATTCTATTATAAATGTGTTGGCATTTCAGTTACTAGAATCCAATTTTTTTTCTGGGTATGGATTTCCAACTGAGGCAGAGAGGGAGGGGGTTTCCCCCTCCCGGTCCCTTTCCTAGTTGGAAATTCACTACCCTACACCCCCCTTCAGCCACGTCCCTGCATGACGGACATGCCAATGTGGACAGGTAAGTAGCAAAACACGATATCATATCGGTCAGACAAGAGAGTATTCTTCAAGTTCTAACGAAGTTCCAAAATCAGTTCCTCAACTTGGGGTTGTGGAAAATTAGCAAATAGGAGAGTTGAAAAAAAAATAACCGACTTTCTTTCCTGTGCAGGCTCGATATTTTAAAACTCTAGTTGCAAAGAGTTAACTTCAGGTGTGAAAATAAAACTCTCAATTATCATTCTGATTAAGGCGGTGTGCCCAACAGTAACAACGACTGATGATACTGTGTCAACATCTTTAGATCCATCTGTATTATCTTATATGCTCTGCCCATGGACTTTATTTGAGCATATTTCTGCTGAAACTACAAAAAAATGTGTTTCAGACTTTTTGGTAGAAGCAAGCTCCAAATTAGCTGTAATTTGTTCAATATGCCTGGAGGAATATGTGGCTCACGGTTCTCTTTTATACCAGATTCAAGCGTGGAGGAATCCATATAGGCTTTAATTCTAATTCCCAATGGAGGAATATGTTTCTGGTGTAGGTTAAACAATTTAGAATTTTGAGGGTCTGAAACACAGTTATACAGTTAAAACTAGAAGTCCTGCCACGAATAGTGCGCTTATCTAGGCTTAATTGCGCGTTGGAATTGCGCGCAGTTGCCATATCGAATGGCATCCAAAGCACGGCAGGTTCTCCTGGTTACTCATAGCAAACACATGCAATGTTTCTGCCAATGGACCTCCGGGTAACACGGAGGTCCATTGGCTGAAACATTGCTTGTGCACAGGCGACATGCACAGAATTTGATAGCTTTACTTGGGCCATAACGCGCACATTAGCGCGCTTATCAACGTGCTATTTGTGCGCATTTCATGACATAACATCTAGTTTTAACTGTAAGCAGGGTTTGATGGATCAGCAAACAAGTTAGAGACATAATGGAGTAACAGTTTAATTTTGCGTTTCTTAAAAGAAGGTTCTTCTGCTTGAACGACCATTGGAACGAGCATTGAATCATTTGGTGATGTTCTAAATTCTAATACCAGTATTATGAATAGCATGGAGTGGTTTAAGGTACAGTTAAAACTAGAAGTCCTGTCACGAATAGTGCGCTTATCTAGGCTTAATTGCGCGTTGGAATTGCGCGCAATTGCCATATCAAATGGCATTCAAAGCACGGCAGGTTCTCCTGGTTACTCATAGCAAACACATGCAATGTTTCTGCCAATGGACCTCCGGGTTACCCCGAGGTCCATTGACTGAAACATTGCTTGTGCATAGGCCATATGTACAGAATTTGACAGATTTACTTAGGCCATAACGCGTACATTAACGCGCATATCAACGTGCTATTTGTGCGCATTTCATGACAGGACTTCTAGTTTTAACTGTACGACTTTCTTGGAAAACCCTACACGACACACAATCTAATTGGGATATAATGGGTGATCCATAGAGATGGAGTAAGGTTTTTTTTTGGCAGTACACCAATCAGTGCTACCAACTAACTTTTTGAGGGTTCCGTGTCCTTTCACATTTAACCATCAGGTGTTTTATGTTTTTGTGTGTTTTAATGTCAAACAAAAATCCTAAGAATTTCACTTCTGTTTCAACGTTAATGGTATTCCCATCCAATCCAATCTCAACTCCGGGACAAGGTGGTGCTTGGAGAGTTTACAGAAATGAACACAATTAGTTTGGGTCTTCGAAAACGTGTAGCCGGTTTTGTAGCCCATTTCTGGATTCTGTTTGCGTTCGATGGCATTTATATTTTTGCTTCTATTGCAACTTGAAAAGTCATCATTTGCAATAAAGATTCCACCGTATTCTCAACAGCGTTGATGATGGCATTGATCTTAACTGAAAAAGGGTAACGGATAAAATACCACCCCAAGGAACCCACAATTCTTGCTCGTGTGGACCAGATAATTAAGACCCAACACGAACATGAAATTGACGATCCTTTAAAAAAATTGTGAATAAAAAGTGGCATACGCCCTCCTAACCCCATGTTTAAAAGATTCTTTAAAATCCCATACTTCCACGTTTTATCATATGCGTTTTCCAGATCAAAGAAAATGAGGACATGTTCTTTCCTTAATAAGGCATTTCTTATAAACGTTTGAGGTCTAGCCAAATGATCCACGGTGCTTTCCTGGATTCTGAAACCATATTGAACATTTGCAAGTAGAGAGTTCGATTCCTGAAACCTGACAAGTCGTTCTTTGATTATCCTTTCCATGGTTTTACGCAGGCAACTTGTCACTGCAATAGGTCTGTAATTACTTGGATTGCTGTGACTTTTATCGGACTTTGGAATGGGAATAATTGTTGCCTTTCATCAGGAGGGTGGAAACTGTCCAGTCCCCATAGATTGATTTCCTCTCGAATCGTTTTCATGGGCATATAGCTTGGCATCAGTCATCTTTATTGTCTCACAAAGCGTACAGTTAAGATGGAAATTGTACATAAATAATTTTGAAATAAAACTCTGAGTGTAACTTCCGTTCGATTAACATAAATAACAACAACACTCATGCCACCAGCCTTGCTAATTCCAGGGCTTGCCTTGAGTCGGGGCTGATCAGCCCAGGCCCCGAGATCAGCCCCGAGGAGCACTTGTTGGGGTCTTTTTTTCAAGCCCCGACATTTTCCACAAAAAAGCACTAACAATAATGGACAAAATGGAAAATCAGCCCCGAAAAGGCCCCGACCTCAATATGTGGGGCACTTTTTTAAGGCCCCGACCATTTTACTCAAGGCGAGCCCTGGAATTTAATTCCAATATCACTAGTCCCTACCAAAGTTAAATGAAAATATTTAAGGTTCCCAAGTAATAACAACGATTAACTTTAATCCTTACAGGGTAATATTCCAACTACATCATCAAGGCATGCCTTCGCCGAAGGCATGCCTTGATGATGTAGTTGGATTATTTTATCATTCGGGACTTGAGCCATCACAATCGGAACAAATCAGGCTTATAGAGTCCCAAACCCCATTGGTCATCTTCAAGACGCTACTGATTCGATTCGAGGTTCGATTCGATTTCGCATAATATACGTGATCTGATTCGTGATTCGATTCGAGGTTCGATTCGATTTCGCATAATATCGCAAAATCGTACATAAATAATGTCGAAATAAAAGACTGAGTAGATTAAATTCAGCTACATTAACGTAAATAACATTTTCACGCATGCCACCACTCATGCTAATTCCAATATCACTTGTCCCAACCCACTGTTAATCCTTTACCCAACATAACGGCCAAAACCGGCCAGCGCTATTCTCAAAAATCGCCAATTAATTTTCATTATTTTTTTCATTTTTTGTCTCAAAAACATAGGTTATGACCCCTCGCTGGAACGAGCTCGTTCCAACGAGGGGTCATAACCTATGTTTTTGTGACAAAAAATGAAAAAAAATTAGTTATTCAAGAATTATTTTTGCAAGTGTCGTCTGCTTTTCAGGTTAGGTAAAGGGTTAAATGAACATTTACGGTTTCAAAGCAATGTCGACGGCGAAATATAATCCGAACAAATCGGGGCGTGAGCCATCACAGTCGAAATACATCAAGTTTATAGGAACCCAAACCCCATTGGTCATCTTCAATCTATTCGATTCGAGATCCGATCGATTTCGAATAATAGACATGATTCGATTCGAAACGAAAATATGTGATTCGCAGGGCCCTACGTGACCCATATGTCACCGAAGATGGATTGTAACAGTTCAAGGGAAGTTGCCAACAGACGTTTTAAAAAACAGATAGTGTACTTCGTCGGGTCCAGTGGCAGAGTCGTTTTCTTTGTACAAAGAGTTATTTAACTTTTCCATAACGAAAGGTTCATTGTAATCTTCTAAATTGTCAGAGGTAAATCGGATCTTTTGTTTTTCTTCTTGTTTTTATTTCTGGATTACAATTTTCTGACGACGAATGTTCAGAAAATGTTTAGGGCAATTTGCTTGATATTTGATTTTGTAAGTATTTAGTGTGTTATTATCCTACAGTTGAACTTGGTTCTTTACATTTTTATATTTTTATCGATGGGAGTCTGTTGAGTAAGTTTAGAACATCAGTTTCCAAGACTTTGGGGTTTTCTTTTGTTTTTTAAACCTCATCGTCTTCGCCCGGTCGATACGTAGTTTCTTTAAATTAACTATTGTTGGTGACTTATTAAATTCCCGTATAGTTTTCTTACGTCCCTGCCTAACCAGCTTTCAATCTTTATCGAAACATTATTTGGCGAAACGTGTAGGGTTAGACGAGACTTTTAGAATGACAGTACTTTCAATATCAATCAACTCTTTAGTAAACTGTTCTACTTGATCTGCACAGTTTACATATTTCTCTCTTGTGAGTCCCTCAGAGCAAGGAGACGAGAAAGTGTCCCATTTGGCCCGTTTAAGGTTCCATTGGGACACTCTCTCATTATTCTCCTGTACCACACTTTCCAACACAACTGGGAAGTGGTCACTCCCGCACAAGTCATCGTTGACCTTCCAAGAAAAACCAAGGAACACTTAAGGACTTACAATTGTAAGATCAATTGAAGTGTGAGAAGCAGATGTAGGGTGCAAAAAAGTGTCTGTGCAAATGTGGCACCACTGAACAAGCACAAATCATATTTTGAAATAAGCTCGTCTACTGTCTCCCCTTGGGGTCCACTTTGCTGCAGAATTCACCACAAAGAGGGCAGTGTGCATTAAAACCTCCCAACAAAATGTATAGAGTTGGAAGTAGGTGAACCACTTTCTCAAGGCCATTTAGCTAAAGAGTTTTATTTTGTGAAATAAAAATATAACATAATGTAACGCTATATACCTCTGGCCTCATTTTCTTTTGACATGGAAAAGGCATATGATACAACGTGGAAGTGTGGGATTTTAAAGGACCTTTTAAACATGGGGTTAGGAGGGCCTATGCCACTTTTTATGCAATCATTTTAAAAAGACCGTCAATTTCATGTTCGCGTCGGGTCTTAATTATCTGCTGGTCCACAGGAGCAAGAATTGTGAGTTCCTCGGGGTGGTATTTTATCCGTTACCCTTTTTCAGTTAAGATCATCATCAAAGCAGTTGAGAATATTGTCGATTCTTTGTTGTAAATGATGACTTTTTAATTAAAATCAGAACAGAAAAATAATCAACTCAAAGTAAAACCGAACCCAGAGCCCCTAAACCTTTGTCAGAGTCAGAAAAGGGATCAAACAAAAAGAAAATAGAAAAACAGAAACAGTTGTTATCAGACGGTGCACTTAAAACGACAGATCTCTCCTAAGCTGCATCGCCACACTCGACTTATGGGAAAGATGGCGGATGAGCGTAGATCTTCTACAATCTGTTATGACGCTGTTGTCGCAGTCTCTATCTTCTGTTCTAACAGTGGGCGGCCTCGCCAGTCTCTAGAGACTTTCTATTATGACGACAATTATTCTTCCTTCCTGACGACGGCCAGAAAGTTTGGTGATTCTCTGACTTTACCTGATGTTGTAGTTTCTCTTCTTACGGAGGCAAATAAATCTATGGTGGTCTCACCGATAGACATTCTTCTCTGTCCCCACCTGTCGCCGCCAATTCTTCCGGTCGCCGACTGTTCTTCCCTGTGGTCGAACAGTGTAGTCGCCGACTGCTCCCTCGACGCGCATTAGGACGTCCTGTATTGCAGAACAAACGACAACGCTCGAATCTTGTTAACAGATATATTTCCGGAAATCAGTATACATCCAAACTCGCCGATATCCTACCAGTCCCGGTATACTCTCGTGTTGTACACTGACTCGTTTATTTATATGGTTCTCTGTTCTCTGTATGTATGACTATAAAGTCTTCTAAGGAAGGTAGGCAACTTCTCCGACAGCGACCCAGAAAACCCAGCAAGGTAAGAGGAATCCCAAATAAGGTAAGTGGCATATACAGGCAATATCGGTGGACCACGTGGCAAATGAAAGCTAAATAAGTCACTGACACACGAGGCATCAAAGACTGTTTACACAATCAAGCCTAACTGCCGTTTTACGGCAGGTTACGCTACAATGTGTCTGCCTTGTCTTAAGTAGGTCGTACCGCTACAGCTTGCGAATACGTAAAGAAACAGGAATGTGATTGATGTCGTTTCTGACTACGACAGACGTTCCACGAACATGAAAATCATCTTCATCTTCGTTAGAATGTATAATGCTTAAAAACGGAGTGATATTTAGTGTCAGCTTTGTTTGAGAGTGTTTTCTGCAAACAAAAAGCAGCAGGTTTATATGTTTGGCTCACAAGGCCCAGTTCATTAAAATGCGCTCTAAAACTTCGACAATACCGTTGTATTACATTGTGTTTGGTTGTATTGTCCATATCTGGTTGGAGATTTTGAGGGTAGACGTTTGAGGGAAATAACCGGTACATTTATTGGTTGGTTTATATCACGGGGACCTATGTTGAGATGAGTTCGGACGTAGTTGTCCTAACGTTTCGTCAATACACTTATCGACTGCCATATCTTCAAAAGCTTCAAACTTGTTATGGGTAACAGGATCTGGAAGGGCTTTAGGTGCACCGTCTGATAACAACTGTTTCTTTTTTTCTATTTTCGTTTTTCTTTATTCCTTTTTTGACTCTGACAAATATTTTGAGGTTCTGAGTTCGGTTTTTATATTTCTGTTCTGATTTTTTACATTATTCTCTTTTGGATTATCTTATTGCTCTTTTTTTCGATTTTTTTTTTCCATTTTCTTCTGTTGGTGTGGTCGGTGGTGTTTGAGTGGATTTTTGGTGTACATGTTCGTGGTAGTCTATTGTGAAGGCATGTGCAGTACAGGCGTCGTGGACTGGCCACTTTCCACGCATGGGCAATATCTCCACGGACGCAATGATATTAGATTCCAAACACTAATTACAGGAATAATCATCAAACATTTAATTAATGAAGCACCGGGTACAACCCGGTGCTTCATTAATTAAAATTTTGCTAATAATGGTTTTCACTACCTGGTAAACAGATACGCGGACATAACTGCACACATGTGAATTACGACCAATCCACGACAACTGTACTGTAGTAAGGATGGTTTTGAGCCTTTGAGTCTTGACTATTGTGTCTGACATGCTTCTGACATTGCATTTTTTTATTTTTTATTTATTAATGTGGCATATCGTCCTCTGACTTCCAATGTGTTCTATGTGCCTAGTGGAACATAGAACACATTGGAACTCATGTGACACTATAATGGAATTGACGTTTTCCTGCCAGCCATCGAAGTAACAATTTCGCTGGCCTCCTCAAAACCGATTTGATTTTCACACTTACTTTTTTATTTGTGTTGTTATTTTCGTATAGGACAGTCTTTTGAAGATGGCATACGATTGCCCTGATAACTGATGCTTCCGATTGTATCACTAGTACATGGATGTTTGTGTGTTAAGCCGCATTGAATCAAAGCCGGGGTTCCTCTACAAGTATCTTTATCATGTCCGTAGATTGACAGTTAACATACCGAATCAATTTGAATTCTCCTGACACCAGTCACTAATTGATGTTTGAGTTCTTTTACTATTTCCGATTCTTAAATATCGGCAAGTTCCCCACACAGTACAACACCTCGGCTTTTATTGCTGGTCTACAGGGGCTTACCTCTACCCCAACATCAACCAACTTTTTAATTTCTAACATATTGATGACCTGGACGTCAAATTCAATCAAGATATCATCAGATCTCACTTTTCTCACGTTTTTAACAGAATGGGCTGTGGCTTGTAAGGCTCCAGGGCGAATGGATTAATCGTATCAACCTTTTTTATTTTCCTTTCGATTTACTTTCGGTTCATACGGTCGTTTGGTTGATAGTAGTGTATTACTTTGTCCATCACTCCATGTCTCGCAGCCTTTCTCCGAACCCAAACTAGGGGTTTACGTTGTGAATATCCAGTAAACAGCACCAGGAGTACATGGAACGCATATTCAGCCAGGGTAATGCATACGCATACCAATGACCGACTGACACGTCGAGTATGAGTAGTGCCAGATATTTAGAAGTTGTCAATTCAACCAGTTATTTTCCGATATTAGTGAAATGCGAAATGTCACTGACAACTAACTCGGACAGTGCAATAGAAAAGAAGATGCTCCAAAATATGAAATTCGTTGAAAGTGAGTAGACGTTGGTAATGACGAAAGTGTGTTAAAAATACCTGATTGATTGACCACTGAATGAATTGTCACTGGCATAACCAATCCAGAGAGCGCAATAAAGATGAACATGGCAAAAACTTCGAAATTCGCGAAAATGCAGTTCAAAATAGCAATGATAAATGTTAAAATAAATAACCGATTGAAGCACCTCCCGATGCCTCAAGACGTGAAACCATTTTTGGGGGCTCTCGTTTGGCCTGACCGGGCCCATCCGACTATCCGAGTACATCCGCAATTAGAGCCGAAACAGTGCATTGAAAAGGTATCTCCAAAATGGAGGATTCCTTCCTCCAGAGCCTTCGGAACGCACCTCACCGGAGAACAAAGCGCACTTCTCCTTGCTCAACCAGGGCTTGGGGCCGGACATGGCGATGGCTTCACTCATTTTAGTTTCGTTCCTCATTGGGGAACTACTCAGCCCAGGAACCCTGTTAAGGTAAGAGTGCGTTATCATGGGAATATGCTGAATACATATAATATGATTTTGCTTTGAACAAAAAATATATTGTTTAAACTTACTAACTTGCCATCGGGCTCTCGTTGTTTCAAATAACATCAAAATTAATATTATTCGCTGTTATTTGGAACAACGGGTTTAATATATACAAAAATAGCCATATGTCAATGTCGCTCTGTTTAAAATAAAGTATTTTCGAACTTGTGGAAAACAAAAATATAAATAACTGTAGAGTCTGGAGAATGACTTTCAGCATAAAAATAGGATTTTGATATCAAGATGTCATGTCCGCAAGTTGGCTCTCTGCAGGGGTGTTGCGAAGATGGCCGATAGGGGTGTGGGTTGGGGTAGGACGTGAAGTTGTAAACCTAATTTGTTTCAACTGATATGGCTCGTCTCGACCGATAAAATACTCCAACGACATAATTTTAACCTATAATATCAGCTGACTGGCATTACAACTGCATCATCAAAGCATGCTTTCGTCGAAGGCATGCCCTGATGAAGATTTTGAAATATTTGTTGGTTATGGAGTTGTTCGAACTTTTTATGAGCATCTGAAATCAAGCAGGCGTTTTGGCATGTATGCTTCCTAACTTATGGGACTTAGGACTTTCTAGCACTCAAGTGACGCAGAGCTAACCCTGCTTGCGCGGAGATAGTTTGTTGGACAGTCTGGCAGTTGCTATCCGTAGCTCGTTGGTTCTCCCCAGTACTCAGGCTTCCTCTACCCGTAAAACTGCCCGATAGGAGGTGACCTAGGCTGAAAGTGTTGTTAAATTCCAATAAATAAATAAATAATGAATATTAGCTTTTAGGGACAAACAGTAAACAGTACGTTAGCACTTCATATTAACTTTAATAGACAAACAGCAAGAATTTGGTAGTAGATTTTTAGCTATTAGTACTAATATCTATAAAACGCAAGTGTTGATTTGTCAGATTAGAAATGTCCATTAAACGACAAACGCAGGTTTATAATCTATTTATGTTATTCAAATGGCGTTTTCGTACCTCTGTGAGTGGCTTTATCACGTGATGTCCTAAAATCAAAATGATCAATTTATGACTAAAATGTACTTCACCATTCAAGGTTGGTCAAAAGGATCGATCTTTTAAATATTACCGAAGCGCGTCCGAATCTATGTCGAAAAACCAATAACAACAGATAAGTAAAATGTTTACAATGGAGCAATGTTAATCTAAAAAACATTTCCGTTTACAATACAACATCAAACGGAAACATTATTTTTGATCATGTATTGGTATTGAACATTCAACATTCAGTCTACAAATGAAAGTGAAGCAATTGTTAGTAATACCAGACGCGACAAAAATACGCGTCGGAAAACAGTGATCAACATAAATATGATACAAAAACGCGATAGAAAGATTTACGCGCAAGTTCTAAAGGTAGATGCAGATTATTTTTAAAGTTCAACGACACTTTAACAGCCAAATTCATATCGTGTCAGTGACAGTTTTACGGATGGAGGAAGCCGGAGTACCCGGAGAGAACCAACGAGCAACGACGAGCAGCTGTCAGCCTCCTAACATCGTAACTCCTACTGCAGCACAGGCAGGGTTAGATTGGTGGAAGACATGCGCACCGTCGACGTGCAGTGCGCCTTTAGTACACGGCGTTATAGTGCCCCCATGTGGACAATCGGGGTTAAGTGCGTTGGCCAAGGACACAACACGGGGGAGTCCGAACCGATCGCTCAGACGGTCACCCATCCAAGGACTAACGTTGCTTAACTTTACTGATCTGACGACCAGATGTGGATTGGATATATTCAGGGCACACAAAGATGGTTGTTGGACCTATTGCAATTAGCCTGATCACTGGAAATCTGAATGTCGCAAACGATTACAGAAAGTGGGCGTAAACACTCTTCAAGAGAACATAACTGTTTCTGAAGACTCGTCGGACGACTTGTCTGATATTCATTTCACAAAGCGCTCTGATGGTATCGCTGAACTAAATATGTGAATTAGAGTTACCAGCCTTGAAATGCTGCACTCGGAAATGGTGCAGTCTCTAACAATAAACAGTCTTGGGAAAATATATTGTTGCAATAAACATTTGAAACATTCTATTGACATCTTGCATTACAGTTGAATATTCCCGATAAAAAAGAGGGTGATTTGATGACTTTTGGACCTAAAATGTACAATTTACTTTTTGGGTGTTTTTGAAGGGAATTCCATGAAAAATGTGTGCACATGAACGTACTTCCCTTCGAGTCATTTTTTCTCCCTTATTATTTGTTGCATGACCCCCTGTTTTCGGGTCAGAAAAAGTTGTCTGAAGGGCTATACTTGAAGATATTTGAATGCCAAAATTAGAGTTATGCGATCATATTTGTTTTCGCCTGAACGTTATAATGGTGGCCTATGGGAAAACATTTAGTCCTGTGATACCTGGTACAATTGCGGTTAGTGATGATAAGTGTTTAGTAAAACTGAGCATTGAAAATAAGCTGATAGAGTTTCGCATAGATACAGGCCCGAAATGTTGTATAATAGTGAAAGCAAACTTTGACAAATTAAATGCTCCAATACGTGTTGAAGAATCAACGAAAGTGTTACGATCGTATTCAAACCATAAACTGTAACTGTTAAGCATAAAAATGTGACAGTAGCAATTTGAAGTGGTTGATTTAGTACAGGAAAGTGTAATTAGTGTTGATGTTGTTGGAAAACTTGGACTCATAAATACTGAGCACAATTTAGATTTACAGTTAAAACTAGAAGTCCTGTCACGAATAGTGCGCTTATCTAGGCTTAATTGCGCGTTGGAATTGCGCGCAATAGCCATATCAAATGGCATCCAAAGCACGGATAGCACATATAGCACGTTGATATGCGCGTTAATGTACGCGTTATGGTCCAAGTAAAGCTATCAAATTCTGTACATATGGCCTGTGCACAAGCAATGTTCCAGCCAATGGACCTCCGGGTAACCCGAAGGTCCACTGGCAGAAACATTGCATGTGTTTGCTATGAGTAACTAGGAGAACCTGCCGTGCTTTGGATGCCATTCGATATGGCAATTGCGCCCAATTCCAACGCGCAATTAAGGCTAGCTAAGCGTACAGTTCGTGACATGACTTCTAGTTTTAACTGTAAGGGAATTCCTAGGTTTCATACAGTATAGAGCCAAGCCTTTGCCTAATTTGAGCCAAACCGCTCCGTTGAGAAATTTATTGAAATCTCAGTTCAATTTGTGTGGGAGTACGAGCAACAGAAAAAATTCAAAACGTTTAAACAACTTTGTGTGACTACCCCTGTACTTGCATTCTAGGGTGTGAAGAAACCTGTAGAAATACAGTCTGAAGCGTCAAAATATGGATTGGGTGCAGTGCTAATCCAAGGGGGATGTCCAGTTGCATATACATCTCGGTCGTTAACGTTTTCTGAACAAAGGTACGCGCAAATAGAGGAGGAACTTCGTTCAATTGCGCACGCTACTACCAAATTTCATTGTTACATATTCGATAAGGAGACTACAGTGTATAATGATCAAAAACCTTTTCAAAAAATCTTTAAAAAAAAATCATTACTTACAGCTCCCATGAGACTCCAAAGAATGAACTTGAGATAGATTCATGCACTTCGGTTAGCGAAGACATATTTATGGAAATTGTCCAATGCACCAAAATGAACTACAAGCTCTTCATCAGATAATTATGGATGGGTGACCTGACTCTATATCTGAAACGCCATTCAATGTTACGTCCTACTGGGATTGTCGCACGAACTCTCAATATCTGACGGTATAATCATTAAAGGACTCTGTATCGTAATGCCGTCTAGTCTTCGACCTTATATGCTTGGCCTCATCCATCAGTCACACTTAGGCATTGCTAAGTGCAAGCAGAGAGCAAAAGAAGTAAAGTATTGGCCGGTAATGAATGCGTATATTTAAACGTTTGTGGAAAAAAGCCGACGATAAACATTTAGCACTTCTAAACTATATAATAAGAACGCCAAATGGGCAAAATCTACCTCCTAGTCAATTACTAATGAGCCGCAGACCAAGAAACATTTTGCCAACATGTCGCACTCTTTTAGAACCGATAACGCTAGATAAGAAATAAATAAATGAACATTTCAAAAGTATAAAAGACAAACACAAACATTATTACGGCAAACGCAAGATCTTATAAAACATACCATACCAGAACTGTAAAGCCAACAGATAAGCTAAACCTTTGAACATTATAGTAAGACAGACAGTAACTGTTGGCAACTTTCTCCGGAATGAAAGAAAGGGGAATGTAACATGTATGGTTCGTACCGTCCTGTACCAACGCAGATCGAACTTACAGCAGGTGTTCAAATGTACAACATCGGAGTTATCTCCCATGCATCACATAATCTGAAATAAACATCAAGATATTTTCGAGTGTCATGCTACAATATCGACGTAACGCTAGCATATTTTAGGCATAACTTGTTAATTATGAAAATCGATTAACTTCTAAATAGCATAGACAGCAGCAGGGAGAGAGAGTAGACGTCCCTGCACAATGCCGTTTCCAGACCGAAGGGCGCATCCCAGCCGTTTTCCAATGGTTACGGAAACATACCCGCCTAGCCCAAATAACACCTCCCAGCTCTGTTCAGTATATTTATTTATTTATTGGTGTTTAAGGTCACATGTTTATGCACAATGGCTAATCATGACCGCGACAGTTTTACGGGTGGAGGAAGCCGGAGTACCCGGAGAGAACCACCGAGCAACGACGAGCAGCTGCCATCTCCCCAACATCGTAACTCCGCACTGCAGCACAGGCAGGGTTAGATTGGCTGAAGACATGCGCACCATCGACGTGCAGTACGCCTTAGTACATGGCGTCATCGTGCCCCCATGCGGGCAATGGAGATGAAGTGTCTTGCCCAAAGACACAACGCGGTTGCCGCAGGTGGGAGTCGACCCGAGGACCTCTCGGCTTGCGGCCTGCACCTCTACCTACTGAGCCACCGCGCTCCCAGCTCTGTTCAGTTGGGACCGGGGAAGTATGCAATCGATATAGGCCATCCAAGTCTCTAAGTCCGTGCTCAGCCTGGGAGATGGGCTGTGAATAGGTAGATCGGCCCGCCAAGCCCATCCTCACAGCTGCGGTCAACCTGGGTGCGGGGATATGGAGGGTAGTTCGAAGTTGAACGCCTAGTTAGAGACAGATACAACTTAACTATATACCACAGACCCCCGCCTACCATGAATGATCTTATCCACAAAATACTTGCGGAAATGTCAGACCCCAAACTGGTGGCGCTGCTATTCATCGACATTCAGACCCCAACCCAACCCACCTCTTCTATATCTACAGTGAGTTGAGATGGTGAGCGACGTCTGACCGAATTTGAAGTTGCTGGTGGCTTTGCGAATTTCACCACATGGAGGGTTGAGAGGGAAGACCCATTCAATATTCGGTTCATTAAGATCGCTGATGGAAACGGATGTCATAACAGGTCATATGACCCTAGGCGCTATGTCGACAGATGGGCGAGCATCACAGCACCTCATATAACTGCCAGAGACTAAGGACGTCATGAAGCAAGTTCCAGTGCGAGTGGGACGTCGCTGAAAACTTTGACTGGGAACAACGGCCCGTATTACAAAAGTGTTCACCCCATCACCGCTGCAGTTTATGAGCTCTGCCCTTGTAGATTGCCACGTCCAGCAAACCTAGCACCGCTGAATAATGACGATTTCAACTGTGTCGCCCGAGCGTGGTCGAACACTTTGAGGGCTCCCTCGGAGGGTAAGGTCTCACTCCGATTAGACGCCGAAAAATACAGACGTGGGAAGAGAGGGTGAACGAAACTGGTGCCACAGATCCTCGAGCTGGACATCATCTTGATAGTCATAGTAGGCGTGGGTATCTACAAAGTAGGTAAGTATGTGGGACGCGCTATGGACATCATCTTGAAAGATATAGCAGGCGTGGATATCTGACAAAATGGCAAATAAACGGGACGCGCTAACAACCCATTCAGACTCATAGAACTTATCATCCACAATCGTCACGCCTGGCCTGAATACCTCGTCTTCCCATAGACCAGGCAGGTCCACATCTATGAAGGCGATGTGTGGGACGCCACAAGACAAGCCACCAAAACGAACCAATTGCAGTCTAGCTCGTGGGTATGGTTCAGAGAACAGCAGGCAGTCAACGTCAACCAGTTCGTGCTCCAAACTGGCTGGTCGTACGGAACACAGGAACAGTATGTCACATTAATAAGAATGGTAGCACTGTCCCGTACACCTTTCAGAAACGCCGGGTGACGAATGTGTTACCCTGCCCTTTCAGTGTGTTGAGTTTTGCTTTCTTATATAATCCCCAAACGACATTACAGTGACAAAAACCTTGAAAAAAGAAATAATTAGAGAAACTGAAAGAAACATATCATTGTTTATTATTGAACAAGAACGGTGTGGAGTTATTTCCTTTCGACTGAACTCAAACATTTGGGAGACTTCAATTCAAGGACATTGGGAAATGGCGCGTCGTTAGTGGGACATAAGTTTACTTTATAAGTGTTTTGTGTGAATCAGTGACACTATATTCAAACTTGTACAGGCATTTTAATAAGTTTCACTGAAAATGATAATTCATATAACAAGGCTAGATGTTTCTCCAAACCACAACTGATCTGTAGTATAGAAACATTGCCATCGTATTTCTCATCTGCACAGTAAAGTCGAACTTTGGGGATATATATGTACACATGTTTTATTTCAAATTTTCGTAAGTGTCTCATGAAACAATATTGATCTGATTTTGTTTCTGAGTCTGAATGTTTATTATTAATGACGAAAATGTTTGAGGCGATGGATGAAGGGGAAATCGGTGAAGTATAACAGAATGTCTGTACACCCTTTTAGCTGCCGCGTGGTATTCTCATATACGCCGTTGAACTTCGCACACCCCGTTGGAGTTAAATGGACCGTAATAGATTATTATTAAACATATTTTATCGTCGTTAGATTTTGACTGACAAAAGGATTGCAACTTATTGGCGTTCCTCTCCTACACACAATGACACAGCATACATATAACATTTACATGAAACGACAATTACATAATATCATATTGAGTTAGACATGTTTTAATGAACATATAAAGGAGAGAAGTTAAGAAGGTTAAGGTTACCATAGTCGTTGCTTAAAAGTGTGTGTGTTCCTAGGCTAACTTACAGTACGTGGAGAGCGACCAAATCACCAGTGGAGCGGAGTTATTACCCAATGTATCACTTTCAAATTCCGTATATATGGTAAACAAAAAACAAAAAGAAACACATACACATGCAATGTTTCATCCAATGGACCTCCGGGTTCAACCCGGAGGTCCATTGGCTGGAACCTTGCTTGTGCTTGTTATACTTTGCATTAGATTTGCAATTTTTGCTTGGGTGGAATCTCCACTCCACGGGCGACCCAGCAACAACACACACTCCACGCACTGCATGGTTAAGATAGCATAGGATAAGCCAAATTAGGCTCGTACCACGGGATGCAAAAAAAAAATATAAATAAAAATAAAAAACAAAACGAAAAGGCCGGCTCCAACTCGCCCAGAGCATTCAGCCTTGGAAATATACATCAGTTCTATCCAGCCCTAGCTCTACAATAGATATGAGAGGGTAGGTGGTAGATTTCGCGTCAGGACGAAGTGGAGGCTACAGCAAGTGAATAGTCAGGAATTTTCTTGTACATACTGGAATGCACCAACCCTTAGCTCAGTGAAGTCCCAATGCCATACAGTACCATAATCTGAAGGAGAAAGAGAAAGCACCTCCAGCAGGAAACTAAACCAATTCAGTCCCGACTTGCAGTACCCAAAGAGCCGTATCAGACGAGGCTGGTACCGTCACATTCCAGCACCGTTATGGGGCTAATCTCTATGGCGCGAATCTCTGAGATGAAACTTTTAATCCGTAATGGATGAATTGGTTAGTGACCAGTCAGGATGCTTGCATAATTTTAAAAGGGTAATAATGAGATTTATGTTACCATGATATCATCACTGAGACAAAACAAAGTTTTGTAAGTAAGAAAGTCATATTACAGCGCCGTTGACTTATGTTTAAACATTCAGAGCTATATAATTATAAAGCGTGTGGTTATACCATTGTGAGTGCAGCCTGTACATATGCAATAGCCACAACACACATATGTATATATTCATTATATGCCTATGTAATTTAACCGCTATATATCACTACTGTTTGACAATCTTTTCCTGGTCTCCGGAAAATCCACAGTGTGAAATTCGATTCCGTGTCACTATAACATGACGGACTATTTATGGGTGCGTTCGAATTCGCATAATTAGTTGTTGAGAGAATACTTTACTCCAAGCTGGGAAGGGTGCGCTCGAACGGCGATCCGGGTTGACTGTTCACGTTGTTATGTATTCATGCGCATCGGGGGGATTCTCCGGAAGTGTGCACCTGCTAGAAAAAATAAGTGTTAACAAAAATAGTTTTTTTTTTACTTTAAGCCAATTTACCAAAAAAGGTTGGGGGAATTGTTAATGCTAGCGTTGGCACGCTATGTTGGACTAGAAGTCATATAATAAACTATTTATCGTTACAGTGAAGTGATCTGGGTCGTCGCATTACGTCTCGTTGAGGATGTCAGATGCCTGCGGCAGCTCGTTTGATCCGTCGAACTGACCTTCGCAACTCGACGTGATACTACGACCCAGATTACTTCACTGTAGCGATAATATGTATTTACTAGAGTATAACTCCTTTCATGCTGCTGGCGGATATTCCTCTCCACTACGGGAAATCTCTTGCCACTAAAACAAGTAGAATCGTGACACTCATAACCAAATTGTCCACTGCAATCAGTGCATTAACCAATGATTTCGTAAGCTGAATTTTCATTAATTTTTAATCAAGTCTATTCATGGCTGCTTCGTAGCAGCCATGACTTTAGATTTGATTTTTTTAAATACCGTCAGCGGATTTAGAGTTAATCCATAATCTGGCGAGATTCTTACCTTACACATACTTGTAGAACACATGCTTTAACGTACAGGCTATTTGTGGTCTTCCTCATCTAAATGTCGGTTCCTTGACTGTGGTTTCCTGCTAAGTCTTGACAGCCACCATAGACAACCAAGATGTCATGGTACTTCATAATCAAAATGTAACCCTATGATAAGGAAGCAACACATGTGAATTATCCAGGCCTTTAAAGACATCTTCATCATCTATGACAAGGATCCAAAATAATGAACGTTTTCGTGAACCAAAGTTGATTCTGATGTTTCCATTGCGAGAATCATTTGCAATAATCGATTCTGATTCTCGAGTGAATTTTAACATCTCTTTTTTTCGACAACACACAGTATGAAGATGTAATGTCCTGTGCCAAGTCTACATATACTTCCGGGGGCGCGGTGGCTCAGTTGGTAGAGGTGCGAGCTGCAAGCCGAGAGGTCCGCGGTTCGAATCCCACCTGCGGCAACCGCGTTGTGTCCTTGGGCAAGACACTTCACCCCCATTGCCCACGTGGGGGCACGGTGACGTTGTGTACTAAGGCGTACTGCACGTCGATGGTGCATCTGTCTTCAACCTATGCTAACCCTGCTTGTGTGAAGTTGGTATGTTGGGGAGCTGACAGTTGCTCGCCGTTGCTCGGTGATTCTCTCCGGGTACTCCGGCTTCCTCCACCCGTAAAACTGTCACGGTCATGGTTATCCATTGTGCAGAAATATGTGACCTTAAACACCAATAAATAAATAATAAATAAATATACTTCCTGGGAGTTAGTTTTAACAAATGTGGTAATCACCTTTAAAATGTGATGTCGTGATGTCAAATATGTGGCGTATTTGTTTTAAAGAATATTCTAAAAATGTTTTCTCCTGCACACCAAATGTCAAACTTTAGAGGACTCATAATGCCCCGCAATATAACCCTACTTACTTGAAATGAACTAAACTAAAAATAATCCATTCATATATGTTATAGGTAAAATACTAACGTTTTTGGACAGTGGTTTCGGAGAAGTCCCTGTTTAAATGTTTGTCCCTTCACATGACTAAATATTACCTCGGGATGTCGGGTTGAACTGTTAACCCTTTACCCAACGCAGACGATTTCAAAATTTATTATTTTAAATATCATTGTTTTAATTTTTTCAAAAAAATTCAACAAAACCATATCATGTGACCCCTCTTTGGAACGAGCTCGATGAGCTCGTTCCAAAGAGGGGTCACATGATATGGTTTTGTTGAAATCTTTCGATAAATAATATTTTTTTCTGCTGCTGAATTTGCATATTACGCGGGCGGATGCGGACGATTCGTTGGGTAAAGTGTTAATAAATGTTCTTTACAAAAGTGTTATTTTTCAATAATAAAGGCGTCTAGCACATGCCTATTCTTACTTCCTCCCCACCCCCCACAACGTCAAACATTATGCGAGAGGGCGTAACACGCCTAACTGTGATCACAGGATTTGTTTTGAACACACTTGTAAAACATCCTTGAAATAGTGGTATATATCAACTATGGGTGTATTGTGTGCAGAAGTTTGGGGAAAGCCGTCTTCTAAAATGTTTTCTCTATTAAAAAACAGTTTTAGAATCTGGACCCCTTTTCTCATCAAGACTCTATGGTCTTGATTTGAAAAAAATTATAAATCTTCTTTATAAAGCCGCTATATTTTCAAAATAAAAGCACCAAAATAAGTGATTTGTGGGACGATTTATGCTTTCGCCATTCACAATCTGTTTTGAATGTTAGGGGGCACTTTGCGCCCATAAATATGACCTCCGGGGATTCCGTAGCAACAAAGCAGTGAATTAACCTTGTAAGAATGGTTAAACAGGGTGGCATTTTGAGCAGTAGTTTGGAAAAAGGCCTGTTAAATGTTTTCTCCATAACCGGCAATGTTAAAATTGTACCGTAGATTGTAGACCTTATGGTTAATGCCCACTTCTAGATTATGGGAGGGGTGTGGGGAGGGGGGTTATCTGATCGTCTAGAAGAAGTGCTGAGTACCCTGAACCGAAGTATTAGAGCCGTGACAGAATGAGGTTAGGTTTAAGGAAAGCAATCACAAGGCATTACATATAAATAACAATTTAATAACGAAAAGTTGTCGATTAAATGAAATACTAAATAAGATTGGCCATTTTTTTCTCTCACCCCCAATCTTGGTGCTTTGTGATCACAGATTCTTCTTACTACAGGTGTAAGCCCAGTCAATTGTTTTTGTCGATAAGTAGGTCAAGTCAAGATTTGTCCAGGGTTACCGAGTGGATGCTGCTTCTACTGCTCTGCCCTAAAAGTGGCCAAAACCTCTTCTTATATACAGAATAAATGTATAGAGTTTCCAAGTAAAACAAATATTCTACGAGTAAGATTAAGAATGAAACCGACGAGCTCCTGGCTCTACAAGGAGAATATTTTTTTTTACTTGAAAACACTATACGTTTATTTTGTTTATCCCATAAATCTTTTACAGGCCAGTCGCGGCGAAATCGTGCTGTTACTCGCTGCAAATCACCAGCAAAATTGGAAAAAATAAACAAGGCGCAGTAATACACTTCTGTGTAAAAATAATTCCCTTACAAACTTGAGCTAATCTTGCTAAAATACTTTATTAAATGAACAATGTGTAGTGTTTTCTACTGGCATTGTGTAATACTTTCAAAAAGGTTTAAAGAAAACAACAATTGAACTATTAATTATGCTGCAAGAATGTATTAGAGGTCAGAGGCCAACATGTCCGTCTCTACTACAGGAATACATTATTTCAGTGTTAAACCTACGGGGATAATTTATCACCCTATCAGGTGAATGAAGAAAAAAAAAGTGTCCAATGCTTTTATTGTTCAAATAAACGGCCATTTATGGAATAAATACTGTTTTACATCTAATTTTAGCCACTCATAACATTACAGTACATTTACTGCCTTAATTACATCATCCTTTATCTTCTCTGTTTCATAATAATAGTTTTTAAATGTTTGGAAAGAAATAAAATAAACAATGACTATATAGATAAACAATGGTGTTTATAGATTATGACCTAACTGCACAGACCAGCTATATAGTAACAAACAAACTAACTAGAATCAACTCTTAATAAAATGTGCTATTAAAATCTACTGGTTTAATTTTCGTTGATATTTTATTCAAAACACAGACTGATTAACTTGAAAGTATTTTATTATTTTCACACTAAGCATAGGCTGGATTTCAACTCTGCTATAAACTCTTAATCAACAGCCTAAAAATTAAAGTGATCAAGTAATATCATTGGCTCGCCCAGGGCACAATGTTGTGACATACATTCCTCACAAAACCCGAGAGTGTGTGTGAAGCATCCCTTAAGAAGAGTGATAAAGTCTGAAAGAGTTTTTGGAGCAGCCGTTTCTGAGAAGAATGTCTTAGTGTTCCTTACTTTACCCACCGTGTTGAAATAGTGCATTTCATACAGAGCACCCTCATAAACCGATCAGGTTTTTTATCAAGCCTATTCACCGCCTATGGATGTAGCATACGAAAAATCAATCGGTTGTGTTGTGTAATTTTGGAGATAAAATACTTTTTGAGTTGTTTCGTCTGTTTTTAGCATGCAATAATTCTCAAGGGAGTGTTTTTATTTGTTTTTTTTATGCCGGCATAATTTGAGTATAATTATGTCACCCACATCGGTTGGGTTCCAAATCTCTTTTAATTTATTTATTAAGGTTTAACGACACTTCAACCAAGGTCATATCATGTCGGTGACAGTTTTAAAGGTGGATGAAGCCGGAGTACCCGGAGAGAACCACCGAGCAACGACGAGCAGCTGCTAACTCCCCAACATCGTAACTCCACACTGCAGCACGGGTAGGGTTGATTGGTTGAAGACAGGAGCACCATCGACGTGCAGTACGCCTTAGTACAAGGCGCCATCATGCCTCCATGTGGACAATCATGGTTAAGTGCCTTGCCCAAGGACACAACGCTTAAGTCCAAATCGATCGCTCGGACAGTCACCCACAAGGACTAACCGGGCTCGACGTTGCTTAACTTCGGTGATCTGACGAGAAACGGTTAGCGCAACGCCACCGCGCTCCCAAATCTCGTTTAAATCAACTCAGAGTTTCGGGCACTAGCAATTCGGGAGGGGGGAAAGCCTTGAAATTGAATAGTTTGCCCCTCAAAATTACATTGAACGAAGTTCATATTCCGCCCAATGAATAATAAAACGATTTTTGTTTTAAATTTGGTGGGATTCTTCCTAATTTAAAACCAAAATCGTTTTATGGGATGGGATATAATGACAGGACAGAACACAACGAGGACGGGAGAACTGAATTGCAGCCTCGAGTAGATGTCTTTTCTGTATTTACCGGAAAATATCTCCAATATGTGTGACCGGTTCATCCTACACCTCCCCCCTCCCCTCTATGTAATCTGCCTGGGTTGTGTTCTGTATTTATGCCCCGATTAACTTGAATTACGTGGATGAAACTGATAATTTGAAGAAAAACACTTTCTTTGGCGGTCTCTTTACATTCTTGCTTTTGACTGTTTTTGTATGTAATAATTTCATTCACGCCATGACGTGAAACAGATGGGTAATGATCAATCTGATATGTTCATTGAGTCCTTGTCGCCCCGGTACAATATATCTCTCGCTGTTTTTTTATTATTGTATTTAGATTGTATGTAAGACAATTATACGAATGAAATATTTATCTATCTACCTGCGTTCGTATACGGAGGTTGGATTACACGCGTCATAGGTAACACGTTAGGCAATGACTGCATTGTATCAGGTAACGTTGGATACACGCAATAATCGTGGTACGCTTTCGTTTTCACAAAACCAAATTGCAACCACATAGCCACCCCCTCCCCCCCCCCCCCCCGACACACACACAAACACGTAGATTTATTAAAATCAGCTCCGAGGTTTTAGATCAGTCAAATATTAATGTTTATGACGGTTGACTTCCTAATTTCTTTTCTAGGATTCCCGTTACATATTTTGAATGAACTTTGTATAAAAATGTATTCGTTCTTATTTGACATCATTACTTGTGAAGTACACATAATTTGTTTAGTTTTCTCTTTCAATACTCCAGTTATGACTATTCCCTCTAATATATTGTGGAACTGGAATTCAGTCAACATAAATCATGAATTAATTATTTTTGATTTATTTATACTCTAGAATAGGTTTGGTTAATACATAACCCAAATCAACTGGGTTGAGTAAATATGAACCCAGTTGGGTTCATATTTACTCAACCCAGTCGAATTGGGTTAATTTTCAACCCAACTGATTTTGGAGTGTATTGGGATTTCAACAATACTCTTGATTATCAGCATCGTATTGTGTCAGCCTAATGTTCTCGTGGAACGGGCCACAATATTCGTTTATAACCTCGTGAACAGTGGACAATGGCTGTTAGACTTCTAAGCTTAAGAACCGGACAAAAATTGATGTTAGATTTTCCTTGGTTAATGCATGAGCACCATTACGCGCGATATTTCTCATCATACTTTGCCACCAGATCGTGATCAGAAACATGTAATAAATTAGAGAGATTTGCCTTTGAAGTTGGTCAGTTTTGAAGAAAGAAGCTACATTCATGCCATTTTTGGCCAGTTGGGGTTAATGTTGAAAGATTAGAGTGTTGATTGTGGTGTATCATATTATGCTCTAAATGTGTGGAAAATTTGAGCCGAATAACTGTAAACAGTTTTGAGACTTTCGAAAAATGTTAAAATTTTGATTGTTTTGAAAATACGCGTTTTCACAGACATGACGATACCTCATTTCACTAGAGTTTATGACGTTACATAAGTATGCCAAATTTGGTTAAAATCGTACAGGTTGTTTTTGAGCAGTGCAACAGACAAAAACTGGGTATGGGAAAGCCTAATAATAATTCTATCATAAATGTTTTGGCAGTTCAGTTATTAGAATCAATTTTATACCCCCTTTCATGGCTTCATTTTCAATAATTTTCTCGGTAGTGAATTTTCAACTAGGGAGAGGGACCGTGGAGGGGTTTCTCCCTCCCTGTCCCTCCCGTTAATTGGAAATTCACTACCCTACGCCCCCTCCCCAATCATAAACCTCTACCCACATTCCTGCCTACTCGAAAGATGAAACTGCTGCCATTACGTGGATGAAGGGGTTTCTAGCCGCGTTAGCGTACCCTATTACGGAAGCGCTGGAGGGCCACTTCAATATTTCATCATTTTTCATTTTTTTAGGCCTTCCCAAACCCAGTTTGGGGAACACTCTTTTTATTCTTCTTTTTCAAAAGTTTTCTTCTCTACTTTTTTATTTTTTTTTTCCGTCGTAAATGTTGTCAGTTGCACTGCTCAAAAACAAGCTGTACGATTTTAACCAAATTTGGCATACTTATGTGATGCCATACGATCTAGTGAAACGAGGTATCGTGATGTCTGTGAAAACGCTTATTTTGAAAATATTCAGCCAAAACCTTCAAAATTCCAGCATTTTTCAACATGGCTCAAAAATAAGCTGTACGATTTCAACCATATTTGGCAAACTTATGTCTTGTCACAACATCTAGTACAATGAGGTATCGTCATATTCATGAAAACGCTTATTTTCAAAATTGTCTGCCAAAACCAAACTTATCTAGCTCAAATTTTCCATATCTTTAGAGTATAAAATGATACACCAAACACACGACTCAAATATTTAAAAATTAACCCCTATTGGCCAAAAATGATATGAATGTTGATTTTTTGTCTTCCAAATTGACCAACTTCAAGGGCAAATTTGTCTATTTGCAAGATTGTTTTAACAATTATTTTGGTATGGATAGATTCAACAATGATTGCAGAAGAATGTTAATGCTAACTTTCTGATCTCAGATTTAACCCCCACGCATGGTGAGGGAAAGAAGAGTGTTGTTTGAAAATGCCAAAATTAGCCATCTTTGGTTGCTTTTTCTATCATTTTAGAAAGGGTTAACTTCAACCACTTTGCATGTCCGTATTCACAATTGACTACTGATTATATCTGCTGTTGTAAGTTTGGTTGAAAAGTTTAACCCTATGCCCATTCTGGTTGCATAAAAGTAGGTACCGTCGAAGAAAACTCCCATTTTTTCAGAAGTTTATAAGTTTAAGTGACAATTTACTCCATTTCTAATTGATTGAGCTCTGAATGTTTTCTATGGCTGCATGCAGCAGTCAAAGTATGACAGGTTTTGTTTATATGTTATTATTAATAGTTTAACCCTTGGCAGACTTGAGACTTCCCATAAGGGTACTGTCAGGATAATTGCTATTTTCGCCAAATTGGTCAGACCTTGAATTGGAGTACCCCACAACTTGTACATGTTCATTCAAATACTAATTTTCAAGTTTCCTCCATGTCTCTTATCAGACACTCAGTCTGTGATTGATGTCCACGCATTTACAGCATAATATGATGCACTAACATCACAACACAAATATTTCAAAATTAACCTCTATGGCCAAAGACGATATGAATATAATATTTTATCTTCAAGATTGACTAACTTCAAGGGCAAATCGCCCTAATTGCAAGGTTGTTGTAACAATTATGTTCGTATGCGTAGATGCAACAGTGATTGCAGAAGAATGTTACTGTTTACTTTTTAATCCTCCTTTAACCCCCCAGGCACAATGATGGTGAGCATAAGGGTACCATTCGAAAATCCCCAAATTAGCTAACTTCGGTTTCTTTGTCCTCTCATTTTGGAAAGGGTTAAATTTCAAACACTTTGTTTTGCTATAGGAAAAGACGCTTAATGAACAAATCCGCTGCTGTGTAAGTTATGCTTTGGGGCTTAACCCAACATATGCTTTGTCCAGTTAAAGAATAGTACTGTCCGAAAAAAATTGATTTTCAGAGAATTTTGCAAACATCTGTACTCATTTGCTCTAATTGCAAGGTTGTTGTAGAAATTATTTTGGTATAAATAGATGCAATAATGATCGCATAAGAATGTTATACTGTTTACTTTCTAATTTCAAAATTTAACCCTCAATCACAAAGAAGGTGAGAATAAGAGGACCATTATAAAATGACACAATTCGCCAACTTTGGATGCTCTTTGACTATCATTTAGGAGATAGTTAATTTCAAAAACTTTGCTTTGCAATATGTAGTCTGCATTTTCACATTGGAAAGTTGGGAAAGCCCGTAATTTGTCCAATAAATTACAATTCTCTAGTTTTGTTCTTTCTTTTTTGTACATTATAATACAAGCAAACACTCTAAATTAAATTATAACGACTGACGTAAATTACCTGTTGCTTCATCGGAAGTTGATTGTGGGAAAGGCATGATAAGTTTTGTATGAAGTGCTTCATACTTCATACCACCTAACACGACCGTCCCACATCCATACTTCGATAATGCGATTGATAATTCTTTCCTATAATTATGTAATATCTGAAAATGAGGGCGGTAAAATATCAACTCTATTGCGAATCTCACAGGTTTTACATTTCGTTTGCTTTACGAAAATTGCTGTGTAGAGCATTTTCCAAAAGACCTCGAATGAATTGCTTGCTTCGAGTGTTGAGCAAAAATGCATTTATGCCTGAGGAATTGTCGAATATCTATGCACGCATATGAGCTTCATTTCAGACAGGCATGATATTTTGTTTGTGAACACGGAGACTTTTGTTTTTGGTGAGCCAGATTCGACAGGAAAACAGCGGAGGTATAAACACAGGGGGAACAAGTTTTATGGATATAGGGGGCGCCGCATTCCCATCATGGTTCATAGTGCGAGAGATCTTCCGGCATGCGTAGAGGCGAGATGAGATCGAGTAATAGTATGCCAATATCGTCGGCGGGTCCGTGGGCCACACCGGAAAAAGAATGGAAAACTGAAGGTTAGAGTGGCCCTCCTTTTTCAACAAAAAATATTACCGCAATTTCGTATACTTTTATTAAATTAGAGACGCACACAAGTACAAAGCCGTCTGCATGGAGTACGGTATTTTATTACACGCCTGTTCTGTGAAATCCCAATCTATAGCAACACTAAATCACGCGGAAAATCAAAATCTGTTCCTCACATATGTGCCGAACGGAAATCGTTGACGGACTATTTTTAAATAGAAGCGAAAATTCACTGGAATTTTCTACAAATCGAGAACTGCAATTACAATTTGAATCGCTAGCGATAGTTAAACATAATAACGCGGATTCCCCTCGCAAATTTGGATGGCGATAAAATGCGTTCTTTTTGTGGATAGTTCGTCTCCTGGGTTCCAAAGTGTTCTATGTGTCAGGGACGAGTTGTCAAATGAATTGCTGAGTGTCCTTCTAATAATTGGTTTTATATACGTGAAGGTGTGTAATAAACACAGAACGACACGCGCGTGTGAATGGGTTAATCGATATGGCACTTGTGCCATTCCGGAAGGATAAAACTCGAGACCTACGCTGGCACCCCTGGCATATCTAATAACCCGTTCACACACGTGTGTCGATCTGTGTATATCCGCTAGTGGACATCCACGTGCTATTGCAGATAGTATATAATACTCTGGTTTCGATGCTTGTGAAAAAACATTCAGGTACAATTGCCCCAAAAAATAGATTGCCCCTCCCCCCCCCCCCCCCCACACACCACACTCACCCTGGATTCGACAAAGATAGAGGGGCTTTTTGTGACAGCAATAATATCGATTTCATCTCGGTTTGTAGCTATCAACCCGACGTTTTGTAACAATCTGAGTGAATTTGTCAAATATAGGCCACAGGAACTGGCGATGGGTTTTCGGTCGTGGGGGTTGGTCATATCCAACGATTCGCGGACCGACGGCTCATCGGCGCTTTTTGTATTCTATGTTCGAGGGGTTGATATGCCCACACGTACATTGCTAGCGTTTCTCTCACAAACTGTTTACTATACCCCATAGTATCTTTCCAAAAAGAGGTTCCATCACTAAACCTAATGAGCCATCAACACAAATCTTGCTGTCAAGAATATACTTTTCGTCAAAAGGGAATGACAGGAAGACAGCCTCTCAGGCTATGCCATTTCCTTGCAGCGCGTTCAACTATAACCTGTTTTTATTGTTATCTTGTATATTCTTATGCTGCAAATAAAGCAACCAAATCAAATCAAAGAAAATAATATCAATTTTCGGTGATGAAAAGCAAACAAAGTGTCGGGACGCAACGCGACGATAAAGGTGTCCTCTTCCTCAAGTGCAGAAATATGTATTTTATGCATGAGAACGTACTACTAATTGGCTTTTATATCTAACCTGAAAAAACAAACATATGCACTCATATCTATAACGATTTTGTTATAATTCTGGCTGTTCTGAGGAACTACGACACAACCTGACATCGAGTCCAGGTGGGAAAGCTTGAATGGATGAGATAGTAAATAATATGTCAGTATGTAGTTCAAAAATTCAAAATCGTCCTGCGACGAAAAACACCACAATGGCATTACAGTGTCAGACATAGCCGTTTCTTTCGGGAACTGCATTTTACCTGCTGGTACTGCCACAAACTAGTTTATTACACAGTACATGCATTAACCTTGCAGTTGATGAGAGTTATGTAAACGCAATGCATGTTCCAATTACCAACCAGTTCAAGATACCACAAGGCACTATTTTAACTAAGTTATCCAAAGATGGTGACTTTTAGCGATCGCCAGCCTGTTTTCTTGTTTCTTTTTAGTACGTTACTCTGTATAGTTCATGATTGAGCTGATCCGTTTGACATAAACAAAGTAAATAAATAGTACAACAAACATATCATAGACTGATCAGGAATAGCTCACCTCTTGTGTAGTTCTATCAAAATTGTCTGAAAATTGTTAATGCTATGATGTTTTTGGCGATCGTGGTCGGAAAACGTCCGAATTAAATTCCAGTGCATAAGAAAACGTCCGAATTAAATTCCAGTGCATAAAATTGAAATCATGGGGACGTTTAGTACTCAAGGTCCCGATTAACAAGTCGACAAAAATTCAAATCCAGCCTCAAATACCGCAGATATAACGTAAATACCCCCAGGCGTTACCCCATCCCATCTGGTGACAGCCCTACCCATAAAGCTACAAAACCTCGAATTATAATAATAATCCAATCGTTATGAGAAAGACATTAACTCAGACATTGTGCAGTTTCATCAATATTCGTAAAATTGGTAACGCCATGACATTTTTAGCGACCGAAGTTCGGAAAATGTTAAAATCAAATTTCAGTGCATAGAGTTGAAATCAAAGGAACTTTTAGTACTCGTGATCCCGAATAACCAGTTGAAGTTTTGTTTAACCCGTTAGAACTCTCGTTTCCTGGAACTGGAACAGTATCGCCTGTTTGTACACTGAGAGTGAGATGTTAGTCCAGTTTCAATATACAGGGAGGATAAAATAATAACTGCAGTCTACAGCCGTCTGGCTGCAGACTGCAGTTAGTATTTTATCATCAATACCCCGTGCATAGACGTCTTATAAAACTGACATGGGATGAAATTGTGTCTTGGACTGAAAAATCGGCCTTACGAGTTCAAAGTGTAAAACCCGATCTCATAAACTGGAGATGTGATGCCAATACCGAAATGCGTTACCCATCCCCTCCCCCATCTGGGGACAGCTCTACCCCAAAAGCAACAAAACATGCCACTATAATAATAACCCACACATCAAGAGAATACATTAGCTCAAACATTGTGCAGTTTCATCCAAACTGTCATCAAAGTGTTAACGCTATGTCGTTTTAGGCGATCAATGGTCGGAAAACGTCGAAATTAAATTTCACTGCATAAAGATGAAATCAACGGAACGTTTGTACTCGTGGTCGCGATTAACAAGTTGAAAAAAAACACAATTAAAATCCGACGTCAAATACCGGAGATATGACGACAATACCGACAGGCATTACCTACCCCTCCCATCTGGTTACATCCGCACCCCAAAGATGCATAACATAGCCCTGTGTTATAATAATCCAGACATCAAGGGGAATACATTAGCTCAAACAGTATGCAGCTACATCCAAATTCTCGTCAAATGTTTAACGCTACAACGTTATTGGCGATCGAAGATCGATAAAAGTCAAAACTAAATTTCACAGCATAGATTGAAATCAAGGAAATCTTTAATACTCGTGGTCCCGAGTAACAAGTTGAAAACAGTTTTAACATTCGACCTCATATATAGGAGATCTGACGTACCCCCTCCCATCTGGTGACAGTCAAACCACAAAACTGCATAACATAGCTCTATAATAAACTCAGAAGTCAAGAGGAATACATTAGCTCAAGAATTTTGTAGTTTCATCCAAATTGTCGGAAAATTGTTGACGCTATCAACTTATTGGCGATTGAAGATCGGAAACATCAAATTTAAATTTCAGAGCATAAAGTTGAAATCAATGGAACTTTTAGAACTCATGGTCCCGAAATAACAAGGTGAACATTTTTGAAAATCCGACGTTAATACCGACAGGCGTTACCCACCCCCACCTCATTTGGTGACAGCTCTATCCCTAGCAGTATATAACATAAAACTATTAAAAAAAATCCAAAAGTCAAGAAGAAGATATTACCTCAAACATTGTTCCGTTTCATCCAAATTGACAGAAAATTGACTTTATTGAGAATTGATGGTCGGAAATCGTTAATATTACATTTCACTGCATAAATTTGAAATACAGGGAACGTTTAGCACTCATGTTCCCCAATATTAAGTTGAATAATTTTTCTGACACCAGACGTCAAATCGTCCCCTGAGTTCCAATGTGTTCTATGTGCCAGTAGCCACATAGAAACACGCTGAAACTCAAGGGACGAAATACCGGTGGTATGACGTCAGTGCCGACGGGATTTATTCACCCCCATCTAGTGACAGCCCTACACTCAAACCTACATAACATTCCACTATAATAATACTCCGGACGTAACGAGGAATCAATAAGCTCAACATTGAGCAGTTTTGTCAATTGAGCAGTTTTGTCAATATACCTTTTCGTTGTTGTTAGGCCGACATGGTGATTAACGTGTATCGTTGGATTACTTCTGGTAATTAGCTTGCGATTTTAAATAATATTTGGAATTGTTCTTGTATTAGCCACAGGTACTGATTTCTGCCCAGAAGGCTTCAACAACGTTGACATACCCTGTGTTTGCTTCAAAATAAATGACAGCCAGATTTTCGATCAGAATGCAGCCCAAAGAGAATGCAAAAGATACTCAACGGATAAAATGTATGGACATCTGTTGACAGTACACTCAGATGACATGTACAGTAGACTAAAGAGTATTTTGTATGATGGTAAGTAACAGCTACAGTTAAAACTAGAAGTCCTGTCACGAATAGTGCGCTTACCTAGGCTTAATTGCGCGTTGGTATTGCGCGCAGTTGCCATATCGAATGACATCCAAAGCACGGTAGGTTCTCCTGGTTACTCATAGCAAACACATGCAATGTTTCTGCCAATGAACGTATGCAAACTATACGGGAATTTAATAAGTCACCAACAAGAGTTAATTTAAAGAAACTACGTATCGACCGGGCGAAGACGATGAGGTTTATAAACAATTAAAAAAACAAAGTCTTACGGGTTACCCGGAGGTCCATTGGCTGAAACATTGCTTGTGCACAGGCCATATGTACAGAATTTGATAGCTTTACTTGGGCCATAACGCGCACATTAATGCGCATATCAACGTGCTATGTGTGCGCATTTCATGACAGGACTTCTAGTTTTAACTGTATCTTCCTGAATATTAAGCTGACATTAGTAGCATGCCCCCAAACATATCACAGTTGCACCATTTTAAGCCAAAAAAGCGATCAACACATCGAACGCAAAACGACAAAATATCCATTATTGAATTTCCAAAAAGTAGGTTCCACAGTCCCTCATCTCAAGAATATTACTTAGAATTAAAAATTCACGCTTTTATAACTAGAGGTGGCCGCCATGTTTGACTAATACCCCAATAAAGCAACCTGACAGAGCAGCCCCGACCACATTACTCGTCTGGTGATTGGAATCCAGATAAGGCAATCGTAGGTACGAAAAGACAATAACCAACAAATAAAAACCCAGAAATATTATTGACTGTAATGACAGGGAATCTTCTGGCTTAGTAAACAACGCGTACTTCCGGCAAATGAACCATTTGAGCGATACATTATATGAGTATGAACAAGTAACACGTCAAGCTGAACTTACCACTTCATATCGGTTTCTTCGTGTACAAATACGTAATGATGAGGATGTTGTAGGTTTACTAGGTGTTTATGGTTACCTTCGAGGACAAACGTGATTTTCAGTACTGCCTCATGGATACAGATTCTGGATACATCTCATTCTCTAAATCATCTCTGGAAGAAGTAATATAACCGGAAGGAAAGAACAGTATTACAGAGACTACCATCAACAGCTACCGCCACAATCATGCGATGAACACAGAAAAAAAAAACTTTGTTCAAACCAAGATTAAAGGCGACGACATATGGTTAGCCGGGAGCGCGGTGGCTCGGTAGGTAGAGGTGCAGGCTGCAAACCGAGAGGTCCTCGGTTCGAATCCCACCTGCGGCAACCGCGTTGTGACCTTGGGCAAGACACTTCATCTCCATTGCCCGCGTGGGGGCACGATGACGCCGTGTACTAAGGCGTACTGCACGTCGATGGTACGCATGTCTTCAACCAATCTAGCCCTGTCTGTGCTGCAGTGCGGAGTTACGATGTTGGGGAGCTGGCAGCTGCTCGTCGTTGCTCGGTGGTTCTCTCCGGGTACTCCGACTTCCTCCACCCGTAAAACTGCCACGGTCATGCTTCGCCATTGTGCGTAACTATGTGCCATTAAACATCAATAACTAAATGGTTAGCTAAGAGGACTTGCTGCTTGGACCAGAAAACATTCAACAAAATAAAACCTGGCCTTGTCAATGTTGATGGAGCGGCGATGGGATCGTAGGTTTCTGTAACAAAACATACTACTGCTTCGGCCCGAGTAACAAGTTCAGTTCCAAGGGAATAAATAAACACCAAACGACCTGATGAACAGATATCAGCCAGTGTTGAAAACGCAAGAGAGTGGTATAGGAGTACGTGTACACTTATAGCCAGATCGAAGAGGGAGAGACGTACGTTCACCCGAATCAAACCACTGGATATTTGGACATTTATGTGATAAAACCCTGACATCAGCTGTTTTGTCGCTGCACTTTTGACGTGGCAACTATGAAAAATTCATGGATCTGCTGCATACCATTAATTAGGCCTGTATATTTGTGCATATGAAAGACGCAATCAAATCACTGTTTGTCAGATGAATGCATATTGTAAAATTAGTAGTATATACTGTTCAAAAATATTCAAAAAAGAAACACAAAACTGGTATAGTCACGATAACATGACAAATTTTGGAGAATATGGTAATGAAGTGTGGCTGTAGATATGGTTAACGACATATCATGGTGGTCTGAACATTATGCAACATTTTGGACAATGGGGCACAATTTCGGCCACCATGACCCCCAAAATATTGGAAATTAACTAGGGCTGTCGCGATTATTCGATTAGTCGACTAAACGTCGACTATTGAAGTAGTCGACGTTTTTTATTTTTAGTCGATCGTCGTTCATTTTCAAGATGGTACACGTCTACTACACGTCGGGGCTAAATTGCATTGTTTTGTGAGGTGAAGGATCAATGAAGGTGAATAACTTTAAATATCTAACCATAGTTAACATTCATATCCGGAAGACTGTACGACTGTCACTGACTGTGTAAGAAAGAACACTCACAGTTACTCGAGAAGAATATATTCTTCTGAATTTCTCAAGTCTTGTACACACGAATGCACCCATTGGAAAACCCAAAGCGCGGAAGTGACAAAATTATGACGAAAGTCAGAACGTCAGATCACTTCTCAAAGTTCGGAACTTCAGACAAAGATCCAATTTTAACAACTGACGAGGGAATGCATAGATCTCAATGTTCAAAATTTCGAGAAACTTATTGCAGAAAGGAAACATATGCAGGAGCGTTCTTTGGTAAATTCATTTTAATTC
This sequence comes from Pictodentalium vernedei, assembly GCA_031216915.1. Lineage (NCBI taxonomy): Eukaryota > Metazoa > Mollusca > Scaphopoda > Dentaliida > Dentaliidae > Pictodentalium > Pictodentalium vernedei. The sequence goes on from CM062290.1 coordinate 465,424,321, forward strand.
ATAGGCTTCAATCTAGTTCAAGCTTGGACCCGCAGTCAGTAATATTATTTTTGCGGTTGGTACGTCCTACAGGACGTACCAACCCCAGAAATTATATTACGGACTATGGGTCCAAGATTGGACTACATGTAGCTTCAGTCGGGACCGATTTGTTGTTCCCACAACCCCACTTCGTCTGAATACACTAGTGCCATTGTTATTTTCAGAGTTTTACGAACAGAAAAATGATTTGCTAAAAAATCATGGAAAGCGACTATTAATCGACTAACCGTCGATTACTGGTCACGATCAGTCGATTACAAAAAATGATAGTCGCGACAGCCCTAAAATTAACAAAACAATGTTTCCACTGAGTGAATACCTGATCACGAAGTGGTACGCTCCGAGTATGCAAGCTGAGCTTGTAGGGGTATAAATGAACGTAGAAATCGGTCGAAATTCGCATAGCGTTAAAGGGATCTTTCTCATGCAAAATGTCGCGTTTGACCGAAGTTCAGAGAAATAATGTCATTGGCCGCATAGAAACAATGCGAATAATCTTCGAATGTAGCGAGAGTGTTCAATGTCTCACCGAGCCCCATCATACTCTCGTGGAACCGCTACCAAATCCAGGGGATAACGCAGGACCTTCCAAGATACGAAAGACCCCGTATGACCACCCCACCTCCGGATCGATACATTCGGTTACGTCATTTGCGGGAGAGAACAACCACATCGACCTCTACAGCGTCAACTCTACCAGGTTGGCGGAGGATTTTAGATCAGACCTTCGCAACCGTCTACGAGGGGCAGGTCTGTGTGCTAAACGGCCTGTTCGTGGCGTCGTCGGCGCAGCATCTTCATTAGTGTCAGATGAACACACAGGGCATGGCATCATCAGAGATGGAGAACGGTATGGTTCAGTGACGAGACACGTTTCCTTGTTCGCCTAGTTGATGAACGATACTGTGTGTACAGACGTCGTGGAGAACGTTTTGCGGGTAGCTGCGTTCGGGGTGTGGACAGATTTGGTGGCGGTAGGTTATGATGTGGACAGCCATCTCACACACTGGTAGAACGGACCTCGTCCATGTTGAGAATAACTTGACGGCGCAGAGGTACAGAGATGAAATTTTGCAGCCACATGTGCTCAACATTATGCAGAATACCAACGACATTTTCCAGCATGACAACGCCCGACGGCACACAGCAAAGCTCACGACAGCTTATCTACAGGATAGCAACATTGAAGTTCTGCCCTGGCCCTCCAAATCGCCGGATTTGAACCCTATCGAAAATATATGGGGTCATCTTGATTGACGTGTGCGTCAAAGTCAACCACAACCTCAAACGTTACCGCAGTTGTCGCAAGCGTTACAGCAAGAGAGGGCCAACAAACCTCAAGCTTCAATCCGGAATCTGATTGCTGCAATGAACAGAAGGTGCCAAGCAGTTTTGGACTCAGATGACGGTCACACTAGATATTGAGTTTGGATGGCGTAGACTCGGAACGTTAACGTTCAAAACATCTGCATGTGTGCTTCATTCATCAATTAAAACTTTGGTTATGAATTGATGTCGTTCTCTGTCTCATTATTCCATAACACGGGAATGTCCCTCACCACAGAAACCACGTTTTGCGTTTCTTTTTGTGAACAGTACAGAATAAAATGTTTTGAATGCTTGTAAGTATTCTGTTTCTCTATTATATGCCATGGAAATTAGAAACTTCTCGATTGAATTCACATTATTCCAACATACCTACATCCCCAACAAATGGTAGAAATTCAACTTGCCCTCAACTTAAGCTTCAAGTTCATTTGCGTCGGTAATAACATCACCAATTTAGCAGACAAACTGTCATTCTTACCACCGCCCCAAGTAACAGCAGTACTCTTAAACATTCACAATTGCGAAGAAATGACATAAATGTCAACGAACAATGTCCCACAATTATTCTATGGAGCAACATTAAAAGTACAAAATATGAACATACACTTTCCCGTTCACAGAAAATCCTACAACGACATCACCAAGAAAACGTAAATTCCAGAGAGTTATTTCAATATTGTCCGATTCCGAATGAAAACGTTACTAAACAATTCACTTTTCACCGATATCACGCAAATGTAACTTGTTAACTTTTACGTTTCAGTGCAGTGAGAAATCCCAAAGGTGTAAATCAATCAGCGTCATCGATATTGTGGTGTTAGGGGCGCAACTTTGTTCGTCGCGTCACATTTGCTTTGTCTCATTTTCTACGTAGGCCCGAGGGAATCAGCATAAAAGTGAATATGAGTCTTAGCAAGTTAAAGTGTTGTTTTTTATTAGATAAAAACAATATGCACCTAGTGTTTTTTTTCATATCTCGTTTATACAACTCGTTGAAATATAGGTAATATTTTCTCGACAGAGCCTCGAAAATATTAATTATATTTCAACTCGTCGTATAAACCAGATACAAAAAATCGCTATATGTATATTGTCTAACTCCATCAATTTGCCGTCATGTTCGGAAGGTTACTTCCTTCTAAGCGGCTTTCCTTTTTGACTAATTCTTATTTCGTTACATCAAGTGTCGTGCCAATGTGTATCGCGTCATGGGAACGTACAATTTAGCGTCACGCTTATCCTAATTGTTGAATGGGGATAATAAAATTGATCGAGATACGCGCACGTCTTACAAATAGATTTATTATTTGGCAAACCTCGCCCTGGTAACAGAGGCAGAAGCGAGTTCGCATACAGTATTCACACATTCAACCATTCCTTGACCCGAATTGTTCAAAGGTGTTGTTCTCCATATTCAAGTCTATTGCTTGTGAAATCACCGTGTCATATCTCCCTTGGGTGGTAAAGATATGTTCCCCGTTTCATGTTGTTCCCCGTATCCGAGTCTATTGCGCGCAAAATAACCGTATCATATATTCCTTGGGTGGCAACAAGTAAAGATATGTTCCGCGCGTCACTTTGCTTTTTGTATTCAAGTGTAAATTATGCAAAAAATACCGTATAATATCTTACTTGGGTGGCAACAAGTTGATATATGTTCCGCGTTATTACGCAAAAAACAAATATGAATTATACACTATTTCTAAAACCTCGCCCTGGTAACAGAGGCAGAGGCAAGTAAGTTCGTATACCGTATTCACACATCCAGCCACTCCTTGGCCCGAATCATTCAATCATTTAAAAGCGCGCCTCCATATTTCCGCCCCAGTACCCAACCCGCGTCAACCAGACATCAATCCCGCTGATGAAAAATTATAATCTTTTTATACCTTCCTTGCGTATACACCCCCCCCCCCACCCTCCGCCGCTCCTTCCAGGTTGTGTACATGTATTGTCCCTACCCACTGTTGCAGCATATATATGCCCTCCACCACTGATCTATGTGCAGCCCCCTCCTATAATATCTACATTGACAATCGTTAGCTAGGTTTCCATGCAGCTCATCCACCCGCTCCCCCCCCCCCCTTTTCCCCACATACAAATGATGTACGCACTGACATATACCCAATGATTCTAATCTCACAACATATACATGCCATGTTCAACGCCAATGCGTTTCTAGGTGTAATTGCTCTATACACTGATTTATATCTCCCCCTCCCCCCCCCCCCCCCCCCCACGTTCAGCAAGTTTATAAATGAGAATATTTGGAATTATTCTTGTCTATTGAGCCCATTGGCTTCTAGTGTTTGAAGTTTGTTAATCCAAAATGCTTCACGAACCCTCCTGTAAGCTGTATTTTGTTGATTAATTTGTTCAATCCCAAAAATCTTAAAATTGTTTATACTATGGTTTTTGGTCAGAAAATGATGTGGTATCGGTTCATTCATAACCTAAAGTTTTATTCTATTCAGATGGTTTTGCGTTGTCTCATACAATTTTGTCCCCGTCTCTCCCACGTACACAACATCATTGCACTTGTCGCAGAGAATACCGTATATCACATTCATGGACATGCAGGTGATTTTTTTGCCTATGTGGTAGGCCGTCCCGTTCTTGTCTGCGAATTGTTTTGTTTGGAGCATAAACTCACAGATTGCACATTTTCTCTCGCATCTATCAAAACCCGTCCCTTGATTGTTGAACATTTTATTATGCTTGCTATGGACTATAATATCTCCCAAATTTTTCAGTCTTTTGTACAAAATCAGGGGAGGTTTTTCGAATGCCAACTTCATGCGTCATATTCATTCTTTGTAAAAAGAATTTATTCCGATAATGCTGAATATGAATGCCACAAAAATGATATAAAACAACACCTGCATGCCAGAGGTTACGACGAAAAGTTTGTAAGCGAACAACTAAAAAAGGTCGACCAAATCGAGCGTAAACAGTTACTTGAAAAACGATCCAACAAATCAACCGGCGAAAGAGTCCCGTTTGTGGTCACCTACTCGCGGCGCCTCCCCAACAGCGGGAAAATAACGCGAGAGCGGATGCCCATTTGTTTTTTGTCGATCTGTACAACATTTGAAAGTTATAACTTGGGTGATATCTCCACTCCGCGGGTGATTTAGTTACACTCCACTCTCCACGTATTGCATGTAAATGAAAAATTGGTCACACTATTTCAGGGTTCCTGTGGAGGTCTCGAATATAAGCAATGGCCTTGAATTAGTTTGAAGGTCAATGGATGCTTTGGAAGTTTGGAAAATGGGCCCGTGCCTTGAATTCTCACGAGATAACAATGTCGACAAAGCATGAATTACTCTTTTATTACTGTACACTTTCATATACCACAGTTTATGAAGACAGTGTTTCGTAAATCCTTGAATTTCGCCGCTATTGGAGGGCCTTGACAAATTTCGAGCGTCTTGAATAGTCATCAGTTTTGTCCACCCTTGCAAGAACTTTGTAATTTGGTTTGAATTGAAGTGTAGGCAAACAAAACTTTCATTCACTAAATTGGTTCTGGCCTGTTGACAGACATTTTTCAGAAAAAAATATGCAATAAATTACTGAAATGTTTCACTGACCATTCGGAAAACTCTACACACTGCAGCGCATCTACAGCCGCTTAAGACCTGTTGAGATGATATTAATTTCTGTTGGGCCGTTAATAAATCGAAATGCCTCCCAAAACAGTATTATTTTTATACTGAAGTGAGGGCTGTCAATATCGCAAAGAGGGACTGGGTTGAAAATTGAAGATTGCTGAATTTAGGTCATCCTTATAGCCTTGAACCTTGGTAGGTAGACAATAATTTAAAGGTATATGTATCAGACTAATGCCAGTTCCCAGTAAGAACATGCGATATGTTAATTCCTGTTGGATATTTTGTTGGTTTTCCGTGCTAGAAAAAAGGGCAGGTGTGTGATTGCTTTTTTTTAAAATTTTTCTTACCACTTTCCAACACAAAGTTGTCTTCAAGAATTCACACAACTGCTTGGTATTTAAATGGGAAACAAAATTAACCCTTTACCTAACGAATCGCCCGCATCCGCCCGCGTAATATGCAAATTGAGCAGTTGAAAAAATTAAATTTTTCAAAAAATTTCAACAAAACCATATCATGTGACCCCTCATTGGAACGAGCTCTTTGAGCTCCTTCCAATGAGGGGTCACATGATATGGCTTTGTTGAAATTTTTTGAAAATTTAAAAAAAATGATATTTAAAATAATAAATTTTGATATCGTCTGCGTTGGGTAAAGGGTTAATATAAACAAAATGCAAAAACACTATGCTACAAGCCAAAAGATGCGAGTGTTGATATTCGTTTCTTACTTTGACATCAATAAAAGGATTAGTGTTTGGTCTTAAAAATAGGGCAGGAAGGGTTTTTTTTTTTCTCAAGAAGTTGCACTCGCCATTCAGGTCACACTTATGTTATATTAAACATCTTCAACTCACCTCAGTATTTCGCTTCGACCAGGAAACTAAAAAGCGTATCTCGCAGTAGACGCAATGTTCACGAGGATTTGCACCTGAGCTATATTGTCTTTTCGGAGTATTCAAGCAACTTGAAGAATCTGGTAGAACAACAGACTTGGTGTTCAAGTAATGTCACTTGAACTCCTCTAGTCAACTTAGTTTTCCCGAGTCCGTGCGTTTTTTCTTGGCTGAACAATAGACAGGCTATAAGTTACTAATCTCGCGAGGTGTTACAGCATGGGTCAGGTTGTTCCAATTCAAGAAATACCTCCAGCTCGATTGCTGACCTTTACTTCCAGTTCGCCTAACGTTGCACAAAACCCACTCTCGGCGATTTGGATACGTTCCTTCACTTAACTTCAAATACACAGGAATATGTCAACCGTATTGTCATACACAATCAGTTACCTACTGGACCTAACGGTGCCCCATGTCCAAGTGGGTGCCTTAAACGTTGGCTGACGTAAAGATCCTTTTAACCCATTGCGTGCTGCTGGCAGATATTCCTGTCCAGGATAGCCATTGGATTAAGTATAAGAATTGCACATTTAATCAAATTCTCCCACTGTAAATGGGATGGATTATTTTCAGCAATGATTTCTAGAGTTACACGTAAATGAATTTTTCATTAAATCTAGTCATGGCTGCTCTGAAGTTTTGAATAAAAATATCTTGAAAATATTCAGCTTGTCAAGATATACTCCACAACAATAAAGGATTTGTTATAATGTTGGATATTTTTTCCGATGTTACATTTTGAGCGCTTCATCTTAGTGCAGTTACTCCATTTGAAGAACACGGGTAAAAGGGGATATGGCGTTTCTTGGCACACTTTGTTCTCAAGCAAAACGCAACATTCAAAATCGCGTGCTTTGGTGCAGACGCACGTGAGTAATTGTTTTTAACCAGTTACCTAACGAATCGGCCGTATCCCTCCCACAATATACAAATTAAGAAGTTGAACAACTTATTTGTCGAGCTCGTTCCAATGAGATCACATGGTATGGTTTTGTTGATATTTTTCTTAACATTTGAGGGAAAATATCGTGTGCGTTGAGTAAAGAGTTGATGAAAACTAAATAAGAGCTGTACACTTTCTTTTGAATACAATTTAAAGTCTACATTAAATACAGTTGACCACAGAAGTATGGGCCTGTCGCCTTTGGACTAAATTGGGGAACGGAGACAAGAAACTCACCTCAAATGTTATACTTGGCATTTCTTTCCGACTTGTTAGGTTGTGCGGTGCTGCGATCAGACAGCCGAGCAGAGTTGGTCGACTAGGTGGCGATCCAGATGAAAGTCCCGATTCGCTATTGTGATAAAATTTTATGACGTTTTACACGTTTTATTTGGTACAATTGTGAAGTAAAACTTTCCAACTTACGGTTGGAATTTATTATAAAAGGTGTGGTGGTGGGGAGATTGAATGTGTGAACGATTGTTTTTATGTTCGTAAATAATTTATATCATCTCTGTGCTTTATTATTTGTAGAGGGTTCCAGTAAGTATTATTACATCGATGCATACAAGATCTTAGACGATGAAACGTGGGTCGACTGGAGAGGTGACGAATTAGAAATTATAAGCTGGGGCCCAGGAGAACCAGACAATAATCACAGAATCTCTCCATCGGCAGAGCAATGCGCATGGCTGACACACACAGGGTCCGTTCACGACATTCCATGTGGTTGACAAATCGGTGTAATATGTCAGCTTGGCACATGTTAGTTCAGATTTATGGCATGTCCTTATTTTCAAAGATATTATTGTATGAAAAATACTTCTATCCATTCGACAGTACTCACATGATGATTGATAAATTGCTGCACAGGAGCAGGCCACACTCGTGGCAATCGTTTTTAGTTTAACAAAAACAAACTGAGATGCAATGACCACGGGATAAAACTAAATAACTTTTACAATTGTATTTTGCGGAAATAAATGTTCTACCTGCGTTAAGTACCGCCTCCGTGCAATGGTCACTTTCCTCGGGTGGGCAATATTTTTAGATTCCAGTCACTAATTATACGAATAATCATCAAAAATTTAATTAATGAAGCACCGGGTGCAACCCGGTGCTTCATCAATTAAAGTTTTACTGATGATGGTTTTTATTACCTGGTAAACGCATGCGTGGACATCACTGCCCACGCGTGGATTACGACCAGGCCACAGCTAATGTGCTGTATATAAAACACTCAATTTGATCATTAGTGTTTTGAATTACGTGGCAATTTACCGAAACGCTAATGATTTATTTCAGTCCTTAATTGACATCGATAGAAAATACGATTTTGGAAAATGCAACTGTAAATGTTTAATACAATTGGCCCCAGTTCAAAGACTACCGTAAAAGTGAGTTCGTGTATTAGTGAAGTAAGACATAGGCGGTCAGATCATTTATACTTCATCCCTCAATGCATCCCCTCTCTAAAAAAGGAGATGAATATGATACTGCAAAATGGCGAGTAGAATTTCCACACAGGAAATCTCAAACACAAGATTTGGTACGGCTAATAAACCTCAGGATTGGAACTAAAGATTCACTGTCTAAAACTCTGCGTTTGTTATGCATTTCCAGAGAGTATAATTCACTGCTGAGGTGGGAGTTCCGCTCTAGTTGTAATTCGTAATTAAAGCTAATGGACTTCAGAATTGGAACTACAGATTCATTGTCTAAAACTCTGCGTTTGTTATGCATTTCTAGAGAGTACAAGTTACTGCTGGGGTGGCAGTTAGTGGTAGTTCAGACTCTTTAGTAAGCTTTCATTAAACCCTTCACCAAATACAAATAGAAGACACTAGTCTTATTAAAAAAAAAAAAAAAAAAACGCAAATTGCCTAACTTTAGCACATGCCTCCCAAAACACACCATCGTTTATGACCCCCCACCCCCTTCCAATTGGTACGTATGCAATGTTCTCTGTTCAATAATAGGACAAAGGCTGTTCTTTTAGATAAAGAATAACGATAATAAAACAAAATTACAGACTGAAAGACGGGGTTTCTTTGTCCAAAGTCTTGGCCGATTATACACCTTGCGTTAAGTAATGTCTCAGCATTACCACATTGGTGTTGCTTATGCCGCACCATAGCACCAACGCACTGTATCTATTATACAAATAGGGAGTTTGTAATTCCGTCATTCCGTCGCAGCTGAAATTCCAGCTTTGACTATCTCTCTCTACAGTTAAAACTAGAAGTCCTGTCACGAATAGTGCGCTTATCTAGGCTTAATTGCGCGTTGGAATTGCGCGCAATTGTCATATCGAATGAGATCCAAAACACGGCAGGTTCTCCTGGTTACTCATAGCAAACACATGCAATGTTTCTGCCAATGGACCTCCGGGTGACCCGGAGATCCATTGGCTGAAACATTGCTTGTGCACAGGCCATATGTACAGAATTTGATAGCTTTACTTGGGCCATAACGCGTACATTAACGCGCATATCAACGTGCTATTTGTGCGCATTTCATGACAGGACTTCTAGTTTTAACTGTATATGCAATTGGGATATTTTTTTTTTTTTTGGGGGGGGGGGGGGGTGGGCGGAACTTCCCGTTCTGGGACGGGTGGGCCCGATGGTTGTTATTAAGTCCTTTCTTCTTTGGTCTACAGCTTTACGAGTAAGCCCACCCGTGTTTTGTATACAATGTATACTAGAAAACCATTTAAATGTTAATATTAGCAAAGCGATACATATAGCGTGCGCGCGCGCGAGAGAGAGAGAGAGAGAGAGAGAGGGGGGCGTTGATGCAATTTTTTTTAACATCTGGACTGCATAAACACCGCACAATAACCCTTTACCCAAGGTAAATGCCCTAACATCTCACAAAAAGTTTTTTTTATATTCGGTTTTTGTCGAACAAACAGCCTTTGAATCCTCTTTAGCCGGCCTTGTCGTTCTCAGACGTTCGCCCTCGCCCTCACTCTCCTGCAATAACTAAATGTTCTGCAAGTCTATTTTCTGTGTGGCGTCGAAAGTTGTTGGTATCACCCTCCAAAATTGGCGTTATTTACAGACAGGATATAACCTCGCTCGACTGCACCGTTCAGACGAGTACGCACTGGTTGCCAACTTAACATCGTCCGTGATTTGGGTAAATGGTCGTATCTCCCGTTTTGGCGAGAAACACTTTTCCACAATTCGGAATCTACGGGTCCGATTACATAAGATGTATAGGAATAGAAGCAATTGATCAGGACGAATTATGTCTTTTGGTCGGAAATGTTTACATATTCTTCCTAAATGTTTGTATCTTCAAATATTTTTATTAAAAACAGGGAGTTATGTTTATAAAATGTATCTCAAAATTCCTGGCATGTAAACGGGGGCAATCGGCTTGTTTCGAATAGGAGGAATTGAATGCCACAGGTCGTAAAATGGCAGAGATACAATCAGCTAAAATGTTGTATAATTTCTTTTACAATACGTTAACCCTTAAAATGTCGTATCACCACATAACCGTCATTTTTCTCACAGCAAGCACATCTTATAAACTTTAAATGTTCTCGATTTCAAGTAATTTGGCTCTCTGGTTGGGGAGCCATAGTTACTCTGTTCTGTGTTTCCTATATTTGGAGTTATTCAGTTTTTTTGTTTCTAGAATTTTACAACTTTCCGAAAAAGACAAAGAATTGAATAACTCCAAATATGGGCACTGTGGGAGTCCCCTGGGGGACTATAAATGATTATCTGAAGGAATTGCCAATGCTTTTCATTTTATCGACCGACTCTCATCGCAAGTGTTTACATCTTCGAGTGATTTGTTTTCGAAGTAAAACGTGTTAAGACATTCAGAATATATAAACGTGATAACAGCAGTTATATTTCCAGCATCCAATTCATGTTGTGATACACACGGTACTGTCTAAGCTGAAAAGTTAAGTTCAAAATTCTTACAAGAGGTAAGAATTTTAAACATAACTTTCAGGTAACGTTTATCGTGTTGGTAAGTTACCTGGTATATGATATTCCTGGTTACTCAGTCTAACAGTCCGGACTTTTGTGCGAGTTCAAAATCCTAACCTACAGTTAAAACTAGAAGTTCTGTCATGAACTGTGCGCTTATCTAGGCTTATTGCGCTCATGAATTGCGCGCAATTGCCATACCGAATGACATCCAAAGCACGGCAGGTTCTCATGGTTACTCATAGCAAACATAGGCAATGTTTCTGCCAATGGACCTCTGGATTACCCGGAGGTCCATTGGCTGAAACATTGCTTGAGCACAGGCCGCATGTACACAATTTGACAGCCTTACTATGGTCATAACGTGTAGATTAACGCGCAGATCAACGTGCTATTTGTGCGCATTTCATGACAGGACTTCTAGTTTTAACATATGTTTTGCCAATATACAGCTTGACTTCAGTTTTATTCTCAAATGTTCCATTGTCTTTTTCGTTTGATTATAGAGTGTGGTTGTTGGGGACTCGTAGGTTCGAATTTGTAATCTGCACCACGCGCACTACACCTAAAATTCAGACATATAGATACTGTGAAAAAAAAGAAACATCGTGAATACGGCACTCGTCGGATGAAATGATGAGAACCAACTTGGCAGACTAGGAGCATTTAAGGCGAACCATTATGAACCGCCTGCAATTTTGATAATGACCAGCCTGTGTTGCAACAATCTTTGTGGGTAAAATATATTTCCTAACCTAAATGAACATTTTTATTTACTCATTCATTTTGTTTACATGAGTCGTCAGCTATTCGTGTTAGGTAAGGACTTACATGTCACAAAGGTGAAGTTCAAGAACGAATTCATCTTTTGTGTTTGTAACAGTGCATTGTACCTTCCTGGGAAATTATACTTTTGATATAAAATCCATACACTAGGGAAAATCCTCCATTGTTGGGAAATTATTTTTTCAATACACACCCGAAACTGTATTGATCAAGATCACACGGTTTTTGGGGGCATGTGGTATTTTTTTACCCAACAGCTCTTGTGCGATGCGATAAATAGTAACCCCTTCGTGTGATCTTATTCGACTTGTTCTTGTAGTTTGTAGCGTTCAGTGGCGAATAACCAATTAAAACCTACAGCTATATTTATCTGTCGGAATTACCGTTAGTATTAGTCTCTGTTCCCCTACGGCCCTTATTTGGATGACTTCGGTGGATGACTTCGGAAGTGAAGTCATGTCACGTGACCTAGTGGCGCCATTTTGTGTTGTTGTGGTAACCCGCGTGAGCGGCCATGTTGTGACGTCATCTACATAGTGATATATCGTGTTAGTACGCATGCGCAGCACGTGTTGTTAGGCTGATACGTGTTTCCGTCGTCCATTTTGTATACTGGGGGCCGCCATCTTGGTTTTTATTGTAGCACGTGGTTGCTATGTTACCTAAATACCTATGTTCGGAGGGCGTGTTACTTTGTACAGAAGTAATTTCCCGATTCGTAGAATTACCACAAATGACCCGACAATCCCTCCAAATCACCAAAATCCAAAATCACCGAAATTGACTTTATTTGATTTCAGAATTCTCTGCTTCCATCTATATATGCAATCGTTTTCGTCTATCTGACCATGTTCCTTTGTTCTAGAGTATACTCCAGTAGCGTAGAAGAGCCTATTAGTTGGAATAGCTTTGCTTATTATTACTATATTTAGCTATTCTGGTCTATTCTTGTTAGTTCTGGCCCTATTCCGAGTACTCTTGTAGTGGCCTTTATCTAGATCATTTGCTTGATTTCCCATAATCTGTATGCAGAGTTATCTCCCTTGTGTATAATAAAAGCCTATATCCAATGGCCATATTCCCAGACACCCCAATCTCGGCGCCCCTTTTTTTTGAAAAACATATGGCCTTCGGCACCCCTTTTTTCTGAAATGAGGCTAAGAGTCGTAGTAAATTATACCCCATTAGCCGATTGCTTTGTACTGTTCTATGACTGGTATAGGGAGTACGTTATGGCAGGTCAAGTGGTATTGTGGAGTGGGGGTGGGGGTAATGCCTGGCAGTATAGAACAGCAATATAGTATGGACGATATATACCTCTGTGGGTCCCTGCAGGTCCCATGTTAGCCCTTAGTACTATTAATCCACCTGATGTTTCATGTTATCCTATGACTAGTATAGGCAGTATACAATGCTAGGCATAGGGATATTGTGGGTAGGGGTACTGCCTGGTAGTTTAGAATGGTACTATAGTGTGGGTGGTATATACACCTATAGGGCCCTGTTAGTGCTTGGTACTATTAACCAACCGATTGCTTTGTTTTATTATATGGCTGGTATATGTATATATAGATGGAAACAGAGAATTCTGAAAGAATTCGAAATAGTAAAGCTTGTCGGGTCTATTTGGGTAATTAGATATACTCTAGTGCAATCGAACACCCCCAGGGGACCCCTTGGTACTATAGCACTATGTGCTATACCGATAAAATGGGAACATCCGTATCAAATAAAGTCAATTTCGGTGATTTTGGGTGGATTTTGGTGATTTGGAGAGATTGTCGGGTCGTCTGTGGTAACTCCTGTACAAAGTAACACGCCCTCCGAACATACCCCTGCCGTTTTGTAGGCCTTTAGGTAACATAGCAACCACGTGCTACCATAGAAACCAAGATGGCGGCTTCCTGTATCCAAAATGGACGACGGAAACATGTATCACCCTAACAACATGCGCTGCGCATGCGTACTAACACCATGTATCACTATGGAGATGACGTCACAACATGGCCGCTCACGCGGGTTACCATGACAACACAAAATGGCGCCACTACGTCACGTGTCATGGCGTCACTTCCGAGGTAATCCACCGATGTCATCCAAATAAGGGTCGTAGGGGAACATACACTACTTCTACCGTTTCTCATTGCAAAATTTGATGCACAACAACGCTAAAAGCTATCGACTCTCATCACAGATACTTGATCCCACTCGACCATTGGGTACTCTTCTGAACGGCGCAATCGCGCGAGGTATTGAGGAAAATGAACAGTGAAACTCCATCTTTGCTTTCTTTATTGAAAACCGAGGAAAACGTAATTACATTTGAACAAAAATGCTCAATTCCTTTGAATATTGGCGTCCGGCACTGGCCTGGTTCCAGTGGAATTTTGTTACAGTGTTACCCTCAACGATGTGTGCTGCCGCCGAATCGGACTTGAGGCCTACTGCCGGATAATCGAGCGAATGGCGCTGGGATACCACTCGAGCCATGCGGCTCTCATGGTATCCATACGCTACTTGCTCTCGTCCGTTAGTGGTTAACCCGTTCAAATATATGTGTAGTTCTGTATATCTAGCACACAACACTCGTATAGTATCCATAGCATAAATTTTCCAAGAAATGTGTAAATAAAATGGTTTTATTACAAATTTTTGTTCTGTTATTTAATGTCTCATTTTTAAAATCATACCATGATTTATAACCTTTGACAGAAAACGAAAATAACAACTGCGTGTTAGTCAAAACAATGTCCCAAAACGAAAATAACAACTGTGTGTTAGTCAAAACAATGTCCCAAAACGAAAATAACAACTGTGTGTTAGTCAAAACAATGTCCCAAAACGAAAATAATAACTGCGTGTTAGTCAAAACAATGTCCCAAAACGAAAGTAACAACTGCGTGTTAGTCAAAACAATGTCCCAAAACGAAAATAACAACTGCGTGTTAGTCAAAACAATGTCCCAAAACGAAAATAACAACTGCGTGTTAGTCAAAACAATGTCCCAAAACGAAAATAACAACTGTGTGTTAGTCAAAACAATGTCCCAAAACGAAAATAACAACTGCGTGTTAGTCAAAACAATGTCCCAAAACGAAAACAATAACTGCGTGTTAGTCAAAACAATGTCCCAAAACGAAAATAATAACTGCGTGTTAGTCAAAACAATGTCCCAAAACGAAAATAACAACTGTGTGTTAGTCAAAACAATGTCCCAAAACGAAAATAATAACTGCGTGTTAGTCAAAACAATGTCCCAAAACGAAAATAACAACTGTGTGTTAGTCAAAACAATGTCCCAAAACGAAAATAACAACTGTGTGTTAGTCAAAACAATGTCCCAAAACGAAAATAACAACTGTGTGTTAGTCAAAACAATGTCCCAAAACGAAAATAACAACTGTGTGTTAGTCAAAACAATGTCCCAAAACGAAAATAACAACTGTGTGTTAGTCAAAACAATGTCCCAAAACGAAAATAACAACTGCGTGTTAGTCAAAACAATGTCCCAAAACGAAAATAACAACTGCGTGTTAGTCAAAACAATGTCCCAAAACGAAAATAACAACTGCGTGTTAGTCAAAACAATGTCCCAAAACGAAAATAACAACTGTGTGTTATTCAAAACAATGTCCCAAAACGAAAATAACAACTGCGTGTTAGTCAAAACAATGTCCCAAAACGAAAATAACAACTGCGTGTTAGTCAAAACAATGTTCCAAAACGAAAATAACAACTGCGTGTTAGTCAAAACAATGTCCCAAAACGAAAATAACAACTGCGTGTTAGTCAAAACAATGTCCCAAAACGAAAATAACAACTGCGTGTTAGTCAAAACAATGTCCCAAAACGAAAATAACAACTGTGTGTTAGTCAAAACAATGTCCCAAAACGAAAATAACAACTGTGTGTTAGTCAAAACAATGTCCCAAAACGAAAATAACAACTGTGTGTTAGTCAAAACAATGTCCCAAAACGAAAATAACAACTGTGTGTTAGTCAAAACAATGTCCCAAAACGAAAATAACAACTGCGTGTTAGTCAAAACAATGTCCCAAAACGAAAATAACAACTGCGTGTTAGTCGAAACAATGTTCCAAAACGAAAATAACAACTGCGTGTTAGTCAAAACAATGTCCCAAAACGAAAATAACAACTGCGTGTTAGTCAAAACAATGTCCCAAAACGAAAATAACAACTGTGTGTTAGTCAAAACAATGTCCCAAAACGAAAATAACAACTGTGTGTTAGTCAAAACAATGTCCCAAAACGAAAATAACAACTGCGTGTTAGTCAAAACAATGTCCCGTAAATCGTGCTTGCAAATTATTTTAATTACAACTAATAAAACAAGCATATATGTTAAGTAACTCATCGATAGTATGGCGTGTAAATGTAGAAATCTGCACTGAAAACACAAGTTTAATTTATTTCCTCCTGCAGTTAATCTTTTGATTTAGGCTCTTGCATCTCTCAGATCTTTCAGATCTGGACTCTTCCAGTTCTTGCCATTGAACTGATATAGAAGAAACCACCAGGGTCCAAAGGGTTTCCAACTCGTCCCCTGGGTTCCAATGTGTTCTATGTGCCTAAAATCGTCCCTTGAGTTCCAATGTGTTCTATGTGCCTAATGGACGAACTATACTTACGACGTCTAACGAAAAGTGAGTTGTTCTTAGACTAGCTTCTGTCGATTGATATGTTCGATATTGTAAACATTATAATACCATTTGATAGCATAAATCAATTGTTCCAAGGAAAAACATAACGGGACCCTCTTCCGCCAAATAACCCCGGCCCGGATAGGTTAGAGGTGCGGTTGTCGAAGTTTTCTGCTCCAGGAAACAATGTGCATGACAATCCACATGGTCTTGTACATTATACATCGCACAAAGCGATGACATGACAGATTACCGTTGACAACTTTGCCGGTGTAATGTCGTTATGAGACTTTGTCCAATCGAAAGGTTTTAGCATCGCGGAATCGCGCTGATAAAATTTGGGGTTAGTTAAGCTGCTTCGATCCATTAAGTAGTACAATGTTACTATCCCACGTTCAAGAGCCGCATAGTAGTAGAAATAAAGGAGCAAACGAGGCCACAAAGATCCGACCGCAGCCTCGACGGACAATCTATGGTGGTTTGGTTGTTTAGTTGGTTATCCAGGCCTGTAAAGTCTGCCACGTATGTGGTATTGCCCATTGAACTCGTTCCCTGCCCTCTTTGACATGTACTGTCACAGCCAGTCTCAGTTTGGTAGTAGTTTCGAGGGTGCAGGTGTCTTTATAGGTATTCGGGAAAATACAGTCTGCCACTGTAGTAACTGGAGTAGGCCCGATCGTAGCCCTCATTGACAAATGTAGTCTGTATCTGCCTCGACCTGGTTTGTAGTACACATAGACTGTCAAAGGTCTGACGACCCTAGAGAGGTCAATGTTTTCAAAGATGTTTTCAAAGAGCAAGGAGCTTCCTTTGGTTTGGGCCGAACATCAGTGGGAAATATGGATCTCCAGTCTAGGACAAACCAAATGGTGGAACCTGGTCGGATCAGAAAAAAACCCGCAGCAACGCCAACCTGGAGTTAACCCCCCGAATTACAATCCATACAACACTAGCAAGGAAGTGACCGCGGCAATACAATTCACTTTGCAGACCAAGTTACACAGTGATAGGGTTTTCCAATGGTGTGACTCTTGTTCCGAAAAGGCGATTCAATAGGATAAAAACGTAAACCAAGGCACGATCTGAAACAAAAGAATTCCGTACACCACCCGGAAGTAATTTATATTAGCCTCCGCAGTATAGACGAGTTCTTTGAATTAGAAGGGGGCAACCCATTGGTGAGAGAACCTATAAGCCGGGGAATCAGAATGAATTTATTGAACATGACATACCGCGAAAAACCTACAGTAAAGCAGGTGCTTCTAGTCAAGTGCCGTCTGCCTATTCAGGCAGACGGCACTTGACCAGAAGCACCTGCGCAGTGTTTAATTCTCACCCAGCCCAATGATAGCCGAACCGTCACTGCCAGATTACCTCCCGTATTACATCACAGGCAAGAAAACTCGACGAGTTAAGTAATCCCCCCATCACTAAGGTGAAGATAACCAATTGGTCGATAGAACCTATGGGAACACATAGGAAACATACCAATTTAAGTGATCCCCATTACGTAAATATTAGTGAGGTAACGCAAAGGTTGGCAATATATCGCATAGGTTTTGCGATATAACGTTGCCGTTTTTTATATAGGGCAAATGTTTGTGATTCGATGCAAAAAATATTTTGTTTTACATTTTTCATTGTAATGTGGTTTGTTATCGGCCATAGTATTTAATGGTAAAAAGGCGTCGATGAAAAGTATGATAAATTGTTGTTGTTGGGAGGGGTGCATCATATGATTGGATGTCAGCCGAGCGATTCAGGTGCAGGGAGGATCATGAGATACCTGAGCAGTGTAATATTGAGTGTAGGAATGGTTGGTCGCTAGTCATAAATAGAGTGTGTGATAACTGTTATGAGCTTTTGCAGTTTGTTGGGGGATTGAGTTGGCATCGAGCAGGAATTTACGAAGATGCGAGAGGTAGTTGAATTTGCCCATTGGTTCACTGAAACAACATCATGAAAAAATGATTTCTCATTGCTGAATGGAAGTTCCGAAGAAAATGCTGTCCTGACTTAGGCGATACATTTCGACGCATAATTGCGACTAGCAAGCAAAATTTGACTGAAATCCCCCAATACCATTCCAAGATATCACAAAGACACCTGAATATTTCTGGCACCCGGCCGCTAAACTTGCTTGCAATTTTCGGATGCGTCTCGATCGTACGTTTCATAATCACATGTAGACCACTTCTTTTTCGAAAGGCGAACTCGTTTCACAGAGATAGTAGAACGGACCAAATAGCTGAATTTCCATCAGCGTTTAACAAGACGAGAAATGATTTCTTCCTGTAAAATTAAAATCCTTGTGAAGAGTACCTCGTCAGTTAGGTGACACAACCCCGATTTATTGTATTACCCAAGCAAAGTTTGATTATTAATTATCTGCCACGATATGACCGAAATACGGATGTATTGTCGGCACCCGGTGACCAATATCATTGGCTCGTACCCTCCCACGTGACACTAACAAGCAACTCCGCATAGAATGCTGTCCTGAATAACGCGACACATTTCGAGACATAATTGCGACCAGCAAGCAAAATTTGACCGCAGTCCATTCCAAAATATTATCAAAACTCTGAGGTATTTTTGGCACTTGGTGGCAAAAAATGATTGGAATTCTCCCCACTAGCTGGCGCTATCCCCTCAAAAACTATTGTCAGTCAGACGACACAGGCCCCAACTTATTACATTCCACAAGCGAAGAGATATGTCCAAAATGCATAGATATATTTGGCACCCCTAACAAATATCGTTGGTTCCTACCCTTTTACGTGACGACACCCAAAGAGAAGCCATCAGTTGTTGAAAAAGCATGTTGAGACTCATTTGTAATTCATTTGTTCGACAAAAAACTGAACCCAGTGCATGTGGAGTGTTGTCAGTAGTCAGTAGTTGAATTTGTACATCGATTCACATCATGAAATAAATGATATCTCCCTGCCAAGTGGAAATACCGTAGAAAATGCAGTACCGACTCCGGCTATACATTTCGAAGCATAATGGCGACCAGCAAGCAAATTTTGACTGACATCCCTCAATTATGTTCAAAGATATCACAAAAATACTGGGATAATTTTGGCACCCAGTGGAAAAATGATTGCAGTTCCCCCACTACGCGCACAGCCAATCGGGAGTGGGGAATTAGATCGTTTTATTCATCCTAGAGCGAGTACGTCTCCAAGAGATAGAAGAACAGATCAAATTGTGGAATTTCTACCGGAGTTTAACAAGGCGAGAAATGATTCCTCCGAATGAAATTAAAATCCCCACAACAAAGACTACTCCGCCAGTCAGACGAAACAGCCCCGATCTATTTCATTACTCAAGCGAAATTTTATTGTTGTCCCTCAATTATATGCCAAGATATGACCGAAATGCATATATATTTTTGGCACCTGGTGACACATATGGACTCTTACCCTTCCACGTGACACTACCCAAACGGAAGATTTCAGTTGTTCACAAACCCGTTTGAGATGCATGGCAAATACACTGAACACAATCCACATGGTCTGGTCTCAGTACTCAATAATTTAAACATTTGGCCCGGTTCCGCATGTTATTGGTTAAATGCATACCGTGTGACATTCGTCAAAAACGTATAAACCACATCACGAAACAATATAGAATGTCCACATGCTCGCGTGCCGAATCAACTTTTGAAGACTCGGTAAGCCCCGCCCACTCATCCTAATTGTCAACGTGACAGCCGACAGATCGATCGATAGTGCTATCGCATCCAGTGAGCAAAAAAACCAATGATAACATTTTTTGGGAACAAATAATTTAACAGAAACACAGAACAGGGAGATAAATAAAGGGTCTTATATTGGAACATAATATTTTGAGGAAAGCTGAAATAATGATATTCAAAACGTAAACAAACAAGACTTTGTACTATTGTTTTCACAAATTCAATATCTAAATTCAAATATGGCTGAGGAATGTTATGGAAATTTCAATATCGGTGATCCTGCAGAATGTATCAATTTAAGAGGAAGGACAAATGATGACTTTCAATCTTTGTTTAAAAAGCAAAATCCAACATATCTGCCTATTTGTGACGACCAGTTGAATGCCTGTGATGAATGTCGACAATTCAAATCAACAAAAATAACTTGATGACGTTATGCAAAGCATTGATTGAGAAACGTCGAATTGCAAAAATGATTGATGTGACCTTTTGTGACACACTTTCCTGTGTTTACTTGTTGTATTTGTACAGAAACTACAGGCTTTTCGTCAAACTACACATGGTTATTATATTTTTCTGTTAACGCCAGATTAAATTATAAGAAATAGTTGTTGTTTTCTTTCGGTTTATGCGATATAAACCGACAATTTTCAGCATAAGCTTAATCATAACTCGCCACGCGAGTTCTGAAGCTTGTACTGAAAAGGTTTGGTGGTTTATATATACTCTCCCAAAAAAGAAAGTGTGCATGCTAAAAAATAACACTACAAAAAGATATATATCATTTGCATTCATAGAAATCTTATTCAATCACAGATGAATCAATTTGTGATCAACACTAGAAATTTCATTACGCTACGACGAATACTATTGGTGCCATGGAGAGTCAAAGACACAAAGGGTCCAACACAAAAGTCACACACTCAATATTTGGTATGACCTCCGTCTGCGTCGACTACTGCTGGGCATCTACGCGTCATGGAAGCGAACAAGTTAGCACGGAAGTGGGTTAGGTTCGGGTTAGGTTCGGTTTAGGTAGGGTTAGGGTTAGGGTTAGGTTAGGCTAACCCTAACCCTACTCTACACCACTGCAGTCGAGCACAACGATGACATAACGTCAAAATCGGACGAATTGCAGGTCTTCGAGGACGTAAGCTGTATTCTCTCAGCCGGTTGATTACTGTTTGAGGATGTATCCGTCTCAGGTTAGGGATGTTCCTGGCTGTCGTCGTTGCCGTTTGTTGCCGGTTCCGGAGATGGGCGACACGATATACCGATCTTGTGCAGGGGTGGTAACTCGGGGTCTCCCGGAGCTGGGTCGGTCTCGAACGTCATCATGTCGTGCATGTCGATGGACTAGCCTCTCTACAGTGTTACGGTGGAAGTTCAAATGCTGGGCATCCTCTCTGTGTGTTCTGCTAGCTCTAATCATACCCAGGGCAAGGAGACGTTGATTCATTGTCAATATTGGCATGCTAATGTGGAGTCGTTTTAACAGCAGCGCAAGTTTGAATGTGAACGATAGGAAGGCCTTACTTTAGTGTTTAAATACCCAAGGATTCACACTGCTGCATGAATTTTCAGACTCTCCACGTGCAAAACATGCCTTTTCACAAACGTGCAGCACGTCATTTAACGTTAATGCAATTTTAACGGGGAAAGCTGTTTTTGTGTTCAATATAACTTATTCAAGAACAGGTTAACACTCTTTACACCTACGAAATTATATTTTTGGAGTTTGCTCAATTTCTGCAATGCACACTTTCTTTTTTGGGCGAGTATATATCTCCTAAACCGACAGAAAACAACAGTTATTTCTTACATAGTTGAATTTCCCTATTGAATACCATCACAAAAATGATTTCCCCCTACCAAAAGACAATTCCGCAGACAGTGCTGTACTGACTCAGGCGATACTTTTATAGACACAATTTCTATCAACAAGCAAAGTGTGACCCAAATCCCTCAATTATATTCGAAGATATGACCGAAACACCGAGATATTTTTGGCACCCGGTGACAAAAAATAATTGGAATTGTCCTCACTTGCCGACACTATCCCCACAAAGACAACCCTGCCAGTCAGACGACACAGGTCCCTACCTATTGCATTCCCCCAGCCAAGAGATATGGCCGAAAAAATCTATTTTTGGCACAAAGTGAGTGACATATGTTGGCCTTTTACGTGATGCTACCCAAACGGAAGCCTTCAAACAAACCACCTTGAGACTCAATTGCAATTCATTTGTATTGCAAAGACAAACGAAAGGCAATCGATAGGAATTGTTGTCGGTAGTCAGTATTTTTAATTTGTACATCGATTCACATCACAAGAATGTTATCTTCCTGCTACATGGAAAATCCGCCTAAATTGCCGCCCTGACTCCATTACGGTGCACTCTGCCGCCAGGGGACTCAGGTTTATCGAGTTTAACAAGGCGACATATGATTCCTCCCTGCAAAATTAAAATCTCTTCAAAGACTGCATCGTAAGTCAGACGGCACAGAACCACCGATCTATTGCAGTACCCAAGCAAAGGATTGTTATCCTAAATTATATGCCAAGATATGACCGAAATACAGATATATTTTTTTGCACTCGGTGACTCATATCTTTGGCTTTTACCCCAGGACATATACGTGACACCTCCCAAACGGAAGAGTTCGGTTGTTCACAAACTCGGTTGAGAGAAATGTAGAATTGATTTCTCTGGAAACCAACTGAACGCAATCCATATGGTACGTTCTGGGTACTCAGTAGCTGATTTTCCCCATTGGTTAAAATCACGAAAAATGATTTCTCCCTACCAAAAGGCAATTCCAGAGAGAATGCAGCCATGACACAGGCGACATATTTCGAGTTATAATTGCGACCTGGTGTCAATATTATAAAACATCTAGAATTGTATTTAAATATAGATAGATAACCTTGTGATCATATCTGATGACTGTCCTATGTAGTAAATATAGTTCTCATTTGTATGATACAGTAAAGGCTAAAGGTGATCATTGATCTCTTTAGAATACAGTAAATATCAATATATAGAGGATATGGAATGAGTGTTTTTCTCATATAATATTTATGAAACGAGTCTAAGAATTTTCCGTTTTGGCGAGCCTCTGGCGAGCGCAAACGGAAAATTCGGACGAGTTTCATAAATATTATATGAGAAAAACACTCATCTCATATTCTATTTATCATATGACACACACATGCACAAATTAGCCACTTGGTATGACTTTTTAACCGATCACCTAACTTGAGTTGCAGACGGCTCTTGGAAAAAACATCCTCGTATAACTAAAAAATTTCATTTTTTGCTTCCAAAACATAGGTTATGACCCCTCATTGGAATGAGCTCGTCGAGTTCGTTCCAATGAGGGGTCATAACCTATGTTTTGGAAGCAAAAAGTGAAAATATAAAAAAAAATGAATGGCGTTTTTCTTGTAGGTAAAAGATTAATACAATATACCCCACCCTAAATAGGACAGATAACGTAAATTCCCCCTACTGAAATTATGCAAATGTGACCCAGTTGTATTTTGTTTAGCCAATCAAATTGTCCAGTTTTGAAATTGACCAATGAAAGCTCCCAACTCTAATTATGCAAATTATGAAAATGTGGCCCAGTTTTGTTTTGTTCAGCCAATCAAATTGTCTAGTTTTGAAATTGACGAATGAAATCGACGGAAGGCTTTATTTATCACTGATTAATATGAAAACAAAATATCACATGTTTTAAAGTGAACAAAACGGACGAGTCATATGATAAATGGTTTATATTAGATATTAGATAGTAAACATACCAAACTGACACCTCAATATAAATACTGAGCCCTAACATACAGGTCACCCAGTGGACTTTTAGTGACGTCCACTGAGTGGAATCCAGTTGGGTATTCAAGTATGGTGTTCTATGGTATAGTTATAGTCAAAACTGGTGACTGCCATTGGTAATACTTACTGAGTATCAATATGGATGCTTGAACACAAAAACATGTGAGGTATAAAGTAATTATAGATAGATAAATATGTCAGTGTGGACGCTTTTGCACACAAAACTGTAAGCCACACATTGGATCTTTAATAACATTCGCTTAACCCTTTACCTAACATGAAAAGCAGACGACACTTGCAAAAAAAATTCTTGAATAATTATTTTTTTTCATTTTCTGTCTCAAAAACATAGGTTATGACCCCTCGTTGGAACGAGCTCGACGAGCTCGTTCCAACGAGGGGTCATAACCTATGTTTTTGAGACAAAAAATGAAAATATTTTGAAAATTAATTGGCGATTTTTGAGAATAGCGCTGGCCGTTTTGGCCGTTACGTTGGGAAAAGGGTTAACCCTTTAACTCTAGTGGTATATTCCATGCCAATTCAACGGCAGCACTTGAAAGAGTTCATATTCATTATTTGGGGTAGACCAATCAGTATTTTCAACGTGCAACCTCGGGGCTGAACGTTAAAAATATTGATTGGTCTACCCCACACATTTACTGGGCAGCCATCCTATTTAATGACGTTATGACGTATCATTTTATTGGCCGGAAAAAAACGACCGCTAGGGTTCAAAGGCTTAGTAGAATGAAACGGGATGTACAGGTATGGATATCTCAAAAATGATGACTTGTCGGATGTGGACTGAAAGTAGGGAATGTGTTCAGAATTGACGACTTATGTAAAACATCAAAATAATTATAGTTTGTGATGCCGTTGTGGTCAAACCTGATGGTTGTCAGTAAACACAGTAAGTATGCGGATTCAGCTTTTTTTAGTACAGTTGTGTTAAGAAACGATGACTGCCCCTTTAGTTCTAAGTCAGATGCAGGTAAACTTACAAAGTTGACCCTCAGTACAGACAATGGACGCAAACTTCCAGGTCACCAACTGGTCTTTTAGTAAAGTCCACTGAGTGAGATACGACTGGGTGTTCAAGTATGAACGACTGTCTCAAATAACAATAAGATTTAATTCTAGTTATGTAGTACCATTGTGATTAAACCTGATGACTGTCATAAGTATGCAGTAAATGTAGTTCTCGTTAGTATGATATCGAAAAGGCAAGAAGTAATCACTGACCTGATGCAGTAAATGCGGGTTCAGTTTATATGGCACAGTCGTGTTGAAACCCAATGACTGATCTTTTGGGTGCAAGTCAGAAATAGGGGGATGCACAACGCTGTCCCCTCAGTACAGATACTAAACACAAATGTGCAAGCCATCCAGTGGAATATTAGTAAAGTCCACTGGCTGAAATACCATTGCTGTCAAACCTGATAACTATCAAAATATGCAGTAAATATGGTTCTCTTTTGTATGATACAGTAGGGGCTAGAAGTAATCACTGGCCTGTTTGGTATACAGTCAATACAGATCTAGTATATATTGCACAGTAGTGTTCAGAACTGATGTCTGTCCGTATAGGTATAAGTCAGATGTAGATAAGCTTACATGACAAATTCCTCAGTACAGAAATGAACACAAAACTGCAGGTCTCCCAGTGACCTTGAATAAGGTCCACTGAGTGGAATGCAATCGGATGTTAAATTGTTGTGTCCTATGGCACAGTTGTGGTCAAATCTGGTGACTATCATTAGTAATGACTGAGTATCAATATAGATTTTTGAGCACAAGAAAAGTTGGGTATAAAGTAAGTGTAGATAGACGTCAGCGTAGAAACTTTTACACAAACGTGCAAGACACCCAGTAAAATTGTAATGATGTCCACTTAGTTAAATACAGTTGGGTGTACAGGTGGGAATACCTCAATATTGATGAATTGTCTGAAGAGACTGAAAGTAGGGAATGTGTTCAGAATTGACGGCTGTCTCATATAAACAATCAATATAATTTTAGTTTGTGTGATATCGTTGTATTCAAACCTGATGTCTGTCATAAGTACGTAATATAGTTCTCATTAGTGTAATGCAGTGAAGGCTGAAGGTGAACACTAACCTGTTAAGTATACAGTAAATACGGATCCAGTTCATATAGTACAGTGGTGTTCAGAACAAATGACTGTCCTTTTGGATATAAGTCACATGCAGGTAACATTACAAAGCTGACACCTCAGTACAAACATTGAGCATACAACTGCAGTTACCCAGTGGAATTATAGCAAAGTCCACTGAGTGGAGTGCAGCCGGGTTTCAAGTATAAAATGTATTCAGTATTGACATATGTCCTACGTAAATAGAAAATATAGTCCAGTTTATATTGTATAGGTATGGTCAACGCTGGTAACGGATTTGAGTAGATTATGGAAATGGGTCTAGCTTGTTTAATACAATTATGACTAATGACCGTCCTGTTGTGTAAACAGCAGATATTGGTCTGGTTGATTTGGTAAAGTTATTACCGAAACAAATGTCTGTCTTAGGAAATTAGTATATGTAGGTCAACATTGTCTGATGTTTTTAGAAACTAGAACTAATATTGATACAGGTCTTATTTGTAATATACAGTTGTGATTATATCTGATGACTGTCCTATTGAGTAAGTAATAGATATGGGTTATGTTGATATGGCAGAGATGTGGCCAGCGCCAATGACAGCCATGTTGGATGTAAAAGAAAATATATGTAGGTAAAGGCATCACTATGAGACTCGAAAACAAAAATTTAAGTGACCCAGTGGACTTTTAATTACGTTCACTGAGTGGAATACAGTTGGGTGTTCAAGCATGGTGCTAGCTCAATGGTACAGCTGTGGTCAGATCTGGTGACTATCATTAGTATTTACTGAATATTAATTTTGATACTTGAAGACAAGAATTGTTAGGCAGATAGATAAATATGTTAGTGTAGAAACTTTCATACAAAATTGTAAACAACCCAGTGGACTTTTAGTAAAACTCACTTAGTAGAATACAGCTGGATGTGTTGGTACGAATATCTCGATATTGCTGACTTGTCTAAAGAGAACTGAATATTTAGGTCTAAATTCCGTAGTGCATTAATGGTCAATACTGATGATTGTCTTGAGTAATAAATAAATATAGGCCTAGTTTGTTTGATGCATTTATGACTAGAACAGATGTCTGTCCTATTAAATGAACAATAAATAAGGATCTAGTTTCCGGGTACAGTTGTTATTGGGATATATCGTCCCCTGAGTTCCAATGTGCCCTATGTGCCAGTAGTCAATCAGAACACATTGTAACTCAGGGGACGGTATGTATGACATAAGTATTTAATAAATGTGGGTCAGGGTTTCTAGTTTGTATGATACAATTGTTTTTAAACTAAAGACTGGCCTGCTAAATAACAGTTACTAAAAAATATAGGTCTGGATTTTTTTTCTTTATTATTTTCTTCTTTATTTATTGATTGGGGTTTAACGACACTTTGGACAGCCAGGTTCAACTCTTGTCCGAATGGGTCTGGATTAAATATTACAGCTGTGGTCAGAACCATTCACTGCCACGTTAGGTATATGCTAAATGTATGTATTCAAACCTATCAGTATAAGAGCATAAACACGAAACAGTGGGTCACGCATGGGACTTTTGAAGTGCACATGTGAGTATTGTTTCCATATCACAATGAGTATCTCATTTACCTCATCTACATGGTTCAGCTATGGTCCTTACTGCTTCTAGCTTTGAAAGGAAACAATAAGCATATAAATTTTATGTGGACTATATAAACGCATTACTTCCACTTTTAGATGTTTTTTTTTATATCATTCCAAATGTTTTTGCTATAACATAAACGTATAAGTATAGTATACCTAGTAGGTATAGTCTGCTTTCCTATAGTATACCTAGTAGGTATAGTCTACTTAACTATAGTATACATAGTAGTATAGTCTGCTTTCCTATAGTGCACCTAGTAGGTATAGTCTGCTTTCCTGTAGTATACCTAGTAGGTATAGTCTACTTTCCTATAGTATACGTGGTAGGTATAGTCTACTTTCCTATAGTATATCTAGTAGGTATAGTCTACTTAACTATAGTATACATAGTAGGTATAGTCTGCTTCCCTATAGTATACCTAGTAGGTATAGTCTGCTTTCATGTAGTATACCTAGTAGGTATAGTCTACTTTCATATAGTATATGTGGTAGGTATAGTCCACTTTCCTATAGTATACCTAGTAGGTATAGTCTACTTAACTATAAGGTATAGTCTACTTAACTATAGTAAACCTAGTAGGTATAGTCTGCTTTCCTATAGTATACCTAGTAGGTAGAGTCTGCTTTCCTATAGTATACCTAGTAGGTATAGTCTGCTTTCCTATAATATACCTAGTAGGTATAGTCTGCTTTCCTATAGTATACCTAGTTGGTATAGTCTACTTAACTGTAGTATACCTAGTAGGTATAGTCTGCTATCCTATAGTATACCTAGTATGTAAAGTCTGCTTTCCTATAGTATACCTAGTATGTATAGTCTGCTTCCCTATAGTATACCTAGTAGGTACAGGCTGCTTTCCTTTAGTATACATAGTAGGTAGAGTCTGCTTTCCTATAGTATACCTACTGGGTATAGTCTGCTTTCCTAGTAGGTATAGTCTGCTTTCCAATAGTATACCTAGTATGCATAGTCTGCTCTTCTATAGTATACCTAGTAGGTATAGTCTGCTTTCCTACAGTATACCTAATAGGGATAGTCTGCTTTCCCTTCCATTCCTAACCTAAACACTCCTTTCAATAGTTACATGCTGGATCTTTCTCATCCTTGACCTCTTGGATTACTCGAATCCCTGCTACCCTAATACGTGTTCGCAGGCCAATGTCCTTCCTTAAATTATAGGCTAAACTTGATAGCCTCCCTCTTTCTCTCTTCGTGGTTGATGGTAGGTCAGTCCTTATACTCATTTTTGTTTTATCTAGTTTTGATTCAATTTGACGTGTGCGCTGTTTGTCGTGGTCATTTCCCCGTCGTGCTATGATAGCCATGGGTGGGGTGGATTTATCTTCCCAGTATTGGCAGTTGTCAGCATGTTTATGTTAACAGCTCTTTCCGTGAAACATTGGGCAGTTGAGTCTTCAATCTGAAGAGCATTTGTTAAGAAAGGATGTAGTGTCCGATATGTTTCCTCTCCAGTTACTTCCGGAATGCCTAAGAAAAGAAAATTGTATTGTCTGTCGTGCAACTCTGACAACAACAGTATCCCCGCAAGTTCACCGAGTGCGGCAGAGAGTTTTGACTCAATGTCAGGAATAACGTTAATTTTCACATTTTCTAATTTTTCGGTAGAGTCTTCAGCATCTTTCATCATGATCTAAATGGTCTTTTTTCAGATCACTGACCTCTAATTTAGTTCGTCGTTTTCACTGAGGTTATCTCTTCCTTTAAGGTTTTGATTTCGGTTTTTATATCCTCAAGACCCGAGACAAGTTTTTAGCCAAGTTTTTTTTCCACGTCTAATATTAACTTCTTGAACCCTTTGTTTCATACCTGAGGTTCACTGCTGGTGGGTTTATTTGATTTACACACTCTAGCACTATCCATGACTTGGAAATACAGTTAAGTGGTTTAAAATGTTTGTTACGGTCGCACGTATTTTGGCAATAAATCTCGATTGCTTTGATAGTTGGAAAAAAATAACTGCAGATGATTGCAAAAGAAGTAAGCAAATGACAACAACCAGATCCGACCCATAATATTCCACACAATATACAAGGTAGATCATACCCACCTCAAAGATATAGTACGTGGAGAGTGTATTATGATTAAATCACCCGCAGAGTAGAGATTCCACCCGAGCAATAATTGCAAATGTATTGCAAAGCATAACCATCACAATCAAAGTTCCAGTCAATGTTACTCCTGGTTTACCCCGGAGGTCCATTGGCTGAAACATTGCTTGTGTTTTATGTCCACATGTACGTAATTTGAAAGCGATTCTTTGGGTGATAACTCCACTCCGCGGGTGATTTAGTTACAATCCACTCTCCACGTACTGTAAATGTAACGGATAAAATAAAGCAGTTTTGTCTCCCGCTATTATCAGTAGGTTGAATTGCAACGTTAGGTAAAGGGTTAAATTATACAATGTTTGATAAAAAGAATAGCAAATTCATCACGATTTGATATTAAGTGTATAGAACTCGTTCACAGAATTGATCTTAGAGTCGGTAAATACAGATTACTACCACAGTAAATTGATCTGTGCTGCTATATTCCGTAGAGTTATTTATTTATTTATTAGGGTTTAACGACACATTAACAGCCAGGGTCATATCGTGTCGGTGACAGTTTTTCGGGTGGAGGAAGCCGGAGTACCCGGAGAGAACCACCGAGCAACGACGAGCAGCTGCCAGCTCCCCAACATCGTAACTCCGCACTGCAACACGGGCGGGGTTAGATTGGTTGAAGACATGCGCACCATCGACGTGCAGTACGCCTCAGTACACGGCGTCATCGTGCCCCCGTGTGGACAGTCTTCCGTGGAGTCGGCCAGATGAGATCGGCCAGGTTGTCGTACGTTGTTTAATATATTACAATTAGTATTTTAAACTGATCACAGCACCTGGAAATTCAAATACAATAAGAATTATATTAGCCAAATAAACAATAGCAATTTATGAAATTGGGGAACCCCAAACACGTAGTACACGTAATATCGAACGTTCGTGTCGAACATGAAACTTGAAAGTCAAAACAATCGAGGCAAGACTTGAATTTCATTTGCTTTTGATAACACAGGTTCTCCTACGTTTTGTTGGATTCGCATCTTGAAAATAGTTGTTAATTATTATTTTGCAATTGTTCAGCACGGCATTTTCAAATATACCTCGACTGGATTGTGCGTCAAAGGAGTTTAATTAGGATACACTCGTGTTTATGTTCTGTGCTTGTGCTGTATATTTATTTATTTATAGCTCACTGGAAGAAATAGTCCGTTGACGTGCGCCTCGTTTGAGAGAGTCACGATAACAACCTGGAAAACTTGACACTTCTGTTTTCCGGAGAGCGGGGTTTGCTGGGCAAACTACAGTGGTGTTGAGTGGCTATTCGTGGTAGTGATATAATAAACCTTGATGCAGCTCAAGTTTTGTGATCTCCGTTCCGAAATTGCATTTCAAATCTTGACTCATTAGAAATCCTCCATTTGTTCGAATTTATCTGCTCCCGCGTTTATGTTGTTCCCATGTTTACGATATCTTAAGTCCATTTTGTATAATCTTTACAGTTTTATCAACAGTTGAGTCATAGTCAAAAACGATGTCCACAAAAGGACAAAAAACGTATTTTCTTTTTAATTTTCTTTTCTCTTCCTATTCTTAATTTTGTTATTTTCGTTACTCTGCTACTTGGCATTCCTGGCTTATTTTGTATAATTATTTTTGTGTCCATCAGTGACGCACTCCGAAATTAAGGAGTGAAGGAACGGCACGCGTGGAATACAGTAGTGAGATCTAAAAGGACGCACATCGCACCTCGACTGCTGGCTGCGGCGGGACTCGTCTTTTGTGGAGAGTCATAGAAGGGGCAGGAGTGCAATATCGCATCGAAGAAGGTTGGGACAATTTTGAAATTTAGTACCCAATACTCTTCAAAAGAACTGGGCAATTTTGCTTGGGTAAGTCTGCGTGAGTTACACACCGCTAAATGAGTTTAGTGTGGCGAGAGAATGTAGTGCTCGCAGTGTTCAATTTTCGTAAGATCAATCCAGTACAGGTCTTGAAATGTAGGGGATTCAAGTCCTAGACAAACGTACCAGAACGGCATCCCCCCCCCCCCCACCCGAGAAAGCACCACCGGTATCCATCAATTAATCAGTGATATTATTTCACTCCCATTTGTATGTAATACGCATCGCTAATCACGAAAACATGAAAGAAACACCCCATTACTGTCATTATTTGTGTATATGATTGTAAACTCTATGTGCTTTTTTTATGAACGATCCACTCTTTATGCTTTATACTTTCATCCTATTACATGACAAAGTCGAATATGGTAATTAACCCTTTGAACTCCAGAGGCAGTTTTTCCGGCCGGGTCACAAGCTACGTCATAATGTCATTAAGGCAGTATGACTGCAAGGTAAATGTGTGGTGTAGACCAATCAATATTTTCAACGTGCAGCCCTTGGGCTGCACATTGAAAATATTAATTGGTCTACCCCCAAATAATAAACATGGACACTTCCTATTGCTACCATAGAACTGACATGGAAGATACCACCAGGGTTCAAATGGTTAAACACTTCAAATGGATGTACCTTCTTGTTTAGCTCGTAATGTACACATGGGAATTAGACTGAGTGAATTGTTTATGAGAGTTGCTTTTCAAGTATGTACAATGATGAACACCTTTCGAAAAGTACGTCGGAATATCATTGATTAGATGGTCGTACCCATTATATTTCACAAACGAGGCTAGTGAATGTTTAAATGCGTAAACAGTATTAGTAATCTGCACAGACACAAAAACGGGGATCTGGAAGTAACACAACAGTACAAATTGGAAATTGGTTGCTAGAATGCCATAAGATACTTTTTAAACAAACGACTTGTTTTGGAAACGGAATGTATATATGCAAATTGCTACCTGTTCTAACATTAATTACATCACCTGTGTTTATTGGTTGTGATGGGAAATTAGAAGATTGGATCAACGTTAGAAACATCCAGAAGGCATACTTCAGTATGTCAACGAGTAATGTTCTTCGATGTGAAAAACTTTGCCTGAGACAGGGGATATGTGTTGCTGCATCATTCGATATTATAGAAAGGATCTGCTATTTACACGACGTGCAACATACAATAAGACAGGGGAGTGGACGCTTCATGACATGGGTGAGATATGAATATAGTAGAGTCGCCGTGCACTGGTCATAATCCACGCGCGGGCAGTGAGGTCCACGCATGCGTTTACCAGGTAACAAAAATCATCAGCAAAATGTTAATTAATGAAGCACCGGGTTGTCCCCGAGGCTTTATTAATTGAATTTTTGATGAGTATCCCATGTGTGTGGGACTCTAATATTATGGTGTCCGTGGAAATATTGCGCATCCGTGGGAAGTGACCAGTCCACAGCGGCCATACTGTATTATTTTGTGTCAATCCCACTCTGCCTAAGTTTATTATTACTCCTGCAGCAACAATAATATAAGTTATTGAGATGAATCGATGGTAACATGTGTAATGGTGTTCAATTGTCTCCCTTTATTCGTTCCCACAACGTTCAATTTGTGGAATGCTATCCACACGTTTTAGCATCTGTTCCTCTCATTCAAAACCACTTAGAGTGTGTAATGTCCAAATCAAGAGGTCTCATAATATTCGAAAGGTAATGGGTTCAAGGGTTTTATTTATTTATTTATTTATTTATTTATTTATTTATTTATTTATTTATTTATTTATTTATCTATTGGTGTTTAAGGTCATATACTTATGCACAATGGCTAATCATGACCGTGAGAGTTTTACGGGTGGAGGAAGCCGGAGTACCCGGAGAGAACCACCGAGCAACGACGAGAAGCTGCCAGCTCCCCAACATCGTAACTCCGCACAGCAGCACATGCAGGGTTCGATTGTTTGAAGACATGTTTTCCAGCGATGTGCATTACACCTTAGTAAACGGCGTCATCGTGCCCCCATGTGGACAATCGGGGTTAAGTGCCTTGCCCAAGGACACAACACAGGAGTCACATGGTTTTTCTAACCCATATCGTCCCTGTGCGCATTCGGCCCGCAAATACCATTTTTGTGCCCAGGCTTTTTTTGTTTCCATTCTGTTTTATCAAATATCAAAGGTGGAACAATTTCTCCTGTAATCTGATTTGATAATTTATAATGAAGCATTCTCGCAAAACTACTTTGTTAGATTTTGGCTTGTCCTATTTTTTGTATCTGCTTTTGGCTTGTCCTATTTTTGTATCTACAGTGTTCGGCATACTTACATCGCAAGACTACCATTATGCTTTCATATTTGCACTAATGTCATAATGCCCATCCACTCATACATGTAATACACAAATCTCGTTTCTTATTGGGGGATCATACCGAGGAAAAATTAGGAAGGCCAATTATGTTCGTCGATGGCGTCGCCCTTTTACATGTAAAACTTAGTGACGACTCACATGACCCGCCATATGACACCTTGTCTGAAGTTTGCTGTTCGGGATTTATGTTCAACCGAGACATAATTACGTGTACGTTCAAATGAGGCCCTACCCATAGCCTCAAAAACTGCATCGTGAAATGAACAAGGCAACGTTTAACAATCACACGTTTAGTACATAAAACTCGCGTGCGCTCTCGTGCGCTCTCGTGTGTAATAGTCAGTCAACCAGATAAAGGTCGAGGTCACTCCATTTTAGATCAAAACAAAAAACAATTTTAGATTTACCCTTTGAACCTGAGCGGCCGTTTTTCTGGCCAGGAACATGATACGTCATAACGTCATTAAATATGATGGCTGTTCAGTAAAGGTGTGGGGTAGACTATTCAATATTTTCAACGTGCAGCCCCGAGGCAGCACGTTGAAAATATTGATTAGTCTACCCCAAATAATGAATCTGGACTCTTCTACTTGCTATCACTGAACTGGCGTGTAAGATACTACTTGAGTACAAAGTGTTAAACAACATTTCATTCGGAACGCCGTCTGCTGTACGTGTGGACAATCTCCCAAAATGAAGCGCTTTGCAAGTCACTCTCTTGATGGAATAATTGTTAAAGGGGCAACCTCATTTCAATTATTTCGCCTGATGATGTCAGACGGTAACATATGCTACTGAAGCCATAAACATAGGAAAACTGTGTGTTGTCCAATAAGAGGACGCAAAATATAGTCTTATTGGAACATTAACCAACCACTGCTACAGCTAACATCGCTTCTCCAGGAACATTAGTCAGTGAATATGGATTCTATAGAAGTAAATATACTAAAGTTGATTTTTGCCAATTGTTTGGAGAGTATCGTATTCAACTTCTCCTAAATTCCGATGTGAACTTTCCGTTTTGACATATTTCAGTTTTTTAGGAAAAAAAATCCTAAATTGATTTTACAAATCCGCTATATATCAAACCACATATATATTCAAGAACTTGATGAGAAACACACGACTGATATCTCAAAATCGCAATGAGGTAACCGTCTGGACGATGGTTGACCATATCGTCCGCTCATCTCTGATAATCGATTTGATATTCCAGTTCTTTCCTGATTATGGAGCCGAAATACCGTAATTGTCAAGTCGAGTGCGGGTGTCTCCAAGCCGTGTACCACTGTATACTGATTTTGTCTGCAGGCTGTCCATCAAAAAGCCCGTTTACATCCCGTTTCTTTTACAGTCATTCCGCATGTATTCATATATATATATTTTTTGCAGAAAAGGGGGTGGTGGGTGCTAAAACCCACGTCCAGATTACTGACAACGGGCATTATGAATAGATTTCTCCTAAAATTTAAATATGTCATCCGTACCCCTGAATGTATTTTTTTGTCGATTTAGGGGGCAATTTCAGCGATGTATTTTTTTTTTTTTTGGATATGGCAATCGGTAACACAGGTTCTGATCTTCCAAATTAGAAAACATGGACTTTGTTAGAAAGTTCATCTGTGGTTAAGGGTCATTTAGAACCAGAAACCGAACTAATCATTTAAAAGTCGACTTTACCATATTAATTTCCCCAGGAAATCCAAATGTTCCTTTCTCCAGGAAATCCTTATGTCCCTGGGCTGTCCTGTTATCATTATTAATTTTCCAGATTTTTTTTTTCTTTTTTCGCCAACGTGTTCAACTTGCCGAATTTTCAGATTTAATGTTTTCATGTCATGTCTCAGGACATCCTGGAGGCTCATTGCCCTTATGTTCGGACACCACAGCTTGTCACCCCTTTCAGCCTACAACCCTGATATGTTGAAGATGTTTTTGTGTCCATTTAGAAAGAGCTACTAGCCGTGAGAAGTTGAACATATGTACATTAGCACACTACGTTACCCTCTATCTTTCGGAATAAAAGAGATACATTTCCGCCAATAACTTTAACCCTTGCCAGAAGCGACGAAAATCGAAATTTTATAAACGTTTTCGGAAACTGTGGCATTGCTTTCAAGTTTTAAATGTGCGTATATCTCGTGAATGGCTGAATTAGATTTTCTTTAACCGTCTTTCGACAGACGACACATTACGTTTTTTTTCCGTTTTTAGGCCGTTTTCGTTCTTATTTTTTTTTAGTATTTTTAGCCATAATTAGTATTATTTATTTATTTATTTATTTATTTATTTATTTATTTATTTATTTATTTATTTATTTATTTATTTATTTATTGGTGTTTAAGGTCATATACATATGCACAATGGCTAATCGTGACCGTGACAGTTTTACGTGTGAAGGAAGCCAGGGCACCCGGGTAGAACAGCCGAGCATCGACGAGCAACTGTCAGCTCCTCAACATTCTAACTCTGTTATTTGATCTTTGTGAAAATTCGCTCATGGATATATCATCACATTCCTTGTGGTGCATGTTTTGACCTCTTTTAATATCCCGTCTGAATTATTGGACATAAACTTTCTATTTTCACGCGTAGAATGCGACCATGGTCACGTTTAGTCGTTATTATTTTCCTTATTATTATATGTATACAGAAAAAGCTATCACTATTACTACTAATACTGTTGTCAGAAAAAATACTTCTATCTCCGCTGCTACCAGGGTACAACAAGGTATCTATATCGTAGTCATGTTACGAAAAATTGAAATCTTGAGGAGAAAGGTATGGAGGTGGTGTCCCTCTCGCGTTTCTACGGCTTATGCCCCAAATGACACTCGTTGCTAGGAAGAATGTAAATTTTCACCACGTGTGGAATATCATCTGTAATTCCATTAGGTTACGCCCAAAGCCGATCGTAGAATTCGAAATATTGGAAGGAGAAGACTCCCCAGGCCACTGACTGCTACAAATGTTGATATAAGTTCTACAGCTACAACCGATATGTCACTGCTGCTGTAAGTACTACTATTACCACTAATACTACCCCTAATGGTGCTTCATCTACCATTGTTGCTGCTACAACTGCTACTGTTAGTACTACTACGACTGTATTACTACTGCTGTTACTACTACTATAGTCACCCACTTCAAACACTGCTTCCACAAAACTGTCTGTTGCGACTGCTAATATTACTGAAATGACCACATCAGCAGTAACATCAACAAATGCTGCATTAATACTACCACAACTTTTACCTTTACAACTACATCGAAACAGCCTTTATCGTGTGCGACTTGAAATCTACAGGGTACGGACATTATAAGTTATCTCCCCGTACATGTACGGTAAATGGAAATTTAATATCTGGATGTCTGTTTTTCAACACCGAGCCGCAGACGAGGTGTAAAAATGAGACATCTAGGTATTAAATCTCCATATACCATACATGGTGACGGAGATAACGTTTTTTCACCGTTTGAAACACAATAGAAACATAGTGGATAAAAATGTCTGGACGCGTTTCTCAAGCTCCGCAATCAATTGGGTCAAACGCAGAAGACAACAGCTAGAGTTACACCCCTTGGTCGTTAAGTTAACAAGTAAACGGTATTGTGTTGACATATCGTCCCCGAGTTCCAATTGTTCTATGTGCCTGCTGGCAGCCTACTGGCGTACCTACTGGCGTGCCTACTGGCAGCCTACTGGCGTACCTACTGGCGTACCTGTTGGCAGCCTACTGGCGTACCTACTGGCGTACCTACTGGCAGCCTACTGGCGTACCTACTGGCGTACCTACTGGCAGCCTACTGGCGTACCTACTGGCGTACCTACTGGCAGCCTACTGGCGTACCTACTGGCGTACCTACTGGCAGCCTACTGGCGTACCTACTGGCGTACCTACTGGCAGCCTACTGGCGTACCTACTGGCGTACCTACTGGCGTACCTACTGGCAGCCTACTGGCGTACCTACTGGCGTACCTACTGGCAGCCTACTGGCGTACCTACTGGGGTACCTACTGGCAGCCTACTGGCGTACCTACTGGCGTACCTACTGGCGTACCTACTGGCAGCCTACTGGCGTACCTACTGGCAGCCTACTGGCGTACCTACTGGCGTACCTACTGGCAGCCTACTGGCGTACCTACTGGCGTACCTACTGGCAGCCTACTGGCGTACCTACTGGCAGCCTACTGGCGTACCTACTGGCATACCTGCTGGCAGCCTACTGGCGTACCTACTGGCGTACCTACTGGCAGCCTACTTGCGTACCTACTGGCATCCTACTGGCGTACCTACTGGCGTACCTACTGGCAGCCTACTGGCGTACCTACTGGCGTACCTACTGGCAGCCTACTGGCGTACCTACTGGCGTACCTACTGGCGTACCTACTGGCAGCCTACTGGCGTACCTACTGGCGTACCTACTGGCGTACCTACTGGCAGCCTACTGGCGTACCTACTGGCGTACCTACTGGCAGCCTACTGGCGTACCTACTGGCGTACCTACTGGCAGCCTACTGGCGTACCTACTGGCGTACCTACTGGCGTACCTACTGGCGTACCTACTGGCAGCCTACTGGCGTACCTACTGGCGTACCTACTGGCAGCCTACTGGCGTACCTACTGGCGTACCTACTGGCAGCCTACTGGCGTACCTACTGGCAGCCTACTGGCGTACCTACTGGCGTACCTACTGGCAGCCTACTGGCGTACCTACTGGCGTACCTACTGGCAGCCTACTGGCGTACCTACTGGCATCCTACTGGTTTACCTACTGGCGTACTTACTGGCAGCCTACTGGCGTACCTACTGGCAGCCTACTGGCGTACCTACTGGCGTACCTACTGGCAGCCTACTGGCGTACCTACTGGCGTACCTACTGGCAGCCTACTGGCGTACCTACTGGCAGCCTGCTGGCACATAGAACACATTGGAACTGAGGAGACGATATTTGATCTTATTTTATTTTTCTCAATTTGTTTCATTCAATTATTCAACTATTTACTTTATAACGGCAATATATGATCGAATTGTGGGAAATCTGATGATATTTGTGACGACTTTCAGGTTTTTTGGTTCGATATTTATATCGAGGCGAACAAAAGCAAAAGGCTTTCATTTAAACCATATACCCTCGATGTTTCGCCATCGCTTATACCTGGGATTTTGCACGCTCTCATATACCATGGATGTTGGGCGAACCCCTTTCCATGGCTATTTGTCCAAGGCATTCTGACCAATCAGAAGACAGAATCTTACGGGATATAGGGACATAAGCTGTTTGATCTGTCTTGTTTCTCCAAGTAAGCATACACAGATTCGCTGTGGATGTTGTTCCAAATCCATGTTTTACCTTTACTAAATCAGGTCAAATGCGTATATGCACGGTTCTATAATTTGGAAATTTGCAACAGCTTAGACGATTATGATCTACAATACAACGGAGATTACTGAAGAGTAAATTTCGAACCATGTTTACGGTGTAAATTATGCGAGGCTTTGTTAAGTTTAACCCTTTTGATACTTGTTTACGTCTTATGACGTACGAAACCAAACAATGCGGTGATACTTTGTGGTCATTTGTTTTGTTATTATTTTTCACTTTTTTAAAGATATAACCTCAATTCCTTTTTTTCTCCCGAATAGTGCTCAGTGATAACCGTTGAACCAAATGTTATTGCAGCTTAAAATACTAATATAATCCTGCTGTCAAGACTTCTTAACTGGTTGAGTGCTAGAAGCCATTATCAGGACTTTCAAAAAATGAGGATACCAGAGCAAATGTAAACACGCTAGAAGCCACTATCAGGGCGTTCAAACAAATGAGGATACCAGAGCAAAAGCCAACAATTTCCTTGTTTATATTTCATATTCAGGCAAACACAAATAATAGTTTGTTTATATAAATTTGTTTTATTACAAATTATTGGAGAGTGTTTGTGGGCACTCTCCAATAATTTGTAATAAAACAAGTTTTGAATAACAAATTCAGTCCACCAAAAATAATCTAGCCCTCAACCAGATAATCACTAATGTGAAACATATCTTGTTATTTGTACTTTCGGACGTTTGACGTCGCATTTTGAAAACCGTTGAAGAAATTGAATTCCCAGTGACGTTTGAACGTCAGGATAATTAAAGTCTCAAATGGATAATAAGTTATCATTTCTTCTTCCTTCAACATCAATCTCAACAAACTGATGTCATGCCAGTTATTGTCTGAGAGGTTACACATAACTTAATTATTTATTTATTTCCGCAGTGTGGTATCCTGATAGGAGTCCGCGTAAAAGGGCCATCTTGTTCTCCCCTGAGGTGCAATCCGAATGGCATGGATGACTGGCCCCGTGGGTAGTTGAAGACTATAGTGGCCCCGGTTGGGCAATTCTCATATTTTGTCCAATATACCACGTTAGGTCCTTACTTCCTGGAGAAT
This sequence comes from Pictodentalium vernedei, assembly GCA_031216915.1. NCBI lineage: Eukaryota > Metazoa > Mollusca > Scaphopoda > Dentaliida > Dentaliidae > Pictodentalium > Pictodentalium vernedei. Next base: position 465,464,598 of record CM062290.1, read on the forward strand.
AAATGGTCGAAAGGTTCGATTCGATCAATTGAGAGCAATCAGGATCCCACAATCAAGATTTTAACTGACCGGGAAATCAAATGCCTACATTTAGTAGTTACTAGTCCTGCCGGCCAGTTAAAATTTTCATCTCTCTTTTATCATGGCATTTGCTAAAAATAATTATTTATTTTGATTCCAGTCGCGTTCACTGCTCCGTCTGTAAGATACGACTTTTGTACAATAATTTCCCTTGTCAGATTGGGCCAGTTTATCGATTACTTACTTACATATACCTCCGAAAAAACACAAACGGGATGACGCATTTGAATATCCGTTCTGTGAATCTATCTTAGATTATAAGATTACAAAGTCCTAAAAAGGCTAACCAAAATTCGGCGTTATTCATGTTGCAAACGAGGGTAAACAGGCACCATATTTAAACGCAATTGCCATAGAAACGGCCATTACAGGAATAGCGAGCGATGTTAAAATGTAAGAAGAAAATTAAGATCTGGAGCCAATACTATAGATCACTTACAATTGTATTTTCTAGAAACGTATTTTATAGTTACAACTGCCTTTTAAAATGAACCATTAGCATTTTCAAAGATGTGGCAATTTGCCAGTTGGCAAATTGCCACATCTTTTAAAGTGCTAATGATTCATTTTAGTCAGTTAGATTAATGGTAGAAAATACAATTCTAGAATATACAGTTGTAAAAGTTTTATAGCATTGGCCCCAGGTGCTCTGTTGATGATATGCAGATGGGAAATGCTGAATATAAACTAATTATCCCTTGGAGCCCTGGTGGTGTCTTCCAAGTCAGTTCATTGAAAGCAATTGGGAGAGTCCATACTCCTAGGGCTGGGGTGGCCATCCCCTACTAGGCGGGTCCTCTGTTGGCGGATATAAGACGGTCTGCTCAATTGAGCAGATTTTCTGGTTTCAAATTTGCAGATTTGCTCAACTGAGCGGAATATCAAGAAACGCAGCCCCGGGACAAAATGGTACTATCCTGCTAGTACAACCTTCTGCAGACACCTTGTTCTCCCGTGAGTTGCGTTTTGAATACCTCGGAGGAAGGTATCCTGGCAGTAGAGGACAGAAGTGGCCCCGGTTCACGCAATCTCCATTTTGGAGATGCCTGCCCAATACACTGTTTTTGCTCCAACTTCGGGAGTAGACGGATGGTCAGACCGGTCCGTTCTGGCCAACTGAGAGTCCCCACAAAGGGTGTTATGTCGAGGGGGGGGGGGGGGGCATTTGGAGGTCATTCAATTAGTCATTTATTTTAAGAAAGTCCAATCGTTTGCATTTTGTACTGATTTTCAAATAAATCATAGATAGACACATTGAAAAAACAAATCGTTTCAGATTCCAAATGGGGGTGCGGTGGCGTCGTGGTAACCGGATTTCGTCAGATCACCGAAGTAAAGCAACGCCGAGCGCAGTCAGTAGTTGGATGGGTGACCATTTCAGCGACTGATTCGTGCTGCCGCGTTGTGTCCTTGGGCAAGGCTCTTAACCCCGATTGCCTACATGGGAGCACGATGACGCTGTGTATTAAGGCGTACTGTGCGTCCATGATGCGCATGTCTTCAACCAATCTAATCCTGCCTGTGCCGCGGTGCAGAGTTCAGAGTTACGATGTTGGAGAGCTGACAGTTGCTCGTCGTTGCTCGGTGGTTCTCTCCGGGTACTCCGGCTTCCTCCACCTGTAAAACTGTCACCGACATGATATGACCCTGGTTGTTAATGTGTCGTTAAACCCTAATAAAAAAAAGATTCCAAATATATTTATTATTTTACTCTGTGTTGTTTCAACTAGTTTCATTTTTCTATATTTTCACCACACGTTTCTCCCATTTCTTGTGTGTTTATATATACAGTAAAGTCACCGTGTATTGGTCGTAATCCACACGTGGGCAGTTTTGTACGCGCATCTGTTTACCAGGTAATACAAATCATCATTAGCAAAATTTTAATTAATGAAGCACCGGGTTGTACCCGGTGCTTCATTAATTAAAGTTTTGATGATTATTCCTGTAATTAGTGTTTGAAATCTAATATTTTTGCGTCTGTGGAAATATTGCCCACACGTGGAAAGTGACCAGAAAACGGCATCTGTACTGTACAAAGAAAAATATATAGAAACAGTACAAACGTTCAAATGACGGGGAAGAACATAAAATAATTTTATTTGATAGGTTTCAATGTTCAATGCGTGTTGTCAGAGATTGTTTTTTTTATTTCTTCTGGGTATATTTATATCCCAGTTGCGTATATATAAATCGATTGTCTGGACAACAAAGATGACAAACAGAAGCTTCTGTTAATAGTTTCAATGTTATTGGGGATAAACATGGTTTAACTTGATTACATTGTTTGGAATGTAATCAGGGTGAATGACAAATATCCTTAGATAAACGAAAATCATTGTGAATTGGGTAGATACTTATAGATAAGTGAAGGCAGTAATTGGACTCTATTTAATTTCAGTTTTTGATAAATAAAATAAGATTCTTTGGATCTTCTTTTCTGTTCATTTTCGAGATCATGAATAATGTTGGGAGGTGGGAGGTGGGGGGGATGTAAATATAGTTCGGCTCCCTTCCACATAGTTACCAAAGAAACCCTGTGATTTACTCTACGTATGCTAGTCCACTAGGTAACGTTATTACTGGCTACGATATTAACGTGATGGGATACGCTGATGATCATGGACTACATTCGTCATTCCGACCTGAGCACTGTGTTGAACGGTCTGCCATGTTTAACCTTGGAAGTGGTTTGTCTGCAGTTCAATCATGGACGAACTGAAACAAACTGAAGCTTAACCCAGGCAAAACTGAGTTCATTACGTTTGGCAATAAAAACAGCTATCAAAATGTAACTCTAGGTCTTTCACTGTGAGCGGCAGTCAGGTCGAAAAATCTTCCTCGATCAAATATCTTGACGTGCATTTGAATAAATCACTAACACTTTGCCAACAGATTCAAAGTAAATGTAAAACTGCACTTTTCAACTTTAGTAGGATTAAGAGTATCCGGAAGTATTTGTTCATTGACACGTGTAAAATTCTAGCCTCATTCCTCATTCTCTCTCACTTTGATTATGCAAATATTTTATACTATAATCTACCAGAGTGTGACATTCAGAAATTGCAACAAATTCAAAATATAACTGCAAAACTTGTTTTGCGTAAAAGGAAGTATGATAGTGCTTACGGAATGTTTACGTACACTACATTGGCTCCCAGTTACGGCACGTATAATGTATAAAATAGCACTGTACGTCTATAAATGTCTTAATAAACGTGCTCATTCATACCTCACTGATATGATCAGAATACGGACAGTTTGACAAGGCTTACGTTCTTCATCTGATGATATAGGCATTTTGCTCCACACTCCGTTGACTAAACGTAAAACCTTTAAAGATCGATCTTTCCCCGTGGCCGTTCCTGTTGTCTGGAATAAGTTGCCATCAGCACTTAGAAACATTCGGGACCAAGAACACTTCGAACGTGATCTCAAAACTCATTTATTTAGAGAATAGTTTAATTAATTTTACCTTTCAATTTGTACAGCGCCGCTGAATGTGGAAACATCACAGATAATGTGCGCTTTATAAGTCAATAAACATAAACAATCCTTTATGGATAAACGTAATATATTATAAAACGTAATATATTATCAAACGAAGAATGCAAAGATACAACAGTTTCAGGGTTTTTTTTTAAATGCAGTTCAAGCAAATATTTCTGGAGGAAAAAGAGTTTTGATTTTAACAGGTAAAGTATTCAAGAAATAAATGTATTTTGCCACTTACAGTTAAAAATAGAAGTCCTGTCCCGAACTGTGCGCTTATCTAAGCCTAATTGCGTGTAGGAATTGCGCGCACTTGCCATAGTGAATGGCATCCAGAGCACGGCAGGTTCTCCTGGTTACTAGTAGCAAACACAGACAATGTTTCTGCCAATGGCTGAAATATTGCTTGTGCACGGGACATATGTACATAATCTGATAGCCCTACTATGGTCATAACGCGTAGATTAACGCGCAGATCGACGTGCTATTTGTGCGCATTTCATGACAGGACTTCTGGTTTTAACTGTATCAGTAGCATTTAAATACTTTCGTGTTTTCATGTAATATTCACACCTTGTTTTCCCTAAATGTGTTTCAGAACATGTCGACAAAACGAAATTATTCTGGATGCAATGACACGGAAATATCTCTTCCGTCAAGTAAAAGTGACAGCGGTAACTGTAGTTTGATGAAAAGTAAGTATTTACGTAAATTATTTAAATGTACGAGTTTATTTTCACACGTAGACAGAGAAATGCTTGTTCAAGAGTAAATGTTAAGGAGCTATACAAGTCATGGGATTTTGTTTATTTTGAAATTCTCACCTCTGACATTCCTTAAATTCAAATTGAATATACACAAATCATACATCACAATGAAGGTTAATATGTATAGAACACAAAACACACGTGTAATTGTAACAGGAGGAGAGATAAGTGCGGGAGTCGGGGTTCGAACCATCGACCTCTAGCACATAAAGCGACCGATTTACCACGAGACTAAGAGATCCGGACCAACAAGGCTGGTTGGTAAATGGCCTTTATACCCGAAACAACCGCAGTGTCGCCTCCTCCTGTTCCATTGGGGAGCTTGTCCAATTATCAGCAGTAGGTGACACTGCGGGTGTTTCGACCGATCTGGGGAGGAACTTGGGTGAGATTCATGTGGTGAATCCCAAAAGAAGGAGAGAGTTGTGTAGCGGTCGAGGTATAAAGGCCACTTACTAACCAACCTTGTTGGTGCGGATCTCTTAGTCTCGTGGTAAATTGGTTGCTTTGTATGTAGAGATCGACGGCTCGAACCCCGGCTCCAGCACTTATCTCTCCTCCTTTTACATTTGGGGGGAGGGGGGAGGGGGCAGTCTTGTCTCAAGTCCAAGATGGAGTTGAAAAAATGATTGAGTTTGGCAGAAAACATTCAGCAAAACTCAAAGAAATTATTGTACCACCTATCGAGAATTGTTGGCAGTTGTGACTTTTGTCAAACATTTCAACTATTATTTGTGGGGTCTAAATTTCTTAGTTCGCACTGATCATGCTTCATTAATTTGGTTGAAAAAAAAAATTCTGAGGGTATGCTAGCAAGGTGGCTGTCTATTTTAGAGACCTATACATTTTAGGTAGAACACCGAAGAGGTGCTCTTCATGGAAATGCTTATGGATTGTCTCGTCGACCTTCTAGGCTTTGTTTCTAGATTGTGTTATATCAGAAAGTCTTGCTGGTGTTACAGGCAAAAGGGAAAATGGTGTAAGTTCCAAGATGGTTGCACCACTTTTGGCCCCTGGTACAAATGATGTGGTGGATTCTTATCCTTTGCATTCTAGTGCTGAGGATATCCCAGAAGTTAGTCATTACTGTTCTGCTGACGATTGTGATACCTCTGAGGAGTTGAATTCAGATAACTAATTGCAGGGAGATTTAGAGCCGAACTTCCGCTACATAATCAACTCATAGAGTCGACCGTAGGCACCAATGGTTCTTGGAAGTCTGCTACCGTATTCGTACCAGAACTGACAACAAAATAATAGTTCACGAGAAGAACTTGTGGCCTAATGCGCTTCACATATCCAAGAACAAAGCTAGGGTATCAAAATTTATCAAAACGCAGCGACAGAGCTTTTCAGTTTTTCGCAGCAGATAGAGTCGAGGTTCGCGGGGAATGGGAAAGGACAGCAGCGTCCTATTTTTAACTTCAGTGGGTGTGTTTTCAATTTTAACTGCAAACAATGAATTTAAAAGATTCAGAAATAAAAACTCACGTATTGTTCGCCACTTGTACAAGCTGTAGCAAGTGCGACTTCAGTCAATTATATTTCCACAAGTAGTCTCGATCTCAAGTTTACTCTGCTCATTTCTAATAACTGTCGTCCAAGAAACATGAATTTACATCCCATTACACCACTTATCATACAAGTACGTTCATAAACTTTCCAATTGTAGATCCTTCTCCTACTGAGTCCTAATCCTGTACAATGTGATCCAGTAAAATTTCATCATTAATAATCATTTGTAACATGCACAGCATGATGCAGTTGTAACACTGGTATTTGGTGATACAGGAACTCCCAACGCGACGGCACTTGTAACAAGTCATTTTCGAATTTGGTGATCTGGAAACTCCTAAAGTGACGTCATTCGTTCGAAATGACGTCACTAAAAACATTTCTGGATTCGACTACATTGTTTCAAGATAGATGGAATGTTGCAGTTAACCCTTAACAATGAAAGCTATTTTTTGTTCGGCATAATAAAATAATTAGAACGTTTTTTTTTCATGTTCTATCGGTCGATAGTACCTGAGTTTGTGTGATTTCAGTTAAAAACCTTCAGCAGCTTCGCTGCTTCAGGTTTTATTTCAGAAATCACACAAACTCAGGTTTTATCGACCGATAGAACATGAAGAGAAACGTTCTAATATTATAATATGATACGAATATGGGAAATGCAAAGCTGCCAGTGTATGTTTCTTTATCCAACACCACGAAAACAACTAAAACACTATGATCGTATTTTCTCGATTGCATCGCGATTGGGACCACTTACACATCAAATCGAGGAAATTTAATAAATACGATAGAAAGAGAGAATACAATGGGAGTGGAGTACGGGGGTGGGGCTGCAATCAATGACCAGATTGGAGTATTCCCAACGTCTCACAGTTTCCAACTCCGTCTTAAAGAGTATGCTCTTGATGTATGTTGATGAAGTGCACAATTTGTAGTTTTGAATGTTTTCAACATATTTTTGGTTATAACTGATAATACAAACACGTACCGAAATTGAAAAATTGATATTGTTATTAGTTTTCATGTAAGGTAATCACAGTGATGTTGGATGAAGTGAAAAGCTGTCAGTCACCAGGCGCCATCTATTGAAAGGAATTACCGTGTTGATTGACGTCGCAGCATCTTTTGGATGGGGGTAGGGCGGTCAGTGTGAGTTGCGCGTTGTTTTCGCTGACATTTCGGCCATCCAGTTCTTAAGAGATCAGTGACAACAGAACAAAATAGAAAAAAAAAACACACACACAGACAAAACTTGCAAAACGGTGGTGCGCACGCTATTCTGTAAACGTTGAGCCCACTGCACATCAAGCACATGTACTAACTATAGTGTGTGTGTGGGGGGGGGGGGGGGGGGGGGGGCGGGTGCATACTGATATTCGAAATCACTGTAAATATTTTTGACTCAACGTATCGTCACATTAAAATTAGATAAAGTGATTATTTATTTTATATATTCCCTATCTGGCATTCTTCTAAGATCAGATCAATATTGTTATTGTTCTGTGACAGATAAATGATCTCCAAGTCAGAACATTGTCTCAAAATTACAAGAATGGTCGCTACCCCTTCCCCATCATCCCATTAACACCAGAGGTCGCTTCTCCGGCCTAGTAACATGATATTTCATATTTCCATTAAGTAGGTTGACTTTTGAGTGAAGGTGTGGTAAAAAACAATCAATATTTTCAACGTGCAGTCCGAAGGCTGCACGTTGACAATATTAATTGGTCTACCTCCAAATAAAGAATATGGACTCTTCCCGTTGCTGCCATTAAACTGATATGGACGATACCACGAGGGTTCAAGGGGTACAAATAGGGATATCGTCTTCTATAATCAACTATTGTCTTTCCCATTTCAACAAAAACACAATTTATCCATTCCATGAAGTAGGGCTCGATTTGGGTTGTGTTGATTCGGAATGTTTCAAATTTTGTCGAAAGGTCGACATATTCTCACAATGCTGCCAAATGTATCCTCTTGAACTCTTCAAATATCATCAGGTATCCTGTACAGAAGAAGAGTGCAAGGAGGTTTCCGAAATTACAACATCAATTCTGTTCTGCAACCCTTCTCTTTCTTGACAGACATCCCCAAACAGATGAATCAAAGTTGAATACAACACTTGAATTGAGACGTGCAATATTGACGGAAGTAACTAGGTGCAAAATTTATTTATAATTTCAATAGCCATGAGATTCAATTCGAGATTCGATTCGTTTCGAAATTTGATTCGATTCGAAATCATCTTCCCGATTTGATTCGAACCGAATTTGCTATTTGCAGATCCCTACCATAAGGAACCACATGTGTATGGCTAATTTCGCATGCGGAGCAAAAGTGACACTCGATTACCATTAATGCATGATATATATCGCTATTGTGAAGTGATCTGGGTCGCTGTATCACGTCGAGTTGAGGAGGTCATATCGCCGGATCAAACGAAATGCCACCGTGATGCGACGACCCAGATCACTGTTGCGATCAAAGGTTTATTATATGACCTATAGTTCAACACTGCAACGCTAGCATTAACACTTCCCTAACCTCTTTTGTTCAATTGGATTGAAGTGAAAATGAAAATATTTTTGCTTACACTTATTTTTGAAATAGGTGCAAACTTCAGGGTAATCCCCCGATGGGCATGAATACGTAACAAAGTGAACAGTCCCTATATCGAGGTGTATTCAGCAAAGAAAAAAACACATTAGATGTGTAGAAGCTAAAAAGGCAACGTTTCCCTTGTAAATAAAATGAGGCAGGGTCAGTTACCAATATATGTGGTCCTAGAAATCTACAAAAAATTCATTATCCCAGTTATGATACATGGCTGTGATATCTGTGGGTATAAAAGCAATAAACGTATCGAAAAGTTAGAATTTTGTCCTAAAGCTTTAGAAGTCAACTGGGGATAGCTTTATATACGGTGCGCTAAGTTTATACCCAAATCGAGATTACAATAAAACTACGTTGTCTTACTTTCTGGGCTAAACTTGTTTCAGGTAAGGCGAGCAAATTTTCTGATCTCCTTTATTCACATCTATTTAATAGATACATCTTTGGAACGTATTCAAGTCCGTGGATTCTGAATATTATCTCACTCTTAAATAACATGGGTATGTCTGATATATGGATTAAACAGTACATAATCGATAGAAAGTGGTTTGAGCTTACAATAAAGCAAAGATTGTTCCATATTTATGAACAAGATTGGAGAGCAACTTTAAACACCTCCAGCAAATATGAGTTTTACTCCCTAATAAAGCCAAGGTTTTTTTTATGGAGGAACACCTTAAAAAACTCCAAAAGTCCCTTGCTACCCCACCTCTACAATTTAGAGTAAAAATCATAGATTGCCAATCGAAATAGGCAGCTGGTGGTCTATTGATAGATCTTTAAGAAAGTGTAACCTTTGTAACAGTGATATAGGTGATGAATATCACTACGCGCTTGTTTGTGAACAATTAAATGAAATACGGTGCTAAAACACCAGGTAGTACTTTTATTGCCACCGTAACATGTGTAAGCTACAGGTGTTATTCAACATAAAAAACCAAGATAATTAAAAACCTTGCCAAATTTATTAAAAATCTCAATTTAGTTCTGAAACCTTCTCGAGGCTGACCTCAGATTTCTCGTCCGATACACTTACTAGCAAATGAAAGTTAACTGGCTGTGTGCTGTATTGTGTTATAGCAGTCGGAACTGGTTAATTAAGAACAGGGGGAAGAAGACTCCTAATAATGCTAGAGCACGGCTTGCGTGTGGCTAAGTGTGATGTATGCGGAGTCGGGGGCTCCTTGAAGGGATCGAGCTTCGCTCGCACCAAACATGCATGCTGTCGATGACGGGTATACCTGGCTGGGCAGCGGGTTAACTGGCTGTGTGCTGTATGATGCTATTGCAGTCGGAACTGGTTAATTAAGAACAGAGAGAAGAAGACTCCTAATAATGCTAGAGCACGTCTTGCTTGTAGCTAAGTGTGGCTCCATGGTCGCTCGCAAGAAACATGGATGCCGCCGACGACGGGTATACCTGGCTGGGCCGCGGGTGAGAGGTTCCTCTTTTTAGCTAACAATAGTATCAGAAAATACCTAGTTGACGCAACTGAGTGTGTGTGTACATGTGCGGGGGGGGGGGGGGGGTATGAGGGACTTGTGTGTTTGTCTTTCGGCAGACATCCCCGAGCTCCCGCCACGTCCCAGACAGGAATACCCCCCCCCCCCTTTTATTTTTGGGTAAGGGGATTCTATCGCCTTGCCACTTTCGTGTGTTAATGCTCTGACATAAGATGGGAGGCTCGACTCGGGTAGATGCCATGTATGTTTAAATATATATTAAGCACACTACATGCGCAGTGACAATTCAATACCGTGTAATAATCATCCACATGCCTCACACCATCAATGCTTTGGTATGTCGTGCATGCCTCCACTTCTGACCCATATTTTATGGAAGATACGCATGGTTGGTCAGTTTATGCCACCAATGGGGGAAGGAAGAGGCCGGGAGATGGGGTGGATAGTTGTAATGACTTTTGTTAAGATTGCAGTAAATTCATATTTTAGTTTTCCACAAGTCAAGTTTACCAAAAGTAGGAAGCTTCGAGAGGATGTATGGCATACCCCTGTTTCGGAGGACCTAAAAGGTTCATGTATGGAAGTTGGAAAGGGGGGGGGGTGATAGAGGGAGAGGGGGGGAGGGGAAAGAGGGAGAGAGAGAGGGAGAAGGTAGATGACATAGATGGAGGGGGGGAGAGAGAGAGTGTGCGTGTTTATCATTGTGCTGCATTGCTGATTTATTGATAGTTAACCACCGCTTATTATTCTGCTCTATTGTTGACACTGCTGATATGTTTACCACCAAGGCCATGCCTTATTTCTTCATTATCTGTCAGTGTTCTGTTTTCTTTGTGTAGAACTTTATTTCCAAATGAAATAAAATACTGCGTTTTGATTGGATGAGAGGTACGGTGTAACTCGCAATCCACGGTGTGTTTTTTTACACCGTGGTTAACCACGGTGTAAAAACAAGAATACACAATAGCAGGCTATATGGCTAAAAGAAAGTACCAATTTTTAATTATTAATTCATACCTTCTGCTCAGTTATGTTAGAACAAAAATAAAAATACACGAAAGTTAATATGTATGTGCAATAAAATATTACAGAGATGGATGTCATTGGTTTACACCGGTTTGGGAACTCATACACCCTTTGGCTTTGCCTCAGGGTGTATGAGTTCCCAAACCGGTGTAAATTCCCATACTCCCTGGAAAACACAAGGATAACTAATAGTAACCCATTCATTTGGGACAAACAGGAGTCGACTAATGAATATAGCAATTTCTAGACAATTTTCGACTGACTATACAATCGTAATTGAACACCACGTCCAAACATAAAATTTCAAATTGTGGTTTTCTTGGCTAGGTAACTATCAGCGGTTGACAGCTAACTACCAGCAGTTGTCCGAGTAACCACATAACAAGCAACAACAGTACATTAATAGTTTATTAACAATCAATGGGATAATCTATAAAACTCCGAGCGTTTCATTGTCTGACAGATTTAAAATTTATTTATTGTGTTCAAAGTTGATTTCACCGCCGATAAGTATCACTTAGATTTATCATGCGACGCCCTTGCAATATAAAGTTCCATTTAACACCATTCAAAATTGATCAGCCTTTTGAAACTTTCCGAATAACCGCGACGATCTGAGAAACATTTAAAATGAAGCAAGCTAATGTAGAATAATTTGCGTTAACGCTACAACAGACAGGAACATTAATTCTTTATTGGGGTTTTACCGACACTTTCGACAACCAGGATTACCTTGCGTCGGAGGAAGCTGGAGTACACGAACAGAACCACCAAGCAGCGCCGAGCAACTGTCAGACTTCCCCAAGTACTAACTCCACATAAGCAGGGTTAGCATTGGTTGGAGGCAAGTGCACCACCGACATACAGTACGCCTTAGTACAGGGCACCACCATGTCCCCACGTTCGCAATCGACGTAGTTATCCCTGACGTGGTTTGAAGCGTGGATCTTTTTTTCTAAAGTCTAATATCGTAACCAATGAACTATAATTGGAACATTATCTGGGATCCTCAATCAGTATGATGAGACACTGCTACGTAAAATTCAAGAGTATACATATATAGGACGCGAAGTGTGTTTGAAGTATTTTATTATTTTTTTATTTATTGGTATTTAAGTTCACATACTTATGCACAATGGCTAATCATGACCGTGACAGTTTTACGGGTGGGGGGAGCCGGAGTACCCGGAGAGAACCACCGAGCAACGACGAGTAGCTGCCAGCGCCCCAACATCGTAACTCCGCACCTCAGCACACGCAGGGTTAGATTGGTTGAAGACATGCACACCATCGACGTGCAGTACACCTTAGTACACGGCGTCACCGTGCCCCCGTGTGAACAATCAGGATTAAGTACCTTGCCCAAGGACAGAACGCAGGAGTTCGAATCGATCGCTCAGACGTTCACCCATCCGATAACTAACCGGGCTCGACGTGTTGCTTAACTTCGGTGATCTGAGTGTGTTTGAATCGGTGGTTGTTTTACATAAAGAGTTGGAATGGCGTAGTCATATATCGCGAGAGCCGTAGTCTCGAGCGAAATATGATTACGCCATTCTAACCGATTCAAACACACATCGCGTTCCGTGTTTATTACACATCACACGCAATAAAATTTCATTTAAATAAACAAATTTCAATGTTTAAACCCAGAGGTGAAGAGTCCGTTTGTTTTGTTTGAAGCTGTACTGATCAAATGGATCGATAAACAATCAAAACAACGTTTTGGAAACCAGTCTAAATTGCATTCGTGATCTTTTCTATTGGGCGTGTTTGTTGAAATTCGTAACGCTGTTTTTCTTCGTCTAGTGTCCGTTCACGCCAAACCATTTAGTGGCAATTACTATTATTAAAAATATAAGTACAAATTTGGGTAGGTCTGCAAAAGAGCTGGGAGAAACTTTTTAAAAAGAAGTTCGAAGCATGCCAAGATGTCCAAAGATTTACCGGAATAAAGTTGACCAACTAAATTTAGATATAACGGGATCTGCAGACGAGACAGTCACGGGACTGGCTTAATGCTGTGGTTGGAAATTATTGTTTTTTTTTAACTATTATCTCATTTTTTGTTTAACTAATTTTTTTGTGAACCGACTTTATTTTGTTTCAGACGTTTTCATGTTCACACTACGCGGCAGACGATCGATAATTGTATAACAAAATTTGGAAACTTTTCGAAGTATAACTAATGACTCGACAGGAAAGGAACCAGTATAAACGGTGCTGGGAAAAAAGGTTCCGGCTTGTACATCACCAGTTGAATACAGAAACATTTATGACATATAGGAGATTCTGTTAAATATAATTTTAAAGCATAATACACAAAGCGGCCCTTGAGTGCAACAAAGCGCCATCTGCAATATTGAAGTATTGCAGTCTGTACATTGCTGTACACGAGAGAATATGATTTAACTACTATTAACAAACAATAATTATACCCGTACAACGATCTGAATAAAATCAGCATTGTATGTTTTTTTTCATTTTTTGTCTCAAAAATAATAGCTTGTGACCCCTAATTGCAATTCGTATCATACGCGTTCCATTGAGTGGTCATATGATATGTGTTTAGTGGTGGCTGGAGGTCGCAGGAAACCTCAGGCAGGAATTTAACCCTTTGATACTTCTGTACGTCTCATTATATACGAAATTAAATAGTGCGTCGATACTTTGCACTGCAAAAAATATAGGTTTTCTTTAGAACCAAAACTGGTTCTAATCTTGTCACTGAGATGGAACCAGTTTTGTTTAAACAGTCTTTATTTCAAATTAAATATATTTATAAAGATTAACATTAAATATTAACAGACTTAAACATATATTGAGGAGGTTTCAGCCGTAAGTTTTGAGCTCATACGAGGTTGTCTCAAATCATTATTAGGCAAAGGAGATATGAACAGTTGGCAGATCGAATCAGTTCTGGTTCTATACAGAACCAAAACTGGTTCGATATGCCAACTGTTCATATCTCCTTTGTTTCAAAATGTTTGGCGACTGCGTTGAATAAGCTTCAAGTGCTGAATCTACTTCAGTTCATGTAATATTCTGTTAAAATTGATGTTTATCTTGGTAAATTTATTTGATTTGAAATAAATATTGTTTATCCAGAGCTGGTTCCATCCCAGGGACAATATTAGAACCAGTTTTGGTTCTAAAGAGAACCTATATTTTTTGCAGTGTGTGGTCATTTGTTTTGTTACTAGTTTTCTATTTTTTTAAATTTTAACCTCAATTCCTGTTTTCTCCCGAATAGTGCACAGTGACAACAGTTGGGCCAAATGCTAACGTACCTTAAAATACTAATATAGTCCTGCTGTCAAGACTTCTTAACTGGTTGAGTGCTAGAAGCCATTATCAGGACTTTCAAAAAATGAGGATACCAGAGCAAATGTTAGCACTTTTCTTGCTTATATTTCATATTCAATCAAACACAAATAATATTTTATGTTCATATAAATTTGTTTTATTGGACACTCTCCAATAATCTGTAATAAAACTAGTTTTGAACAACAAATTCAGACCACCAAAAATAATCTAGCCCTCAACCTGATAATCACTAATGTGAAAAATATCTTATTATTTGTACTTTCCGACGTTTGACGTCACATTTTGAAAAACGTTCAAGAAACTCCCAGTGAAGTTTGGACGTCAGGATAATTAAAGCCTCAACGGATTAATAGGGTCGTGGGACACTTAACGTAGTGGACTGACTATGGTTCGTCCCGGAGGGAGAAATGTTTTAAATTGGTGCTAAAATCCCTTCTTCCCGATAATTAGCGTGGCATCAGTTGTCCATGAGCAAATGGGCAGTTAATGGTCGGACGGTGTGATAATTGAATACGCAACCAATTCATAAGTATTTATTGCGGAACAGCAACACGATAATATATACGCATGTTAGTCGAATAATACCAAATGAGCCACCCTAGGGACAGCGTTAAGGCTTTCAGCCGAGCTACCACTGTATGTGAGTGAGAGAAACAAGTAAATTTTTCAGTTTTTCCATTAAATTTGTTAATGCAGTTTTAACTTTTTCATGTTAACTGAGGGCTTAGTTTTTAATCGATGGATGAATTGTGTCCAAGTCTAAAAGGTGTCCAAGTGTGTCTAATAACAGAGAAAGGATTATTAGTTACCAAACCACCTGTTTTTTTTTCATGAAAGAACACAGCTCGTCCTGTGCATTGAGTGACACCAAACTACACAGATGTTACAACGCGTGACAGGTTATTACTTACACCCTTTCCTTTGTCCAGTCAACAAAATGCCGGTCTCCGGTATACTCAGTTGACCAGAGGTATGCAAGCTACGCCCATTGAACAGCCGGTCTATTGTTTTATCAGGTACTTAACCATTTAAAGATTGATGGTCTATTTCATATCAGCCCATTAGTAGCAAATGGAAGCGTCCATATTCATTATATGTGGAAAGACCAATTAATATGTTCAACGTGCAGCTCTGGATCCTAAAAATGTTGATTGGTCGACACCACACATTCACTTTGCAGCCATCTTCCTTAATGCAATTATGGCGTATGATGTTCCTGGCTCGGAAAAAAATGATTACAATTGTTTGCAACCTACAATAGAGTCAGATTTTTACATCTTTTCCAAATGACTCTGCAGTTTTCGGAACACCCAAAATAACAAGTAGAAATATAAGAGAGAAAAACATATTGCCTTCTATGACCTTTCGACATCCCGAGTCGGGATCATCCAGCATTGAAATGAACTTAACCACGGTAGCGTGATGTGTGAGTTATACGCCACAGTGAGTACAATAGAAACACTGATCCTTCATTTAAAACCAATATGGAAACAACTTAAAGTTCAGTGATTTCAGAAAATTAATGGTCCACTTTCATTGGACAGTGGGAAAGAAGATGGACTATCCTGAATATTTAGCTCGCCTGACTGAATATCAGGATGAGACATAGTAATAACTCACCGCTCGTCGTCCGTCGATCGTCGTCCGTCTTCCGTGAACCTGCCACCTCTTAACCCTTTACCTAACATGAAAAGCAGACGACACTTGCAAAACAAATTCTTGAATAACTATTTTTTTTTTCATTTTTTGTCACAAAAACGTAGGGTGTGATTCTTTGATGGAACGAGCTCGACGAGCTCGTACTAACCAGGTGTCATAACCTATGTTTTTGGGACAAATAATGAAAACAAATAATGAAAATTAATTGGCGATTTTTGAGAATAACGCTGGCCGGATTTGGTCGTTACGTTGGGTAAAGGGCTAAACCGCTAGACCTACTTTAGTTAAATCTGAGGTGCTTGCTTGCTCTAACATCGCATTTTTTCAAATCAACTTTCCAATTGGGAAAATCCTTCATTTTTTAAAAATCTTCTTCTCTTGAACCAGTGGGTACAATGTTTTGATATTTTGTATGGAGCTTCCTCTTGGGGTGTAGAATCAAATTTGCTCAAAGTTCGCGCAGCAATGTTTGCCTTTGTAATGGAAGGGGCTATATTTTGGCCTTGCCCCAAATTTCTATTTTCTAAACCAATGCTCCGATTTGAATCAAATTTGGTATGCAGTATTATTGAGTAGTAAGTTCTTGACTCAGACAAACCCCAAAATAATGTGGTCCCGTAGGATCCCCAGGAGCTAAAATTAGAAATATTTTCAAACGCTCATATTTTCCAAACAACGTGAAACAGAGACCTGTTATTTGGCATGAAGGATCCGTAAGACCAGTCGAATAGAATGGTAAAAAATAGTTGCCATCGCCTGTGTCAGTGTGTTATGTGTGTGTGTATGTGTGGGGGTGGGGGTGGGGGGGGGGGGGGGGTGGTCGAAAAAATGCTGTGTAAGCATACTTGCAGATGCAAAAAAAAAAAATTAAAAATTTCTCCAGAACCACTGATCATAATTTTTTTTATATTTGGTAGACAGCATCCATGGGGAAGGGGTTGGGGGGCAGATACAAGAAGCCCCTTGTTCACAGCTGGGCTCAACACAAGAAGCCCAAGTTTTAACTTAGGGCAATATGGGGAATAATCTTTAAAGATTTTCTTCAGAACCAGCAGGTAGAATCTTTTAATGTTTGGTATACATCAAGATTGTTCAAATCAAGACCCTCGGATAATATTTGGTCTTCCTACGGAAGACCGAGTTTTAAATTAGTGCAATGAGGGCACGGAGATAATTTTTAACAATCTTCTTCTTTAGATCCACAAGTCAGAATGCTTCCAAATTGGTATACAGCATCTTTTAGGGAGGTGGGGGTTATATTCAAGATTGTTGAAAGCAGTACCTGGGTTAATATTTGAGTTTTCTATGGGAGCCCCAATTTTAACTTACTGCAATGTGGATAAATGTCTTTAAAATCGTCTTCTTCAGATCTACCAGTCAGATTGCTTTCATATTTGGTATACAACATCTCTAGTGGGAGTCAAATTCAAGTTTGTTCAAATCCAGTACATAATTTAATATTTGGGCTTCCGTGGGCTTTGTCCCCGAATTTCAACTTACTAGAATGTGAGGAAATTTCCTTAAAAATCTTCTTCTTCAGATGGTATATGTGGTAGCATCCCAATACTGGAAAAACATCATCTGGCATGGACAACAGAGTTAAAAATAATAACAATTAACGTAATTCCTCTGTTGTGTTAACTATCCATACACGGTAATTAAATCCTTCTTTAAACAAGGCTGTTCAGGTGAGCGCCTCAGGCCCAATCGGGCCTCTTGTTTGATGCGTTCACTAACATCCCATATACAACAGGAACTCTAATCTCTATAGTTAGAGAAATCAAGCATACAATTCTGGGAATTCTCTTTGAAATCTTATATTTATTAAAATGTCACTTAGAATATCTGCACACGACCGTAACGTCATGGGCACCTCGATTGAGACATGTGAGTCTATAGGCAAACTACGACGATCATTAAATACGAGGTCATAATAACACTCTTATCTCATTTAACCCTTTACCTAACATGAAAAGCAGACGATACTTGCAAAACAAATTTATGAATAACTAATTATTCTCATTTTTGTCTCAAAACATAGGTTATGACCTCTCGATGAGCTCGTTCCAAACAGGGGTCATAACCTACTTTTTGAGACAAAAAATAATGAAAATTAATCGGCGATTTTTGTGAATAGCGCTGGCCAGTTTTGGCCGTTATGTTGGGTTAAGGGTTAAGCTGTGGTGGTACACATGTGAATAGAAATAAAATAGGAATATTTTAATTGCTGTGTTTTACTTTTCGCAAATCCATTATTTCCTCCTTCACAAATTGCCATATTTTACCCTCTGCCTCGCTGTTCTCTTTCCACAGCCCCCCCCCCCCCCCCCCCCCCCACGAGGTCAATAATCAAATGCAAAGAATAACTATTTTTTTTTTATTTGTTTTTCTCAAAAACATAGATGATGACCCCTCATTGGAACGAGCTCGTCGAGTTCGTTCCAATGAGGGGTCATAACCTATGTTTTGGAGACAAAAAATCTAAAAAATAATGTAAATTATTTGGTGACTTTAGAGAATAACGCTGGCCGAGTTGGGCAATTACGTTGGGTAAAGGGTTAAAAGTCGTGGACGTGGGTTGTTCTGTATCAAAGAGAGCAAATTTGTACAATAAAATTATCCATGTTTGTACGCGATTCTTCGAATTACGAAAAAACTCTCCTCGGTCAATCACATGTACGCAAACGGAAATTATCACTACTTGGTTGAGGACTAGATTATTTTGGGTAGTCTGAATTAGTTGTTAAAAATTTATTATTACAGATTATTGGAGACTGCCCACTGACACTTTCCAGTAATTTGTAACAGAGCGAATTTATACAAACAAAATATTTGCATTTGACTGAATTTGAAACATGAAGAAGGAAAACGTTGCACTTGCACTGGTACCCTCATTTTTCGGAAAGCTCCGATAGTGACTTATGGCACTCACTGATTGAATAAAATTGAAGTAATTGAAGTATTGTACATAACATATTCATGAAATGTCCAGTTGATGAGAACTAAGTAAATGCAATGAATGTTTTAATTACCAGATAGTTTAAGTTATCTTCTAAATGATGTGTTTATGTTTGTTGATGTTTGTTTCAGTCACAGGTACAGAATTCTGCCCAGAAGGTTTCAACAGTCTTGATATACCTTCTGTTTGCTTCAAAAAAATAGACAGTCAGACTTTCGATCACGAAGCAGCCGTAAAAGAATGTGACAAATATTCTACAGATAAGCTGGATGCTCATCTACTGACAGTAGACTCAGATGATATGTACAATAGACTGAAGCAAATGTTTGCTGGTAGTAAGTGAAAGCTATCTTCCTAAAATAATCCTAAATTAGTACAATACATCCTCAGAAATCAAAATTGGAATCTTGACTCCTACAAAGTGGCCAGTCTTGCTGACACACACCACCGAACATTGTTTTTCCAATTAGGCCCTCATTTCAAATATCCTGTTTAAGAGAATTAATATACGTTGGTGGGAGAAAAACCTCTCAATGATTGTTTCGGGAAGATATTACCCTCTCGGCAAGTGATTTACTCTAGACACCCGAAAGGCATGTGATTGCAATCGATATCCTGATTCACAAATAACAGGTGCTCTGCCAGGCGGGGGCTATGTCCCCCGATGTCTAGTTCTTACGCTGTATATATTTCCAGACAACAAATTTTCAAAGTTGATAAAATGGAAAAAGGGCCATGCTGAGCCAAAATGATCGGATAGAACCTTGACCTACATATTCATGAGACAAACTTATGTACCGAATTGGGTGTTTATTCAATAACTCAAAGTGAAGTTATCAGCCGGACATCCAATTTTCAAAGTCCAAAAAAAAAATGGAAAAAGGGCCATAACTCGGCAAAACTTGGTCGACCTGAACCCAAATTCGCACTTGACCAACCTATTCTTGAGACAAACTCATATACCAAATTTGGCTTTAATTCGATCAACCAACTAAAGTTGCCCGGACAACTAACTTTCGAAGTCGAAAAAATGAAAAAAATGGACATAACGCAGCGACAATTTGTCAAACCAAACCCAAATTCCAGCTTGACCAGAGTATTCTTAAGATAAACTTATATACAAAATTTGGTGTTGATTTGATAATTTAAACTAACGTTATCATCCGGACAACAAATTTCCAAAGTTGCAAAAAGGGTCGAAAAAGGGCACAACTCCAACATATATTATCGAATCGAACCAGATTCGAAATTCACCATCCCATTGGGGTAGGAGACATACATACCAAAGTTGGTTTTTATTCGAGGACTCAAACTTCAGTTATCACTTCGGACGCACGGACGTACGGACGCACGTACACAGACGCAGGCACGCACAAATGCACGGCACGGACGGACGGACGAAGCTGATTACAATAGTTCTCCGATCACATGTTGGGGGACAAAAATGGCAAACTCATCGCATGCATAATCATATCTATTTCGTTTAACCCCTTCGAAGTTGCAAAACGTTTCAAACGTTTGTAAACATTGACGAATTGGCCTACCAAATCAGCAGCACATATTCAAACATCGCCATACAAATTCCGACAAGATGTCGAAAGCTATCGCGTACCAGATAAACCCAGTTACTTGGGATGAAGCTTAAGATGAGTTAATTGTTGCGTTCTGTTGTTGAAATCGAGCAAACAGGGCATCTCTAAGGAATCACAATTTGAGAGGCAATTTGTGAAATTCGTTATCTAAAATCGATCTGAACCAAACTTTACCGAAACACAGATCGATTTTACTAAAAAGGGGGTTCAAAAACCGCAAATCAACGCGTGTCGACTTGCTGTTTTTCTCGAGCTCTCTAGCCACCAATCTGATTCTATTATGTTGTTATGGGTTGTTTGTTTACAGCACGTGGAGAGTGGATTGTAACAAAATCACCCACGGAGTGGAGTTATCATCCAAACAAAAACTCCATACGGACAAAAAACACAAGAAATGTTTCAACCAATGGACCTCCGGGTTCAACCCGAAGGTCCATTGGCTGGAACATTTCTTGTACTCGTTATGCTTTGCAACAAATTTGCAATTATTGCTTGAGTGGTATGGTCACTCTGCGGGTGATTTGGTGATAATACACACTACACGTACTGTACATAATTTTCGTGGAGTTGATGCCCAGACGACCGTTGATACAATGTGGTGTTCCTTTATTCACAAATATATACAGGTTTTGTTTTGTGATGCATTTTGGGATATTTCAATCAATAACTATCTAATTTTTTCTTGAAAACGTCAAGATATTAACACAGTTGATAGAACTACGGAATGTGGCAATAAACCAACAGTTCGGGTGAGTCCTCATCCA
The DNA here is from genome assembly GCA_031216915.1 of Pictodentalium vernedei. Taxonomy (NCBI): domain Eukaryota; kingdom Metazoa; phylum Mollusca; class Scaphopoda; order Dentaliida; family Dentaliidae; genus Pictodentalium; species Pictodentalium vernedei. The sequence continues at coordinate 465,485,862 of CM062290.1, forward strand.
TAATGCTAATGCCATCAAAGTTTGGATGAAATCAAGTCTCAACTGAGAAATATTTATTGCGTTGCTTATTTATTGGGTTTCTTTGATTCAGTCGGTTCGCTTTTCCGACCAACTGGAATATTTCAGTCGATTGAATCTAAACATAGGCGAAGATCACACCGCTCAGTCAACCACCTGGGTGATCAAATATGTTCAGGAAGCATAAAAGCGATTAATGTTGATTGTACGGATCGGGTATTCTGAGTGTTGTAGAAAAAACAACACTTTGACAAAATGCATTGTGAACTCCATACAGAATATTAGTCCACTCACTGACCACATTTTTGTGTTTTTATTGGGGCTTACCGACACTCTCAATAGCCGGCGTTATATCGTGTCTGACAGTTTGCCATATGGACAAAGACGAAGCATCCGGAGAGAACCACTGAGGAACTGTCAGACCACTCATCATGTCATCAGAACGCTCTTGTAGTGCATAAAGGTCGGAAATTTCACGCAAAAACATAAAGACTTATGCAATAAACAGTTTTCAAAATAACGACAGATGACGTTGTAAATACCAGAACAAAATTGTGACAAGACTGAAAAAGCAGTAAATTCGAAAATTGACTAAGAATACGTCTTTTTCGCAAATTTGAATACTGAAGGCGATTTGGTCGTTTCTTCTCCAAATTCAGAATTTTGAGATTTTATGATACCTCCAATTCTTCATCCACCCTTGCCGTCGAATGAAAAGACAGCCTGCAAAGAATGAATCTGTATGTCCAAAACGAAACATACAATGGCGGAACACAATTGTGACGATTTGTTGGCTTAAATTTTTTAAAAGTGGTTCTCTGCATCACTTTACAATCTTGCTTCATTGCAGTAAACCTAAACATTTGTCTCCCACTATGAGGCGGAAAACCAGGGTTCAGCACTATAACACTTTTACAATTGCATTTTCTAGAATTGTATTTTTAGTTATGACATTAAATAGGTTGAAATGAATCATTAGCATTTCTAAAGACGTGGCAATTTACCAGTTGGCAAATTGCCATTTCTTTTAAAGTACTAATGATTGCTTTTAGTCAGTTATATTAATAAATACAAGATACAATTCTAGAAAATAAAATTGTAAAGGTTTATAATATTCTTCCCAGGATGGATTTAAACGATTTCGAAGTTCAAACACAGAAGAACTGTTTCTCTTTTCTGGCATAGTAGTCCGGTCGATCTAGGCGAAAATGGGCACCTACCCGGAAAAAAAGCAACGCGCTCAAGTTGGTATCGTTGGAAAGAGCGGAAGTCGCCCAACAACATATCCAAAATCCTTCAAAATCCGCTTTGGGGAAATGTTTTTATGGATGTTTCAAAAAGGGTTAGTACTTTGTACTATTCTCTATAGGATTGGGAAATCGATATGTTGCGTCAGTTTTCTTTAGTCTTATTTTGCCAATAATATACTCATCAAATATGGTCCGCGGTATGTCAAGGCGTCCATAACATAATGTAATATAATTGTATTATGCCAGTACTACCTGTAGATGATACAATTAATAAAGATCATATTTGGTCGAGAAATCTTTAACCCTTTACCCAACGCATACGATATCAAAATTTATTATTTTAAATATCATATTTTGAAATTTTTCAAAAACTTTCAACAGAACCATATCATGTGACCCCTCGTTGGAACGAGCTCGTTGAGCTCGTTCCAACGAGGGGTCACATGATATGGTTTTGTTGAATTTTTTTGAAAAATAATATATTTTCAACTGCTGAATTTGCATATTACGCGGGCGGATACGGCCGATTCGTTGGGTAAAGGGTTAACTGCTAAACTGTGGTTGCAGTATCTTGAGTATGTGCAAATTCTCAAAATGTTTATTCGAGCTGAGAGATCTGGGGATTGGAATTTGCACCTCTTTGCAACTCAAAATATGCTGAATTTATTCGCGGCAACAGGACATATTAATTATGCCAAAAGCTGCCGCCTTTATCTTCAAATGATGCTGGAACTATTCGACAAGCACCCTCATTTGTACAAATGTTTCATAAATGGCCTACACGTTATTAGAAGAAGTGAGAGATTTTGGGCTTGTCTCTCCAGTGACCTTGTTATCGAACAGGTCCTCATGCGATCACTCAAAAGGCGTGGTGGAATGACCAGGGGTATGGGGTATCCCGGAATCTCTTCGCATCTAGTGGGTATATAGCATGCACAAGTGTGCAGAGGTTCATGACGCAATGACGCGCTTCACGGATACCCACCAAGATAGCAAACAACATGCCGAATTAAGCCGTGCAAGGTGCAACCGTGATTCTGTGGATTTAGAGAGCATTGCGAATTGGTTTCACATACATGAACCATTTGATCCAAATGACCCATCTCTGCGTTCCTTATCCTCAGGTTTGACAGCGGGAACGGTCGATAATATCAACTGTGAGCAGGCAGAAATTGTTGGTGCTGCTATACAGAAGAAACTTGATAATCTTTGTATCCCCGATGCATCAAGCAAGAGAAGAGATCAGGTTAAAACTTTAGACGAATTGCAACAAGGTGTCAAAATAGACAACCACAGGGTTCAGATAGATCTGAACATTCTTTTCTCTCGACTACTTGCCATCGCTCAGAGGGAAGACGATATCGCAAGTTATTTCAGTTACGGGCTGACAGTTATACCAACATCCTTATTCAAGGACAATGCACTCCGAAAGCCCGTAAAAGCAAAGACAGCAAACGATTTAGCAACAGGTATAAAACTGACTCAGGTCCCAAGTGATGCATTGATTGTTGTTGATGGCGGTTCATTTCTTCATCGGATGAAATGGCCAAAATGTGGAACATACAAAGATTTAGCTTCCACATATGTAGATCATGCCCGACAAATATACGGTGAATGTTGCATGTTTTTTGATGGCTACATGCATGGTCCTAGTACTAAAGATCAAGAGCATAGACGTCGAACTGGGAAGACATGTTCAGATATTCACTTAGTTGATAAAATGGCAATCTCTTCAAATCAGCAAACTTTCCTCTCGAATGAAAATAATATGCATCAATTTATAAAGCTACTCAGTCAAGCTTTCGTAGCTGATGGACAGGAAGAACACAACAGTTCTGGTGACGCAGATACCTCCATTTTTGGCGTGCTATCGAGCTTGCGTCTGTTGGGAAGGAGGTGGTAGATTTTTGTGACGATACAGACGTGTTAGTACTTCTGATATATCATTGGAATGCAAAAATGGGGCAGATTTGTTTTAAGACTAGTGCTGGAGATGCCCACAAAGGTGGGAATTCGTTGGAAATTACTGACCTTGTGAAAACATCCGGCATATTAATCAAGACCAATATTCTGTTCCTTCACTCCTGGGGTTGCTGTGACACAATGTCGGCAGTATATGGTCACGGTAAATCCTCTCTCATGAAGATGATCGCCAAATCCTCAGACATTCAATAGGCAGCTTCGGTTATTAGTAATGTTGTTTCATCTCCTGACTAAGTTGGTGCAACGGGTATCAAGCTGATTGTTGTAATGTATTCAGGTAAAGCAGATAGCTAAAACAACCTGAGACATGTTAGGTTCATGGAAATGCTTTCATCGTGCAAAACCGCCATTGAACCCCAGAAACTCCCACCGACAGAGCGGCATATTTTCACAGCTCTCGTGTCCATTTACAGGTAGTGACATGGATGCATCTAGGGGAGGTCGATCTTGGGCCTAGGAAGTGGGATTGTGAGCTACGCGGTTCAGAGCTTACTCCAATTATGACTGATATTGAGGCCGCACCGGACAGTATGCTGAAGTTTGTAAGGTGCAACTGCTAAATGACATCAAAGAGTCCGTGCAAAAACAACTTGTGCTCATGCCGGAAAAATGGTCTAAAGTGCGTTATTGCTTGCTGAAATTGTCGCGGCGAGAGCTGCCAAAACGCAGAAGACGTAAAACTTGATGACGAGATCGGGTGTTAAACAATGTTTTGCTCTCAACTTGCATCTTATTTGTATTGAGAATGTTACTCTCATTTTTTTGGAGTTTTTGAAAAAAAAAATTTGGGACTTTTGGGGGGTATTTTCGTCATAGATAGTAGTATGTCAGGTACATTTGAGGGCCCATTGGCAGGACCCCGCAGGGGACCTCGGAAGGAAAGCAGTAGTATGTCAGGGGCTTTTCGAGGGTAGTTTGCAGGACCCCGCAGGGGGACCTCGGAAGGGAAGCAGTAGTATGTCAGGTACATTTGAGGGCCCATTGGCAGGACCCCGCAGGGGGACCTCGGAAGGGCAGCAGTAGTATGTCAGGGGCTTTTCGAGGGTAGTTTGCAGGACCCCGCAGGGGGACCTCGGAAGGGAAGCAGTAGTATGTCAGGTACATTTGAGGGAATATTGGCAGGACCCCGCAGGGGACCTCGGAAGGGAAGCAGTAGTATGTCAGGTACATTTGAGGGAATATTGGCAGGACCCCGCAGGGGACCTCGGAAGGGAAGCAGTAGTATGTCAGGAACATTTGAGGGAATATTGGCAGGACCCCGCAGGGGACCTCGGAAGGGAAGCAGTAGTATGTCAGGTACATTTGAGGGAATATTGGCAGGACCCCGCAGGGGACCTCGGAAGGGAAGCAGTAGTATGTCAGGTACATTTGAGGGCCCATTGGCAGGACCCCGCAGGGGGACCTCGGAAGGAAGCAGTACTATGTCAGGGGCTTTTCGAGGGTAGTTTGCAGGACCCCGCAGGGGGACCTCGGAAGGGAAGCAGTAGTATGTCAGGTACATTTGAGGGAATATTGGCAGGACCCCGCAGGGGACCTCGGAAGGGAAGCAGTAGTACGTCAGGTACATTTGAGGGAATATTGGCAGGACCCCGCAGGGGACCTCGGAAGGGAAGCAGTAGTATGTCAGGTACATTTGAGGGAATATTGGCAGGACCCCGCAGGGGACCTCGGAAGGGAAGCAGTAGTATGTCAGGTACATTTGAGGGAATATTGGCAGGACCCCGCAGGGGACCTCGGAAGGGAAGCAGTAGTATGTCAGGTACATTTGAGGGAATATTGGCAGGACCCCGCAGGGGACCTCGGAAGGGAAGCAGTAGTATGTCAGGTACATTTGAGGGAATATTGGCAGGACCCCGCAGGGGACCTCGGAAGGGAAGCAGTAGTATGTCAGGTACATTTGAGGGAATATTGGCAGGACCCCGCAGGGGACCTCGGAAGGGAAGCAGTAGTATGTCAGGTACATTTGAGGGAATATTGGCAGGACCCCGCAGGGGACCTCGGAAGGGAAGCAGTAGTATGTCAGGTACATTTGAGGGCCCATTGGCAGGACCCCGCAGGGGGACCTCGGAAGGGAAGCAGTAGTATGTCAGGTACATTTGAGGGAATATTGGCAGGACCCCGCAGGGGACCTCGGAAGGGAAGCAGTAGTATGTCAGGTACATTTGAGGGCCCATTGGCAGGACCCCGCAGGGGGACCTCGGAAGTGAAGCAGTACTATGTCAGGGGCTTTTCGAGGGTAGTTTGCAGGACCCCGCAGGGGACCTCGGAAGGGAAGCAGTAGTATGTCAGGTACATTTGAGGGAATATTGGCAGGACCCCGCAGGGGACCTCGGAAGGGAAGCAGTAGTATGTCAGGTACATTTGAGGGAATTTTGGCAGGACCCCGCAGGGGACCTCGGAAGGGAAGCAGTAGTATGTCAGGTACATTTGAGGGAATATTGGCAGGACCCCGCAGGGGACCTCGGAAGGGAAGCAGTAGTATGTCAGGTACATTTGAGGGCCCATTGGCAGGACCCCGCAGGGGGACCTCGGAAGGGAAGCAGTACTATGTCAGGGGTTTTTCGAGGGTAGTTTGCAGGACCCCGCAGGGGGACCTCGGAAGGGAAGCAGTAGTATGTCAGGTACATTTGAGGGAATATTGGCAGGACCCCGCAGGGGACCTCGGAAGGGAAGCAGTAGTATGTCAGGTACATTTGAGGGAATATTGGCAGGACCCCGCAGGGGACCTCGGAAGGGAAGCAGTAGTATGTCATGTGGTTTTGAGGGAATATTTGGGGGACCCCGCAGGGGGAGCGTTGAAGAGAGAGCCAGAGGGGAAGTGAAGTAGGAGGAGATGTCGAGATCCAGTTGTAGAAACCAGAGGTTTTTACAACAATTAGCCTCTAGTCCCCACCAACCCCAAATAGTCCCCACCAGACCCCACTACTTCCCACCAATCCTCAAATCACCAAAAAAAAAAACAAACAAACCCGACGATATGTGATATGGATTCTTCAAGAATATTTTGCAGCATGTAGTGCAATAGGACCGCCATACCTTTCACATAGCCTTCATGGCCTCATACGACTAAAACAGCCCTACTTACGGAATCCCTTTTTAAGAATCCCTTTTTGGAATCCCTTTTTTGTGAAATGAGTCTAAGAGTCATTCGAGGAGTCACTCGAACGAGCAATTGCTCGTTGGCTCATTTGCTCGATTGGATTCGAGTCGTTCGAGCAATATATGCGAGTCACTCGAGGTAAGACGGAATCCCACTTATGGAATCCCTTTTGGGGAATCCCATTTGTGGAATCCCTTTTTCGAAAACGGCTGTGGCTATGGAATCCCTTTTTCTTGAAATGAGTCTAAGAGTCGTTCGAGGAGTCACTCGAACGAGCAATTGCTCGTTGGCTCATTTGCTCGATGGGATTCGAGTCGTTCGAGCAATATATGCGAGTCACTCGAAGTAAAACGGAATCCCACTGATGGAATCCCTTTTGTGGAATCTCATTTGTGGAATCCCTTTTTCGAAAACGGCTGGGGCTATGAATCCCATTTTTCTGAAATGAGTCTAAGAGTCGTTCGAGGAGTCACTCGAACGAGCAATTGCTCGTTGGCTCATTTGCTCGATGGGATTCGAGTCTTTCGAGCAATAGTTGCGAGTCACTCGAGGTAAGACGGAATCCCACTTTTGGAATCCCTTTTTGGAATCCCATTAATGGAATCCCTTTTTTCGAAAACGCCTATGGCTATGGAATCCCTTTTTTCTGAAATGAGTCTAAGGGTCGTTCGAGGAGTCACTCGAACGAGCAATTGCTCGTTGGCTCATTTGCTCGATGGGATTCGAGTCGTTCGAGCAATATGCCGAGTCACTCGATCGAGCAATTACTGTAAAGCTCATTTGCTCGATGGGATTCGAGTCATTTGAGCAATGACTTATCAGTAACTGCTTGATAGTTTATTGGCTGCCTTCAACGACCCTGTACCGGGGTCCTGCCAATATTCCCTGAAATGTACCTGACATACTACTGCTTCCCTTCCGAGGTCCCCTGCGGGGTCCTGCCAATATTCCCTGAAATGTACCTGACATACTACTGCTTCCCTTCCGAGGTCCCCTGCGGGGTCCTGCCAATATTCCCTGAAATGTACCTGACATACTACTGCTTCCCTTCCGAGGTCCCCTGCGGGGTCCTGCCAATATTCCCTCAAATGTACCTGACATACTACTGCTTCCCTTCCGAGGTCCCCTGCGGGGTCCTGCCAATATTCCCTCAAATGTACCTGACATACTACTGCTTCCCTTCCGAGGTCCCCTGCGGGGTCCTGCCAATATTCCCTCAAATGTACCTGACATACTACTGCTTCCCTTCCGAGGTCCCCTGCGGGGTCCTGCCAATATTCCCTCAAATGTACCTGACATACTACTGCTTCCCTTCCGAGTTCCCCTGCGGGGTCCTGCCAATATTCCCTCAAATGTACCTGACATACTACTATAGATTAAAGACGAACATTCAACTGGACAACAAAATTATGGATGAAGTGTCCACTTTCTATGTTTGTGAGAAGAATATGGTATATTCTCGCAAAATTTCCTCGTTATAGCGGTTCCTTAGCATTTTTTTAACAACATCGTAAATTTTGCCGCTAAAAAATCATGAAAACAAAAAAGTGCCATACAAATTTTCCCCACGAAGGATTTCGGAGGATTTTGGATATGTTGTTCCTGGCAACATTCCGCGTCGAATGATACCAAATATGGCCTGTTCCAATTTTTTCAGGTTGAACTCTAGATCGACCGGTCTATAGCATCACAGTATAGTTATAACATCTTTCGGTGGGTTGACAAAAGTTTTGAATGATGAATTCAAGTTTAGACTCATATTTAAAATAAACAAAAAGGTAATGAAACTGAAACTCCTCCCATAGCCTATTGTGTGAAATAACGACTTTAAAAGCATTATTTTGAGTATTTATTGAATCAAAAGTAACAAAACTCGATTTAACTACCGACTTTTCAAATGCATCTAAGATAATGGAAAGCAGCTCGATTGATTTTATCGAAAAGTTGTGTTTTTCTTAATGCAAACTAAATATGTTCCGATAAGACTATAATTCCGGCCCTTTGATTGGACTGCAGTTTGCTAAGTTTGTTTGGCTCCAGTACCAGATGTTACCATCTGGCGTCACCACGTGAAATGTTTGAAATGGCGTTGCCCGTTTCGTAATTATTCCGTCAACGGAGTGAATTGCAAACCATTTCATGGGTACGGCCTTATTTAAACATCTACGTTATTGTGATGAATTGACGGTAACAAAGCCTGGCGCTTGTGCCTCGGAACTTATGCTCCAGCTGGACGAAAAACCTCAGATAAAGTTACCGTTAACTCATCACGATAACTTATAAGTTTGTAAATATGCAACTTGTAATACACGACAAATGTTTGTATCTTCATACTTAATTTTTGTCCAATATCCAGAATATATACATAATTGAAACGGCGATCGGCGATTTTTAGGCCTCAGAAAATGCTGATCAATGAGATATTTTTCTACTAGCGTTGTGTATTCGAGTATTGAAAAGAATAGAAAATCACAACCCAGTAATTCCTGTAAACCCGTCGCATTAGGTTATGGGGAAAAAAACGTTTGCGCCTTTAACAATGTCCGAGAAATCTGCAAATCCAGGCTCTGTGTGAAAATACTGCGCACAATGTATGTTCCCTCCCCTGGACTTGACTATAAAGTGTCATTCCCCTTTTTATGACTCAGAAATTAGAACAATCTGTATCTTTCTTTTCGATGGTGGTAGTAGGATGTCTCGTATGTTTTACCCCTCATTTTAATGATCTCATGGATGAGTCGTCGTGGTAGCCGGCCTGAGCAGCCATTTTGTGACGCCGTTGCGATAGTGAAATGTGGTTTTAGTGTTGTTTGGGTGACACGTGTTTCCGTTGTCCATTTGTATAAAGGAGGCAGCCGTCTTGGTTTCTATGGTAGCACGTGGTTGCTATGACCTGGAAGGCATCCGAAAGAACAGGTTGGATCTTCGTTCACTTCGACAACCCCATTGCATCGGTTCTCTTCTATCTGTTCAGTCTGTCCAACTAGATCAGTTCGATTTTCCTTCATTGTTTTCCAGTGATTGGTTGTCAGTTGTATCTGTTCAGGTTCTTGTTGTAATTGTTGAATTAGGCGTTATTAGTCACTTTCCATACCCTCGAGTGTCAATGTTAAAACACGGAATCCAACTTTACGGAATCGGATAGGAATCCCATTTTATGGAATCCCATTTTTGGAATCCCTTTTTCGAAAACGCCTGTGGCTATGGAATCCCTTTTTTCTGAAATGAGACGTCGAGCAGTATGTGCGAGTCACTCGAACGAGCAATTGCTCAATAGCTCATTTGCTCGATGGGTTTCGAGTCGTTCGAGCAATATGTGCCAGTCACTCGACATAAGACAGAATCCCACTTATGGAATCCCTTTTTTGGAATCCCATTTGTGGAATCCCTTTTTCGAAAATGCCTGTGGCTATGGACTCCCTTTTTCTGAAATGAGCTATCGAGCAGTATGTGCAAGTCACTCGAACGAGCAATTGTTCGTTAGCTCATTTGTTCGATGGGATGGGTTCGAGCAATATGTGCGAGTCACTCAATCGAGCAATTGCTCTAAAGCTCATTTGCTCGAGCTGCTTCGAGTCGTTCGAGCAAGGGAGATTACTCTGCATACAGTTTATGGGAAAATCAAGCACTGATGATTATAAGACTTGGACGAGGGAACCAGAGATAGTTTGGACTTGGTAGACTGTTAGTGTTAGACTAGCATATGCAATAGGCATTAAAATGGGATACTGGGAAAATCAGGTCCTGTACCCCTATTCAATAGAACATACCCCCAGGAGATATATCGGTACTAAAGCATTAACTGCTATTTTTATATGCCCAAAATGGGACTTCACATGTTCGTTTTGGTGGTTTGGTGTAGATGTTGGTGGTTTGTAAGGGTGGTCGAGTCTATCTGGGTAATTATATATGCTCTATTCCAATCGAACACACCCCAGGGGTCCCTGCGGTACTATAGCACTACGTGCTACCCTTAAAATTTACGGTTTGGCGGTCCTAAATAGGATTCTTGAAGAATCCATATCAAATAAAGTGCAGTTTGGTGATTTGGAGGGATTGTCGGGTTGTTTGTGGTAATTAGATTTACTCCGATTCTATCGAACATACCCTCAGAACATACCCCTGTCCTATAAGAAGGTTTTAGGCCACGTGCTACCATAGAAACCAAGATGGCGGCCTCCAGTGTACAAAATGGACGGCGGAAAAACGTATCACCCTAACAACACGCGCTGCGCATGCGTACTAACACAACGCATCGGTATGGAGATGACGTCACAACATAGACGCTCGTTACCATTACAACACTACATGGCGCCGCTGGGTCACGTGACATGACGTCACTTCCTAGGTCCCCCCCCCCCCCCCCCCCACCGAGGTTCCCCAACTAGGAGGTGATGCGTGCGAGACATACTACTCACGTTCACGCTGAATATTATGGAAGAACAATTTGCGATCAATCAAAATTTGACGTCTGAAAAAGAACGATTTTCTTCGATTTTTGAGGCATATTTGACGGCCTTTTTGGATATTATATTGTTATACGGGTGAAAGTGGCAGAAATACGAATGAATTGTTTGCTGTTCCCTATGCCATACAGGTTTTTACGTAGTGGAAAAAAAAATTAGAGATGGGGTAAAATCGCGAAATTCACCCACTATCTTGTGTGCCATCGTACCTAGCTTCCCGATTACAACAGAATAAAAAGCAGTGTAAGTGCCTTCTAAGAATAGGCATGTTTGTGTTTGGATTTTCAGTCCAAATTGTTCGTCCTCTCGCGAAAGCATTGTGAATTAAAGTGTCCAAATTAAAAAAAAAAAATTCTGCTAATTCGTAGTGGGTGTCCTAATACCATTGTATAACTGGACCTCACACTGAAAGGTCTACGGTTCGATACCCGCCAGGGGTAACTGTGGTGTGTCCTTCGGCAAGGCACTTCAACCCGATTGCCCGCAGGTGTGGGGTTGGGGTGGGGGTGCACGGTATCGATGTTTACTAAGGCGTATTGTACGTCCCAAAACTGTCCGACACAAGCTCGCTGCGGATATTGCCGTTAAATCCCAACAAATAAATAAACATCATTGTGGTCGATCTGGTTTGTATCATTATATTCTCAAAACCGATTGCATGCAGTGGGCCCTCCTATGTCCGCAAATATTGACCGTTTGTGTCGCGAAACCCATTACGTCGGCAAATATGTCACCATATGCATGTGTAATGGGGCTGCACGTCATACCACTCAAGCGAGGCTGTCGTGTAACATACCTAAACAATAGAACCCCAGGATTTGATCGCGCGTTGGATTCTAATATGCCATTGTTCCTCTCCGCCAACACGTAGCCAGTCCTTCGTATAAGGTAACTTCATATTTTTTTCATTTTGTAGCTAAATATGACTATCACATTGATGGATTCCTCCAAGACAAAACATGGGTGGATTGGAAAGGAAACCAGATAGAATGGATAAAATGGTCACCTACAGATCCTAACAACTTGAAAAGAGAGAAGTGCTTAATTATAAAATTTTACGGTGTGGTAAACAATGTCAACTGTATTGGAGTTACGAGGGGAGTACTGTGCCAACTTGAGTCCAGTGTTCCCTTATTGATGTGAACATTCCAGTAAGTTGCACTCAAGGAACCAAATTTGAGAAATAAAGTTTTTGTTGTAGTGAATTCCGCGATCTGACTCCAGAAACTGAATGAACAGTAATGTTGTGTCAATTTTGTACAATTTCTGCTTAAAGTCAAGGGGAGATAACAAATGTTTTACAGTAGGACCGTTGTGGCTTGGACACTTTCCATGGGTGGGCATAGGAAAACTCATGAAAAAGTTTAATTAATGAAGTGGCGGGTGCAACCCAGTGCCTTTTTAACCCTTTGAACCCTAACGGCTGTTTTCCGGCCAGGAACATGATACGTCATATCGTCATTATATAGGGTGGCTGTTCAGTAAATGTGTGGAGTAGACCAATCAATATTTTTAACGTGCGGCATATATTGATTGGTCTATCCCAAATAATGAATATGGACTTTTCTAATTGCTGCCATTGGACTGGCATGGAAGATACCACTAGAGTTCAAAGGGTTAATAACAATTTTTGCTGACGGTTTCTATTACCCGGTAAACGCATGCGTTGACATAACTGCCCACGCTTGGCTTACGCTTGGTCCACGGCAACAGTACTGTACAGTTTTCAAGTAATGTCCCGCCAGTGAGGCATATACAGTCTATATATAGTAATTTATCATATGACTCGTCCGTTTTGTTCACTTTAAAACATTTGATATTTTGTTTTCATATTAATTAGTGATAAATAAATCCTTCCGTCGATTTTATTGGACAGTTTCAAAACTAGACAATTTGATTGGCTGAACAAAATAAAACTGGGCCATATTTTCATAATTTGCATAATTAGAGTTGGGGTCTTTCATTGGTCAATTTCAAAACTGGACAATTTGATTGGCTAAACAAAATACAACTGGGTCACATTTGCATAATTTCAGTAGGGAGAATTTACGTTATCTGTCCAATTTCGATTGGGTTATAGTGTATTAATATTTTACCTACAAGAAAAACGCCATTAATTTTTTTTTTTTTATATATTTTCACTTTTTTCTTCCAAAACATAGGTTATGACCCCTCATTGGAACGAGCTCGACGAGCTCGTTCCAATGAGGGGTTATAACCTATGTTTTGGATGCAAAAAATGAAACTTTTTAGTTATACGAGGATGGTTTTTTTTTCCAAGTGCTGTCTGCAACTCAAGTTAGGTGATGGGTTAAACAGTCCTACTTAGTGGCTAATTTGTGCGTGTGTGTGTCATATGATAAATAGAATATGAAATGAGTATTTTTCTCATATAATATTTATGAATCTCGTCCGAATTTTCTGTTTGGGCTCGCCAGAGGCTCGCCAAAACGGAAAATTCTTAGACTCGTTTCATAAATATTATATGAGAAAAACACTCATTCCATATCCTCTATTTATTCTGCCCCGTGTTATTCACTATCTAACTTGGCAACTGCTTTCATTTACTATAATCATGTTAGTATTTGCTATGAGCCCTAGGAGAAAAAATGAAACAGTTCCCGTTCCCCGACCGACCCTAATCTTTACGCTGAACCCTAATGTTTTTTATGAGATCTTGACATAAACATTACAGCTATTTAGAACATGTTAAGATACTTCAGGTCCTGACATCCAATACATGTGCACTGCGAATATAAGCATTACATTTAAACCATTGACCTGATCCGTAAAGCAGACGAGACGTGAAAACAGATTTCATGAAAAAATATAAATGATTACAAAATGAAAAAAACGATAGTATTTTAATGGAGATCTAATTACATAGGACTTACCGGGTTTAGACATTACGTTGGGTAAGTGTTAAGCTACAGTGTGAGAAAATTAAATCTTAAACTAAAAAAAAATATCCGGATCGAACGACTTTAGTCTTCTATTGCATGTAAGCTAAACCAAACCATTTGTTTGTTTCTTATGAAAAAAAAATTTTAAAAATGAGTTGCCAGGCTGCTTGCTCCACATCAAAGAGCTCCTTGACAAGAGTATGTTTATGTTGACTCCAATAAACACGTCATAACAGAATACACCGAACAACTTGCCACAAATTTGTTAACCTTATTTTTTCCCCAAAGACATGTTAAGATGTGATGTTAGCATATACATCAGCTTTAATAGTTTTTACTTAATTATTTTTTTTTTATTTTATAGTATTTATTAGTCTGTGTGAAACACACAGACTCTTGTTTTTGAACGGTTTCTTTTTCTTCTTCTTTTTCTTCATCTCCTGTCTTCTCCTCACTTTCTAGTCCGCACGATAGCTCTAAAACACTGATTTGTTGGCATACTGACAGACAGTCACAAGGACTCAGCCACCTATGTTTTTCAGATTCCTGAGGAATCAGGTGTATCTGTAGGGGTGTTTTGAATGTGAGCCACGCCCATGTCTCAGGCATAGGATGACCTATGGTCCTGGGACCAACACCAAATGAGTCGACACTCGATAGAGGTTCAAAATATGATTTAAGATCACTGATGTCACACAGGGGTCACTGGGTGCATTTTTCACAATTGCAGAAAAACACATTTTATACCCCTTAATGCATTCCCGATGTCCATACATGCATTTTTTACACGAAAAAAGTGGGCGTGGCCAAAACATTGAAAGTGGGTCATGCTCATATCTGACGCATGGTATGACGTATGGATCTGGGACCAACAGCAAATGAGTCAAAACTCAATGGAGATTCAAAATGTGGGTCAAGGTCACGAAAATAAGCCTCCAAAGTATTCCTATTACATTCATATAGGGGCGCGGTGGCTCAGCAGTCCGAGGTGCAGGTTGCAAACCGTGAGGTCGTCAGTTCGAATCCTACCTGCGGCAACCGCCTTGTGTCTTCGGACAAAACACCCTCATTGCCCACGTGATGACATGGTGACGTTGTGTACTGAGGCGTACTGCATGTGGATTGTACACTTGCACTAACCCTGCTTATGTAGACTTAGTATGTTGGGGAGCCTGACAGTTGCTCGCCGTTGCTCGGTAGTTTTTCCTGCATCTGTAAAACTGTCCGACACGAGGTGACCCTGGCTGTCGAAAATTATTGTTTAAACCACAAATAAATAACAGTCATAGCAGGCATGCCTTGATGGCGTAGTTAGAATATTTCTGCCTTCTACGCACTATTTATCAACACGATAACCTGAATATAATCAATCCTTTCTCAATGGTGTTTTTAGTATACTGATAGGCTGCCTGCTATTAGTACTCGGTCATCTATGATTTTGATGTATGTGGGGCCTTGGGGCACGAGAGGCTAAATTATGTTTACAACATATACTGGCAAATGAGTTCGCTGAAGCAATAGCCATTATCTAAAACAGAAAAAGAATCTCTCAATAAACAAAAGGTCAGAGAGAAAGTTGTACACTGAATAGCATTGTATATTTATTTAGTATCATGTTACAAACATTCATGTTGAACAAAGAACCCTTCACTTTTCAAAGAATTTTGAAAATCTATTTATTCTCAATCATAACTCAGTATCGACAGGTTTTGGGTTGGAGTGGTGTGTGGCTTTCTCGAAACACCTATCACAATTATAAAGTAATAGAATGGAATATTTGAATGGCCTGTTTTAGCCCTCTTAATACTTCAATGTGAGTGCAAACACCTTCAATATAACACTTGCCTACAGAATGTTTTTCGCTTTCTTTTCTGTTACATCTACTTCTCTGTGGAATGGGACACCTTTTAAGTATGCCTTCCAAAGTAAGGCATTATTAATCCTTTACCCAACATAACGACGAAAACCGGTGAGATTATTCACAGAAATGTGTATTCGGTTAATTACTTTTTTGCTTTAAAAACATAGCTTATGACCCCCCCTCATTGGAATGAGCTCGTTTTTTAAAGGATTACTTATTTATTTGTGTTTAAGGTAACATATTTCTGCACAATGACTAATCATAACCACAACAGTTTTTCGGGTGGAGGAAGCCTGAGTGCCTGGAGATAACCATCGTGCACAAGCGGGCAACTGTCAGCTCCCCCAAATACTAACTCCACACAAGCAGGGTTAGCATTGGTTGAAAACAGGTGCACCATTGACGTGCAGTACGCCTTAGTACACCGCGCCACCGTGCCCGACGTAGGAATTGGAGTGAAATGTCTTGCCCAAAGTCACAGTGCGGTTGCCGCAGGTGGGATTCCAGCTGACGACCTCTCCGCTTGCAGCTTGCACCTCTACCAACTGATCCACCGCGCCCCCTTTTAAAAGATTAAAATGGAGTATTTAAAGGGGGTATTTGTAACCCTCTTAAGATCTTGATATGGGTCCCAAACATTTTGTTTTATGCAAAATTTAGTATAATGAAAACCCTTTCCCTTCTCACAACGTTGTTCTAAACACACATGGGCATAGATGGGACCTCGGTATTTTGCCAATGCCAATAAGTCTTCAGATAGGGTCTTGGGGGCCTCTAATGCCTTCTTATATTCCAACATTACTGAATTCTTTTGCTCGCAATATATTGTCTAGCATAAAATGCTATTCCGTAACATTTACTAGCTAATTTGAATACTTGATATCATATACGAATATGTCAGATCTGGACTTGGTGAAGACAATATTTGTAAAGTGGTTTATGCTCATACTTCAGGCTTGGTATGACCTACAGACAGGGAGCCTACATTGAATAAGTTGAAACTTGCTGGAGGTTCAAAGTGTGCTCCACCTCAATGCGGTCAACGAGGTCATTAAGAGCACATTTTTTCAGACCTATTAGGAATTGCATTTTATACCAACTAATGCAATTCTGAAGATTGTGCATATATCTCATCATTCAAATAAATGGCAGAGCCAGTAATGTTAATTTCTGATTCCTTGATCGAACCCTTTCAATGTTGTGCACTTATATGCCCTTTCTGGTTTCTCAGAAAAAATGTTTTTGTATGAATATCTGTAAATAATGTTAACGGAAACCCATTTCTGATTCGTTAAAAAACTATTTTACTCCCAAAAATAAGCCTCCTCAAATTATCTTTCTATATAATCTTTTTCTTGATACTTTAACCCTTTTCACGGAGACTTGAATTTACTGATGGCAGTAAATTATGTTTCTCTGGTATCCCATCTGCATTGGTAGAAGGCATGACTTGGCGATGTAGTTGGAATATTTCTGTCTTCTCCCCTCTCGCTGTACGCGCGATAACGCGAATTCAAACTACGCTATCTCAATGTTTATTGCTATACTGGTAGACAGCTAATAGCGCTCGATCATCTGTGATTTTCAGGCATGCGGGGCCTTGGGTGTGGCTTTAGAGGCTACACGATGTTTACAGTTTCAACTTGTAATGGAAAATGTAACCATTGAAGCAACAGCCATTATTTAAAACAGGAGATGTTGTTTTTTTTATATTATTAACAAAGCCTTTTGTGAGTAAGCTGTAACTGTCACAGAGAATAACGTTATCTGTTTATTAATCTCATGTTCCCAATTCATTCTCAAATCTAGATGAATAAAGAACCCTGCACTTTTCAAAGCATTTTTTAAATTTATTTATTTTCAAGCATACTCAACATCGATTTATTTATATTTAAATGGTCTGTTTTAACTCTTTTAATACTATAATGTGAGTGCAAATGCTTTCATTTAACTCATGCCTGTAAAATGTTTTGTACGCGTTCTGCCACATTGACACTCTGTACACAAAAACAAATTCTTGAGATCATACCGCCTTCTAATTTCCAGCATACCTTGTTCAGGGCCAAAGATGCATTTTTAAGACCCTGTACATGGGACAGGCGGCAGCTTGGTGGCTCAGTTGTTACAGTGGAAACAGTACCGTCGTGTCGCACATCAGGATTTGATTTACTTTTGCGACAACATCTTCGTGTCGCCCATGAGGCGTTGATTTACGATTGCGACAGCACCGTCGTGTCTTCCATCAGAACTTACGTTACTATTGCGAGAGCACCGTTTGGTCGTTCATCAGGACCTGGATTCCATTGTGACAACACGGTCGTCTCGCCCCTCTGGATCTGATTGTCTATTGCGACAATACCGGTGGGCGATACGTCCGCTGGCAATTTTATCGCCGAAACGATATCGAAAAAGACACTCGCGCATCACTGGGCCTTTGTCATTTTAATAACATAATAACATGATATCATAATAACATACTATTTCGAGTTATGGACGTTTTGTCAACATGAGCATACGTACGTTTGTTAATATAACAATAACATGATTTTGAAGGGCTTTACAGTGTATCAACGGCTCAACAGAAATGGTTAACAACCCTTGAACTTATTAGCGGCCCTCGACTTCGTCGCGGGCCGCTAATAAGTTCAAGGGCTGTTAACCATTTCTGTTGAGCCGTTGATACACTGTTATGCCCGACAAAGTCATGTTATTTCTATTATTGCCACTTTCGTACATCGGGAACATTACGATTAAATTATATGGGAAATAAGATAAATAAATGAAGTCTGACGTTTTAGAATTAAAAAACAGCAGATTTGTTGACAAACAAACCGGGTAACATGACTATCGTCTGATCAGTCTACGGCGAAATTTGGAAAGTTAGATGATGAAATTTATCTTCGAAATCCGAACTTTAGGCAAGGAGTTTATTCATCAAAGATGTCATCACTTACTTTACGAGTATCGCTTCCTATATTTGATACATTATCTATCAACACAAAGGGTAACACTTGAAACAAATATGTTAACTGTGTTTACAAATTAAAAATATCCGAATTGAATTTCGATCCAAATGGAAATCTGGGAAAAATATTGTTGATCGGCTGAGAGATGTGGCGTCATTGTCTATATTTAGACGTGTCGGGCTGTTATTGACGTGTTGGGCTGTTATAGTCAATAACGGCCCAACACGGCACATGACTTGTACTTGTTGAGGATTACGAGGTTTCAACGGCCGACAAAATATCGTTAATGTGCTAGGAACGCCCGCAAAAGTGGTAATAATGTTTTGTATCTTATGAGGTAAACTCACTTGAAAACGTTTATAATAAACAATTGCAACTTCCATTTCACTCTTCGCGATGCGAGGAGCGATACATTTAAACAAGTTTGCATTCCGGTCGAGGTCACCAAAGGTCAAATTGGATGTATATCCTGAGTAGATGTAAATTTTAACTAATAAAATCCCATTGCTGGCGTGTACACCACGGTTGGCGTGTAAAGCTAAAATGTATGTCATAGGCTTTTTATATACAGTAGAATAGCTATGGTATAAACTAATTCCAGTTGTCTATTCTAGTGATGAATGACCTACTTTTTAAATGTTGCCTTAAATCACAATTTAATAAATCCAAAGATCCGAAATTCTTTAATTTAATTTTTTTAATATAAAATACAAGGTTGAATTTGGATGACAAACGTCATTAAAATATTCCAATACCCAACCGGTTTCATCCAAACGTTTAAATATTAAGGTACCATTTAGATAATGTATCTACAATAGTTTTCAAAACATGCTCACAAAACAACGGACAGGTAGACGGGTAGCCAAGATTCTATAATAGGGGGTGCCCTAGCCATTTCTTTTTTTCATTTTCATATTTTATTTTTTTTTTTGGGGGGGGGGGCATGATATTTGTAAAGCCGTTGTGGGGGCCTCACCTAGGCCTAACTATGGCTCTCCAGTCTTTAGCCCCTCCATCCACTTCTCTGTAGGGGGTAAAGACCGGTTGATCCAGTTATGACTAGGCCCCTTTCCCCACCCCTGAGACAATTTTGCCAAATTCAGTACTTTAAGCGTGAATCTGGGGCATTTGTAGCCTATGTAACCCATATAGTAGACTATTATAGGCTTCCATGATATGTCAAGTTGTATTTGGAGGTCCATTGGCTGAAACTTTGCTTATGCTTGTGCTTGTTATGCTTTTCAGCACATTTGCAATTATTGCTTGGGTGGAATCTCCACTCTGCGGGTGATTTAGTGATAATACACTCTCCACGTACTGTATTTGTATTGAACCGGCTAGCACGCACTGACGTTCTGCGCATGACGTTATTTCGTCTTCATTGAAATGTGTTTGCATTAACATTAACAAAGCTTAGAGCTTACCTTTAATTAGTGTTGTTTGGGATAATTATAAAGTGTTCTGCCTTAAACTGCTTAATAAATGGTGTTTCACATTGATTCCTTACACGCAATAATATAAATCGCAAAGGGTAGAAAATCGTTCTTATTATTTCTAAGTATTAATAGTAATAATAACATGATTTTTGGAGGCGTCGTTTATGCTCCATTACTGGAACTGCATCTGTAATTAGCAGCCTCACACCCACTGACGGTCCTCGGCTATCTAATCACAGATGACGGTCAACTAACAGAACACAACGCCCTCGAAAATCCCCTTCGTTACCCTGTAAACAGCTTGATTGTCAAAACCGACCTGTTTTATTCACAAAACACCAAGTTATGTAGCATAGCAGTCATAACCGACCTGTGCTATTCACAAAACATTAGGCAATCCCTTTACATAACATAACAGACATAACAGACCTGTGCTATTCACAAAACTCTAGATAATCCTTTTACAGTCATGGGTGACCTACTCCATTCTCGAAATACTATGTAATCCCTTTACTTAGCGTAGCAGTCTTACTATATGTGAGACTGGTCTCTTTCGGCAGCGCAAGTGTTAAAAGTAGAGCATATTCTTTAACCACTATATCAGCGACATTCTAATACATGACCTATGGGAAAACAAACCTGTGCTATTCACAAAACACTAGGTAATACCTTTATATAGCGTAACAGTGATAATAAACATGTGCTATTCACGAAACACTTGGTAATCCCTCAACATGGGGGCTCGGTGGCTCAGTGGTAGACTGCTTGACTTCTATGCTAGAGGTCCCGAGTTCGATACCCTCCAGGGATGTCCCACGTTGCGTCCTTGGGAAAGGCACTTTATCACGGTTGCCTACATGGGGTAACGATGACGTCGTATACTAAGGCGTTCTGCACGTCGATGGTGCACATGTCTTCAACCGCTTTAACCCTCCTTGAGCGGAGCTTGAACAGAGTTAGAATGTTGAGGTGCTGACAGTTGCTCGTCGATGCTCGGTGGTTCTCTCCGAGTACTCCGGCTTCCTCCATCCGTAAAACTATCACGGTGATGATTAGCCATTGTGCATAAGTATGTGACCTTAAACATCAATAAATAATAAAAAAATAATCCCTTTACATAGCGTAAGAGTCTTAATCGACCTGTGCTATTCACAAAACTCAAGGTAACCCCTTTACATAGCGTAGCAGTCATAACAAACTTCAGCTATTCAGAAAGCGCTAGGTAATCCATTTACGTAGCGTAACAGTCCTAATGGACTTGTGCTATTAACAAAAGACTGGCAATCCATTTGCGTAGCGTAACAGTCAAAACCGACCCGTTTTATTCACAAAACACTAGGTAATTCCTTTACATAGCGTAAGAATCATAATCGACCTGTGCTATTCACACAAGAATAGATAATACCTTTACATAGCATACAGCCATAACAAACCAGTGCCATTTACAAAACGCTAGGTAATCCCTTTTACGCAGCGTAACAGTGAATGCTGACCTGTTCTATTCACAAAACACTAAGTAACCACTTTACATAGCGTAACAATCATAATCGGCTTATGCTATTCATAAATCACTAGGTAATTCCTTTACATAACATAACAGCAATAACAAACCTGTGCTATTCACAAACACTAGATAATCCCTTTACGTAGCGTAGCAGTCACAATCGACCTGTGCTATTCACAAAACACTGGATAATCCCTTTACATAGCGTGACGATCATAATCGACCTGTGCTATTCACAAAACACAAGGTAGTCCCTTTTCGGAGCGTAGCAGTAATGACCAACCTGTGCTATCCACAAAACACTAGGTAATCCCTTTCCATAGCATAACTGTTATAAACGACCTGTGCTATTTACAAAACACTAGGTTATCCCTTTACATAGTGTAACAGTCATAATCGACCTGGGCTATTCACAAAACACTAGGCAATCCCTATGCGTAATGTAACAGCCATAACCAACCTGTTGTATTTACAAAACACTAGGTAATCCCTTTACATAGCGTAACAGTCATAATCGACCTGTGCTATTCACAGCTATTCAAAAAAAAAACAAACTAGGTAATCCCTTTCCATAGCATAACTGTCATAAACGACCTGTGCTATTTACACAACACTAGATAATCACTTTACATGACATAACAGCCATAACAGAGTTGTGCTTTTCACAAAACACTAGGCAATCCCTATGCGTAATGTAACAGGTCATAACCAACCTGTTGTATTTACAAAACACTAGGTAATCCCTTTACATAGCGTAACAGTCATAGTCGACCTGTGCTATTCACAACATACTTGGCAATCCCTTTACATAACATAACAGGCATGACAAACCTGTGCTATTCTCTAAACAGTAGGTAATAATTTTACGTAGCGCAACAGTCACAACAATTCTCTGCTACTCAAAAACACTAGGTAATCCCTTTACATAACATAACAGCCATGACAAACTTATGCTATTCACAAGTCACTAGGTAATCCATTTACGTAGCTTAACAGTCATAATCGACCTGTGCTATTCACAACATACTTGGCAATCCCTTTACATAACATAACAGGCATGGCAAACCTGTGCTATTCTCTAAATACTAGGTAATAATTTTACGTAGCGCAACAGTCACAATAATTCTCTGCTACTCAAAAACACTGGGTAATCCTTTTACATAACATAACAGCCATGACAAACTTATGCTATTCACAAGTCACTAGGTAATCCATTTACGTAGCTTAACAGTCGAAACAAACCTGTACTATTCACAAAACACAACGTAATCCCTTTACGTAGCGTAGCAGTCATAATCGACCTGTTTTATTCACAAAACTCTAGGTAATCTCATTACATAGCGCAACAGCCATAACAAACCTGTGCTCTTCACAAGGCACTAGGTATTCTCTTTACGTAGCATAGCAGTCATAACCGATCTGTTCTACTCACAAAACACTAGGTAATCTCTTTATATAACATAACAGCCATAACAGACCTGTGCTATTTACAAAGCACTAGGTAATCCCTTTTCATAGTGTAACAGCCATAACAAACCTATGCTATTCACAAATTACTAGGTAATCCCTTTACGCAGCGTAATAGTCATAAGTGACCTATACTATTCTCTAAATACTAGGTAATCTCTTCACTTAGCGTGACAGACATAATATAGGTGAGAATAATCGTTTTCCACAGCGTAAGTGTTAAGAATAGAGCACATTCTTTAATACAGTTTATCAGACGGCGACATTCTAATACATCGCCCATGGGTGAACTATTTTACAGATATTCTTATCAGATTATCTCGTTCTTCAATGAAATCAGTCTTTTAATTATTTAATTTTTAATAGTTTTAATTGCTGCTGTTTGTTTTAACTAGAACTTATCTTTAGCATTGTCTACACAACATAGACCTGTGATATTCACAAAACACTAGGTAATCCCTTTACATAGCGTAACAGTCATTCACAAAACTAGTACGCCATGTAAAGGGATTACCTAGTGTTGATTTACATGGCATTCACTCATCTATACACCTAGAACTTAATTAAGAATGCCCTGAATTGTTTCATGACATTGAAGTTGCTGTTACTGATTATAATATTTTAATGATTGCTATATCTTGCAGCACATTTCATCTGGTGAAACATGATGTTTCTGAGTGACAGCGTATCCCGAACACATGCCTCCCACGAATGTTACAGAAAACATTATCATCCACATGCAATATCTGGGTATAAAACAAGAAAAATGTTCACTTGCTTTGTCAATAAATCGTCGGCTGAGTGCTAGAATGTTCTATGTCCCATAGGGGACATAGAACATTCTAGCACTCAGCCGACGAAATGTTGACATGGCAAGAAGAAGACTGTCAGCGGCAATAAGATGGCAAACCGTTGGCATGCATGCAACCAGCATGTCATTAAAAGGTACTGGAAGACAACTTCGCTATAGTCATTCAGTCATCAGCAGACTTGCCCGAAACAATCAACACACCAACGATGTTAAGGACCGACCAAGGCCTAGACAACCCTAATATACCTCCCCTCGGGAAGATCGGAGTCTGACACGTCTGGTTAGGCGTGAATCCTTAACTTCAAGTGGGGTTTTGACATGTCTTTGGCTCCCCAACAGCCGTTTGTGCAACAGAACTGTCCGAAACTGTATCAAAGCTCTGGGTATGAGGTCCAGAAAGGTAATCAAGCGTCCAGCTCTGTCCAATCAGCACAAAATACGACTTTTGGAGTGGTGTATGGCACGACAATATTGAAATCTCAGTACGTGGAAAAGAATGCACTGGTCAGACGAGAGTAGGTTCCTACTCCACGTCACAGATGGTCGTATAAGAGTGTGGAGGTATATAAATACCGCTTACATGCCCAGGAACATCAGACCTACTTTTCCTTATGGTGGAGGATCAGTGATGATCTGGGAATTCCTCTCTCGTGATTGTAAACTTGATATGGTGACTGCATGTTGGAACCACAATGGTCATCAGTACATCCTGGACATTCTCAATCCGGTTGTCCTGCCTCATTTTGACAACCACCCATTGGCTACTCGCCCTGTATTCATGGACGACGTTGCAAGGCCACATCGTTCCCATGCCATGAGAGCATTCCGTCAAAACAACGCCATTACAACACTACATTGGCCTGAAATGAATCCCGATTTGAATACCTTTGAACAGATATGGGACTTTCTGGGACGTCGAGTGCAAGCAAGAGATCCGCCTGTACGGAATTTTGACAATCCTTGCATGAGAAGTGCCTCAGTTACCTCTGGACCTTATCGGAAGGCTCGCTGGTAGCATTAGAAGGAGGGTCCAGGCTGTCATACGGGCACATAGTGGATACACTCGCGTCTGACGTCAGATTCTGCTATTGTGTTCAGGAGATTACAAGTTACATTTTTTGTCAGTAATTACCAGCATTGTTTCATTATGGACAGTACCAGCACCATACTTGTCAAGAGAACATTTTCCATCAAAAACATTAGTGAAAAATATCTGTAATTAGCGTCATAAAATACGACAAATATTCATCATTGTGTTGTCTTTTATTTGTCAATAGACCATTCTTTCGCAAGCAACTACTATTGGCCATCTGAAAGATGACATGAACGATACAACAGTTTCTATTAACACAGCTTCAAGAAAATAAACAAGAGGTTTTTAGTTAAGTTATAGGTGTATACTTAGACTGTATAATTACTCACCAATGTCCTCTCTTCTTTTTTTACTGACAGAATCACACCAATCGCTTATTTTCATGAAAAATAATGACCTATGTTACTATATACAACGTTTCCTAACTATGATGTAGCCTTGGGTGCTGATGTTGCATTCTGCATAGATAAACAAATTAATTAGGCATGTAGATTGGAACAGTGTTTTTTTTTACTCTGATATATATTATTACCCATTAATGTTATCACTTCTTATTTACATACCATTACAGTGTAAATATATCTTTTTTTTTAAATAAATTGTTTTTCTTCATTTCAGATAATAAGCAATTGTGTATTTATTATTTTATCATCACGATATTATCATTGATTCAGATGTGGCGTTAACCCTTTACCCAACGTAACGGCCAAAACCGGCCAGCGCTATTCTCAAAAATCGCCAATTAATTTTCATTATTTTTTTCATTTTTGTCTCAAAAACATAGGTTATGACCCCTCGTTGGAACGAGCTCGTCGAGCTCGTTCCAACGAGGGGTCATAACCTATGTTTTTGAGACAAAAAATGAAAAAAATTAGTTATTCAAGAATTTTTTTTGCAAGTGTCGTCTGCTTTTCATGTTAGGTAAAGGGTTAAGTACCAATAAATAAATAGATGTAATCCGGATGCAAAACAATAAACGTTTAGGTATAACGGAATATCACAGACTGTCATAAGGGGATAACCATTCTTATTTTATAATAGAATGAAATACCGATTTTTCATTGTCTGGGAGGTACGTTGTATTTTTTGTCCCCCGTATCTTTGAATTTTTACGCTGTGGGATTAACATCGGCGTTAAAACAGGAATACACAATAACTGATAAAAAGGCTGAAAAAGCCCTGTTTATTTATTATAAATATTTATTTTCTAGCTCATTTATATGTTTGGAAAAAATAAAATATGGTAAATTGAATATTTTGAAGTAAAGTATTACAAAACAATTTTAAGGAAAATAAAAATACATGTGTATCATGTAGGGATTATTTATTTACTGTGTTAGGCTTTGAAAAGGTGTGATATGTTTTGTTTTGATGTCTGCTTAATTACAAATTAATTTTAAGAAACGCTTTGCAGGTCACACTGAAACAGAAATTTCAGAAAAGAGAACAAACGTAATACCAGTAGATTCAGTCAAGTGTAACACAATGTGTACTAATATACTACGAAAATATTAATTTGAAAAATGAGAAAATGTTAATTTTGAAAGCTATATTAACAGAACGAATGGATGTGGAAATCTGTCTGTTATCCTTCTGAATTTCCATAGGCTGAACCTCAGGGCAGATGCTGCCCTGTCTCTGCCACCACCATGTCGTCTGACTGGTGTGCCATACTGCTGAAATCTTGCCTAGGCTCTGGTGATCAGCGTATGGTGCACCCCAAGGTCTTCACCAACCTGACGATGGGTAGCCCTTTGATCCACCATCGCTACAGCCCGCCAAATTTCTGCTTCAGTCAAATGTCTACTTACATTTGCATTTGCCATATTCAATCATTAAATCACAAGAGGTTGTGTTGAAATGAAGATTGAATACCCTACACATGTCATGTACATGTAGACAGTACACGAAAACATCATGAAAATCAAGAGTTACATGCTTTCCACCACTTTCACAAAAAGTCTCCCTGTCAAGAGAGCTAAAGAAAACACTGGGGACCATCTCAATACATCCTTCAATCAAATCCAACAAAAATATCGCAAATATGTCACACGCAAATTTCACAATGATGTGTCAAATATTTGGTGCTAAGCAAACTTTGAGTAGTATATTTTCATGACAATGGTTGTGTTTTGTGATGGACATAAACTGATATGGTCGTTGCATTCAGGAAAAAGTTAAAACGTTACTGATCAGGGATGTAGCTAGGCTTTCCTGTTGAGGGTGGATAATGCTTTGAGGAATGCCAGGTCGATATATGCCACATACATATCCGAAGGTCGTAGGCCTGAGTGGAGTGGGGTTGGTATGGTACTTTCATTGTTGGGGGTTAGGGAGTTCCCTGAACCCTCGACGATGGGATGGACCACCCCATCCCACCTCAGACATATAGTACCCCCCCCCTCCCGTTCATGGGGGTTCACGGAGGGGGGGGGGGGGCTCAACCAATAAAATTTTGAAAATTCAATACCCTGAATCTGGTACCCTCTGGTTCTTAAATTTTCTTATTTTGAGGGTGGAAGCACTGCAATTTTTAGGCCCTCTCCCATAGAGCCCCCCCCCCCCCCCACTCCCAAACTTGGTTATGCCACTGTGTTACTAATCCATGGAAATAGTGATTTTGTAAGCAACAGCGACAACATGCACCTTCGTACGATAACGAGTGATGATCTAAAAGCATATCTCAACATCTTATATGAAGATACATACAGAATATCTCCCTGTAGGTGACGCGTATTATAGAAGAGGTTCAAATCGACATTAACACGCACTTGAATTCCTCTTGGAATGTGTTTTAAATGCTACAAGCGATCACAACTATTATAATGAAACAAACTACCAACAGTTTGTGAGTGTGTAGAACAATTTACTCATTCTTGACTGACAAAAACTTTAATTTCCAGTGTCGGTTTTCATTAGAGTTACTTACAGTTGAAAATGGAAGTCCTGTCATGAAATGCGCACAAATAGCACGTTGATATGCGCGTTAATGCACGCGTTATGGCCCAAGTAAAGCTACCAAATAATGTACATATGGCCTGTGCGCAAGCAATGTTTCAGCCAATGGACCTCCGCGTAACCCGGAGGTCCATTGGCAGAAACATTGCACGTGTTTGCTATGAGTAACCAGGAGAACCTGCCGTGCTTTGGATGTAATTCGATATGGCAATTGCGCGCAATTCCAATGCGCAATTAATCCCAGATAAGCGCACTATTCGTGGCAGGACTTCTAGTTTTAACTGTATGTAATAATATCGGTACCTACCTAAAACCTATATGTATCCTACATGTACATAATACCAATTGCACGCAGCATCATGTCTCTAAACGATCTGGTTGTACGACATACACACACACATATGATTTAAATAAATGTTGCGGCATCTAGGTTACCAATTCAGATACCAAAAATGTATTACACAGTCAAAAACACATACAGCTATCACAAAGGTTTCCAAATTCCCCCAAAAATATTTTGTCACAATATTCATAAGGTCATCCAGGATGTCCATTGCCTAATCCTATGTTTGTATTCTTGGCACTTCTCAAACATAGAGTGCTACAGTGTGAGTGGAAATATGATTTTGTGAGTGTTTTTGGTAATAAACTATTTACCTACTGGAACTGTCTGCAATGTGCATTTCTGCAATCAACAATTATTACTTGTCTATTGGTTTGTTCGGTGTGTTGTTCGGTGTGTTGTTCGGTGTGTTGTTCTGTGTGTTGTTCGGTGTGTTGTTCGGTGTGTTGTTCTGTTTTCAGTTTGATAGTGAAAATAAACTTGTTCTTTTACATTCTTTTTGTTTTCATTTTTTTCTGTTTTCGTAATAATCACTCTGGCCCCGTTGTATACCTTTAATTCTGATTTTCCAATTTACTTTCCTGGTACAAGCACGATTAACATTGGGTGAAGGTGAGTGCAGCGTATTAACACAGTCAGATCAACAGTTGGCGTACACGAAGTCGATGCCAGACATGCCACAACCAGTGTTAACACTGCTTGACCCAGGAGAGAGAATTAGAGAGTATGACAGTTATTCGCAATTCCTCATCGGTTCTCCCTGAGTACCCCCCCCCCCCCCCATATAAACGTTGACTGTATGCCCAGGTTGTTGAAAATGGTGTTAACCCCCGACGAAAAAATAAACAAACATACAAATATAGACAATGGTCCGTTTATGAACAGCAATGTGGAACCTGAGCAAAATGTGAATAGTACATTTATTTGGATACGAATACGGATGGTGTGTTGGTGTTTAGGGTGATGAGTTAAGTACCGTAAAAGTTTGAGCGCTTGATTCCATCTTTTTTCCGAACCTCTATCTGGAACCGTACGCTGGTATTCTAGATATGCCATGTGGCGAGACATTATGCCAAGGGATATTGTAGCGCACGTCAACAAAATGTAGTATTATAAGCTATTGTAAAGAACTGACGGCACCATGGTCTGAGGTTTGCGGATCTGAGCGTATGTTCAAGCAAGATGTTTCGCGTCACAGTTGAACATACACTCCGAGCCGCAAACCCAGACAGTGTTACCGTCAATTCATCACAGTAGTGTGTATGTTCCAGTAAGATCCCACCCATAGCCCAAAACCCACATCGTGAAATAAACAAGGCAACTTGAATAACCATGGCAACTTTAACGATAGAAATGTTTGTAAATAAGCCTCTCGTGTACCCTACGACGTAACTGGGCAACCAAAAATCAATAACTTAGATAAAGGTCGAAGCTACTCCAGTTCAATTCATGCATTACTTCATGATTTGAACTGAGATTGAGTATTTATTTGTTATTTATAAGGGTTTAACGACACATTAACAACCAGAGTCATATCATGTTGGTGACAGTTTTACGGTTGGAGGAAGCTGGAGTACCCGTGAGAAACCATCGAGCAACGAAGAGCAGCTGTCAGCTCTCCTACATCGGAACTCTGAACACTGCACCGCGGCACAGACGGGCTTAGATTGGTTGAAGACATGCGCACCATCGACGTGCATAACACCTTAGTATACAGCATCATCGTGCCCACATGTAGGCAATCGGGGTTAAGTGCCTTGCCCAAGGACTCAACGCGGAAGCACGAATCAGTCGCTGAGATGGAATAACATCGACCCGTTCTATAATTGGGTTGTGGATATACATTCATGGAATGATCACTGGCCTCGAAACATACGATTTTGTAGACAATATACACTTTGAACCTCCTCCCTTTGTTATCATATTTTCAAAGATTTCACTTGCTGACCACAGATAGTAATATATACCACTAGTGCCATAAACATAGAAAAAACTAAGATAGTTCTCGTCCAATCAGAGGGCGATGATTTTAGTCTTATTGGAATATTGTAAGTTATTGTGATGAATTGACGGAAACTTGGTTTGAGGTTTCCGGCTCGGAGCTTATTTTCAACCTAGATGCTCCGAGCCGCAAACCCAGACCATCCTACAGTCAAATCATCACAGTTAGCCATTAACCGAACAGGATTTGCGGCCGTCATCTGTTTGCCGATTCGTTGAGCAAACAATCTGCCGATTGTGAGTGCCGATGCCAGATAGTAACAACCAAAAGTAGTAGTATGTTTAAGAATGCATAGGGCAAGGTTAATTTTACAGTACAGTCAGTGTGTATATTAAAATAAAAAGAGGACATCAGTGGAAACAAGTTAACAGCGCAGCGTCTTTAATCAAAGACGCTGCGCTGTTAACTTGTTTACGCTGATGTCGCATTTCATTGAGTCATCACACAACACGTGGTATGTGTGTCATGAGCAGCAATCAAGGGAAAGATCAGACCAATCAATCTTGATTCCTGTCAATAATTGTGGCTACTTATTAAGTTTGCTACTGCTTGTATGAGACTGTTAATCAAACGTAAATACAAACAATTTTGATCCAGTGGTGTTCCATGTTACCATCTGCATGGACCGATGTTCACACACCTCTACCGGTGGTCAATCGATTGTCAAGAATCGGCCGATGTCAGATGCGATTGCCGAACAACGGTTAATCACTAATCACAGTAACGTATATGTTCAATTAAGACCATACTTATAGACCAAAACCTACAATATTAAATGGACAATGCAACGTTCAATGATAAGTTTAGCGAGTAAACCTCTCGAGTACCCCACAACGTTACTGGAGAAATAATCTATAAATCAGATAAATGTCGAGTTCCATCTTTTTTCAACAAGTGGTTTGCAATTCATGCAATACTTCATTCGGAACATAGTCTGCAGGGACGTGGCTAGAGGTATCCGATTGTGGGAGGTGTAGAGTAGTGCATTTCCATCTAGGGGAAGGACCGGGAGGGGAACCCCCTCCCTGCCCCTCCCCTAGCTGGAAATTCATTACCGAGAATAATTTTGAAAATAAATCCATGAAAGGGGGCACACAATTGATTCTAGTAACTGAAATGCCACCACATTTATGATAGAATAATCAGGTTAATATTATTTGATATTATTCCGGGAATTGAATATGTGCAACACAAATGCTCAAACTGAGAACTTTGAGCAATTCACACTGTCCTAACATTAAATTAGATCTTATGCAGGAATGATCAGTTTTCGATGTTTCATCATTTGTAACTGTGAATGATGGAATTAACCCAGGATAGCGATTTTACATGATGCGATTTTCTTGAAGTGCATTTCGAGGATTTATTTTATTACGACAAGTACACGTGCTATAAACATCTCGTACCGATTGACATCATGCATAATTATGAAGCTCGATATTGCGTACACTGTAAATAGTAACTGTTGGAATGTTTGCCGTTTTGAGACCGAATTGGAATTTTTGAAAGTAAAAGCGACATCAGCATCACCAAAGAAGCTAAAAAATCCAACTACTCTCGACTCCCCTCCCCCCCCCCCCCGAATTTCCAACTTAATAAACATTTGTGATCTCACTTTAATGTGAATAAACACTGCATACATTCTTCCTCACAATTCCCCCATCCTGAATTTCCCTGGTGTTGTTTCTATAAATTTTCAACCAATTGTCCACAGTTTCGTATTTCAATATTGCTTATTACCAATTTTGTGTGTTCTGATGCTGTGTATCACCAGTTTTATTATTTCAATGCTATGTATCGCCTCTTTAACATGGTTAGTGCAGCCCAAGTTACAATCCGTCATCAAAGCACTATAAATACGTTTTGAGGGTTAATCACCATCACCCAAAGGATTGTTTAAAAGTTTAGGACTTAACTTCTCACTCAATCTCAAACTCTTTGGTTTGTTGTGTTAAAGTTCTTATGTTCTTAAATGTCCTGGTCGCCGGTATATGTTCCTTTACTTATGGTTCAACATGCAACATACACCAAAGACAGTTCAGACTAGCAGCTCCTTTTCTGCACTGATACTTTTATTTGATAGTCAGAGCTTAAGATATTGTCAGAGATGATTTGAGACTATAAACTATAGTGACCTTTTTTGTGTACTTTGTTTTGTAACGTTAGTCCTTGTCACGTGGTCAGGGCTTTGTATATAAAGCTGTGTGCATTTTCCGCCAGATAGAGAGAGTGGGAGGTTGGGTTCTAGCTCAAAAGAGTGTAACAGCATTGCGTATTTATATATTCTCTATGTTTGTTATTAACCATAAGTAATACATGTTTTTCTTGGAGTCCATTCTTTTTAGTCAACCCATCATCATTCTCACCATGCAAAGACCAAAATGGCAAACTCTACAACTGGTGGCAGAATTGGGATGGAGACGAGAGTGCAAGACATGTCTAGCGGTGATAAAAGGGAGACGACTGTATGCTCAAGCATTGTTTTTACGAAGGACCTATTAGAGATGCCAGCTCATTTTCAACAGAGACAAGATTTGATACCTAGTGAGAGTATACGTTACAGAAGGCTTCTTGCATGATGATTATCTTGAGGATACAGCTGTTAGCTTCAGCCGAAAACGATTAATAAGAGATTGGATGCTGCTGGAATGCCAAGAAGGTGACAGATTGACAAGAGACACTGTGCAGTCACAATCTCACCGTGACAACAAATATGCTGAAAAGAAAAGAAGGAACTATTTGCATTCGAGGAAAGGGTTTTATGACAGATCACTACAATAGAAAGACAGCATGATTGTTCCTTTGACTTTGGTTAAAAAATAAATAGTTGGACGTCTTTTGAGAAAGGATACTTTATGGCATTGGCACTGTCTGGTGTCAGGCTGCAGAGGAATTAATGGGAGGGTACATCATTTATGATCAACTGGAAAGACATCTTCATGAACCATAAGGACCTGGTGGCAAGGCCAGGTTATTTTTGTCACAGCTGGGAAATCATATGCGCTATAATGATGAATCAGTGCAAAGGCTTGGGGCTGCAGTATGTCATCTTACTACTCTGGCATATCCCGAATTACCATTTACAACAAATGATAGGCTAGCTGAAGGTCATTTATTGAATGCCGCCACAGAACACGACCTCTGTATCCAGATATTCCAGGCAAAATGCAGAGCATTAGATGAGGCAATTAGGGTGTCTCTCAGATAAAGACAGTGGGGAAGAAAGTTTGGACAGTCCTCAAAACAGTGTGGAGGAAATATCACGAGAATCTCAAGCAAATGTGATGCAAATGTGGGTTCAATGCATTAACCTTTAGACAACGTCACTGGGAAGTTTTGATAAATCATGTATTACTTGTCCTCTATCAGAACAATGGAACATAGAACATGACAGATATAAATGCTACTCGTGTGGATCCATGCGTCATCAAAAGATAGACTCTATGTTGCATTCAAATAAGGGATCAGGAAATGAAATGCAGCCAATAAAGCAAAACCCACGATGACTCCTGTGTTATAAAAGGCAGGAAGCAGAGATTGTAATTAAAGACACAATTCAGCAAAAGATTATTGAGCCCTCTAGCAGCCCATGGACAGTGCCAATTGCATTGGCCCAATGGAAAAACAGATGGATGAGTTTCTGTGTGGACTATTGTCATTTGAATGAGAAAACTGTCAAGGGCGCAGACGCGATACCATGGGGCGATGATTCACTGGACTGTCTCGGGAATGCAAATTGGTTTTCAACACAGGGTTTACTGTCTAATTATTATCAGCCAAATACAAGTCAGCTCTCACGACGAGTGTTGTCGTTTTTTAGAGGAATGTCATGCCTTTCAGAATGGGAAATTCGGTGAGCACCTTTAAAAGATTGATGGAAACTGTCTTATCTGGGTTATGACTGGAAGTGTGTCTTGTCTATTTGGATGACATTATCGTTTTTGGGTCGACCTTCAATGACAAACTATAGCAATTGAGTATGTTTTTTGATAGAATTCTGGCATGAGGTCTGAAGCTCAAGTTTTGGGAATGCCAACGTTTTCAAAAGAAAGTAGAGTACCTAGGACACGTACAGTACGTGGAGAGTGGATTGTAACTAAATCACCCGCGGAGTGGAGTTATCACCCACGCTATAACTTTCAAATTGTGAACATATCAACAAAAAACACAAGCAATGTTTCAGCCAATGGACCTCCGGGTTTAACCCGGAGGTCCATTGGCCGAAACTTTGCTTGTGCTGGTTATGTTTTGCAACAAATTTGCAATTATTTCTTGGGTGGAATGTCCACTCCACGGGTGATTTTGTGATAATACACTCTCCACGTACTGTAGTGTCTGTTGAGGCCTTTCATTCTGACCCCTGGAAAACCAACATCATGAGAATTTTCTAGGTGTCCAGAAACATCATGGAATTGAAGAGTTTTCTGGGCTTAGCCTCATACTAACTTCAGTTTGTTAAGATGTTTGTCGAAATTGCAAGGTCATTACACCAGCTCAATGAGAATAGTAAGGTCTTCCATTGGAATCAGGCTTGTGACGAAGCTTTTGCAAATCTCAAACATACACTGGTTTCAGCCCCCATTTTGGCGTATCCAAAATAAAATGCAACTGTTATCCTAGATGCTGATGCCAGTTATTTTGCAATTGGGGCCGTTTTATCACAGAAGGAAATGGAAATGAGTGTGTCATTGCTCATGCCAGCCACTGTCTAGCAACGTCGCAGAGGAACAACTGCATAACGAGGAAAGAGCTGCTAGCGGTGGTCTATTTTAAAAAGCAACTCAAACATTACCTACTAAGGAAAGAATTTGTAGTGACAAATGATCATTAAGATAGCTTACCAACTTCAAGGAACCAGAATATCAAGTTGCGATGTTGTTAGAAACACTAAGCGTATTTGAATTCAAAAGTAGAGCACAGACACAGGATTAAGTGCCGGAACGTCGACGGATTATCTCGATGCTAGTGTACCCAGTGTAGTAGAAATCGAGGTTTCTCAGAGGATTCAACTCATTCTGTTATGGAACCAAGCAAGTACATCCCGACGATGGTGCCAATTTTACTGATTTGGGATAATGCATTTTAGCTAAGGCTCAGCACAAACTTCCCGTGCTGGGTTGCTTGTTGAAATAGAATAGCAAAATAAGGTCAGGCCTGATCACATCAAAGACAGCCCCTTTTCTATGCCTCTCAAGTCCTTCTGGTCACAATGGGAAAGAATAACATTTTGGAATTGTGTTTAGTATCGACAAAATGAACTGAAAGAATTGAATAGCACAAATCATCTTGTTATTTGGGGTTTCTGAAATCGTTAGAAAAGGGTACGGTAGCATTTCTACTGGTTTGGGGCCTGAAGGGACGTCCACTACCACTGCAGGAAATGTCGGCGCAGAAAGACCGGTGGCAAGAAGAGATGTGCTTATTTACAACAGTAAGTAGTAGAGCACTTGAAAAAAGAATTGCGATTGATGTCATGGCATCATTACCAGTGTCCATATCAGAGAAAAAAATACATTCTAGTCCTGGTGGGTTACATCCCAAAGTAGGATGAATCTATCCCCATGTCAAACCAGGTGGTGACTACTATAGCCAAACATTAAATCAAAGAATTTATATGCCGATTCGGTGACCCCCATGAGTTGCATTGAACTTAGGGGCTGAATTTCGAATCTGAAGTGTTTCGAGATGTTTGTCGACTCCTGGAGATAACTAAGACAAAGACGATTCCATACCATTCCCAATCGGAAGGGATGGTAGAACGATTCAATTAGACATTGTAAAATATGCTATGTACTATTGGCTTATTGGAGTAAGATATAGGAATTCACCTATGAGTCACCTAACTCCATGATGTTAGGTCGGTAGAATCAACTTCCCCTTGGATATTTTTTTTCCTACTCCACTTGGCGAATGGGCGGAGGGTGCAGATTAAGCCCAAAACCATCAAGAGGAACTACACAAGAATCATGGGCAGCTTTAGACTGGTTGAAAGGAAGTATGTTACAGTAGGAAAGAGTTTACGATCGACTTGCTATTGGGCACTCATTGCAATTTGGAATACTGTATGACATCTCAATCAAGCAAAGATGAAAGGTGGCTCACATAAGGTACACTGTCACTGTGAGGGTCCATTCCTAGTGATGAATAGAATACATGATACAGTGCATAATGTGAAAAGCCATAGCAAAGTCTTGTCAGAGATTGTACATTTTATTTCCTATTCCGAATCGACATTTCGTACTGATTAGCATACTCACTAACGAAAGTTTAAATTCCCCTCTCAGGATGGAATCGGGTATATTCTATAAATCTATCAACATGTTCTTGCTGCACACCGCGTTTCGAGTCTTTGGGATAGTGATCGTAGGCCACTCGATGCACTCTATTGATGGGTTTGTTTTTTATTTAATCTATTGTTCAATTTCGTACCGGTCCTGTGACGACGTCCCTGCAGATACATTTTGACGGAAATATTATTGATGAGTCTGTTGACCGACATCCTCTTCTTTTGATGAATTGAGTTTTCATCGAATCGCACACCTTACAGGTGGCTCAATGCATCTGTATAGTATTGTTTTTCAACACCGAGCCGCAGGCGAGGTGTTTAAATGAGACATCCAGGTATTACATCTCCATATACCATACATGTCGGCGGAGATAACGCTTTGTCCATTTGAAACATTATACAAACATACTAGGAATAAATAATCGCAGAAGACAACGGATAGAGTAACATCCCTTGTGTCGTTAAGGAAACGAGTAAACATTCTTGTTGACATATCGTTCCCTAGGTTCCAATATGTTCTATGTGCTACTGGCACATAAAACACATTGGTACTCAGGGGACGAATTATTTGCTCTTATTTTATTTTTATGATCGATTTGTCGGAAATATGATGATATTTGTGACTATTTTCAGGTTTTTTTATTCGACTTTTATGTCGAGTTGACCAAAAGCGGAAAGCTTCCGTTCAAACCATATACCCCCGATGTTTTGCTTGCGCTTATACCCTGGGTGTTGTACGCGCTCTTATACTTTGGATGTTGTTGCATCCTTTGTCGTGGCTATTTGTCCAAGACATTCTGACCAATTAAAAGATAGAAATTTTCGGGATATAGGGACAATATATTGTAATTTGCTCTCTTCATACATTATTGGTGTCCGTAGACTTCTTACATTTTATGCAACACACATTATTTGTTACTTTTTTATTATTATTATTATTTTGTTATATATATAATATCATTATTTTATTTTAAACCTGTTACTATTTCTGGTTCCTTATTTTTCGCAAGAATTTACAAAACAAATTCCCTCACTTCTTCTCAACCTTTTTCTATCAGGCTATTTTTATCTCCTCTGAAAATCTGATGAGGCTTTATTTGTATACCTTCTTCAAACACGTCGAATTTATCCTTTTCTG
The DNA here is from genome assembly GCA_031216915.1 of Pictodentalium vernedei. Taxonomy (NCBI): domain Eukaryota; kingdom Metazoa; phylum Mollusca; class Scaphopoda; order Dentaliida; family Dentaliidae; genus Pictodentalium; species Pictodentalium vernedei. The sequence continues at coordinate 465,523,447 of CM062290.1, forward strand.
TTGCGAATGTAGCGATACTCCTGATCGGAAATCCTTCCATCCTTCAGAAAAGCGGATATTATGGTGCTGATGGAATTGATTTTCGCGTCAGCCAACACTTTGACCTTTTCATGTTTCTCAGTCTACAATGATAATTTTTTACTCACAAATTTATAGACTGTGCTCAAGAATCCAGTGTTGAAAGCGACCCTTTATATCATCAGCACAGCTGGAATGGTGGCCATGGTCGATATGAGACCCATTCCATCAGCACTCAAACCCATGGATATGTTGAGTCAGATCCAGTCCGTCGACCAATTCAGTTATTCACGTGTACCTCTTTCTCTTATTGAGCGAAAGACATATCTCTCTTTCTGTCAGTAAATAATGTAGAATCCTATTGATCTGATCGATGTGAAGCAAGTTGCCTCCGTCTTCCAAAGGAGGTATCATCGGTAGTACAGTCAGCAACAAGTCGGTATATATATTTTTTTCTCATCTTTATTTATTTTTTTTTTCTTCTTCTTTCTTATTTTGTATAAAAAAATGTATATTGTGCACGAATTATTTCTCCTATTTTTTTAAGAAAACAAGTCTTATAATAACATACTATGAATGGGTACATTTTTTAAATGAGAATTCTGACCGAATAACAGACCTCGACTATCGCTCAAATTCTTTCCTCTCTTCAGATAAAGACTGTTTGGGTAAATGTGGAATGCACACTTCTCTTCGCAAGTCCATACCTTTACCTTCCTTTTCAATTCGATACATACTCCTCCTCTCTTCGAAGAAGTCGGAAAAAAACTGCAGTACACGATGCCATTTTTTGCATTTGACCTTCCCGGACACCCAAACACCCGTAAATCGCAAGATTTTTCTTATTTTTCGCATACATGCATTTCTTCTGGTTATTTTGAACACCGACTCCATATCCTGCAATTTTTCTTTCCAACAATATTTGGACAACACTACCCCCTCCCTCCCACACACACACACACTTCGCATCATATCTCAGTTGGTTAAATACTTTTTTAGACTTTTGTGCCTTGTCAATATGTGATAATAAAATAAATAAATTGTGATGTATTTAGCTGGTAATATCCTTTAAGTAGTATGTAAGGTTGAGATCTGCCCTCTTTACCAGGACCTCGAGGTCAGACCTTGGGCGGGGTCATTGATCCCGGCGCCCAAATCCGTTATGTCTTCCCTCTCTCTCTCCCCTCCCCGTTCCACACTAGGCCTAGGCTATTTTTATGCGCCTCCTCTCCTACCCGCCTGGATATACCCTAGTTTTTAGACTATCCCTCCCCAAAGCCCATCAGGGGTCCAGACTATGTATAGCCCATTTAGGCTTTACCCACATTGTTTAGACTTTCCCTGTATGTGGGCTCCCCCATTCAAAAGCCCAGTCCCTCCCTACCAAAGCCTCGGACTCATCCTCCCCTTCCTAAGTCTAGCCCAAAGCTGGAGCGATTTCCAAACTGAGGCGTCCATTGAGTACTAACAAAGAGTTCCCCCTCCCCTGCCGCACGTAAATTTCGAGCTCTGTAGGTGTATCTAAGGTAAATGTTGTCAAGGACATGTACACGTAAGTACAAAGATCAATTTGAAGACTACCTGGTTTGTTTAGACATGTCATACAGGAATTATGATAGAGAACACCTGGTCTTTGTCAATGCATAGATAATGGTGATTAAGAGAGAGAAAATCTTTGTTTTTAAGAAGATATGATAGTGTCACGTTGTATAATGATGCAAATAGATAAGGGACAACTGGTATGTTTGATAAAGGTATTATTGTAAAGGGCTCCTTTGTTTATAAGAATTTTAATATGATAAAGACCATGTACACTGTTTGATTATGTCATAGATAAGATAGTGTCACGTCGCAGGTGTTTGATAACTCAGTAAGATCGCGGCGGTGTGTGATTGGTCAAACAGTTGTCCAATCATATCATACCACCCGGCGGTATGTTCCACGGGACCAATAGATAAGCGTGTTGTAAAATTATCCCACGCAGGCGTTCTCTGATTGGTAAAACAACTGTCCAATCAGATCGTGCCATGCAGTATTTGCTGCGCGGTGGATAGAAGACTGATCCAGAATGTGGTAGTAAACTACTTTCGCATGCTCAACTCATAGGTAGGCTGAAAAGGAATGAACAACTCTAAAGTTTCTCTCTATTAAATTTTATTTTTACATAAAATCAGTTTTACAAGTAATTAATTGGTTTTACAATAGTCAAAATGGATTTGCAACCAGACTTACAAGTTTACAAGTAATTTTTTTCAAAGCTAAAATGGTTTTACAATCAATTAAAATGGATTTACAATCAGTCAAAATGGATTTTTAATAAGTTTTTACAAGTAATTTTACAATTTCACCATAAGTAATTTCTACAATAAGTAGTTTTACAATAATTCTTTTACAGGTAAGCATACAATAAACATAATTAAATGTTCAGTCTTTTGTCCCTGAAAAGGGATAGTTTTTGTTGTTGTTGTTCTTCTGGACTTTCTCTAGTTATGACCCCAAGCTGTCTGCACATCCAGAAAACGTGTATTTTCTTAATAATGGATCAAACAAGTATTTTCGTTTCTCAATTGCGAATTTTTCATCTTCATTAATTCCGTAACTCTCCTCATCTTGAAGTCGCTGAGCAGTTTTTCTACTTTTTTCCATACACCGGATGTTGTCTGCCTTACTCGACTCATTGCCTTAAATAATCTTCTACAGAGGGAAGCTCTCACGCTGTCTTTAAGATCTTCCGCTTTGGTGGCCTCTTCTGTGGGCAAGCCACTTTCTATGTACGACACATTCAATCTCTGAAATTTAGCTGTATCATCTTCATACGCTCTTATGATTAAAGTGTCTATTATGCTCGTTTCGCCATCTTCCTCTTCTGAATATTCACTTTCAGTGGTTGTATCACTATCGTCTGACTCTGAATATGTGCTCTCGTCAGAATCAGACAAGATATAGTCTTCGTTTGACTGTTTGCCTTCACCCGTCATCCCAAACATCTTCGTGTCTATTGCGTGTAAAGGCTCTTGAGAATGTTTTCCTACAGAATTTACAGTTGTGGCTCGGCATGTCTTCTCTCTTTGAACGCTCTGAGAACAAATGAGAACTGGGTGGACAACACGATTTATAAGACAGTGAAGAGTACCCTGAAATACGTGCATGCGTACATCAGTTTTACATATGTGCACATCCGTTTTACATACGGGCACTTCCGTTTTACATACGGGCACATCGGTTTTAAACATATACACAACGGTTTTAAACATATACACATCGGTTTTATACAGAAACACATCAGTTTTACATATGTGCACATCAGTTCTACCCACCCTACCAATTGTAAAACCGATGTGCCCATACGGAAAACCGATTGGACATTATTACATATGTGCACATCGGTTTTACATATGTGCACATCGGTTTTACATATGTGCACATCAGTTGTACATACGTGCACATCGGTTTTACATATGTGCACATCGGTTTTATTTGGTTTTACATATGTGATCATCGGTTTTACATATTTGCACGTGGTTTTACATATAGTAAATACACCAAATTAGTCACCATTTAGTGACCGTTTAAGACCATTTAGTGACCATTTAAGAGCATTTAAGACCATTTAAGAAATATTTAAGACCATTTACTGATCATTTAAGACCATTTAAGTCCATATAGTGACCATTTAAGACCATTTAAAACCATTTAATGACCATTTAAGACCATTTAAGACCATTTGATGACCATGTAAGACCATTTAAGACCATTTGAAACCATTTGATAAATAATTAAGACCATTTGACACCATTTAAGATCATTTGGGAAATATTTAAGTTATTTGAGACCATTTGAGACAATTTGAGAAATATTTAAGACCATTTGAGACACTTTAAGACCATTTGAGAAATATTTAAGACCATTTGAGACCATTTAAGACCATTTGAGAAATATCTAAGACCATTTGAGAAATATTTAAGACCATTAAAGACCATTTTGTGGCAAATATGTTGTTCAATAAGCAGAAAATTCCTGTAACATTGATGAACGGAAGTTTGTTATCAAGTTGACGTGTGAAATTTTGATGTATCATTCTCCGACTTGACATTTATCTGACTTTTATGTCTTGTGTTTTTTTTAAAGTAAACTGTGTCAAGTAGTGTGAAGTCGAGCAAAAACTTATTTTACCCCAGAGTCGCATCACTGTAATTTCCCTCAATGCACTGTGGGAGAATTTGAAGCAACCATCAATTGGTAGGGTGGGTAGAACCGATGTGCACATATGTAAAACCGATGTGTATATGTTTAAAACCGATGAGTATATGTTTAAAACCGACGTGCACGTATGTAAAACGGATATGCCCGTATGTAAAACGGATTAGCACATTTGTAAAACTGATGTACGCATGCGCATATTTGAGGGTACTCTTCACTGAGGGTATTCAGAAGAGGAAGATGGCGAAACGAACATAACAGACACTTTAATCATAATAGCATATGAAGATAATACAGCTAAATTTCAGAGATTGAAAGTGTCGTATATAGAAAATGGCTTGCCCACAGACGAGGCCACCAAAGCGCCAGGGAAGCTCTTAAAGACAGCGTGAGAGCTTCTCTCTGTAGAAGATTATTTAAGGCAATGAGTCGAGTAAGGCACTTCAGACAACATCCGGTCTATGGAAAAATTAGAAAAAAACTGCTCAGCGACTTCGAGATGAGGAGGGTTACGGAATGAACGAAGCTGAAAAATTCGCAACTGAGAAACTAAAATACTTGTTTGATCCATTATTAAGAAAATACACGTTTTCTGGGTGTGCAGACAGCTTGGAATCATAATTAGAGAAAGTCCAGAAGAACGACAGCAACAAAAACTATCCCTTTTCAGGGACAAAAGACAGTTACTGAACATTTAATTATGTTTATTGTATGCTTACCTGTAAAAGAATTATTGTAAAACTACTTATTGTAGAAATTACTTATAGTGAAATTGTAAAATTACTTGTAACAACTTATTGAAAATCCATTTTGACTGATTGAAAGTATAAATTTTATAGTAAATTTCCTTTCTTATTATACCTACCGAAATTGTTTACTACAAGGCTTGCACTACATTGGAAGAACCTAACTGGGATAAAATACTCTCTATTTTAATCTTTCCCAAGATTTGGGAAAGAAAAGTGATGTAAAAACACCACGAAAAAATAAGCCAAAACTGGGTCGAGCGCCATCGGCGCACACCCAGTATGGGACGCTCTTCCATAATACAAATCCACGACTACCGTAAAACAGTGCGCAATGCGTCAATTCATCATTCGTTTGATTCCTAACAATACAGGAGTTATGTGATCAGTGGGGAGGAAGGATTCTTACCCGAATAAGAAGACGGGAGGGCCTCCAAGTAAACAATTTCGGAAGGTATAATCAGAAAGGAAATTTACTATAAAGTTTATACTTCTTATCAGCCTACCTCAATTGTTTACTACAGGCTGAATAGACAAAAGGCTGGAGGGAATCACATAACCAACCCACACATAACTCAATAGCACTGGGACCGTGGACAGAGGAAGAGATCCCTAGTCCTATCAAACCATAGCATCACAAACATTAGAAAAGACAATGAAAGATGAGGCGTATGGTGAAGTGCGACGCACAGGCAGAAATGGCAGTAACAGCACAAAGCTGGAACTGACTCTGAAAAAAGCTGAAAGGCTGGGATAGACAAAAGCCTGAGCCTAAGAAAGAGAGCCCCAAGGTTCTCTGTCGGCTCCTGCAACTGTCGCAGATAAAAGGAGAATGTAGCATTTCTTCAGAAGGCTGCCAGTATAACATCCGCTATCCGACAACATGACGGAGTTATTAAAAGAGGAAGACAAAGTACGCACCTCGTGGCAGAAAAAACAATTGGTAATACAATCACCAGTAGCTAGACGAGCGGACGCTGTACGAATAGCAAGACAAATCCATCAAGAAATGGATGCAGGAGAGATCTGGCATGTGAGAAAACGCATATTCATCCAGGATAATGGTGTGAACGCCCCCCCCCCCCCCCCACCCCAAAGCAGATCAGCGCCCAATAAAGTGACCATCTTGGAGTGAACTGCAAAGTCCTAGGCCTTTTCAAGAAAAATAGCTGAACAAGCTTGGAGAGGCAAGGATGAGTGTCGAAACAATGCGGTACACATATGAAAAAGGTCTCCGAAGCATGGACATGTACCCATTGCTGGAGACCCCCAGAAAAAAAACACATACCAGAAACTCCGCAAGCGATGTGATAGAAGTAGTGACAGAAGCAACAGAGTGATCGCACACCATCGACAGAAGAACCTTCCACTTAGCCACAGAGGCTAAACCAGTGTAGTGGGTGCCTCCTTGAAGAAGAAAAGCAACTCCATTGCGTGTCTCGAAAAACCACTACGGAGGAGACAGGACCCGACAAAAGACATGTGCGAAGGCACAATGAAGTCAGGTCAACGTGAAACCTCCTCGGGCGACTTTGGCAAAGAAAGTCGCGAGGTAGAGGGAGACATGCCGGAACCGCCGCTAGCAGAGAGCGGAGCAGATTGATCCACACCCATCGAGGCGGCGGGTGTGATCGAAAGGATTCGACGACTGCAGGTTCATATCTGGGCGAGAACCTGAGGCGGAATCGGAACCGGTAGGAAGGCGTAGCCGACAAGACCATCCCAGAGGAGGGCCAGAGCGTCCACGGCAAAAGCCAGAGCATCTGGACACGGGGACACGAAAGTGTCCACCGGGTGGTTCCAACGAGTCGCAAGAGATCGATGGAACCCGCCATGTGGAGCATCCACCTGGTGGAAATGACCCTGCCCTGACGGGACAGAGAGTCGGCTAGGACGTTTAGACGGCCGGGAATATGACGAACAGCCACCCCGGCGTGAACATCCTGAGCGAGCAGTAGAGGATCCCGAGCCAGTTCGTACATTGGAACAGAGTGCGTGCCGCCCTGGTTCCGAATGTAAGCAACCACCGTCGAATGGTCGGACAACAGAAGGACGTGGCGATTCGACAGGTGAGGGATCCACTGCCTGAAACTCAGAAGAAGAGCAAGAAGCTCATTCTGGTTGATGTGTAGAGCTGTATCATCCTGGTCCCACATACCGTGAATGGAAAGACCTAGAGGATCCAACGTCGCACCCCATCCGAGATCGCTGGCATCTGCCGTCAGAACGCGACCAGACGTGGGTAAGTTCAACGGAACACCCTACGAAAGCCACTGGACATCCGCCCAGAGGAGAAGCTGAGGATAAAGATATTCTGGAAACTGTAGCACCAGATCCAGAAAATCTACATTCGGCTTCCAACGACTGAGCAGAAAGTGTTGGAGAGGTCTGACACGCAGCCGACCTAGAGGAATGAGATCCTTCACCGAACAGCAGAGACCGCGTAGCCGGAGAATACTCCGAGCCGTCGCAGATGTGGACTGGGACAGAGTCAGAGCAAAAGTTGAGAGAATCACAGCCTTGGCCTGGGGAACCGCCACCAAATTGAATTGTGTGCGGAAAGCCATCCCCATATGATAAAACGACTGAGAAGGGACCAGGTCCGACTTCTCGTTGACTCTGAAACTTAGCGGCGTAAGCAAGCTCAACAGAGTGGCGACATCCGACTCCAGTAAGGCAGCATTGGAATGCCCGTGGAGGATATCGTGCAGATATGCCGAAGTAGTCACCCTGGACTGTGTGCGATGGAAAGCTATCACATGCGACATCAGTCTGGTGAAGGCCCAAGGAACCAGTAAGCGTCTCGCAGGTCGAAGCTGGAAACGAAATCTCCCTGGTGAATTGAACGGAGGACCAACCTGAAAGTCTCCATGCTGAACTTGGGAGCAATGATAGACTGGTTCAGGAAACTCAGATCGATAACCGGTCGGAGTTGGCCGTCCTTCTTCGGCACTAAGAACAGGCGGGAAAAGAAACCCACTGGCCTAATGTTCTTGATGACCTCAATCGCCCCTTTGTCAGGACATTGTCTATCTCCGTGGACAAAAGTTTCCGACGTAAAATGTCTGAAGGAACTGTGGTTGGAAGAGGCACCCTGGACAGAGTGGGGTGCCTTCGGAAGGATATTCGCAGCCCGGACCGAACAACATCTAACACCCAAGGATCGGATGTGATGGTGCCCAACGGTCTGAGAACTCTGCTATCCTTCCTCCAACCTGGGGCGAGTCGAGGTGAGGACCTTCATTTCGAACCCCGACGAGGCTCGCGAGAGGAGAAAACACCTCCCCTACTGAATGAAGAATCCTGAGACTTCCCTCAAGACTGCCGACGCTAACCCTTACCCCTTGAGTAAGAAGCAGAAGTGGTGGCAGAAGGATCAACCCCTTTGCTTCGCCGAGGAAGCAGAGGGTACTTGTTAGGCTTGGAACGGCCCGTGCCTACCCTAGAAGGCTGATCAAGCTGAAGAAACAGCAGCTGATCTTTGGAATGACGTAGAACCTCATCCCGGACCGTCAACACAGAACCATAGAAAAGTTGCGGACCTGCCAAAGAAGCAGGTCGAAGAGTAGCGCACTGCTCCTCAGGAATGGATCGGCCTCTGTCCAGCACAGAGACCCTGCGAACTAATTCCAGATTAGCTGTGTTACAGGCATGCGTGTGAGTAAGATGCATGAGCGCCTTGGACAGCACACGCAAAGGAGCCTGTACCTCGTCAAACTTATCTGGAGGCAGATAAGCAGCTAAAGCTGAGACGACGTGATCGGAGAGAGAAAGCATACCAAGCATCTCTCTCGATAAGCCCAATGTGGACTCCAGAGTCGTCATCGGAATGACGGCAGACTTGGACTTGGAAAGCCCGAGGGAATTGGAGTCCTGATCCAAAACCGTCAAAGTCTGGTAGACCGACGGATTGGCGGAATCGTAGGAACGATAACGCGCCGGGGGCAAAAAGGTGTCAACCCTGGTGAAGAACGGGGCCTTCATAGCCTTGGAACTTAGCTTAGAGTCCAGGGCTGAAAATGCTTCAACCAACTGTATCGACTGGCACGGTCGAAGACGCCCAGAAGCGGGTTGCTCCATAGGCTGTTGGCGCGCGACTGATGATCGCGGCCTGGCTGACACTGTCGACTGGTTAGATGGTTTGAGATCCGGAAGGAACCCAAACACGAAATCAAGAGCTGCCACCAAGTCCGAAGACTGCTGGCTCTCGACATTAAGCATGTCTGACTCTTCCCCTGAGTCGGAAGACACATAGCCCATCATGGGCAAACCAGCCGACGCCTCCCATGGTGTCGGAACACCAGGGGGATCAGAAAGCGGCCTGTTTCCAATCCCGGGAGGCGGCGCCATAGGGGGCGCCTGGAAACCATTCGCTGCCTCGCTGGAAGCAACGGGAAGGTTCTTTGACAGAACCTGAGTGAGTAAGGAGAGGGCCTCCCTAAGCTCACTGCCCGTACTGGCCTGTTCGACAGGAGAACGAACCGGCAAAGTGGCTTCACCTCTGACCCTCTTAACCAACGAAGGGTCACGATCCTCCAAAACACCCGACGTGGGACGACAGACGGCAGCCGAAACGTCTGAAGGCAGACGTGTATAGGGGCGTGACACACCCCGAGGATCAACATAGCGGGAACTCATGAGAGTCACCGTGGACCTCTGCAGGGCAGAAGGTCCAGGCTGCACAAAAGACGTTGGTCCCCCAAAACTGGTCGTGTGGCCAGAATGAGTGGACAGAAACGCCACGGAGTTCATAGTGTCCCACTAAGAACATCCGAATCCAATGACAACTGTGGTGCTCGACGGCGCAGAGACCACAGTAGAGGGTCCAGCCGGCAGCCACTTCCAACTTCGCCGAGTTGAAGTCAGGGAAGGCTGAGGCGGATACCCCCACGTCTACACAACCAGCCACCGCAGCAGACCACTGCAGGTATAAAACTACTGTGCTCAATGGCTGAGAGGACACAGTAGGAGGTTCAGTCGGCAACCCCATCCGACTTCGCCGAGTGGAAGTCGGGGAAGGCTGAGGCCGAAACCCCACAACCACACTACAGACATCCCTGCAGACCCTTGCAGGGATAAGCCTAGGCCCGCTAAAAACGGTGCCGAATGACGTTGTAGACGGAACTGCAGTAGCAGCAGATACGACGGGAGCTGTTGGAACTGGCGGAAAAGCGGAGAGATCCACCAAGATCGGCCTCCAAAGGAGGAGTCACAACCCTAGTGACAGCCTCAGATGTCGACTGGAGAGGGCGCATAGTCCCGGAACCCGGCATCTCTTCACCAGAAATCCAACAGCTCCCGCAGTATCCACCACGGTAAAAAACTGCACATTCCCCATGGAGGGGGAATAACTCTCACCAGAAGCCCCGAAACGACAGCGTTCCCCACCCCCCGCTGGTGCGGGAGGAGCTGCACATACCCCAAGGAGGGTGAGCAATTCTCACCAGACGTGGTCGAATCGGGCGACCCCGAAACGATAGCATCCCCCCCCCCGCAGGAGCGGAAGGAGCTGCACATCCCCCACGGAGGGGGTCACACTCACACCAGACGTGGTCGAGTCGGGGGGGGGGCGAAACGACAGTGCCCCCACCCCCCCCCCCCCCGCGGGGGCGAGAGGAGCTGCACATCCCCCCCACGGAGGGGGAAACTCACACCAGACGTGGTCGAGTCGGGAGGCTCCCGAAACGACAGCGTTCCACACCAAGGAAGAAACGGCCAATGAACGCACCAAGACGAGGGCAAAAGGAATTGCCCTAAAGGAACCGAACTGGAAATAATAGAGGTGAAAGCAGTAGAAGAAAAAGGTGAACTCAACAGAAACAGAAAGTAGAAGAACACCCTCAACTACGAGAGAAGGTGGCAGAAAAAAACCGGTGGGTACATGACAGAACCCAGACGGTCGACAGGGACCGAAAAAAACAGAAATTCAGCCCTCAACAGAGTGAAGAAATCCTGTCCAGACAGTCCCAGATTGACACCTAACTCCAAAAATTAATTCATCAACCGAAAAATATATTGTCGAAACGCGTGATGTCGAAAAGAAAGATTTGCGAAAACGGAATAGTAAATAATATACAATGAGAATGTGGTTGAAAATATAAACGAGAATATATGAAACACAGTCCTGTTATTATACGATCTTCAAATCCATAATTCCAGTCACAGGAAAACCATTATCGACGAGTTAAAATATCACTGTTACTGAGCAATGATGACACACATCCACTACGTGTGTGGATAATCAAAAGAATGACGAATTGACTCATTGCGCACTGTTTTATGGTAGTCGTGGATTTGTACTATGGAAGAGCGTCCCATACTAGGTGTGCGCCGATGGCGCTCGACCCAGTTTTGGCTTATTTTTTCGTGGTGTTTTACACCACTTTTCTTTCCCAAATCTTGGGAAAGATTAAACTAGAGAGTATTTTATCCGAGTTAGGTTCTTCCACTGTAGTGCAAGCCTGTAGTAAACAATTGAGGTAGGTTGATAAGAAGTCCATTTAATTGATTGTAAAACCATTTTCGCTTTGAAAAAATTACTTGTAAATTTGTAAGTCTGATTGCAAATCCATTTTGACTATTGTAAAACCAATTAATTACTTGTAAAACTGATTTTGTGTGAAAATAAAATTTAATAGAGAGAAAATTTAGATTTGTTCATTCCTTTTCAGCTTACCTATGAGTTGAGCATGCGAAAGTAGTTTACTACCACATTCCGGATCACTCATCTATTCACCTCGCAGCAAATATTGCATGGCACGATCTGATTGGACAGTTGTTTTACCAATCAGAGAACGCCTGCGTGCGATACTTTTACAACACCCTTATCTATTGGTCCCATGGAACATACCGCCGTGTGGTATGTTCTGATTGGACAACTGTTTGATCAATCAGACACCGCCGCGATCGTACTGAGTTATCAAACACCTGCGACGTGACACTATCTTATCTATGACATAATCAAACAGTGCACATGGTCTTTATCATATTAAGCTTCTTATAAACAAAGGAGCCCTTTACAATAATACCTTTATCTATGACATCATGAAACATACCAGTTGTCCCTTATCTATTTGCATAATTATACAACGTGACACTATCATATCTTCTTATAAACAAGGATTCTCTCTATCTTAATCACCATTATCGATGCACTGACAAAGACCATGTCTTCTCTATCATAATCCCTGTATGACATGTCTAAACAAACCAGGAAGTCTACAAATTAATCTTTGTACTTACGTGTACATGTCCTTGACAACATTTATCTTAGATACACCAACAGAGCTCGAAATTTACGTAGGGCAGGGGAGGGGGAACTCTTTGTTAGTACTCAATGGACTCCTCAGTTTGAAAATCGCCCCAGCTTTGGGCTAGACTTAGGAAGGGGATGAACAGTCCGGGGCTTTGGTAGGGAGGGACTGGACTTTTGGAAGGGGGAGCCCACATACAGGGAAAGTCTAAACAATGTGAGGAAAGCCTAAATGGCTATACATAGTCTGAACCCCTAATGGGCTTTTGGGAGGGATAACCTAAAAACTAGGGTATATCCGGGCGGGTAGGGGAGGAGGCGCATAAAAATAGCCGAGGCCTAGTGTGGAGCGGGGAGTCGAGAGAGAGAGGGAGGGGAGGCCTAACGGATTTGTGCGCCGGGGTCAAGGACCCCGGTCATGGTCTGACTTCGAGATCCTGGTAAAGAGGGCAGATCTCAACCTTACATTCTACTCCTGTATTGTTAAGCATTATTCCTGATTTTCCAGTAAACTAACCACATTCTCGGTCTTTGCTCCAGCGTTAAAACTGGCATGTCATGGTACAGCCAAGACGCTGAAGTGACATAAAGCATATATTCCCTTACATGTGTGTACAGCTTATTGATCCAAACTATGTTTTATGCTTTACTTATCGAGATTTGAACACGGGAGAGGCGTCAACCACCGCTTCGATATCGTCCATGTCACTATTCGCCAGTATTGGCTATAAAATAATAACCCGGAGTTGCGCCTAAACAAATATCGATGCGGAAACGGAAATACGATCGCATTCGCGCAGAGGAGGTCGATTATGATCATTACGTAGGGGCTTTTTATTTGAGTGTCCGCATCGATATTCTTTTTCTGGATTGCGCAAAAACATGGACGACATCGAAGCGGTTGTTGACACTTCGCCGTGTTCAAATCTCGATAAGTGAAGGATAAAACATAGTTTTAATCAATAAATTCAGCACAAATGTAAGGAAATACGTATACTATCGAAAGCAGCAGGTAATAATGGCGAAAGCTTGATACATATTCCTATTTTCGTGTTTTGAGTTTCCAATAAAACTTATTGGATAATTTTGCAACAGCTTTGAATGGGGGGAACTTGAACGTACGGGCAGCCACTCCGTTCAGATCGCTGAACTATACACATAGTGCAGAATAAAGTTCGAATTGTGTGTACCTGTACCTGAATTTAATGCCTTCACTGTTGCCAGTTGTGATCAGTTTGTCTGTACTTTTGTTGTCAATACAGCTGCTCAGCACTCGTCCAGTCGCAACCATAGATCGTCTTGGAATGGCTGATTTTGCGATCTTTTGTGCGAAATGTTCAGTTGGTAATTCATCTTTGTTGAAATAGTTTGGGCCGCACCCGTCGAAAAAGTGGTCTGAACAGACATGCGTATAGTAAGTGAGTTTCCAGATTTTCCGACTGATTGTTCTTATAAATGCCCTACGAGTGTGTTTGTTCGGCAACTTGTGCAAAGTAACAGGCTTATCGAATTTAACAATTTTACCGTGATAATTGTGATATCTCGGCATACAGCAATAAAACTTCCCCATTGTTCTTCAAATTCGGAACAAACAGGAATACCGTCCTTCAAGAACGGTAACTCTAATGATACTTCGTAGTCGAAAATCCGGAATTCCCACATTCATGTACGCTGATAACAAAATAAACGATTCTAATATATGGCCACTTAATACTGTTGCCTAACTTTAACGGATTTACTGTAGGCTAAATTTTGCAATACGAGCTATTTTTTGCGCTGATTTTGGGATATGTGATATCTGTACAATAAATTATCATCTGTATTTATGCCCGTGGATTTTAATGATTGCTCCTTTTTTGTTGGTACGGCCTCTCAGAAATTCTACGAAAGTCAATCCAGATATGATGGGTAAAGTACACCTTTACTGAGAAACTATTTGTGCCAGTCATAAAATAGACACGTATTATGTATACAACGTGCTTGTAAATAATCTTTTATTGCGTCGAGACTAGTGTTTTGGGACGTGTTAAAACAAGTAGCTTCACGTCATAAAGGACTGATTCAAGCACAAGGAACACATGACACTTGTATGTACCAATATGCCATACATTCAATAACATTCATAACCATAACTTCTCAAAAATATTCATTAACAAGCAGAAAAGCCACACTCAACTGTACACAATAATGGAACTCAGTTCTTCCAAACGAAAGATGTGTGATGAATTGTTTAACTGTTTACCTAACATAAAAAGCAGACGACACTTGTAAAAACAATTCTTGAATATTTAATATTTTTCAATTTTTGTCTCAAAAACATAGAGCGAGCTCGTTCCAATGAGGTGTCATAACCTATGTTTTAGAGACAAAAAAAATGAAAAATATAATGAAAATTAATTGGCGATTTTTGAGAATAGCTCTGGTCGCTTTTGGTTGTTACGTTGGGTAAAGGGTTAAGGTGATAGTAATCAAACTCAGTCCAACTAAGTTTTTTTCTTTCATCCGGCAAAGAAATTTCGAACCAACTTCAGTTCGGATCACATGGTCACCCAAGCGGAAGGTGGGGGTTTACATAAAATAGTGAATTATATTTTTGTAGTACGGGTGGATCTCTTTAAATGCATGATACACTTCATTCATAATTTGTACAAGCGTGAAAATCATCATATTGGAAGTGACTTCACATCTCACAGGAAACTTGCTGTCACTTTCAACTACTGATGTTCGGGTTTTTGGTTTTTTTTATATATATATATATATATACAATTGTTTTAGGGGACAGGTGGCTAGAACACATGGAGGATTGTTTATATACTAGCATGGGATATATGTGCACGGAAACATGACTCATAGTTCGTTGCAGTGTTATCAACCTTTTTAAAAGAATAGCATAATTATGTCCGTCAGGTGCGTGTGTGCTCGTTTCCCGCGATACTAGAGTCTGCGATTGCGTTTTGATGAAAATGGTAGATATGCTGCAGTTAATGCAAATTTATAAATTACCCCAAAAGTTTAGTCAATTTATAAAGTGACTGACTCACTCAGTCAGTCTGAAATTGGACTGAAAAATTCAGTCAGTTTACAAATTGACTGAAAATTGAAGCAGATTTCTTGGCACATTGACTGAGACGTAATTTTGCTGATACAATTGAATACATTGTGACATTAATAATGAAAATATTATCCTTTAGCCCCAAGACTGCGGGATGAAAATATTAATTGACGTACTCGCAAATAATGAATATGGATTATTTTAATTGCTACCACTGAATTGACATGGAAGATACCACCAGAATTCAAAGAGTTAAGGAGGCTGGATCAACAAGGTCAATCAAGAAACCATAGGCTGTGCTGGTTTTATGAAAAAGACGGAATGTGAATACTCAGATCGACTCAGGTTGGTATAGATTGTAGATCATATGTAGTCGGTTTTTAAAAAGTTAATGAAAAGCTTGTTGTGTTAACAAAAACGGTATTCTGGAATGTTTGTCTTGGGGGTTCAACACAATGGCACCCGGGGCGTAGCAAGGATTACATATTGAGGGAGTGTAATTATTTTAGGGGTGCGAGGTCGATATATGCCACAGGCATACCCGAAGGCCGTAGGCCTGAGGTAGTGGAAGGTATGGCCCCCCATTAGTGATGGTTCGGGAGGCTACACCGATCCCCCACAAATGGGAGGGCCACACCCACCCCAACCGAAGGCCTGCACTATCCCCTTCCATTGCTGGGGGTTCGGGGTGGGCTTCCTCGAGACAAGTTTGAAAATTCAATACCCTGAGAGTGATCTGGCACCCTCTGACGCTTTGAGTTTCCCATTTTGAGGCGGCTACTCTATTTTTTTGGGGGGGGGGGGTTATGCCCTTCTAGCCCCCCTCCTCGATACGCCACTGTGAGAAAGACATGCATGCATCTGGGAATGTGAAAACTCTCGTTGTTTTTTTTCTTGAGAGATATTTGGTATACTGGTACACAACAGTGACAAGCATGGTGATACATACAGATTATCATGATAATGTGCATGTCCTGTGATTTGTATCA
This sequence comes from Pictodentalium vernedei, assembly GCA_031216915.1. Lineage (NCBI taxonomy): Eukaryota > Metazoa > Mollusca > Scaphopoda > Dentaliida > Dentaliidae > Pictodentalium > Pictodentalium vernedei. The sequence continues at coordinate 465,539,704 of CM062290.1, forward strand.
GATTCGAGGTGGTGTCCAGAATGGGATCTCAACGAACCGGCTATGGACACCACCGAGAATCTGATACAAACCTCAGGACATACACATTATCATGATAATTCATTTATCTAACAATACTGTCACATAAACAGATTAAATCTTAACCCTTTACCCAACGTACCGGCCAGAACCGGTCAATGCTATTCTAAAAAAAATCGCCAATTAATTTTCATCATTTTTTCATTTTTCGTCTCAAAAACATAGGTTATGACCACTCGTTGGAACGAGATCGTTCCAATGAGTGGTCATAACCTATGTTTTTGAGACACAAAATGAAAAAAAAAATAGTTATTCAAGAATGTTTTTTCAAGTGTCGTCTGCCTTTCATGTTAGGTAAAGTGTTAAATTATTTTTAAACATTTTTGGGGCATAATGTTCGGTTAATCACTGAAACGCACATGGAATGTATCCATGTGCCTGTTATGATAGCCCGTAGCGATACCGGAAACGAGTCGTCTATATGATACGGAATCAGAATAAGTCGTCTATATGATACGGAATCGGAACACATTATTTGATACGTAGCGTTTGTCGTGGTTTTCAGGTCAAAATCTATATGATTGTTAGATAATAAGTAGGAAAACCCTTTGTCATTATATTGTTGAAGTTCAAACACCTGGAAATAGTTGCAGAATAATTATTTGATGAGAGGCGTCCTCTGACCGCTGTTCGACTCTATGCCTCTGACACGCGACAATATTGCGGGTATTGTTGTAAAGCTTTATTTGATGACAAAATATGAAAATACAATCGATGGGCAACCATGCTAGAATGGAGATGCAATTTCCAGGGTATCCAACATAAATAAATCAATAAGTAATATGCGTTTCAGCGACCTTCAATCCGATGCTTACTACAAAAGGAATGCGCGTGCATTCTTCATCTCATATGTGGGCTTTCTAAAACAAAATCGATAACTCATTTCAGTTTGCAAAAATCAATCTCTGGTGAGAAACGCGACAATCGTTACAATATCTACACATATTCACTTATTAAGACAACACTGCACAACAAGCCGGGTATAAAAATGTAAATTGTGTAACTAATAAAGGTTTCAGTTTTTGTTTAGGATATGACTAGTTGCAGTTGGAACACAAGGAAGTGCGTTTGAAGTATTAGTTTTCGCCGAGATAAAACTCATTCTGTCAAAAGGCGTTTATCGCCAACGTGAATCGTTTACATGTATGGATTACGCTACAGCCAGCGCGTGGAACACTTTTGAATGCGTGGTTTTCGGGGTAAGTATAATAAGAAAATAATTTATCAATTATTGTTTGCTAGTTAATAATAGATTCACATAGGTATTGTAGGACAGGAGTGGGAGTGGTCACAAATATCCATGTGGTTTATAACCGCCCTTGGTGTCACCACGTGGAAGACAATTCGATAAATGCATTCAGTGAAATGCCATTTTTCCCATTCTGAGGTCTTCGCGCATACGATGGATGTTGAAAACTGTAAGTGTGTGGGGAAGTGGGATGGGGGTGAACAAGGGGTGATGATTTGAATTACTGATACAATAAATACATTTCAACTTCAATACTGACACTGCTAGACAGACACAAATTCTCGTGTGAATGCATGAGACTGCTAGCCAGATATAAATTCTCGTGTATATTTATTTTTTATTATTACATACATGGTAGGCCATGATAAAATAACAAACACATATCATGTTATGAAAAGATTTTTTTTCAATTTTCACCTCCCTGAAACATGGGGATCATGGGAAATGGCAATTTCAAAAATGGTTACACATGGTGCCATTCATTTCATTCCCAGGTCTTGACTAACTGGGCGTAAGATGATAAAAGGCTGAGTCTCTGTGCGTTTTGAAGCGCGTGTATGGGGTGGGGGTATCGATCACTATCCATATCTTTGAACCAGCTTGTGGCAATCTTACGCAGTGGCTTAGTGGTTACGGCACTGGACTTCAAACCAAAAGATTCACAATTCTATGCCTACCGTGAGGTAACTGTACTATGTCATCCGTCACAGCACTTAATTCCGATCGGTCACGTGGGGCATGTTGAAGGAGTACAGCACAGTGATGTTGTTCTAGTTTTCAACCAATGCTAACCCTGCTTCAGCGGAGTTAACACGGTGTGTAGCCTGACAGTTGCTCGTCGCTGCTCCGTGGCTCTCTCGGGTTAATCCGGCTTCCTCCTCCCGTACAACTGAACGACAAGAGGCAACGCTGGCTATCAAAATTTTCGTCAAAACCCCAATAAAAAATGATAATCCTTGGTGTCACGTGAAGTATTATAACTGTGTTTCAGAAACTATACGAAGGTTCTTGTTCGTATAATTGACTACAATTTCAAAGTCAACGATTAGGAGTTTTCATCACTACTTTACTGGTGAATTATTAGTTATTACTCCCCCCCCCCCACCCCCACCCAGCGTGCCCGAAAGAAGTGTCAGAGGTTGCAGAATATCAAAATACATTGCAATTGATCGGGGAAGAAGTTTGAAGTTACAATACAATGTCACAACACCAGGTCTGGTGTTCCAGAAATTATGGGAGTGCAAATAAAAGCTTTTCTCGGGTTGCCAAGGATTGCAGTTGCCTTTTTAAGTCTAAATGCAGCTATTATGAGACACTTGACCACTAGACTCGGGCTTGGGACTGAGATAGTGAAGACTTTGAATATTCGGCGGTAAAGGATGTAAAATACAAAAAGGGAAGCAACTAATTATAGTGTTCTAATGAGTTCAAACATTGAAACTTATGTTCGAAAAATTTAAACTCCGTCACTATTTTTGATTTTTAAGATGCAGATAAGTTTCAGAGATGGTTTTCATGTAAGAGGCATGAACTATACTACTCTAAGTTTGCTTAGCACCAAGTATATCCAACTACCTGTTTTAATTGAATATATGAAAAGTGTATATATTTTTTTTATTTAATTATATCTTTAATGATTTAAGTACAGAAATTAAGATTTTATTTGTGTTTGACATTATGTAATAGCTTTTGAATTCGATAACCATGAAAAATGGATGTTATTGGTAAAAAAGGAAATTCTTCAATATGCCAAAAAGTTGACGGAGCGAACTGGTATGGGTTCAGTATCGAGTATGAGACCCATTAATGTTAATTACAGCTTGACAAAGCCTTCTCATGCTCCCAGTTAGGTTCCTGGTGGTCCTTTGTGGGATGTTGTTCCAATCTTGGACCAACATGGCACAAAGTTCCTGGACACTACTTGGCTGCACTGGATGGGCTGAAATTACAAGCTGCAACTCATTCCAGACATGTTCGATTGGATTGGGGTCAAAGGATCTTGCCGGCCAGTCCATACGCTCAATCCCCTCATTCTGTCGGTACTACCCGACAGCATGGGCAACATGGGACGGGCATTATCGACCATCAGAATGAATCTATCACCCACTGCACCTGTTTACAATCTGACGTGGACATCCAGGATCTCATTAATACACCGCTGTGCAGTCAATGTACCACGTTCAAGGACACAGAGCTCTGCACGTCCATCCCAGCTGATGCCGCCCAGACCATGTTTGGCCCTCTACCATAGCGGTCATCCCCCCTCAGCAATGTTTGCTGCATAGAATCGCTCCCCTGGTCTTCTCCATACCCTAGAACGCATAGCTGCGTGGTCTAGGCAGTACTGTGACTTATTTGCAAAAAGGACAGGTCGCTAATCTTCTCTGGTCCATCCAATGTGGTCCATGGCCCATTCATATTGTGCCTGGCGGTGGTTCTGTGACAACGGAATGCGAATGCATGGTCTTCTCGACGGAGACCACCTTCGTGCAACCTTGTCTGGATAGTCTGCGTCGAAACATGTACCCTGGATGCATTCTGAAGCTGGGTGGCTGTGGCAAAGCGGTTCCTGCGGGCCTGAATGATCAAATCCTGTTCTTCAGCTGCAGATGTTGCCCTGTCTCTGCTCTGAAGATCACCGTATGGTGCACACCAAGGGTTTCGCCAACTGACGATGGGTAGCCCCTTGCTCTATCATCCCTACAGCTCGCCACAATTCTGCTTCAGACAAATGTCTTCTTACTTTTGCATTTGCCATTTTCAATCATTAAATCACAAGGGTTTGTGTTGAAATGAAGATTGAATACCCTACACATGCAATGTACATGTAGACAGTACACAAAAAATCATGAAAATCAAGGGATACATGCTTTCCATTACTGTCACGAAAAATCTGCCTGTCAAAAGAGCTAATGTAAGCACTGGGTACCATCTCAATACATTACTCAATCATATCCACCAAAAATATCACAAACAGGTCACCAGCAACTTTCACAATGATGTGTCAAATATTTGGTGCTTAGCAAACTTTGATTAGTATATATATGACATATACATTTTATCGGATACTTCTTGTCAAATAGTCGTCATACTCGGGATATTACTCCCTTCTAAGTGGCTTTCACTTTTGACTAATTCATATTCAGTTACGTTTTGTCCCGTACCAATGTACATCGCGCCACGAGAACGTAAAAATTATGCGTCAAGCTTTTCTTAATTGTTAGATCGGAATTAAAAAAAAATGTGACATACGTCCTACAGGTCGATCAAAAATATACAGATGTATAAACAAATCTGTCATACAGTTACAACTAAAAGTCCTGTCCTGAAATGCGCACATATAGCACGTTGATCTGTGCTGCGCGTTAATCTACGCGTTATGACCATAGTAAGGCTATCAGATTGTGAATATGCGGCCTGTGCACAAGCAATGTTTCAACAAATGGACCTCCGGGTAACCCATTGGCAGAAACATTGCCCGTGTTTGCTATGAGTAACCAGGAGAACCTGCCGTGTTTTGGATGCCATTCGATATGGCAATTGCGCGCAATTTCTACGAGCAATTAAGCCTAGATAAGCGCACATTTCGTGACAGGACTTCTAGTTTTAACTGTATATATATAAGTATATATCGATAGAGCTAGTATTCGTACCTCTCACATGAAGACCTTCTCCCAAAATCAGAACATTTTCAGTGTAGAATAATACCTTGTCACCCTCTGAATCGACAACGTTTGAAACATGTCAATTTACTTGATATAATTCAAACTGTGTGCATGCTTTGAAGACGTGGAACAAAAGACATCTTCATTTTCCTGTTTTGCACGCGTTGTTATCAGCTGGGGTTCTTCTCTCTTGTCCTACAGAATCGTTGTGTGTTGATCAATAATAAGAAACGCTTAACAGTGAGATCGAATGATGATCATTCTGTTGAAGTGAAAGGACGTCAGCTATAACAAAAGCTGTGATATCATATTCAAACTAGAACACAGTAAAATCTAAGCCAAGACTGTGTATGTAAAAATAAAATAAAAATTTGCTGTTTTACCCTTTAGCATCCTCTCATTCTAATCGGCGGTCGACCTGGCAGGCATATAAAGTATAGTTGCCTGGGGACTGGTCACTTTCCATACGCGGGCAATATTTTCACGGACGCATTAATATATGTTTCCAAGCACTAAATAGAAAATAGTGATCAAAAGTGTAATTAATGAAGCAGCGGGTACAACCGGTACAACTCGACACAACCCGGTACAACCCGGGTACATCCCGGTACAACTCGATACAACCAGATACAATCCGGTAGAATCCGGTACATCCCATACAACCCGGTACAGCATGGTACAACCCGCTACAATCCGGTGCAACCCGCTACAAATCGGTACAACCCCATACAACCCGATACGACACGGTACAGCACGACACAACCCGGTACAACCCGGTACAACTCGGTACAACTCCATACACCCCAGTACAGCACGGTACAACACGATAAAACCCCGATACAATCCGGTACAACCCGATACAACTCGGTACAACCAGGTACAACACGGTACAACCCGATACAACACGGTACAACCCGGTACAGCCCGGTACAACTCGGTACCACCCCATACAACCCGGTACAGCACGATAAAACTCGGTACAGCCCCATACAACCCGGTACTGCATGATACATTTCAGTACAATCCGGTGCAACCCGGTACAGCGCGATACAACCCCATACAACCCGGTACAGCACGGTACAACCCGATACGACACGGTACAGCACGGCACAACCCGGTACAACTCCATACAGCCCAGTACAGCACAGTACAACACGGTACAACCCAGTACAATCCGATACAACCCGATGCAACTCGGTACAACCAGGTACAACACGGTACAACCCGGTATAGCCCGGTACAACTCGGTGCCAACCCATACAACCCGGTACAGCACGCTAAAACCCGGTACAATCCTGTACAACTCGGTACAACCCCATACAACCCGGTACAGCACGGTACGACTCGGTACAGCCCCATACACCCCGGTACAGCACAGTGCAACCCGATGCGATACGGTACAACCCGGTACAATCCGTTTTTTCGTTATTTAAAATTTTGCTGATGATAGTTTTGATAACCTGGTAAACGCAGGCACGGACTGCCCATGCGTGGACTACAACCATTCCGTGGCGACTGTAGTGTTGTCACGAATAATCCTGCATCGCATTCTGTTGGAAGTTTATGACCCCGAAGTCAGCAGTTGAATAGTATTATTGGCGATGCCTGCGAATATGGAATGGAGGTGGCGGAATTCACCTTAGAAAGGAGCAAGTTACTTGAGCCAAATATTATGCGTGTCAAGTGCCCGACGCAAATTTTTAGGGTAAGGCTAACCCCTTCCACACCCAAAACCCTTCTTAATAATTTGTCTCCCATCCAAATAACAGCGTGATATGATTACATAGACCCGGTTATGACCTGCCCGACCCACCCGATTGTAAGTTGAAAAAAGGACGACCAGACAATTATACTAAGAGTACTACGAAAAATACATATGAAAGGCACGTGAGACGGTACGACGGACGGCCCGACTGACGGATCGACGTTCTGACAGTCGGAATGACCAGAAACAGTCCGACCAATATAATATTTTACCGAAAACGGCCTCTAATTTATAGAAATGCACCTTGGGATGACAAGAAGAGCACTCAGAATAGTATGTGTAAAGTACGGATCGATTGTTAACATCTCAAACTATCATGCAGTTCCGTATAGGTTTCTTATTATCAGAGAGTTGATGGCATCGAAATTAGGTCTGAGATTCAGCCCCTACCCCAATCCCCACAGAAAACCACAAAGAATCCCTAGAGACATGTTTATCCGCCTTTTTGGACTCCAAGTAAATTTCTAAGACACCAGGAACGAATATAGTTTTCAAAGAGAAACCAGAGATTAAATTTGTACCAAAAGGCACCTGGCGATGATGCTTGTCTTCACTTCTATGGAAATATGACCCGAGTTTCTCTTCAATGCTTTCAAAGAGGTCCGTTGTTGTCTACCAATGTCCCCAAGGATGAAGCATAGAACTTATGGTCAATAATGATAGTGCCACTGAAAGGGCAAAAGCAGCAGGAGGGTGGGGAGGCTTAAATGGCTATACCTAACATGGGAAAGGTCCATCAGATCCGCTCACCCAATACACCGTCTCCCAGTCTGTGTTCGTCACCTCCGCCGGACACCCACTGGACCGTTACCGCAACCCCTTTAAGTGAACACACCCTCCGCCCTTGAATCTCGCACCATCCACTCAGAGAGCATCAGAGTATGTAGGCCACCCCCCCCCCCCCGACCCTGCTTGTACAATTTAGACATGTCGTATTTCCAGTAGAATGGCAGGCTCAAACACACGTGGCTGGCTTCCTCTTAGCTATACGAAGCTACGCAGAAAGAGTTGTTGGGGCAGTACTTTAAAATCCACTTGCCACTTCTACGCAAGACACCAAGAAACATCACTTGTTCAAAATGCGATGGTAGAGGGAGTGGTGATCTATAATCTGGCTCTCTGCCAGGTCTGTGGCTACCTGGAAGCAATGACAAAGAGGGTTGGCGCGACAAACAGAAGGGCTGACAGTGTGACCTGATGGATGAATTTCGGTGTCTTGCAGCGATAGAGATCCGAAAGCCGAGTTCGCTCTTTGCACCGTAGGCCGCCTATCGCAGATAAAAGTCAGATGATACCTTGCTCCACAAGACCCGCTCAAAATGGAGCAGGTTATCGGGCCGCCCAGATTAGCCTGCAAGTCCTGCCCCAGGCCCATATTACGTCTCCCAGCCCAAGCTGATCTTAGTAAACGTATGGCTATACCCCTGTGGAATAGACAACAGAGCCGTCCCAGCGCAGAATGGGTTCGATCATGGTCAACTTATGGCTATACCCTCGCTAGCCCTGCGAATTCTCCGAAACCCCATTCATCACCTCTGCGAGCCACCGCTGAACCCACCGTAGTAGCAGACGTAAGTTCACACCTATCCCCATTCAGATTCCTTGAGTCCCACTCCAATCGCAATAATCGCCAGCCTGGAATCCGCCAGATGCTACAAGTCCCCTCAGCCCCTCCATTATTGTCATGCTCAGCCACCCAGCCCACGGAAACTCAAAGAGGTAGCGAAACTGTAGCAGTAGGGAAGCGATCACAGTAGATAGATCAGCTTGCCAAGCCTCGCGACCCAGCACGCCCGAACGCCCGCCCGACCGCCCACCAGCTCGCCCTCAGAATAACAGAGAATGATAGATAGTAGCTCGCCCCGCAAGACTCTCCCCTACTCGTATAACGACTCCTAGCCCATCTGAGGAACCAAAAGTACTTCCCTGCTCCATTTAGAAAGGACTCTTTCGGTTCGTCGTGGTGGTGAGAACTGCAATTCCGCTATCTGTTTGAGTTTCTGTAGTCTACGGGATGGGCGGATCTGGCTGAACCTAGGTTGACGGTTGCGTTATGGTAGCCGGGATGGGCTGGGCTCACGTGGTCTCTTTGGAGTTTCTGTGGCCTATGGACTGGGAGACACGGAGGGGTTCAGCCGAGTTGGCGGACCCTAAGCTAACTGTAGCGTTATCGCGTGTGAGGCTGGTCCCATGGGGCTTCTTTGGTGGTAGGTTGTGCCCACTTGCGTTTACTGCAGTAGTGGGTACCGCGGGGCTCCGTGGAGGTGCTGGGAGGCTTGGTGGGTATGTCCTACATTTTCACTAATGGGTGTAGCCATAAATTTATTTTGATCCACCATCCACCTGTGCCTGGCCGGCTCTGGTGCTGGTGCCCCCCCCCCCCCTCCGCCCGTCCGATGAGAATAGCCATAGGTTTACTACGATCACCTCATCCTCTGCTGCTGAGGGCCCAGACATAGCTGAGATGTGTTATAGGGGACGAGGAAGGTATTGTAGGCTTTTAGGAGCTAACGGTGGAAGAGCTATATAGTTTGGTGTGCCTTGCCTATTAGTTTGATAACCTCACACCTCTGTTGTATGTGCGGACTGGTTAGGCGAGGTGTTATCTGTCCCCCGCTTCAATGAGTGAGCTGCGGGGCGAGGAGTGATCTGTCCTTGAGACATCTATACTGCTAGATGTCCAAATCCATACATAAAGTCAGTCTCTCCATCATGCCACCTCTTTGTTTCTGCTGTCAGGTTTCCACGGCCATATCAAAGTACAATATTGTTTTTCACTCCTCTACGGCATTCCGAACAAGGGATATTTCCTGGTGCGTTTCGTCAAACTGCAAGGGGGATTTTACAGCCCTGTGCCAAATAACTCTTTCCGCATACCTCCGTAGAGCTAAGAAGACGCCAGTCACATGTGTTATTGCTTTCCATTGTACCTCAACCCGGGACAAAGAAGGTGGCCTACGGAATGGGGGAGGGGACTCGAAGTGCCTGAGTTTGATATCTATGTCTAAGGTGAGGAGCGGATCTGACGGCCTCTGACGGGGGATGTGTGTCGGCTGCAGTGGTGGGTTCAGCAAGCCCTGGCGGAGGTGTGGGGCTGATCTGATGGCCTCTGACGGGGGATGTGTGTCGGCTAGAGTGGTGGGTTCAGCGGGACCTGGCGGAGGTGTGGGGCTGATCTGACGGCCTCTGACGGGGATGTGTGTAGGCTACAGTGGTGGGTTCAGCGGGACCTGGCAGGTGTGTGGGGCTGATCTGACGACCTCTGACGGGGGATGTGTGTCAGCTACAGTGGTGTGTTCAGCTGGACCTGGCGGGGTGTGGGACTGAGGGGCGGCCTCTGACGGTGGACGTGCGTCGGCTACAGTGGTGAGTTCAGCGGGACCTGGCGGAGGTGTGGGGTTGATCTGACGGCCTATGGTGGGTGTGTGTGTAGGCTACAGTGGTGGGTTCAGCGGGACCTGGTGGAGGTATGGGGATGACCTGACGACCCCTGATGGGGGATGTGTGTAGGCTACAGTGATGGGTTTAGCGAGACCTGACGGAGGTGTGCTTGTTGCGAAAAGCCATTTCGAATCACGACAAAAATGTATATTCACCAAACCTCCATCTCCGCCAATGTCAACAAAGATTCAGCAGTAGTCATACGTGTACAATACACTTCAGACAACATTACTCAAGCTAAGAGACCACTTGATAATTCAAACAGGTAAACGAGACGACTTATCCGGTGGACACTTCACAAACAATAATCCACGACATTACTTATAAACTACACAAGGAGACGAAATAAGTGGCACACGCTTTGAAAGCCTTTACACTAGAAATGTGAGTTCAACAACTGCATCGAAAAGGATCACCGCTCTCATCAATGTCAGCGGCTTGGGCGATCTACTGTTGTTATTGACAGCTTTGCTGACCCCCAATTCAACCAGTTCGTCAGCTATTCTCAGAGCTGTGTTAAAGACCCACCCTACTTCATTTTCAAAATCACTCAATATTTAGGTAGGAACAATTCTTTCCTATGAGTTACCGGTTATTTTAATTCTCTTTATGTTAACGTTTCAAATCATAAGCAGACGCCAAGAACCGATGAAGGCACGAACTTGATTTTTCCGGTTGATACAAGCAGCATTCTCAGCCTCCTTAAACTTCTCCTATATAACAACAATTTCGACTTTTATGGTAAATATTACGTTCAAAAAGCAGGAACGATGCCTTTCGGGCCATAGTTTGCCAGCAATGTCCTGGGCGAATTTAAAGAGAAACTTTGATGAAGGAGCATCTCTGACTTGACTCGACCTGTACCTCAAACATGTTGTGGACATTTTTATGAGCTAAAAACAATCACCGAGTATTGCAATGGGGACCACCATTCGATTAAATTAACAACCGAATACTCTGCGTCAGCATTCCTGACACAAAACCCACCCTGCTACTTGCTGACACATGTAGGGAACTTTCTCTCGGACATCTCTCTTTTAGTTTTCCGTAAGATCCAAACCTACGAGTTACAAATATAGCCTAAAACTGACTACTCCCCACCCCAAGCCCAGTTCAATGGGCGAAGGAAATCTAAATTCCAACCGTGCAATTTCACGAACTATAACATTTGCGACAAATTACCCAAAACAAGATGGTTTCGGAAACTGAAAAGGGCCCAAGTAAAAAGGTAAGTACAACTGCTAATGTCTGGACGTCATTTACCACTAAACTTACAAGGTTAGGATGTCATTTACCACTAAACTTACAAGGTTGGGACGGCATTTACCACTAAACTTACAAGGTTGGGATGTCATTTACCACTAAACTTACAAGGTTGGGATGTCATTTACCACTAAACTTACAAGGTTGGGATGTCATTTACCACTAAACTTACAAGATTGGGATATCATTTACCTCTAAACTTACAAGGTTGGGATGTCATTTACCATTAAACTTACAAGGTTGGGATGTCATTTACCACTATACTTACAAGGTTGGGATGTCATTTACCACTAAACTTACAAGGTTGGGATGTCATTTACCACTAAACTTACAAGGTTGGGATGTCATTTACCACTAAACTTACAAGGTTGGGATGTCATTTACCACTAAACTTACAAGGTTGGGATGTCATTTACCACTAAACTTACAAGGTTGGGATGTCATTTACCACTAAACTTACAAGGTTGGGATGTCATTTACCACTATACTTACAAGGTTGGGACGTCATTTACCACTAAACTTACAAGGTTGGTATGTCATTTACCACTATACTTACAAGGTTGGGATGTCATTTACCTCCTAACTTTCAAGGTTGGTATGTCATTTACCACTATACTTACAAGGTTGGGATGTCATTTACCACTATACCTACAAGGTTGGGATGTCATTTACCACTATACTTACAAGGTTGGGATGTCATTTACCACTATACTTACAAGGTTGGTATGTCATTTACCACTATACTTACAAGGTTGGGACGTCATTTACCACTATACTTACAAGGTTGGTATGTCATTTACCACTAAACTTACAAGGCTGGGGTGTCATTTACCACTATACTTACAAGGTTGGGATGTCATTTACCACTAAACTTACAAGGTTGGGATGTCATTTACCACTAAACTTACAAGGTTGGGATGTCATTTACCACTATATTTACAAGGTTGGGATGTCATTTACCACTAAACTTACAAGGTTGGGATGTCATTTACCACTAAACTTACAAGGTTGGGATGTCATTTACCACTAAACTTACAAGGTTGGGATGTCATTTACCACTATACTTACAAGGTTGGGATGTCATTTACCACTATACTTACAGGGTTGGGATGTCATTTACCACTATACTTACAAGGTTGGGATGTCATTTACCACTAAACATACAAGGTTGGTATGTCATTTACCACTATACTTACAAGGTTGGGATGTCATTTACCACTATACTTACAAGGTTGGTATGTCATTTACCACTATACTTACAAGGTTGGGATGTCATTTACCTCCTAGCTTTCAAGGTTGGTATGTCATTTACCACTATACTTACAAGGTTGGGATGTCATTTACCACTATACTTACAAGGTTGGGATGCCATTTACCACTGTACTTACAAGGTTGGTATGTCATTTACCACTATACTTACAAGGTTGGTATGTCATTTACCACTATACTTACAAGGTTGGTATGTCATTTACCACTATACTTACAAGGTTGGGATGTCATTTACCACTATACTTACAAGGTCGGGATGTCATTTACCACTATACTTACAAGGTTGGGATATCATTTACCACTATACTTACAAGGTTGGTATGTCATTTACCACTATACTTGCAAGGTTGGTATGTCATTTACCACTATACTTACAGGGTTGGTATGTCATTTACCACTATACTTACAAGTTTGGGATGTCATTTACCTCCTAACTTTCAAGGTTGGTATGTCATTTACCACTATACTTACAAGGTTGGGATGTCATTTACCACTATACTTACAAGGTTGGGATGTCATTTACCACTATACTTACAAGGTTGGGATGTCATTTACCACTATACTTACAAGGTTGGTATGTCATTTACCACTATACTTACAAGGTTGGGATGTCATTTACCTCCTAACTTTCAAGGTCGGGATGTCACAACTGCACATGTCGCTGGAAATATGTCCAGGTCTCTGCTCAAAAACGTTTTTATATGACAGGTATTCCTGAGGAGGAAGTTTGATCCTGAGGATTCTAATGGATGATAAGGTGTTTGGGTACAACGAGCTGATTTACGGACACGAGGGAATTCAGCGAGGTGGCCTGTGCCCCATCCCACGCCTGCATGCATATGCGTCGAGTAATGGCCGGAAAATCATCAGCTGCAGCCCATCCTGCAACTGATGTTTAACCCTATGAACCCGAGCGGCCGCTTTTCCGTCCAGAAACATAATACGTCATAATTTCATTAAATAGGATGGACGTTGAGTGCCTGTGTGTAGTAGACCAATCAATATTTTCAACCTACATTCCTGGTGTACCCCTAAATAATGAACATGGACTCTTACAGTTGCTATGTATTAACTGATATGGAAGATGCCACTAGAATTGAAAGAGTTAACTCTAATGTTATCGAATCGGCAGCATCCACAACAGTGTTCTCCGCTCTTCATAAAAAAATTGGTTTCACAAAATTTCACGAAAACCATATCATGTGACCCCTCATTGGAACGAGTCACATGATATATTTTTCTTGAAATTTTACTAAAAATTTGAAACAGTGTAATTAAAATGACAAATTGTAAAGAGCTTAAGGAAAGTAACCTAACTTTCAAGGTTGGTATGTCATTTACCACTATACTTACAAGGTTGGGATGTCATTTACCACTGTACTTACAAGGTTGGGGTGTCATTTACCTCCTAACTTTCAAGGTTGGTATGTCATTTACCACTATACTTACAAGGTTGGTATGTCATTTAGCACTAAACTTACAAGGTTGGGATGTCATTTACCACTATACTTACAAGGTTGGGATGTCATTTACCACTAAACTTACAAGGTTGGGATGTCATTTACCACTAAACTTACAAGGTTGGGATGTCATTTACCACTATACTTACAAGGTTGGGACGTCATTTACCACTATACTTACAAGGTTGGTATGTCATTTACCACTATACTTACAAGGTTGGTATGTCATTTACCACTATACTTACAAGGTTGGGATGCCATTTACCACTATACTTACAAGGTTGGTATGTCATTTACCACTATACTTACAAGGTTGGTATGTCATTTACCACTATACTTACAAGGTTGGTATGTCATTTACCACTATACTTACAAGGTTGGGATGTCATTTACCACTATACTTACAAGGTTGGTATGTCATTTACCACTATACTTGCAAGGTTGGTATGTCATTTACCACTATACTTACAAGGTTGGGATGTCATTTACCTCCTAACTTTCAAGGTTGGTATGTCATTTACCACTATACTTACAAGGTTGGGATGTCATTTACCACTATACTTACAAGGTTGGGATGTCATTTACCACTGTACTTACAAGGTTGGGATGTCATTTACCACTATACTTACAAGGTTGGGATGTCATTTACCACTATACTTACAAGGTTGGGATGTCATTTACCACTATACTTACAAGGTTGGTATGTCATTTACCACTATACTTACAAGGTTGGGATGTCATTTACCTCCTAACTTTCAAGGTCGGGACGTCACAACTGCACATGTCGCTGGAAATATGTCCAGGTCTCTGCTCAAAAACGTTTTTATATGACAGGTATTCCTGAGGAGGAAGTTTGATCCTGAGGATTCTGATGGATGATAAGGTGTTTGGGTACAACGAGCTGATTTACGGACACGAGGGAATTCAGCGAGGTGGCCTGTGCCCCATCCCACGCCTGCATGTATATGCGTCGAGTAATGGCCGGAAAATCATCAGCTGCAGCCCATCCTGCAAGTGATGTTTAACCCTATGAACCCGAGCGGCCGCTTTTCCGTCCAGAAACATAATACGTCATAATTTCATTAAATAGGATGGACGTTGAGTGCCTGTGTGTAGTAGACCAATCAATATTTTCAACCTACATTCCTGGTGTACCCCTAAATAATGAACATGGACTCTTACAGTTGCTATGTATTAACTGATATGGAAGATGCCACTAGAATTGAAAGAGTTAACTCTAATGTTATCGAATCGGCAGCATCCACAACAGTGTTCTCCGCTCTTCATAAAAAAATTGGTTTCACAAAATTTCACGAAAACCATATCATGTGACTCCTCATTGGAACGAGTCACATGATATATTTTTCTTGAAATTTTACTAAAAATTTGAAACAGTGTAATTAAAATGACAAATTGTAAAGAGCTTAAGGAAAGTAACCTTTCCGCACTGTAGTTTCAGAGTATACAAATATAATATCGTTTTTTTTTTTTTGTATGACAAAAATAGCGCGTTCATGTGAATGTTGTTCTACAAACACTAGTTTTATCGAATCGATTTTCTACATTGTTTTGTTGCCGCTGATATTTACTGGGTCACTAGCATACAATTTATCTACCCGGTAAGAAATATTGATTACAGCGGGACCTGGCAGGGGTATGGGACTGAAATATTTCTGCAATATTTGAAATATTTGAAATATGAGAATGTAACATATAAACAATATGACGACATGAAGCGAACCTCTACACTTATAACCTGAACTGCTTTGCAGAAATATTTGAAATATTTCTGGAAAGCAGTTCAGGTTGTAAGTGTAGAGGTGTGCTTCATGTACATGTAGTCATTTTGTTTATATGTTACATTCTCATGACCTGCGATTTTTTCTGTTTTCCTCTGATACTCGATATCCTCAACGTGCACGTTCTCCAGGGGGAGTAAATAAGAGAAGGGGAAGGGGTGTGAAGTATAAATTCCATCTCCCCAAATAATCTCTCCAGTCTGGAAAATTTCGTCCCGCTTGAAATCCTAAATAACGATTCACTCTTGCTCGTAATCTTGTACTTTCTTCCGAAAATAGATTTATTTATTTTCTTATTTATTTGTTGTTTAACGACACATTCGACAGCCAGTGGCACCTCGTTTCGGGTGGAGGAAGCCCGAGTACCTCGAGAGAACCACCGAGCCACGGCGATCAACTGTCAGGCTTCCCAAGGTGCCAACACCACACAAGCAGGTTTAGCATTGATTGAAGGCTGGTGCAGTACGCCTCAGTACACATACGTGAAGTACGCGTTAGTACACTGCGCCACCGTGCCTCCACGTGGGCAGTCGGAATTAACTGCCTTGACCAAATACACAACGCAGTTACCCCTGGCGGAGATCGACTCGTGGACTTCTCGGTTTGAAGTTCAATCTCTTTAACCACTGAACTACGGAGCTGTCTGTTGTTTTCGGTTATTAAAAGTTACAATATGAAACTGGGCTTTTTATGGAAAGCTTATTAGAAGCAACGAAGTAACTGTCCACGTCTAAGCTTAATGTGTTTTTACAGTAAATCTCAAGTTTTCATTCTTCCAAGGAAAATAATTAGCAAATCTCCCCTCCTAGACTTGTATATTAACCCCCTGCACACTGATGTCAAAATACCAAAATTTCAAGTAGCCATTATTCCCATAATGCAACTGGAAATTTAATCAAGTCAGTCTTGTTTGACAGAGCTCAATGAGCTCTGTCAAACAAGACTGAATTGATTAAATTTCTAGTTGCATCATGGGAAAAATTAGCAGCCTGAAATTTTGAGATTTTTACATCAGTGTGCAAGGGGTTAATGGAAAGGATAGTATCTGTATTACATGTCACAATGCGCACACCATTCATGTAATGGACAGTAAATAATGTTACAGAACATCAACAAGTAATGAAAGCGCCGTTTTCTTATTTTTGAATGGGTTTAACCCTTTACCCAACTAATCGCCCGCATCCGCCCGCGTAATATGCAAATTCAGCAGCTGAAAAAATATTATATTTCGAAAGATTTCAACAAAACCATATCATGTGACCCCTCTTTGGAACGAGCTCGTTCCAAAGAGGGGTCACATGATATGGTTTTGTTGAATTTTTTTGAAAAAAATTTAAAAAATGGTATTTAAAATAATAAATTTTGAAATCGTCTGCGGTGGGTAAAGGGTTTTAAGGAGGCTGAGAATACTGCTTGTGCCCAACCGGAAAAAATCCAGTTCGTGCCTTCGTCGGCTCTTGGCGTCTGTACCCCGTCTCTCATGGTTTGAAACGTTAACATAAAAATAATTAAAATAACCGGTAACTCACAGAAAAGAATTATTCCTACCTAACTATTGAGTGATTTTGAAAATGAAGTCGGGTTGGTCTTTAACACAGCTCTGAGAATAGCTGACGAACTGGTTGAATTGGGCGTCAACAAAGCTGTCAATAACAGCAGTAGATCGCCTAAGCCGCTGACATTGAGGTGAGCGGTGATCCTTTTCGATGCAATTGTGGGTTCAAAGCACGTAAGATGGTTGGGGAGAACTTAAACTTCTAGTGTCAAGGCTTTAAAAGCGTGTCCCACTTATTTCGTCTCCTTTTGTAGTTTTTTAGTAATGTAATTTCAGCAAAACCATATCATGTGACTCCTATTTGAAACAAGGTCGTCGAGCTCGTTCCAAAGAGGGGTCACATGATACGGTTTTGTTGAAATCTTTTGAAAAAATTTAAAAAATGATATTTAGAATAATAAATAAACGTCTGCGTTGGGTAATGTGTTGAACAGCGAATAACAGTCAAACTTTCAGACAGATTTGGGATAAAAATTGTAAAAAAACAATTTCGGTAGTTTTATACTACTCCACAGAAACGTATCGGAAGTTTGTGAAATGATATGTACGTTGTTGATACAACTTCGCTAACATTTCGAAATTTCATTTTTTATATGTAATCCCCATACCCTTATGTTAAATTTACGGACAACTTTAGAAAATTATGGGCAACTAACTTAGTACATCCCCGCAAAAGAAAATCGGGATTGGTTGTGGACACAGTGCAGTTACTCCTGGTGGGGATCGAATCGTAGCCCTTTCGGTTTTAATTCCAATATCGTATCCGTTGGTGATTTCACACGTTGTGATATCATTTGACAGTTGAAATGTCAACTTGCGGCTTTTTGTGTCAGCGAAGATGTACGGTTCACGTACTAAGATTGTTGATGTACGGTTCACGTACTGAGATTGTTGATGTACGGTTCACATACTGAGATTGTTGATGTACGGTTCACGTACTGAGATTGTTGATGTACGGTTCACGTACTAAGATTGTTGATGTACGGTTCACGTACTGAGATTGTTGATGTACGGTTCACGTACTGAGATTGTTGATGTACGGTTCACGTAATGAGATTGTTGATGTACGGTTCACGTACTAAGATTGTTGATGTACGGTTCACGTACTGAGATTGTTGATGTACGGTTCACGTACTGAGATTGTTGATGTACGGTTCACGTAATGAGATTGTTGATGCACGGTTCACGTACTGAGATTGTTGATGTACGGTTCACGTACTGAGATTGTTGATGTACGGTTCACGTACTGAGATTGTTGATGTACGGTTCACGTACTAAGATTGTTGATGTACGGTTCACGTACTGAGATTGTTGATGTCCGACTCACGTACTGAGATTGTTGATGTACGGTTCCTGTACTGAGATTGTTGATGTACGGTTCACGTACTGAGATTGTTGATGCACGGTTCACGTACTGAGATTGTTGATGTACGGTTCACGTAATGAGATTGTTGATGCACGGTTCACGTACTGAGATTGTTGATGTACGGTTCACGTACCGAGATTGTTGATGCACGGTTCACGTACTGAGATTGTTGATGCACGGTTCACGTACTGAGATTGTTGATGTACGGTTCACGTACTAAGATTGTTGATGTACGGTTCACGTACTGAGATTGTTGATGTATGGTTCACGTACTGAGATTGTTGATGTACGGTTCACGTACTGAGATTGTTGATGTACGGTTCACGTACTAAGATTGTTGATGTACGGTTCATGTACTGAGATTGTTGATGTACGGTTCACGTACTGAGATTGTTGATGTACGGTTCACGTACTGAGATTGTTGATGTACGGTTCACGTACTGAGATTGTTGATGTCCGACTCACGTACTGAGATTGTTGATGCACGGTTCACGTACTGAGATTGTTGATGTACGGTTCACGTACTGAGATTGTTGATGCACGGTTCACGTACTGAGATTGTTGATGCACGGTTCACGTACATACATCGTTGATGTACGGTTCACGTACTGAGATTGTTGATGTGCGGTTCACGTACTGAGATTGGTGATGTACGGTTCACGTACTGAGATTGTTGATGTACGGTTCACGTACTGAGATTGTTGATGTACGGTTCACGTACTGAGATTGTTGATGTACGGTTCACGTACTGAGATTGTTGATGTACGGTTCACGTACTGAGATTGTTGATGTACGGTTCACGTACTAAGATTGTTGATGTACGGTTCACGTACTGAGATTGTTGATGTACGGTTCACGTACTGAGATTGTTGATGTACGGTTCACGTACTGAGATTGTTGATGTACGGTTCACGTACTGAGATTGTTGATGTACGGTTCACGTACTAAGATTGTTGATGTACGGTTCACGTACCGAGATTGTTGATGTACGGTTCACGTACTGAGATTGTTGATGTACGGTTCACGTACCGAGATTGTTGATGCACGGTTCACGTACTGAGATTGTTGATGCACGGTTCACGTACTGAGATTGTTGATGTACGGTTCCTGTACTGAGATTGTTGATGTACGGTTCACGTACTGAGATTGTTGATGTACGGTTCACGTACTGAGATTGTTGATGTACGGTTCACGTACTAAGATTGTTGATGTACGGTTCACGTACTGAGATTGTTGATGTACGGTTCACGTACTGAGATTGTTGATGTACGGTTCACGTACTGAGATTGTTGATGTACGGTTCACGTACTGAGATTGTTGATGTACGGTTCACGTACTAAGATTGTTGATGTACGGTTCACGTACCGAGATTGTTGATGTACGGTTCACGTACTGAGATTGTTGATGTACGGTTCACGTACCGAGATTGTTGATGCACGGTTCACGTACTGAGATTGTTGATGCACGGTTCACGTACTGAGATTGTTGATGTACGGTTCCTGTACTGAGATTGTTGATGTACGGTTCACGTACTGAGATTGTTGATGCACGGTTCACGTACTGAGACTGTTGATGTACGGTTCACGTAATGAGATTGTTGATGCACGGTTCACGTACTGAGATTGTTGATGTACAGTTCACGTACTGAGATTGTTGATGCACGGTTCACGTACTGAGATTGTTGATGCACGGTTCACGTACATACATCGTTGATGTACGGTTCACGTACTGAGATTGTTGATGTGCGGTTCACGTACTGAGATTGTTGATGTCCGACTCACGTACTGAGATTGTTGATGTACGGTTCACGTACTGAGATTGTTGATGTACGGTTCACGTACTGAGATTGTTGATGTACGGTTCACGTACCGAGATTGTTGATGCACGGTTCACGTACTGAGATTGTTGATGCACGGTTCACATACTGAGATTGTTGATGTACGGTTCCTGTACTGAGATTGTTGATGTATGGTTCACGTACTGAGATTGTTGATGCACGGTTCACGTACTGAGATTGTTGATGCACGGTTCACGTACTGAGATTGTTGATGCACGGTTCACGTACTGAGATTGTTGATGTACGGTTCACGTACTGAGATTGTTGATGTACGGTTCACGTACTGAGATTGTTGATGTACGCGTCACGTACTGAGATTGTTGATGCACGGTTCACGTACTGAGATTGTTGATGCACGGTTCACGTACTGAGATTGTTGATGTACGCGTCACGTACTGAGATTGTTGATGTACGGTTCACGTACTGAGATTGTTGATGTACGGTTCACGTACTGAGATTGTTGATGTACGCGTCACGTACTGAGATTGTTGATGCACGGTTCACGTACTGAGATTGTTGATGCACGGTTCACGTACTGAGATTGTTGATGCACGGTTCACATACTGAGATTGTTGATGTACGGTTCACGTACTGAGATTGTTGATGTACGGTTCACGTACTGAGATTGTTGATGTACGGTTCACGTACTGAGATTGTTGATGTACGCGTCACGTACTGAGATTGTTGATGCACGGTTCACGTACTGAGATTGTTGATGCACGGTTCACGTACTGATATTGTTGATGTACGGTTCACGTACTGAGATTGTTGATGTACGGTTCACGTACTGAGATTGTTGATGTACGGTTCACGTACTGAGATTGTTGATGCACGGTTCACGTACTGAGATTGTTGATGTACGCGTCACGTACTGAGATTGTTGATGTACGGTTCACGTACTGAGATTGTTGATGTACGGTTCACGTACTGAGATTGTTGATGTACGCATCACGTACTGAGATTGTTGATGCACGGTTCACGTACTGAGATTGTTGATGCACGGTTCACGTACTGAGATTGTTGATGTACGCGTCACGTACTGAGATTGTTGATGTACGGTTCACGTACTGAGATTGTTGATGTACAGTTCACGTACTGAGATTGTTGATGTACGCGTCACGTACTGAGATTGTTGATGCACGGTTCACGTACTGAGATTGTTGATGCACGGTTCACGTACTGAGATTGTTGATGTACGGTTCACGTACTGAGATTGTTGATGTACGGTTCACGTACTGAGATTGTTGATGTACGGTTCACGTACTGAGATTGTTGATGCACGGTTCACGTACTGAGATTGTTGATGTACGCGTCACGTACTGAGATTGTTGATGTACGGTTCACGTACTGAGATTGTTGATGTACGGTTCATGTACTGAGATTGTTGATGTACGCGTCACGTACTGAGATTGTTGATGCACGGTTCACGTACTGAGATTGTTGATGTACGGTTCACGTACTGAGATTGTTGATGTACGGTTCACGTACTGAGATTGTTGATGTACGCGTCACGTACTGAGATTGTTGATGCACGGTTCACGTACTGAGATTGTTGATGCACGGTTCACGTACTGAGATTGGTGATGTGTTTTATGTCTTATATGTTCTAATTATTACATTTACAAGCAGTGACCTACATGTCTGCTACTTCCCGAAATGCAAAACAATGAGGGGTGGCTCGGGGTAGGGGTGTACAAGAAAACCGGTGGTGCATCGCGTGTGCAAATGAATTTGTAAGTAACACCATTATTTGGAAGTACTAGGAGATCATATCCTGAAATATATGTGTAGTACTATCCTAGACATTCTAAGATAAATATTTAAGGTGCATATAAATGTCGTGTTAGGAAGAAAGAATATTGAAGTTGCTCACCTTAGTTCGTTATGGAAAGTACAGCCGCGTGCCACAAATGCCACATAGCGATGTATTGAACCATTAGTTATTGCTAAGCAATTTCAGATCATCCCAGTCGTTTATTATTTGAAACCACCACCCCACCCCCTGCCTGATCTGCCCCCTACTTTAATGAGGAATGACTGGTGGATAACACAGATCAGAAAAAGAACGTAAAATCTTTGATTCTATAATCGATAAATTGCAACGATCGTTCGAGCAAATATTTCTTCATTACCCGTAATGTTATAACATTAAGCCCCAGGGTACCCTACAGTTTACTCCAGATGCCCGATTTGAACAGATTTAGAAATCAACCTTTTAGCTATGGTATCCTCCAAAATTCGGTAAGCGTTTCTCACAAATGAATCAAAGCAGATTGCGGAATGGGTTGTCTTTAACTCTTAGAACCCGCAGTCGAGTTTTCTTGCCTA
This sequence comes from Pictodentalium vernedei, assembly GCA_031216915.1. Classification (NCBI taxonomy): domain Eukaryota; kingdom Metazoa; phylum Mollusca; class Scaphopoda; order Dentaliida; family Dentaliidae; genus Pictodentalium; species Pictodentalium vernedei. The sequence goes on from CM062290.1 coordinate 465,562,779, forward strand.
TGATGCAATAAGGCAGGAAATCTGGCTATGACGGTTCGGCTATCTTTTGCCCGGGGGAGAAGTAAACACTGAGCGGGTGCTTCAAGTTAAGTGTCGTCTGCCTGAATAGGCAGACGACACTTGACTAGAAGAACCTGCTTCACTGTAAATTTTTCGCGGTACGTCATGTTCAATAAATTCATTTTGATTCCCCGTCTTCTGCGAGTTAAAATATATTTTCATCTAATGATCTCATTGTTCTCTTGAAGAATTTGTGCTCACAATACGAGCCTTTCAGTTGCTTTGTCTTTGCTTTTGTTATTAAATCTCATGAGCACACATATTCTATTTAATGATGGTAACCTTTCAGAATTGTCAACAATATATTCAAGTTCTGTGGCTTCCATACGTTGTACGCATGTCATTTGGGACACATTTTAATCCCTCTCCAGCGAAGGGCTTTGGCAGCATTGTTTAGATAGTGTCCATCTATTGTCTATCGATTATATGGGCCTTTTCCAGTATTGTTTGATATTTGTATGGACCTTTTCGTGCCTATTGCTTGCCTATTGTCTTTCGATTGTATGGGCCCTGTTGTCTACCTATTATTTACGAAGCATGACACGCAGCGCCCCGCGCATTTCCGACCACGGAATGGGCCTATCTCTTGTGTATTGGCCTTGCCTATAGTTTACGAGGCATCACACGTAACGTCCGCACGCATTTTAGGCCACAGCATTGCCCTATTGTGTTTCGACTTATTGTATGTGATCCATGGCATGTAACGTTCCCACGCGTTTTAGGCCAAGTCATCGGTATATTATGTCTCAGCCTTGCCTATTGTCTAGCAGGCACCCTGTCCCCACTGACTTTTCTGGCACAGAATCCATTTATTGGTGCAGCACTGACGCACCATAATTTACATTATCATTGAACGAGGTTGGACATGTGTGTGCGCGGTTCATGAAACGATAAAACAATTCCTATGTTTTGGTAGCTGAGAGTCAAAGGGGGCATGTATTATGGGAAAACGGTGTGAGTAAGTATGGGTGTTTTATTGTAACACATTTGAAATTTTCTAGTATGAATGCCACATTGAAAAGGGCTGTTAAATAACCTACATACCCGCAATGAATTAGCAACGACTGCGTTCCCACAAGTAGCGGAAATGCTTGTGTCCTGGCTTTCATTATCATTCCTGTTGTAAGTTTTATTTATTAGTATCGGTTTTATTATTAATGGATTATTGATCGCCAACTTCCCCACTACGACAAGCTGAGTAAAATATTAATCTTATTATTTACCACGAGCAACATTTTGAGATTCAAGATTCTTCTAAACGTTTCATAAAGTCTTTGACATTCGACTAATCCCCTGTTACAAAAGAGAAAAATGACCCGAATGTGGTGCCTACTCAAATAGGTGTCCCGACCATTGCTTGGTCAGGACGAAGCGCAGAGACTTCTCTATCGATGGCCAATGCGCTCAACATACGGATTAGCGCTCCGAGGCTACCGGTCCCCCCCCCCCCCCATCCATTAGCGTATACAATATTATAGTTCAGCAACTCATTACATTTCACACACGACTTTTCTATCACCCTTTCGTCACTTCTTCACCCCAAAGACACCCACTTTTTCAATGCAAGATTTCAACAGCATGACCACATGTATCGAACACCCCGTCACACGAAAATTTAGAGGCTGTGAAACCTATTGCAGCCTCTTCTTAACTCTTAACTCGCTAAGTAATTTTAGAACATTTTCACCAAATCTAGTCATGGCTGCTTCACAGCAGCCATGACTAGATTTGATGAAACATTTATGAAAAATTGACTTGAGAGATTATTGGTCATAAACTCTAATTCACAGGGGAAAATTTGGCTAAATATCCTCACATTTTTAATTTCCTGGGCAGGATTATCCCACATTAGCAGGCAAGGAGTTAATTTACTTCAGTTTAGTCTGTTTGTGTATTCTTTTGGCTACTTCCATTGTGACGTTTGTCGCTCCTCGTATATAGTGGGGGTATTCGACCCTACTCAAAGGCACGGATATTCTTGAAAAAAAAGACCCCAAAACCTGGGTAAATATGTACGTGTTAATGTAATAATAGGAAGACACAGTGTTTGGGGTTTATTATGACGTAGTACGTAATCTCGATTACCAGTCTACATTATTCATATGCCCAGAATAGGGGGGCGCGGTGGCGTCGCGGTAACCAGTTCTCGTCAGATCACCGAAGTTAAGCAACGTCGAGCGCGATTTGTAGTTGGATGGGTGACCATTTCAGCGACTGATTCGCGTTCCCGCGTTGTGTCCATGGGCACTTAACCCCGATTGCCTACATGGGGCACGATGACGTTGTGTACTAAGGCGCACTGCACGTCGAAGGTGCGCATGTCTTCAACCAATCTAACCCTGCCTGTGCCGCGGTGCAGTGTTCAGAGTTACGATGTTGGAGAGCTGACAGCTGCTCGTCGTTGCTCGGTGGTTCTCTCCGGGTACTCCGGCTTTCTCCACCCGTAAAACTGTCACCGACATGATATAACCCTGGCTGTTAATGTGTCGTTAAACCCTAATAAAAAAAAACAAAAACAAAATGCACAGAATAAGTTATAGGCCTACTGATAAGCCTAAACTCATTGTTACTTGCATTAGCAGTTAATCAAAAAGAGATTACTCTGAAATGAAATTTGGATTATAAAAGGTATTGAACACTTGCTACGTATACAATCGTCATTAAATTTTAGTTTGACCGACTGCATGTATGGGTGGAGGGGGGTGGGGTGGGGGGGGGGGGGGGGCAGTGCACATGCCTGAATTAGCGTAGTGTTTACAATCGCACAGTAACCTGTTGTGAAAATGCACTTCCCAGGGTTCTCATGGAGAAGTCTGACTCCCCCTACCGGCCATATCATGGGTTAACCCATTGATATTTATGTACGTGTTATTACTTTCAAAATCAAACAACACGTTGATACTTTGTGGTCATTTGTTTTGTTATTATTGTTCTTTTTTTAAGTTTTATCCTCAATTCCTACTTTCTACCGAAAAGTAATCATTGACAACGGCTGCGCCAAATGTTATCGCAGCTTAAAATACTAATATAATCCTGCTGTCAAGACTTCTTAAGTGGTTGAGTGCTAGAAGCCAGTATCGGGGCTTTCATAAAAAAAGAGGATACCAGAGCAAAAACCAACTCTTTCCTTGCTCAGAACAGAACAGAACAGAATTGTATATGGAGAATGCTGTTATATTCAAGTACAGTGAATGCAATTGGATACCAATAGTTATAAGCATCTTCAGGAGACGACATGGCCTACTTGGGTGTTTCCAGTCGCTTCGCAGAAACAATAAACTTATATTTCATATTCAGTCAAACACAAATAATATTTAGCTTATATATAAACTTGTTTTATTACAAAGTATTGGAGATTGCCTGTGGTAATTAAGGTGTTGATGGAATATTGAAGTATTGGGAAGAGTGGCGATGGATGCGGTATCTCAGTAGTGGGAGTATCTACACCAGTAGCAATTAGGATAATAACAGACGCTTTACAGTGGGGACGGAGGGGAGTAAGCAAACGAGGCGATTGTAAAACAGTAGTTCATCGGGTACTTCTAGAAGCTTGCAGTAGTCGACATAGTTGTAATATACTATTCAAAAAAAGTAGGGGATATTTGATAAAAGTGAGATATATGAACAAATATATTTATATTTTCATCAAAATGGCAGTTGAAACATTGCATTGTGACATTTGATGAATGATTTCAACGATAGTTGGTTGTCTAACAAGCACATATTCCACGCACTGAGCTGTAGAAGACATGGACGGGCAGTCAGAGAATTTACCACATTCAGTCCAAAACCTCAATATCTTGTAAATTCTCCTCGGTTCGCGAGACAAGCGCGGCTCCGACGTGGCATACACCTCACCAAATGTCCATTATCAGCTTGACGGATGCGATTCCATTTTTCCCGCAGTGCAGCGGCGAGTTTCTGGACATAGGCATGGGGCTGTTGGCGTTGAAGAACGCGGTGTTGTTGCCAGCTTCCAACACGCCAACGGCACGTAAACGTTCGCCAGGTGTCAGTCTTCGCATACATCAAAAGTTACTTTCGACCTGAAACTATTGATGAACGAGTTTATACCAAGAAAAGGAATGATGAGACCTCCGAAAAAGGCCCATCCAGTACAAATAACAATTTCAAAACGTACTCCACAGACATCAACGTGGCGCTCGTGCGAAAAACCTGAACACAATTTTCGTGGGCCGGTGACATTCATAATGCACACTAAACTTTGTAACATACTGATGTATCCAATCACGAGTATCCAATACCATTTTTCCGAAAATATCAACATCAGTTTGGATATCCCCTGCTTTTTTAATAGTATTTTTTCGGCCTAGCAGCAGTGGCACTGGTAAAACGGTAGTAATTAGGATTTTATAACAGCCTGAGGTAGTGGATATAATGGTGTCGGTGTAGTATTAGCAATAGTGGTGATGTATAGATTTGTTATAATTACACTTCGAAATCAGCTGGGTCAAAAATTACTAGGAGTTCACATTCACTCAACTCAATAGATTTGGGTTGATTTTTAACCCACCTGATTTTTTAATGTAGAGTATTTACACTCCAAAATCAGCTGGGTTAACTGGTAGACTGCTAAATTATGTTTGGCCATCAAATCTTGTACGCATGTCTTTGCCTTGCTACAATTTATGCCTGTGGGCACTCTCTCATAAACTGTAACAGGGCAACCCTTTACAGACTGATTAATATTACTTCATAGACAATACAAAACACATCCAATGAATATGAGCCTTCAAGCTGTGATGCCTGCACTTCAGAATAAAGCCCAAATATGGGCTTCCAGCACTCTACCAGTTGAAAATTATTTGGGTTCATATTCACTCTACTCAGTTGAATTGGGTTGATTTTTAACCCAGTTGATTTTTGACTGTGTAATATTGATAGTACTTGGGTTATTGAACATTATGAATTATAAGGACTAGCAATAGTGTATGTTGTTAGAACAATAGAAATTAGAGGAAAGCAATAAAGCCGTAGCAGCTTGTGGTAACCATGTAGTGATAGCTGACTACATAATAAATGATGTTCCCAAGATAGCAATAGTGGAGACAATTTCTGTTGATAGTAGCCAATGGTGATAGAAGACAGCAGTACTAACAGATAATAATCGAACATACCGCATACTCTTGTACTATAGAAATATACTGTAGTTTTCATTACAGTATTGATTAACCCTCTGAACTCTAGTGGTATCATCCATGCCAGTTCAATGACATTAATTAGAAGAGTCCATTTTCGTTATTTGGGGTAGACCAATCAATATTTTCAACGTGCAGCCTCGGGGCTGCACGTTAAAAATATTGATTGATCCACCTGCACATTTACTGAACAACCATCCTATTTAATGTCTTTATGACGTATCATGTTCCTTGCCAAAAAAGCGGCCGCTAGGGTTCAAAGGATTAATGGAGGTATTGCAGCACTAGCTAATTTTGATTACATTATTAGATGGTGGGTGTTTTGTGTTGATGATTACATTTTTGATTAACCCTTTGAACCATAATGGTATCTTCTATATCAGTCCAATGGCAGCAACGGGGCTAGTCCATACTCTTTGTTTGGGGGTAGACCAATTAATACTATCAAGGCTGCATGTTGAACATATTGATTGGTCTACACCACACCTTCACTCAAAACTGTTAACCTTCTTAATGAAATTTTGAAGTATCACGGTACTGGGCCGGAAAAGCGACCTCTGTGGTTCAGGGAGTTAATGGAGTTATTGCACCACTAACTAATTTTTATTACATTATTGGATAGTGGAGGTATTACATTACTGGTTAATTTTGATTACATTATTGATTGATGGGAAATTACATTAACTGTTAATTATGATTACTTTATTGGTTGGTGGGGGTATTACATTATTGACTAACTATGATTGCATTAGTGGTTGAGAAAGGAATAACTTTACCTTTTAATTTTGCTTACATTATTAGCTGATGTAGGTACATTACTGTTTGGTTATGATTACATTATTTTGATTGATGGGTGTAATACATACTGGCTAAGTCTGATTACATTTTTGGTTGATGGAGGTATTGCGTGGCTGTCTAATTTTGATTACATTTTATTGGTTGATGTAGGCATTGCATTACCGGCTAATTATGACAGCATTATTGATCGATGGAGGTATTACTTTAACTGTTAGGTGTAATTACATTATTCGTCGATTGTGGTATTACATTACTGCCTAATTTTGATTGCATTATTGATTGATGGAGGTATTACTTCGACTGCTAATTATGATTGCATTGTTAGATGATGGAGGTAATACATTTACTGGCTAAGTCTGATTACATTACGGGAAGACGGAGGTATTGCGTTGCTGATTACTTTTGATTACATTACTGGTTGATGTAAGCATCGCATTACCGGCTAATTTCTATTGCATTATTAATTGATGGAGCGTGGTTACACTATTGGTTGATGGTGGTATAACATCACTGGATAACTTTGGTTGCATTATTGGTGGTATAACATAACTGGATAACTTTGGTTGCATTATTGGTGGTATAACATCACTGGATAACTTTGATTGCATTATTGGTTGATGGTGGTATAACATCACTGGATAACTTTGGTTGCATTATTGGTGGTATAACATCACTGGATAACTTTGGTTGCATCATGGGTGGTATAACATCACTGGATAACTTTGGTTGCATTATTGGTGGTAAAACATCACTGGATAACTTTGGTTGCATTATTGGTGGTATAACATCACTGGATAACTTTTTATTGCCTTATTCGGTGATAGTTGTATGACATTACTCGCTAATTTTGACTGCATTATTGATTGATGGTGGTATTACATATCTGGCTAGTTTTGATTGTATTATTCGTTGATGGTTGTATTGCTTTACTGGATAATTTTGCTTGCATTATTGGTTGATGGTGGTATTACATTGTTCGCTAATTTTGATATCATTATTGACTGATGGTGGTACTGCTGGCTAATTTTGATTGCATCATTGGTTGATGGTTGTACTGCTGGCTAAGTTTGCTTGCATTATTGGTTGATGGTGGTATTACATTGCTGGCTAATTTTGATTGCATTATTGGTTGATGCTGATATTACATTGCTGGCTAATTTTGCTTGCATTAATGGTTGATGGTGGTATTGCATTACTGGCTAATCTTGCTTGCTTTATTGGTTGATGGTGGTATTACATTGCTGGCTAATTTTGATTGTATTATTGGTTGATGGTGGTATTGCATTGCTGGCTAATTTTGATTGCATTATTGATTGATGGTGGTATTTCATATCTGGCTAATTTTGATTTAATTATTGGTTGATGGTTGTATTGCATTACTGGCTAATTTTGATTGCATTATTGGTTGATGGTGGTATTACATTACTGGCTAATTTTTATTGCATTATTGATTGATGGTGGTATTTCATATCTGGCTAATTTTGATTGCATTATTGGTTGATGGTTGTATTGCATTACTGGCTAATTTTGATTGCATTATTGGTTGATGGTGCTATTACATTTTTGGCTAATTTTGATTGCATTATTGGTTGATGGTAGTATTACATTGCTGGCTAATTTTGCTTGCATTATTGGCCGATGGTGATATTACATTGCTGGCTAATTTTGCTTGCATTATTGGTTGATAGTGGTATTAAATTGCTGGCTAATTTTGATTGTATTATTGGTTGTTTATTTATTTATTTATTTATTGATGTTTAAGGTCACATATTTATGCACAATGGCTAATCATGGCCGTGACAGTTTGACGGGTGGAGGAAGCCGGAGTACCCGGAGAGAACCACCGAGCAACGACGAGCAGCTGCCAGCTCCCCAACATCGTAACTCCGCACTGCAACAAAGGCAGGGCTAGATTGGTTGAAGACATGCGTACCATCGACGTGCAGTACGCCTTAGTACACGGCGTCACCGTGCCCCCACATGGGCAATGTATTATTGGTTGATGGTGGTATTAAATTGCTGGCTAATTTTGATTTCATTGTTGGTTGATGGTGGTACTGCTGGCTGATTTTGATTGCATTATTGGTTGATGGTGGTATTACATTGCTGGCTAATTTTGATTGCATTATTGGTTGATCACTGCTACGGCTTCCAGAACTGCTATTGATGCTAAAACAGTGGCACCCAAAGGTCCATTCGCTTTTATCAATCAGGCAGTAATAAGAATTAATGGAGCCGAGGTGGATAATTCTAGGCTGAACTTTCTCAGTGTTCCCATTCTTAATAGTAATATTACCCCAACATTACAAAATCACTAGGTCTACCATAACGTACTACATATACCAGCCATATAATAAAATAAAGCAATCGGTTGATTAATAGTACCAGGCAATATCAGGGGCCTATAGGTGTATATACCGCCATACTATAGTACACTCTAAACTACCAGGCAGTCCCCCTACCCACAATACCCTTATGCCTAGCATTGCATACTACCTATACCAGTCGTAGGATAACATGAGGCATCAGGTGGATTAATAGTACTAAGGGACAGCAAGAGACCTACATGGATATGTACAGCCTATATAGTATCCTCAGATAAGTATCCTGTGAAAGGTATCCTCAATAGGTATCCTCAAATAATACAATACCGGGTCATAGGTATCCTATCAAATACATGCATGTGCATTTGTGCTAGGGCACATTGTGTCACATTGTGCTTTTTCACATAAGCACATATGACAAAAACGGTGTGCTGAAGGTCATATATTTTTCGAAAAAAGGGATGCCGAAATTGACGTACCCGGGGATATTGCCATTGGATAAAGATGTCATGAGAATCGGATACAACTTCGTTGTAATAAGGGAAGATAACTCTATACGATTAAGTACGGGTTATGGGAAATCAAACAATCTGATTGGTTATAAATGTTCTAATAAATGAAACAACAATAATACTTAGAACAGGGTCAGAACTAACAAGAACAGACCAGAAATAGCTAAATATGGTAACAATAAGCAAAGCTGTTTCAACTGATAGGCTATTCTACGCTACTGGAGTATACTCTAGAACAGAGGAACAAGACCAGATAGACGAAAACTATTGCATATACAGATAGAAGCAGAGAATTCTGGGTAATGACCAAAGGAACGTGTCTTTTAATAGGAAAAACGTCATGGGATAAGGATCCAAAAAGGGATTCTGGGAGAATTCTAAGCCCGAACATTACTCCTGTTCAATCGAAAGCACCCCCCTGTACCCCTTAGTACTATAACACTACGTGCTAAGCCGATAAATTGGGGAAATAAAGTCAATTTCGGTGATTTGGGATATATTTTGGTGATTTAGAGGGATTATCGGGTTGTTTGTGGTAATTATCCAGGGAAGTCGTTCCAGAAAATACTCATGTACAAAGGAACATACCATCTGAACAACCCCTGCGTTACGTGACATGCCGTCACTTCCGGGGTCCGGCACCGGGGTCCGGCCACCCGGGGGTGAAAACCACATTACATACTACTCATGTATAATCCAGTCGAATTTGCTTTAACAGAAAGTCAAATTGACAAACTTAGAAAGGGGAAACGAAATGGAGGAGCTATCACCTTGGAGTTGGAGTTGTTCTCTCAGCAAATTGGTGGTCAGCACCAGCGATACTTGACAGAGAGGCAAATTAAGAAACTTCGGAAAGCATCTGGAGCTGTTAGAATTGCGTTCTCCAAAACACAGATGAGGGCACAGAAAGGGGGTTTTGTTGGAGCTATTTTAAATGTTGCTAAGACTTGCTTTCCAAAGTTTTGCCTGTGCTTAGCACACTTGGGCTTAGTTCGGCATCAGGCGCAATATCAGGAGCTACACATATCGCTAGTGCCGGGGGAGGTGTGATACCTCTCTATTTTACAAGAAAGGACACAAATGATCTCTTGGGTGTTGTGAAAGAGATGGAGGGAAAGGGTGTGCTATCCTCAGATACCTGCCAAAAGAGTATGCTTTCTATTTCAAAACAGGAAGGAGGGTTCATTGGCACCCTGTTAGCGTCACTCGCTGGCAGTCTACCTGTACTTTCAGGTGGGGGAGGTTTAAGATGAGCAGGACGTGGAAGAGGGTTGAGAATGGCGGGACAGCTAAAAAAAGATGAAAACTCCTCTTACAAGCCTTGATTTCATAAACTACTATGAAGGAAATGACTGTCACATATGTCGGAAAGTGACAAAGACACGGCATTCTTTCCGTCTGTGAGTCAGTGTAAGTTCAATATGAATAAAATATGTATAATATTTTTCCGTCAATGGGTTAAGGTAAGTTCAGTATAAATAATATATGTATAAAAGCAATGTATGCCAAGTGTTGGTTGAGGTAAGTTTTGTTTGCAAATAGTAGCTTTATCTATTATGGTCGATAGTAGGGTTAACACTGTTTTGTGTGCTTGTCTGGTGGTTTGTAAAATTGGAAAATTGTGTGCGACACAGTCTGGTTGAGGTCGTCAAGAAAATACGCGATGCATGCTTTTCTGCTACGGTATACAATGCATACATGTGTTGGGACGGTTATACGGGGATAGTTAGTTACAGCTAGACAAATGTGTGATGGCTGGAAAGTGAAGGGAAGGCGAAATGATTTTAATTCATTCAATTCAGGTTTACATTTCATTTTCAAATGAAAATAATGTTCAACTTCTCAAATTCAGTTACGGATAAAATTCGTTTTAATGAAGGATTTTTCAATGCAATTAATTAATCATTATATTTATAGATTTTATCAAAACAATTTCATAAATTATATTAAATATTTATACAAATCACATTTAAAAGCGAAATCGAAATTCTGTGATTTAAAGTATTTTTCTCTGTACAGATGACAAAATTTAAGGTCATAGTGAACTGAGAAATTTGGTGTACAAATTTATAAATATTAAAGTTATTCATGGATTTTCCCGCAATCCGTGTATTAAATAAATGTAAATTTATAAATGTAAGATATTCATTTAGGGCTTTCATAAATTGAGTAAATGTAGTGTTTATCTAAATGTTTAATTATTTCAGGTGACCATTTTGGGGTGCATGCAGTTCCTGTTTATTGTACCATCCGTTTTTCGTTCCACTTGAAACCGTTTACATCAATTACATCTGTAAAAATGTTTATTTTGGAAAACATTGAAATATGAGTGTCAGTTAGCCAGTCTGTTAGTCAGCTGGAGTGGTGTTCTTCGACATCTGTTTTAGAAAGTTTTTGTGCCAACACGTTTAGGCTTAGCGCTGATATGCTTAGTGCAGAGTGCTTTGTGCTAGTTTGTTTTGTGCATTTGTGTGTTTCGTGCAGTGATATGCTTTGTGCGTTACCTTAGTGGATCAACCAATTCATGATTACAACTTAATGTTGTGTATTGGCATAAAAGGCCAGATACTTGTGCTGTGATATGGAAAATGTGATTGCTCATCTTGTGAATAAGAATTTGTTTCATTGAATTAATAAAAATCTTTATGAAGCAACTCCTGTGTGTTATATTCAAAGAACTCATGACAATGACTACCTTGGAAGCGTTTTTGCAAGGGATAACTTGCCAGAACTAGATGAATTGTTTTACGTTGTGAATTTAGCTAACCAGGAGGGACCTGACACTCATTGGGTCGTCGTATTTAACATGGGTTATTATTTTGATAGTTTCGGAGTTAACCCGCCAGAAGGGATTTTAGATAGGATGAGACAATCTAGAAAGAAAATGGTTCAAAACCCCTATAGAATCCAAGATATTAACTCCGTCAATTGCGGCTTCTTCTGTATGTATGTGATTGATGAGTTGCTCAACGAAAGTCAGTTTATTGATATACTAACCGACTTCAGCCGAAGCGATTACAAGAAAAATGATAAATTAATCAGCACATATATATATAAAAAATGAACTCATACTGTGTTAAGTGTAAGTGACCCACATCTATTGTTGAAATTCAAGTTGTAACAACTAAGAATGGAAAGTATCTCGCCAAAGGTATGTGTAGTGTGTGAGGTAGCAAGCAAGTTTGTGTCGCTCAAAGAAGGTCAGGGACTGGTAGGAAAAGCTTTGGGAATTGGTAAAGTACCTATCTTGAGTGATATTCCTTTGTTTGGTACACTGTTTTAATATTAATTATACTATATGATGAATGATTCTGTAATCAATAGGTTTGTGAATGATCTCCCATTTGAAATGCATTTATGGGACCCAATCATAGGGACATATTCGGCGGCTGGTCCAGGCACTAAGCATAAGACTCGCCTTGAAAAGGTATTTACAAACAGGGGACACAAACCACATATTCAAGAAAAATTAGATCGAGCTAGTTTTTACCATGATGCCGCTTACGGTGAATATAAGGATGTAGCTAACAGACACATTGTTGATAAATAACTAATGGATGAGACTATTAAAATTTCTAATGACACCGGTTTAGATGGTTATCAAAGAACACTCGCAGCTGCTGTTTATAAATTCTTTGAAAAGAAGATTCAGTTAGGTCAAGGTCTAAAAAGAACAGATAGAATGCTGCATAAGATTTATTACGATCCAGCACAGGGGTGTTCTTCAAAAGTTGAACTATTCCGAAGAACTGGCATAAAACCTGGGGATGTTCTTAGCTGGTTGCAGGATCAACAGACTTATACCAAGCACAGGCATTATAAAGGCAAGCATTCCAGAAGAGTGATGGTAAGAGGCCGACTTGGTTGATATGAGAAATCTTTCAGCTGCTAACAAGAACATAAACTACATTCTGACAGTTATAGACGTATTTAGCAAATATGCATGGACACTGCCTATCAAAAGTAAGACTGGAAAAGAGATATCACAAGCATTCCAACAAATATTTGAACAACGAAAGCCTAAAAAAATGCAGACATACAAGGGTACAGAGTTTATTATTAAAGAGACTCAGGGGTTGTTAAAAAGGTTGGTATCCATTGGTTTGCTACCGAAAATGAAATCAAAGCTCAGATTGTTGAGAGGTTTAATAGAACTTTAAAAAGACGGAATGTTCAGGTATTTCACTGCTAAAAAGACTAAGCACTGGCTTGGCGTATTATCTAAACTTATTGAGAACTACAGCACCTCCTACCACAGATCGATCAAGATGACACCCATAGAAGCCCGCAAAACGAAAAATGAGGCTACGGTTTGGGAAAATTTATACGGAGATATGCCTCCAGCATCTCAAGGTTTGCTGAAAGTTGGGGACCAAGTAAGAATCTTCAAACTGAGAGGTAAGTTCAAGAGGGGTTTTACTGCAAATTTTACAGATGAGGTATTTACTGTTACACAAGTACTTCCAACAGCCCCACCAACTTATAGGATAGTAGATGCTAATGGGGATGTTGTGCAAGGTTCATTATACAAAGAGGAGTTGTCTAAATTTAGCCAGGATTCATGTATATGTATAATGCCTGTAATTGTGTTTATAACGCAAGAGTGGGAAACTAATGAAAACGTTGGTTCAGATCAATATGCCAGTCAGAACTGCTTAACTATGTGCAAAAAGAGTCTGATGGTTCAGTTGATCTGGGGGGGGGGGGGGGGGGGTAAGAGGCTGTCTGTATTAGCAGGGCCTGCCAAACTTGAAGATGCACCAAATAGAAAATATGTGGACGGGAAGCTTACAGAAAGAGTAGCAAACGAAGGTGCTAGCGTTATGAATGGTGTTATAAATATGAATCCCAACAAATTATTGAATCTGCCACAACCTACTCAGGATGGAGATGCGGTACCGACGGGCTGGGTAGATGCTGAAACCCTTTTGAAGTCGAGGGGTGCTATGTCAGGCCCCATAAACATGGGCGACAAAAAAAAACTGATATTGTTACCCCTGAGGAACCTAAGGATGTGGACAGTAAGGAATACCCCCAACGGTCTCTTCCTAGACCAATGAATGGCATAACAGCTGAAGCTGTTGGACGCATTAATACTAAAACATTAAGCTTTTCCTTCCTAGCCTCATCAGCTCGTCATGCATCTTCAAATAATACAGACAATAGTAAAAATGGAGTGGTGATGCCTGAATCTGGTAAAATTAAATAGTTCACGATATGTTCAATCGATTGCAAGGGTAATTATATTAAAAAAACACAAGGGTCTCAGTGTTGCTATGGCGATTAACGGTACTGTAAATACTGATTCTCTCGGTGCACGACAACAATCCAAGAGGGTGACAATACAACAGTTAAACATTTTTTTTCTTCTTTGTCGATTGATGTCGGTGGTAGTATAAACTTCTATAGTAGAAGTGATAGTCACCTTAGCCTAATCACTATAGCATCTGCCTTTATAGAACTGAACGTGTAGATTTAGTCTGTCTTATTATATACCGAGGAGTATGGAAAAAAAAAACGAGATTATATCCTGAAAGCCCAAGTGCCCCATTGAGTGCTGATAATTACAGGCTTCAGAGACGTAGCGAGATTGAACAGCTGCTGAAAAATGAGGTAAATATTACAGAAGGATTGTATAAAAAATACAAAAGGTGTATGAATATTTTAAAGGCTGTGGATGGGGTATGCCTCAGTATCGGCGTTGGAGCTATTCTGTAGTCTTGTTTTTCTGACAAGTGGAGTGGGAGCCCTTCTTTCTTTACCGGTGCAGGGGGTTGGTATTTCTACGGGGGTGTTAGGTGTGATTAGGAAGGTAGCAGAGAGGCAGGTTAGTTCTAAGATTAGAAAACATGATGAAATAAGAGTTTTGGCAAAAGCAAAACTCAGTACAATAGCTGCGAAGGTTGCTAGCGCTTTCGAAGATGGGTGCATAACAGACGAGGAATTTAGAAACATCACTAATGAACAAAAGCAGTATCTGGAAATGATGAAAGCAATACAGAAAAAGGCTGTACCTTCAAAGTTGACTGGGGCACAACAAAACAACAAATTGTGCAGGATGCCCTTCAGAGTATGTTAAAAAGTGGGAAATCTCAGTAAAATTTACAAAGACGTATACCAGGCAGCCACCGCCGCCATGCATGTGAAGAAGATTCCAACTTGAATAATACAGAAGTTGGAGAGTGTGGGAACTGATGAGGAGGCTGTCTTGTAGCGATTTGAGGGCCCTTGGGGAGGACTATGTTAGTATCCTTAATATGCAAAGAGTTAACCAAGCAAGCATTATTTCTTATCTGGGGTGAAAATATCGACTGTTTTAACTTTGTATCTATGTGTATTGTCATCTCTAATTTTTAAAAACAAAATGATTAGAGGATACATTCATTTCAAAGTACAGAAACAAACAAATTCCTTATCTCAAACTCATATAGCCTGTGTTGTATCAACAGGTCAAAACTTTTATCTGAAACGTTTTGCTTCACAAAACAAAATCAAGCCGCATTGGAATTTCCTGGATGGATCGGAATGTATGTCACGCTTTGGTATGTTTAAAAATAAGTTGTTGACTGTTTTCACCCAATCCACCTACGCGTAGAAAAAAAAATGTTAGCTATATGGACGGGCCGAGGCGAGTTTTCTCATTCTTGGAACAGGTTGCGAAAGAAACATTTTTTTTCTAAATGTCAAGTTCGTTTACAGTTGGCCAAAAACTTAGTGAAAGGATAAAACTTACTCAAATCATTTGGTTGCTAAAAGAGCAAGGTGAGGGGTTAAATCTCTTGATATTATGAGACCAGTGAGGGAGTTACCACGGGATGGGCACTTTCGTTTGTGGTCACTACATCGGGAATCCACTCTAGCCTGTTCTTTTTAATACAGTATTATGCTGCTGAAGTCGTTTAAGAAACGTTGGGTTCCTTATCGTTTGGGAGATGCCTAGAGGGTTGGGGTGCTATGACTCCCAGTCTGGGTGCAGCTGGAGTTGTTTTTAGGTGACATACGGGGATCTGGGGGTCTGTCCTGGTACCCCACAAAGGCTCTGAGGTACAAATCAGGCTTTCCAGCAGGCTAGTTAGTGCCTCAATGTGGTGTGGCCCATAGTCTACCGTTCCCATATGAACACCAGTCAGCAGTGTTATAAAAAAACAAGATACCACTCAACCATGATGGCCAAAAAGGCGGGCGTCAGTAACTTACGACCTCCGGTTGCGAGTGAAGTTACCGCACACATAGGTGTTCCTGTATGAACGCCGTTGCTATGCTATTATGCACCTTAGATGTCGTGTTCATGTAGGAACGCTTGGTAAAACCGACTGACCAGGATAGTGGGATAGCATTGTGGCACTATGACTCTCTGCAATGCCAATCTGGAGACAGCTATGGCCGTTTATGAGACGAAATACGGGGGTCTGAGTGGGCTGTCCTGGTGACACAAGTTGTATACTACCTGATGGTTGTATTACATTGCTGGCTAGTTTTGATTGCATTATTGGTTGATGGTAGTATTACATTGCTGGCTAATTTTGATTGCATTATTGGTTGATGGTTGTATTACATTGCTGGCTAATTTTGATTGCATTATTGGCCGATAGTGGTATTACGTATTACATTCCTTGCTAATTTTGATTGTATTATTAGTTGATGGTTGCATATTCCTTACTGGCTATTTTTGATTGCATTATTGGTTGATGGTTATATTATATTACTGGGTAATTTTGATTGCATTATTGGTTGATGGTGGTATTACCTTATTGGCTAATTTTGATTGCATTATTGACTGATGGTGGTATTACATACCTGGCTAATTTTGATTGCATTATTGGTTGATGGTGGTATTACATTGCTGGCTAATTTTGATTGCATTATTGGTTGATGGTAGTATTACATTGCTGGTTAATTTTGATTGCATTATTGGTTGATAGTTGTATTACAATGCTGGCTAATTTTGATTGCATTATTGGTTGACGGTGGTATTACATTGCTGGCTAATTTTGATTGCATTATTGGTTGATGGTGGAATTATATTGCTGGCTAATTTTGATTGTATTATTGGTTGATGGTTGTATTCCAATCCTGGCTAATTTTGATTACATTATTGGTTGATGGTGGTATTACATTGCTGGCTAATTTTGATTACATTATTGGTTGATGGTTGTATTACATTACTGGCTAATTTTGATTGCATTATTACCTGATAGTGGCATTTAACTACTGGCTAATTTTGGTTGCATTATTTATTGGTGGTGGTATTACATTGCTGGATAATTTTGATTACATTATTGGTTGATGGTTGTATTACATTGCTGGCTAATTTTGATTGCATTATTGATTGATGGTGTTATTAATTTGCTGTCTAACTCTGATTGCATTATTGATGAATGGAGATATTACTTCGGCTGGTAATTATTACTGCATTGTTAAATGGTGGAGGTATTACATTACTTGCTAATTTTGTTTACATTATTGATAGATGGGGTATTACTTCGACCACTATTTAAGGATATATCATTGGTCGATGGAGGTATTACATTAAGTGATAATTTCGATCACATTATTGATTTCCGGAGGATTAACTGAAACTGGTAATTTTGATTACATTATAGGCTGATGGTGTTATTTCGTTGCTGGCTAAATTTGATTACATTATTGATTCCTGGAGGTTTTACTTTAACTGTTAGTTTTGATTACGTTATTGGTTGATAGAGGTATTAATATAACTTGATTTTGATTACATTATTTATTGATGGAGGAATTACTTTAACTGCTAATTTTGGTAACATTATTAGTTGATTAGGCTATTACATATGCTGTTTATTTCGATTACATTATTGCTTGTTGGAGGTATTACATTATCTGTTAATTTGTATTACATTATTGGTTAATGGAGGTATTAATATAACTGTTGATTTTGGTTACATTATTGGCCAATGTAGGTATTACATTATCTGTTAAGTTTTGATTACATTATTGATTGATGGAGGTATCACATTACTGGTTAATTATGAATACATTGTTTGTTCATGGAGGTATCATATTAATGGTTAATTATTATTACATCATTAATTGACGGAGGTATTGTGTCTGGCAAACCCTCATTTCGTTATTGGCTGATGAATGTATTTCATTACTCGTTAAGTCTACATAAAATATTGTTAGTCGCGCGCAGAAGGAAACATATTGAACAAAAAAAATAAAGAATAACAAGTTAGGTCCAAGTGTTATTTTTATTTTCATACTGATTTTCAAATCCTCGCAACATTACTTACGTGCCGTTTATCGCATAGAATGGAAGTGAATACAACACGAGATTTCCCAAGTCCTTGCCGCCATACTGCTGCAGAGATACCGTGGCATGCCTCGTTTGGTGTTTACTTTCATTCAAGTACAACATTTGAACGTACGAATGTCTAACCCGCAAACCTCCACCCTATAATATGGATGTTGTATGTTGAACACTAGAGTTTTTCGAGTTCGACAGTGTCGATCTGGAGAAGAAACTTTTAACAGACTTTTTTGAAATTATGTATCAATGTCCTTCCATTGTCACACCAAAATCGCTCGCGTGGTAGTGAACCGCGTTGTGATGGAGTGCAGTATGGGGTGAGGAAGTGCACTATGACGTGGGGTAGGGCACCATGGTGTGAGGCAGTGCAACATGGTGTGAGCAATGGAATGGCAGCACGGTGTGAGGGAGTGCGCCATGGTAGGAGAGAGTGCACCATGATGTGAGGGGGTGCAGCATGGTATGACGTAATACACCTTGCAGTTAGGAAGTGCACCATAGTGTAAGGTAGTTCAACATGATGTGAGAGATGGCACCATGGTGTGAGATAGTGCACTATAATTTGAGGGAGTGCACCATGGACAGTGGGAGTGCACCATGGTGTAATGGAGCGCACCGTGGACTGCAAAAGTGCACCATGGTGTGAGATAGTGTACCATGATGTGAGGTAGTGCACCATGCTAAGAGGGAGGAGCCCACGATGCTTAGAGATAGTGCCCTGTGGTGTGAAGAAGTGCAGCATGAAGTAAGGGAGTGCAGCATGTCGTGAGAGAGTGCACCACTGGGTGAGGTAGCGCACAATGGTGTGAGGTAGTGTACCAAGGTGCGCGGTGATGCACTATGGGTCACTGAGCTGTAGAAGACATGGTCGGTCAGTCAGAGAATTTACCACATTCCGTCCAAGACCGCAGTACCTAGTAAATTCTCCTCGGTTCGCGATACAAACGAGGATCCGACATGACATACTCCCCACCAAACGTCCACTATCAGCTTGACTGATGTTATTCCATTCTTCCTGCAGTGCAGCGGCGAGTTGCAGGACATTAGTAGGGGGGCTGTTGGTGTTGCCGTAGGCGCCTGCAAAACACACGCTCGATTGGTAAAAGGTCTAAACTTAGTGCTGGATAAGGCAGTCAAGTGATGTTCTGCTCCTGGAGGAACTCCGTAGCGACAAGGGTCCCGTGTGGTCTTGCACTGTCATCTTGGAAAAAAAATCGACGACCGTGACGTCGCGCAAATGCACCACATGAGCTGCTAACATGTTGTCACGGTAGTACCCTTAGATAACATGTAATGCTGTTCTGCTTGTCATGGTTATTCCTCTCCACACCATAACCGACCTGCCACCAAAACGATCGTGCTGTCTTACGGTTACGTCATGGTATCGTTCGTTCCGCCGCCTCCACACTCGGCTTCGCCTGTCGTAGAAGACGAGAGTGAACCTCGATTTATCGGAAAACATGACGTTACTCTGACGATTGTCCCAGCGCTGCCGTGTTCCACATCAATTACGCCTTGCTGCGATGTGACGTTCAGTCAAACGTGGAATTATCTGAGTTCGTCGGGTGTACAATTTCCAGCGGTGTAGGCGATTTTGGATAGTATGACCACTGACTCGCACATGTGTCTCCAGGTACAGCTGCTGTCCAGTTTCTGAGGCACTTTGGTGACGGTTCCGTAATGTTGTGGCTCTGATGAAATGATCCTGGTTAGCAGTTGTAGACCTTGGTCGACCTGACCGACGTCTGTCATCAGCATTGCCTGTCTGACGGTAGCGTGACCATAACGTACTAATTACCGATTGGGTAACGTTACGAAATTGAGTCACTGCAGTTTGTCTGTTGCCAGCTTCCAACATGCCAGCGGCACGTAGACGTTTGCCACGTATCAGTCTTCATATACCTCAAAAGTTTCGATCAGAAACTATTGATGAACTAGTTTATACCAAGGAAAGTACTGTGAGACCTCCGAAAAGGCCCGTCCAGTAGAAATGACATTTCAAAGCGTACCCCACAGACATTAACGCGGCACTCGTGCGAAAAACCTGCACGAAGTTTTCGTGGGTTGGTGACACTAATGACCCACACTAAACTTGGTAACATATTGATATGTCCAATCACGCGTATCCAATACCATTTTCCAAAAATATCTGCATCAGTTTGGATATCACTTACTTTTTTGAATAGTATATTTGGGAGAAGCCAATACGCTAAACACTCTACAGTGTACTTGAGTTTTGCGTATGTCTGCTTCAGATGAATTACCATCTTTCCTAGAACCCAATGCAGGTACCATAGCCAAAACGAGACCGCTATGGCATTCCGTTGAACTTAGCAATTTGGAAAACTGACGATTCGGATGCACTGTGTTTTTTACCATATGAATAAAATTAATATAGTGCATTTCATGAACGTTTTAAAGCTTGAAACTATAAACACCAACATGACGGTTATATTACAGTTAATACTGGAGGTCCTGTCATGGAATGGGTTCACATAGCACGTCGATCTGCGAATTAATCTACGCGTTATGACCATAGTAAGGCTATCCAATTATGTACATATGATCTGTGCACAAAAGAAAACATTGCCTGTGCTTGCTATGAGTAACCAGGAGAACATGCTGTGCTTTGGATGTCATTCGTTAAGGCAACTGCGCGCAATTCCTACGCGCAATGAAGATATGCGCACATTTCATGACAGGACTTCTACGTTTAAAAGAATGTATTCATGCTTCTTTTTAGCCATTATTTTTTATATTTCTATACCATACACACCAGCAAGTACATAGTAAATGCATTACACGTCTTTGTCTTCCCAATCAAAGTCAACGATTGTGTTTTCTCGAAACGTTTTGAGACATGTTTCCCTAACTAAATCGATTGTTTGGAAACGTCGGATGCAGACGGGTGGGCTGTAATGCTTGTCTTTTCACCATTATCAATGATGGCATTCGTCTCATGAAATTGCTCAAATATTCTTTCGACCTCTAACGTTTCTGTACAACTTTCGGAAACAAACGGGTGTTGTAATATCTTTTTCGCCATTATCAAAGATGGTATTCTGATCAAACTTTTCCTCGAAATCTAACATTTATGTGAACCTTTCGTAAATACATCAGTGGTATAATGTTTATTATTTCGCCATTATTTGGAGGGTTTTCTCGTGAAATGGTTCAAACATTTTTTTTCCGAGCTCTGACATTAGTGGGGATCGCGGTGGCTCAGTGGTTGCAGCATTGAAATTCAAACCGAAAAATCCAATGTTCGATCCTAGCCAGAGGTAGCTGCGTTGTGTCCTTGAACAACGTACTTAACCCCGAGTGCCCACGAGCAGGCCGCATGGGGCTGAGTACTAAGGTGTGAGGGAAAGGATAGTGTCTGTCTAAAATGTCACGATGTGCACACTGTTGACATAATGGACGGAAAAATGTTACAGAACATCAAAAGATGTTAAAAACGCCGCTTTCTTATTTTTAAACTGAGAATGTCAAACGTTGAAACTGACTGGGGAACAATTCTAATAAGTCAACTTCTGTATTTTTATACGTCTCTACAGGACAATGTCTTAAGTTTGTGAAATAATGCGCACATCGATGATATACCTTTGCTAACATTTCGAAATTCTCTTTTTATCTGAAATTTTCAAACCCTTTGTATTAAATTTATTAACAACATTCGAAAATTAACCCTTTACCCATCGGAACATCCAAAAGAGGCCAGCGCTGTTCACAAGAATCGCCAATTGATTTTTATTATTTTTTATTTTTTTTTTTTGGTCTCAAAAACATAGGTTATGACCCCTCGTTGGAACGAGCTCAAAAACATAGGTTATGACCCTCGTTGGAACGAGCTCGACGAGCTCGTTCCAACGAGGGGTCATAACCTATGTTTTTGTGCAAAAAAAAATGAAGAAAATAGTTATTCAAAAATTTTGTTTGCATGTGTCGTCTGCTTTTCGTGTTAGGTAAAGTGTTAAGGGGAGAAAACTTTGTGCAGAAAACTGTTACAGATCTGAGAACATTTAGTAATTATTTGTTTTATATATATACGGGGCGCGGTGGCTCAGTTGGTAGAGGTGAAGGCTGCAAGCCGACAAGTACCCGGTTCCCATCCCACCTGTACCCACCGTGTTGTGTCCTTGGGAAAGACACTTTGCTCCCATTTCTCATGTGGGGGCACGGCTGGCGTTGTGTACTAAGGCTTACTCCACGTCGATGGTACACTGTCTTCAGGCAATGCTAACACTGCTTGTGTGGAGTTGGCATGTTGGGGAGCTCGCAACTGTAAAACTGTCGTGATCATGATTGGCCATTATGTATTAATATGTGACCTTAAACACCAATAAATAAATTAATATATAAATATTATTTAGTTAGTTTGATATCGATTGAGATATCAACCATCGGTAGCTCGACCTACGGTCTCAGGTTGATATGAAGTTACTTTGGGCTGATGCAGTACGTGGAGAGGGTATCATCCCTAAATCACCCACAGAGTGGAGATTCCACCCAGGCAATAATTGCAAATTTGTTTCAAAGCACAACCGGCACCAGGAAAGTTTCAGCCAATGGACCTCCGGGTTAAACCCGGAGGTCCATTTGCTGAAACATTGCTTGTGTTTTTGTCGATATGTAGAAAAAAGTTCTAGCTTGGACGATAACTCCACTCTGCGGGTGATTCTGTTATAATCCACATTCCACGTACTGTATGAAAAATTATACAAGAAATTTTAACCAAGCCATATAGTGTGACTTCTCATTTGAGCAAGATGGTTTTGTTGATGTTTTTTGAAAAATTGAAAGAAAAAATCAATATCGAACGCGTTGGATGAAAGATTAAATATATCCGCATTATACATACTTTCTGTCAACCTTTTTTCTTCCTACACATAATCATATATAATATATACTCTTCTTGTATTTAGAAAACAGTACATGAAAAGATAAATCGGGAATATGTGTGTTTTGGGGCTTTTTTTTTTTTTTTTTTTTTTAAATAAATACTTACCCGTGTTGTTTAGAGGTTGGGCTCATTTGTAATCACACAAACAATAAAGTCCATTAGATCGGATAATAATTGTGGAATAAACAGTACGGGCGTCGTGGAAAGGTCTAATTCCACGCGTGGATAATATTTCCACGTATGTGTTAACGGCGAATCCCCGACATAAAACAATGGAATCGCCATCAAATGTTCGAAGAATGAAGCACCGGGCACGACCCGGCGATTCTGTCGTTGAATATTTGCGAAAAAGTAATTATTATTGTGTGAGAAAATGGTCCATGGAATACACCGCCCACGTGTTGATTTTGACCATTCCGGGGCGGCTGTACTGTATTCTTAATCTACTTGTGTTATTACACAAAATGTAGGATTTCCAACGTCCAATTACTGTTACCAATCCATTATAATTCAGACATGGCATGTTATCAAACCTTATATTGCACATTTCCAAATGGGCGGCTCATTAGTTAATCGCCTCACTTTTTTAACCGTTTTCGACATTTTTGCTGTGATTTTGTTCAATTCACTACCTATTGAGAACGCATAAGGGAGATACATCGTTAATACCCACCCCACGTTACTAGCCTCATTTGAGTAGTTCATGATCCCACGTTACTAGCGGCATTTGAGTACTTCATGATCCCACGTTACCAGCCTCATTTGAGTAGTTTATGACCCCACGTTACTAGCCTAATTGAGTAGTTCATGATCCCACGTTACCAGCCTCATTTGAATAGTTCATGATCCCACGTTACCAGCCGTATTTGAGTAGTTCATGATCCAGTGTTACTAGCCTTATTTGAGTAGTTCATGATCCCGCGTTACTAGCCTCATTTGAGTAGCTCATGATCCCACGTTACCAGCATAATTTGAGTAGCCTATGATCCCACGTTACTAGCCTCATTTGAGTAGTTCATGATCCCACGTTACTAGCCTCATTTGAGTCGTTCATGATCCCATGTTACTAGCCTCATTTGAGTAGTTCACGATCCCACGTTATTAGCCTCATTTGAGTAGTTCATGATCCCACGTTACTAGCCTCATTTGAGTAGTTCATGATCCCACGTTACTAGCCTCATTTGAGTAGTTCACGATCCCACGTTACTAGCGTCATTTGAGTAGTTCAAGATCCCACGTTATTAGCCTCATTTCAGTAATTCATGATCCCACGTTACTAGCGTCATTTCAGTAGTTCATGATCACACGTTACAAGCCTCATTTTAGTAGTTCATTATCCCACGTTACCAGCCTCATTTCAGTAGTTCATGATCCCACGTTACCAGCCTCATTTGAGTAGTTGATGACCTCACGTTACTAGCGTCATTTCAGTAGTTCAAGACCCCACGTTACTAGCTTTATTTGAGTAGTTCATGATCCCACGTTTCTAGCCTCATTTGAGTAGTTCATGATCCCACGCTACCAGCCTCATTTGAGTAGTTCATGATCCCACGTTACCAGACTCATTTGCGTAGTTCATGATCCCACGTTACTAGCGTCATTTCAGTAGTTCATGATCCCACGTTACTAGCCTCATTTCAGTAGTTCATGACCCCACGTTACTAGCCTAATTGAGTAGTTCATGATCCCACGTTACTAGACTCATTTGAGTTGTTCACGGTCCCATGTTGCTAGCCTCATTTGAGTAGTTCACGATCCCACGTTACTAGCCTCATTTGAATAGTTCATGATCCCACGTTACCAGCCTCATTTTAGTAGTTCATGATCCCACGTTACCAGCCTCATTTGAGTAGTTCATGACCTCACGTCACTAGCGTCATTTCAGTAGTTCATGATCCCACGTTACTAGCCTCATTTCAGTAGTTGATGACCCCACGTTACTAGCCTAATTGTGTAGTTCATAATCCCACGTTACTAGAGTCATTTGAGTAGTTCATGATTCCACGTTGCTAGCCTTATTTGAGTAGTACACGATCCCACGTTACTAGCCTCATTTGAATAGTTCATGATTCCACGTTACGAGCCTCATTTGAGTAGTTCATGATCCCATGTTACTAGCCTCATTTGAGTATTTCATGATCCCCCGTTACCAGCCTCATTTGAGTAGTTCATGGACTTACATTTCTAGCGTCATTTCAGTAGTTCATGATCCCACGTTACTAGCCTCATTTGAATAGTTCATGATTCCACGTTACGAGCCTCATTTCAGTAGTTCATGATCCCACGTTACTAGCCTCATTTGAGTAGTTCATGATCCCCGTTACCAGCCTCATTTGAGTAGTTCATGACCTCACGTTACTAGCCTCATTTGAGTAGTTCATGATCCCACGTTACTAGCCTCATTTGAGTAGTTCATGATCCCACGTTATTAGCCTCATTTGAGTAGTTCATGATCCGACGTTACTAGCCTTATTTCAGTATATCATGATCGCACGTTACCAGCCTCATTTGAGTAGTTCATGACCTCACATTACTAGCCTCATTTCAGTAGTTCATGATCTCACGTTACTAGCCTCATTTGAGTAATTCATGATCCCACGTTTCTAGCCTAATTTGAGTAGTTCATGATCCCACGTTACTAGCCTTATTTGACTAGTTCACGATCCCACGTTACTAGCCTCATTTGAGTAGTTCACGATCCCACGTTACTAGCCTCATTTGAGTAATTCACGATCCCACGTTACCAGCCTCATTTGAGTAGTTCATGATCCCACGTTACCAGCCTCATTTGAGTAGTCCATGACCTCACGTTAGTAGCCTCATTTCAGTAGTTTATGATCCCACGTTACTAGCCTCATTTGAGTGGTTCATGATTCCACGTTACTAGCCTCATTTGAGTAGTTCACGATCCCACGTTACCAGCCTCATTTGAGTAGTTCATGATCCCACGTTATTAGCCTCGTTTGAGTAGTTCATGATCCCACGTTACTAGCCTCATCTGAGTAGTTCGTGATCCCACGTTACTAGCCTCATTTGAGTAGTTCATGATCGCCGGAACATTTCCTCATCGCCTGTATTTATTTTCTAAACAAAAACGGTGCCCCCTACCCCCCCCCCCCCCTTCGTGTTCATTATCCATCTGCCCCCACACCACTCGCGGATGAGTCTTCTCTCACCACACGTAGCTTGACGTCAGTTCAAACGTGACGTCACAGGAATGTTATCTATTAGAACTCGCTTCAATATGTTAACCTATCATTGTCGCGAGCTGCTGCTTGCTTCGTGGCATACAGCTGGTATATACGGTACTATCCCATCTTTTTTTCCGAATATGCGTGCCATGTTCCTCTGCAATCAATCAGCGGGGTAGGATCTCGCTTAACGTTACATCATATATATAAATCACCTTCGTGTGGTACAGGCATAGGGTTGGTAAATCTTGAGCGAAACACCTCCCCAATGCACTTTAATATTTTCAGACCCCCACCCCACAACGATCGAGAATAATAATGGGCCTACAATACAGTCGCCGTGAACTGGTCTTAATCACTTGTGGGCAGTGATGTCCACGCAAGTGTTTACCAGGTAGTACAAATCATCAAAAGAAGGAGAATACACCAATAACATGATTTTGGAGGGCGTTACGGTTCATTAGCGGTCCGACAGGAATGATTAACAGCCAGAGGGTCCAGTAACAGCCCGAGACGAAGACGAGGGCTGTTAACAGCCCGAAGGTTGTTAACCATTCCTGGAGGGCCGTTAATAAACAGGGACGCCCAACAAAATCTTATTATTATTATTATTACTACTTCTAAAATGGTTAAATCCAAAGGTTCTTCATCAAGTTCACTTGATTATGACATCCCGAGTTTTCGCAATGACATTTAATCAAGACACATGTGTCGTCTGTTTCTAGATAAACAAAACGTCACTTGGTCAATACCATGATAGCTAAATTTAAATATTTTTGTTTGCCATGTAAAATTGGCCTTGTCCAGAAATCTACTAACAAAAACCTACCGTAATGAATTAATTACACTCACCTTGTTACAGTCACCTCGAAATCAGCAGCGCGTTTGGTATGACAGATTACATAAACTATAACCGGAGCCGGGGCTGTTAACGAAACATTTAGCCGGAAGCGGGCTGTTAACAACGTTAACACACAACTTCCGGTTTGAGTCTGTGCATTATGCACTTTTACCGTAAAGGTAAAATTGTGTTAATATAGAACGCACGCCAAAGTGGTAATAATTTTGATTAATGATGCACTGTGTTGTACCCAGGTTGTATCCGGGTTGTACCCGGTGCTTCATTAATTAAATGTTTGATGATTATTCCTATAACTAGTGTTTGAAATCTAATTTTATTGCGTCTGAGGAAATATTGCCCACGCGTGGAAAGTGACCAATCCATGGCAGCCGTACTGTATTAACCCAATTCAACACAATACATTTTCTTTATTTATAGGTTCAACGAATGCTGTTAAAAATGCGGTGTACAGTCAAGCGCATCATCGTTCTGCTTATTTCATGCCAATCTTTGTTTCTGGTTTATGTGATGGTGACAGTTGATAACACTGGCACGCAACCACAATACACCGATGTTGATGTCGCACTGACGGTGGTGAAAGGCTACGTAGACAGTGTGGGCAATTCTCTCTCCATCTATGAAATCTATAAAAAATATTTCAGGGAGATTATTCTATGTACGCCAGTTGCTATACAGTCACGTGATGTAAAGGAGCAGCAAAAGTGGTTTTCAGTATTAAACGAATCAAAACACCAGTACGTATTTTCAGCTTATTTGGACGATTTGGAAGAAGAACGCTTCGTGCGAATTATAGGTGTGACCACGCATGTTTTCAACAAACCTATAATGTGCCATTTGTGGAATGTCCGCAACGAGTCAAAAGTCGTTCGTGGTAGAATTAAAAAGATACCAGAGGACCAATGGAAGAAGTAAGTTTAATGAC
This sequence comes from Pictodentalium vernedei, assembly GCA_031216915.1. Classification (NCBI taxonomy): domain Eukaryota; kingdom Metazoa; phylum Mollusca; class Scaphopoda; order Dentaliida; family Dentaliidae; genus Pictodentalium; species Pictodentalium vernedei. The sequence goes on from CM062290.1 coordinate 465,590,793, forward strand.
TAAAATATAACATATACTAAGGAGAACTTGAGCAGGGCAGTATCTTCATCAGGGGAAGGGTACTCGAGGTTTGGAATAAAAACTAGCGAGCTGGGACTACGACGAAAAGCTCTTTAGACGGGTTGTATGAAAAAAAACATGCGACAGGTAAATGGTTCGCTGGGTGTGCTGTTCAAGGTGAGATCTCAGTCACTGTAGTTGGGGGTGGGGTCGGAAAAGCCGAAAAAGACGTGCCAAATGTACAACGTACGAGCCACGGAAACCCTGGACCATTTCAATTTAGGGTGCCCCAAATATTCACCTAATTGAACAAGATTCCCTTTAAAAACTAATGGAAATAGGATGAAAACATGAGGGGTAACTGGATGGGGAATGGCATCGGGGAACGCGAGGACAAGAAAGCGCCAATAAGGAGAATTATTTGTTTTTGACTGAATGCTGGGAGGTTCAGGGGGAGAGTGGGGCAGGAATAACCCATTCGAGGTGGAGTTGACGTAAGCCTCCTCGCTAGAGGACCACGACAAATCAGCGGAAGGCCAAAAAATGTTTAGTATTACTAAACTGAGAGATTGAACCTTAACTAAGGCACTTAGTTATGTGCGAAATCATGTACGCCTGGAACTTAATTAAGCACCCCCTGTTTTCTCGCTGTAGGGTTAATAGAAACTGTTGTTACTCTCATGCTATCTTTCAAATGACCAAAAGTGATTGTTTGCGGAAAGAAAAGTCCATTGACAAATGACAAACAACACAATGATGAAAATATATTATATTTTAATGGCGATAATTACAATAATGTTTTATGGAAAATATACTCTCGACATGTATCGTGCTGGAACGATCCATGGCGAAACAATGCCGGTAATTACGGACTCAAAATGTAACTAGTTATCTCCTGAACTCAACAGCAGTATTTAACTTTTGTAGAGAGTGTATCCACTACGTGCCCGCATGACAGCCTAAACCCTCTTCCTAATGCTATCAGTGAAACCTATGATACGGTCTAGAGGCAACTGCTGTTACTCATGCAATGCATCTTCCAAATTATGTACAGGCGGATCCCGTACTTGAACACGACGTCCAATAAAGTCCCATATATGTTGTGTGGGATTTTCAAATCGGGGCTCCTTGCAGTCCAAGGTAGTATTGTAATATAAATTTCAACCACCCAACGAACTGGTATCATAACATGTATACCGAAACGAAACAAACCGAAAATGTATTGTATTGAAAAACTGGAGACCAATATCCCTTATAAATGTAGATTTTAAGATCGGCTGCTATAGCCAATCGCATCAAAACGGTCCTACAACAATTAATATCCGAAATACAACTTGGCTTTGTAAAGGGGAGGTATATTGGAGAATCAACCCGATTAATCTTTGACCTACTTGCAAAATGTGAGGAACAAAATATTCCAGGAATTTTTTTTGGAATTTTAACATTACTGAATTCGAGAAAGCTTTTAATTCCTTGGAGTGGTCCTTTATTTTGAAAACCTTACGTTTTTTAAACTTTGATCATCAGATGGTTTCAAGCATTCTATAACATTTAAAGATATATTCTAAATGACGGGCATTGTTCTGAAAAAGTAAAGTTAGGCAGGGGTGTGAGACAGGGAGATCCACTTTCCCCTTACTTGTTTATACTCTGTGCAGAAATCCTGAGCGCAGCACTAAATATAACCCGGACATAAATGGTATTAAAATAAACAACTCCGAATATTTGATTAGCCAATACGCGGACGACTCCATCCTCTTTCTGAGCGACGACGGACACTCATTAGCTATAGCTCTTGAAAACAGTGTACTCGTTTTCAAAAATTCCTGGATTAAAGGTACACTTCGATAAAACCGAGGTGATATAGATTGGGGCAAAACGGGGTTCTGGTGACGAAACCCCCTCACAACAAAATGTTAAATGGAATCACAACAACGCCTTTCAAATTTTAGGAATCGAATATAATTTGTTTAGCGAGAATTACATTGTTGATAACTACCTTAATCAGATGGAAAACATTGAAAAACTTCTTAGTGACTGGTCATTCAGAAATCTGACACTTATTGACAAAATGGTAGTTATTAAAACCCTTGCTCTCCCAATGCTAATACACTGATTGACATTTCTCCTAGATCCTCCTGACAATATTATATGTAGACTACAGACTCTATTTTACAAGTTCCTTTGGTCATGCAAAGTCGAAAAAGAGAAACGCCGTACATTAATCAGTTTGATAGAATAAGGAGGACTTAAATTCCCGGATATAAAAACGTACAGCTACTCTCTAAATGTTAGCTGGGTAAAAAGGCTTTTAGACCCAGGCACACTAGCACCCTGGAAAACTTTGTTTTTAGACGATTTTGAAGATAAAGGCGCCTACAAAATTTGCTATTTACACAAGGAAGGACTTCTAAAGGTTAGAGAAAAATTAAATACCTTTTGGAAGAATGTAGTACAAAATGGTCCCTACTTGATACAAATGCTACCTCAACCCCTGAAGATATTCTGTGTGAACAATTATTTTATGATGAAAAAATAAAAATCAATTATCGACCCTATTTCCTTAAAAAAATGGTGTAGAAAGGATATTCTTTTTATCAACGATCTCTTAAGTGAGCAAGGAGGATTTTTAAGCTTCCCTCTTTTTTCAAGGCAGTACAACCTCGAGACGCCCTTCACAGTTTACCAAGGAATAATTATTAATACCAAAGCCGTGGAAAGAAGCAATAAAAGAGATACATAGAATCCCAACCATAAGAAAGGAATACGTTGAATTATTGAATATGTCGAAGAAAACGTGCCAAACTTTCTACCCCATCTTTTGAAAGTTAGCTGCTTCGAGACCTTATGAATCCCAGAAAAGGTGGGAAGAGTCCTTGAGTATCGACCTCCAGCCGACAGACTGGGAGTCGATATACAAGGGTTCTTTTACTATTAGTGATGACCCCTACCTTCAAAGCCTCCACTACAAAATATTGCACAGATCGATTTATACCAACTCCAAACTGCTTAAAAGTAAACTGTCTGAAACGGAACTGTGTACCTTCTGCAGCAATACAAAGAAACTCTTTTGCACCTATTTTTCGAATGCAGTCATTCTAAGACGACACTCGTGAACCTTCGAGATAAATTGCGAATTAATTGTGCTCTGGCCTTCCATCTTACTCCACAATATGTGCTTCTAGCTTTCCCAAACCAAGAAGTACTGTCAGCAGCTGGTAATCTGTGTGTACTACTTTTCAATAACTGTATTTATTCTTGCAAGGTGACGGGGTGTACACCTGTCTTCAAAAGCTTCCTAGAGCAGATAGAAGTATACCGTACGTTAGAATTAATGTTCGTTCACAAATATTCCTCAAAACAGGCAAAGTTCATTCAAGAGAGATGTATGCAACTACAAGACCTGCTTGGTATTAGCTTCCTCTAAATGAGACGGGAGGGGAAGCCTAGTCCAATCCCCCTTTCTCATTAGTATCCCCTCTTATGCCCAATTATTTCCCTATATTTTTAAGACCTTTTGGTAACGACAGTACACACTGATCATCACCCCTTTTTCAGACACTAGTATTATCTCCTCAAAACACCCAGAACTCATCAGAGAAACCAGAAATTGTGTATTATTTTATGTACATTTATTTATATATATATTATATTGTTTGTCAAAAAAGAAAAAAGAAAAGCCTTGCTGAAATTAAAAATTATTAAAAAAAAAGAAAAAAGTATTGCAATAGTGTTGTTCTGAAGGATCTAATCTAACAGCATGGGAACGATGTGGCGTTGTCTGATCGCCTGTGAATATGTGGCGAATACAACGGGTGGTTGTCAAAATGAGGCACGACAACGGAATTGTATAGTCGACATATCAAGTTTACAATCATGAGAGAGGTATGCCCAGATCATTACTGATTCTCCATCACACGGTACAGTATGTCTGATGTTCCGGGGCACGTGAGCAGTCTTTCTATGCCTCCACACTCTCATGCTGTCATCTGAGATGTGAAGCAGGAAACTACTCTTGTCTGACAATGGACTCTCCTCCACGGCCTGAGATTCCAGTGTTGTCGTGCCATACACAACTCTAAACGTCGTCTTTGATACTGATCGGACAGAACTGGACGTTTGATGACCCTTCTGGACCTCATACCCGATGCTTTGAGACGGTTTTGGACAATTCTGTTTCACATACCTGAAGCAAAGGGTTCACTCCTAACGCGGCGTGCCAGACACCGATCTTCCCGAAGAGAGTTCTTTTGGGGTTGTCTAGGCATTGGCCGGTCCTTAACATCGTTGGTTTGTTGATGTTTTCGGACAAGTCTGCTGATGTCAGAATGACTAAAGCCAAGTTGCCTTCCAATAGGTTTGAATGACATGCCTGTCGCATGCATGATAGCGATTTGGAATCTTAGTGTCGTTGACCGACTCATCCTTGTCATGTGAACATTACTGATAACAGAAATGACAATTTTTCTTGTTTTATATCCAGATAATGGGTGTGGATGATAGTGTTTTTGTGACATTCGTAGGACGCATGCTTCATTTGGGCGAGGGAGTGTTTTGGGGGTACGCCATCAACTAGAACGTTATGTTACACTAGATGAAATGTACTGCAATATAAAGCAATCATTAAAACATAATAATCAGTAACAGCGACTTCACTGTCATGAAACATTTCAGGCGGGGGGGGGGGGGGAGGGGGGGGGGGCGGGGAGGGGGGTTCTTAATTAAGTTCCATGTATATATTAAGAAAACGGAATGATTGAGATTAGTAGCCATTTGTTTCCACCTGGGTTCCGCGGAAGTCTTTAAATTATTGAAAAATAACCGAGTGGTCGGGAACACTCTCCATTAATTTTATGCAAAGATGTGTGTCCTCAGAAGCGAATTCTGCGATTTTAGGGAATTAGTGAAGTACCGGTCCCTGTGTCGGTAATCCTCTAATATCCTAAAATAGCACACTGGTCCTTCATTATGTATTCCGACAAGCCATCGGGATATAAATAGCACATTTGTCCAACATTGTGTATTCTGTCAAGCCATTGAGATACAAATGCACATTTCAGCTTCATTTTGTATTTTGACAAGCCATCGGGAGGGATACAAAATACCACATTTGTCCAACACTGTGTATTCTGACAAGCCATCGGGATACAAATAGCACATTTGTCCTTCGTTACGTATTTTGACAAGCCATGGGGAGGGATGGAAAAAACACATTTGTTCAACCTTGTGTATTCTAACAAGCCATTGGGATACAGATAGCACATATGTCCTTCGTTATGGATTCTGACAAGCCATTGGGATACAAATACAAATCGTCCGCATTGATAAGCCATCGAGATAGTCACTGCTGTCGATTTAGTCCTCTAATATCCTAAAATCGCCCAATTAGCAAATTTGTCCTGCATTAAGTATTCTGACAAGCCATCGGGATACAAATAACACATTGTTAGTAATTGTGTAATCTAACAAGCTATCGAGATACAGATAGCACATTTGTCCTTCATTGTGTATTGTGACAATCCATAGGGATACAAATAACACATTTGTAACTAATTGTGTAATTTGACAAGCCATCGGGATACAAATAGCACAACTGTCCTTCATTGCGTGTTCTGATAAGCCATCTGGATACAAATAGCACATGTGTCCTGCATTGTGTATTCTGACATGCCATCGGGATACATATAGCACATATGTCCTTCATTGTGTATTCTTATATGCCATCAGGATACACATAGCACATTTGTCCTTCATTGGGTATTCTGACAAGCCATCCGGATACAAATAACACATTTATCCTTCATTGTGTAGTCTGACAAGCCACCGGGTTAGTCACTACTGTCGGCTAGTCCTCTAATATTCTAAAATCGCCCAAATAGCACATTTGTCATTCATTGTGTATTGTGACAAGATATCCAGATAGTCACTTCTCTGTCGCGGTTACCGACATGGATAATAAGCAACCGAAGAGTAGGTTCTCTGGTACTCAGGATAATGAGTAGAACAATATTTATGTAAGAAGAAGTGTGCGATAAACGGGTCCGGAACTGCCCGGAAAAACGTTTTTGTGTTTAAATCTTGAAATGTTTTCATATCTGAACATGAACAAGAATAACTCCAAATACAAACTCGAATGTCGTTCAGTAAATGAAGTTGAATACCACATTTCAAAGCATCTTGATTTGGAGTTGACGGGAAACTCTTTTTAACGAATTTCAAACTTATTGGATAAGCTCCTGAACTATGTGGCTTGACACCTTCATTCGAAAACAAAAACGTGGAAGAGCGTTCCACTGCAAAAAAAAAAAAAAAAAAAATGAAATTAAAAAGCATCAAACAAATGAAAAAAAAAACCTTTTTTAGATACGGCTCAGTGTTTCCAAAGAAACACCAAAAGCAAAAGCTGATATGCGAAGGAAGAAGGGTCAACGAACAACCGACAACGGATTATTTATTTTACTTCCATGAACAATTATCGTCCATAAATCAATTATTTGTCACAAATGAACGACCTAAATTGTTGCAGAAGGTCAAATTCTCAGAAGAGTATATTCACAGGGATGTTTGCACGCAGAGCAGTAATCATGCAAAGTGAATCAATACCAGGTGCTCTCAGAAAGTGTGCGAAACACGGTGTACTCTGATAAATTTGAATGTATAGTGTATACTTCTTATAATACTAAGATAGGTATATAACACACCTGTGTATGGTGTATACTTCTTATTGTACTAAGATAGGTATATATCACACCTGTGTATAGTGTATACTTCCTATAATACTAAGATAGGTATATAGCACACCTGTGTATAGTGTATACTTCCTATAATACTAAGATAGGTATATAGCACACCTGTGTATAGTGTTTACCTCTTATAATACTAAGATAGGTATATAGCACACCTGCGTATAGTGTTTACTTCTTATAATACTAAGATAGATATATAGCACACCTGCGTATAGTGTTTACTTCTTATAATACAAAGATAGGTATATAGCACACCTGTGTATAGTGTACACTTCTTATAATACTAAGATAGGTATATAGCACACCTGTGTATAGTGTACACATCTTATAATATTAAGATAGGTATATAGCACACCTGTGTATAGTGTACACTTCTTATAATACTAAGATAGGTATATAACACACCTGTGTATAGTGTATACTTCCTATAATACTAAGATAGATATATAGCACATCTGTGTATAGTGTATACTTCTTATAATACTAAGATAGGTATATAACACACCTGTGTATAGGGTATACTTCTTATTGTACTAAGATAGTTATATAGCACACCTGTGTATAGTGTACACTTCTTATAATACTAAGATAGGTATATAGCACATATGTGTATAGTGTATACTTCTTATAATACTAAGATAGGTATATAACACACCTGCGTATAGTGTTTACTTCTTATAATACTAAGATAGGTATATAGCACACCTGTGTATAGTGTATACTTCCTATAATACTAAGATAGGTATATAGCACACCTGTGTATAGTGTTTACCTCTTATAATACTAAGATAGGTATATAGCACACCTGCGTATAGTGTTTACTTCTTATAATACTAAGATAGATATATAGCACACCTGCGTATAGTGTTTACTTCTTATAATACAAAGATAGGTATATAGCACACCTGTGTATAGTGTACACTTCTTATAATACTAAGATAGGTATATAGCACACCTGTGTATAGTGTACACTTCTTATAATACTAAGATAGGTATATAACACACCTGTGTATAGTGTATACTTCCTATAATACTAAGATAGATATATAGCACATCTGTGTATAGTGTATACTTCTTATAATACTAAGATAGGTATATAACACACCTGTGTATAGTGTATACCTCTTATTGTACTAAGATAGGTATATTTATTTATTTATTTATTTATTGATGTTTAAGGTCACATATTTATGCACAATGGCTAACCATGACCGTGACAGTTTTACGGGTGGAGGAAGCCGGAGTACCCGGAGAGAACCACCGAGCAACGACGAGCAGCTGCCAGCTCCCCAACATCGTAACTCCGCACTGCAGCACAGGCAGGGTTAGATTGGTTGAAGACATGCGTACCATCGACGTGCAGTACGCCTTAGTACACGGCGTCATCGTGCCCCCACGCGGGCAATGGAGATGAAGTGTCTTGCCCAGATAGGTATATAGCACACCTGTGTATAGTGTATACTTCCTATAATACTAAGATAGGTATATAACACACCGGTGCATAGTGTATACTTCCTATAATACTAAGATAGGTATATTGCACATCTGTGTGTAAAAAGATAACAAATATCTACTGTAAGTAGCCAAGTACACGCTAGAACGGTTAGCATGATACCCATATTTAATGACATTAAATATGCAAAATTTTGAGTGAAATCTTCATTGTGACAGAAATGGGAGGTTGACATTTATCGTTGGATGTACACAAATATCAACAGAGAAATACTCTTGCTTGTTAAACTTCTTGGAAAAAACCCTCTTCGGTCAACAAGCCTCCCAGGAACAACCAGAGAAAAAGCCTATTTCTGGCAAAATACTCTGGAAACCTGTGGTCGGAGTATGCATATTTGACCTCAGGGTCAGGATGCCGACCTCCATCCTTACACTTTCCGTTTTAAAATGAAACATGTAACCGTCGCGGTGATATGGCTAGAAATGACAGCGTAACACAACATCAGCATAAACTGCTCACTCATAAATTTCGTGTCTGATAACACGGTATTCACTCGACCGGTACATCAACTTGCTACCGTGTGAAGACAGGCTGTTAACCCCCTTAACTACCAAATCCACAATACATATATTTCTTGCTATACTGAGAAACGCGAGAAATAGGACGTATAGGGTATACATCTTATAATACTAAGATAGGTATATAACACATATGTGTATAGTGTACACTTCTTATAATACTAAGATAGGTATATAGCACACCTGTGTATAGTGTATACTTATAATACTAAGATAGGTATATAGCACACCTGTGTATAGTGTATACTTCTTATAATACTAAGATAGGTATATAACACATATGTGTATAGTGTATACTTCTTATAATACAAAGATAGGTATATAGCACACATGTGTATAGTGTATACTTCTTATAATACAAAGATAGGTATATAGCACACATGTGTATAGTGTATACTTCTTATAATACAAAGATAGGTATATAGCACACATGTGTATAGTGTATACTTATAATACAAAGATAGGTATATAGCACACATGTGTATAGTGTATACTTCTTATAATACTAAGATAGGTATATAGCACACCTGTGTATAGTGTATACTTTCTATAATACTAAGATAGGTATATAGCACACGTGTATAGTGTATACTTCTTGTAATACTAAGATAGGTATATAACACACCTGTGCATAGTGTATACTTCCTATAATACTAAGATAGGTATATAGCACACATGTGTATACTGTATACTTCTTATAATACTAAGATAGGTATATAGCACACCTGTGTATAGTGTATACTTCTTATAATACTAAGATAGGTATATAGCACACCTGTGTATAGTGTATACTTATAATACTAAGATAGGTATATAGCACACATGTGTATAGTGTATACTTCTTATTGTACTAAGATAGGTATATAACACACCTGTGTATAGTGTATACTTATAATACAAATATAGGTATATAGCACACCTGTGTATAGTGTATACTTATAATACAAAGATAGGTATATAGCACACCTGTGTATAGTGCATACTTCTTATAATACTAAGATAGGTATATAGCACACCTGTGTATAGTGCATACTTCTTGTAATACTAAGATAGGTATATAGCACACCTGTGTATAGTGCATACTTCTTGTAATACTAAGATAGGTATATAACATACCTGTGTATAGTGTATACTTCCTATAATACTAAGATAGGTATATAGCACACATGTGTATAGTGTATACTTCTTATAATACTAAGATAGGTATATAGCACACCTGTGTATAGTGCATACTTCTTGTAATACTAAGATAGGTATATAACACACCTGTGTATAGTGTATACTTCCTATAATACTAATATAGGTATATAGCACACATGTGTATAGTGTATACTTCTTATAATACTAAGATAGGTATATAGCACACCTGTGTATAGTGCATACTTCTTGTAATACTAAGATAGGTATATAACACACCTGTGTATAGTGTATACTTCCTATAATACTAATATAGGTATATAGCACATATGTGTATAGTGTATACGTCTTATAATACTAAGATAGGTATATAACACACCTGTGCATAGTGTATACTTCCTATAATACTAAGATAGGTATATAGCACACATGTGTATACTGTATACTTCTTATAATACTAAGATAGGCATGTAACACACCTGTGTATAGTGTATACTACTTATAATACTAAGATAGGTATATAACACACCTGTGTATAATGTAAACTTCTTATAATACTAAGATTGGTATATAACACACCTGTGTATAGTGTGTACTTCTTATAATACTAAGATAGGTATATAGCACACCTGTGCATAGTGTATACTTCTTATAATACTAAGACAGGGATATAGCACACCTGTGTATAGTGTATATAGCACACCTGTGTGTAAAAAGATAATAAATATCTACTGCAAGTATCGAGTATACGCTAGATTAAAAAGGAACGGGGGAAATAGTGTTGCAGCCAAAATATTAACATATTTGTGTGTGAAAAAAATTACATTCTACAGACGAAGGCATTGAGAAACCTGTAAGCGCTTCTCCAGAAAATCGACCATGTAACCGTCCTTAGCCGTGTCGCTTTTCCACCGACCATGTCGTTTGACAATCTCTCATTAACAATTAGATTGGCAGCCACAGTGTCCCCACCAGCTCTCAATGAGTGTAAGTCTAAATTTAAACTATCAGAACCTTCACGCTACCGTGCCAAAATACATTCTCTGACCCTGGAGTAACTTAAAGGCTTGCTCTTATTAATGAGTGAACATTTTGATTTTGACCGGAAGAAAGGCTTGAAGAAATAATCATTGCTGTGCATGTCAATAATTGCTAACTTGCAGAATCTTTTGAGCATGGAGATTGGACAAGCAATAGTATCCCCTTTGATAACAATCTGATTGCCTTGACGGAACTGGTCAGTTTTACTTTTTTTTATTATAGCAATTAATATATGACCGGGGAATATCTGAATATCATTACACATAATATTGCTTAACTCATCATAACGCAAAAAACTGGCGAACCCTAAAATGGTCATAAGAAGGTCAGTTATAATTAATAAGTCTTCTGAATGTTCATATTTAAAACAAAGCTTTTGAAGCATTTCTAATGTCACAACGTCCTTTTTCTGTTTGGGCCTGGAGGTGTATCTTTTTGCTGTATCAATTAAACTTTTAACAAAACCGTTATCGGTAGGATCGTCCATGTCACTCACTACGTGCTCCCACTTAATCCAATTAACCGCGTTCTGAATTACTCTGGGAGAAAAGTTCTTGTCCAGCAGACTGGTAACATACATGCCACATATATAGGTTGTGCCGGAATTGCTTGACCTCCAAAAGAAGAAATGAATGTTCGCCACCTATTAAAAGCATGAACGTAAGTACATACAGTATTGTCACTCTTAGCCCACACTAAGTAAGAAGCCATTCTGCTCGCCAAGTCCTTTAAATAGGCGTGTTGTGATCCAGTTTGCTCCAGCTGATCCAATACATTCCTTTCTAAGCCAATTCCTGAAAAACTAATTCAGAATACTCTCAGAGCTATCAAATGAAGACCGGTCGAATGACCCCCAAATATACCGTTATTGCCTCTTCCCCTCTGTAAATGGTGGGCACTAAGCATCTCAGTTTCGCGCACAACTGGAACAAAACTATTCCCCTCACATATTGCAGGCCAAAAGGGTGCAGATTTCCAAAAAGGGAGTATCAATGTGCAATTGGCCTTATCCCTTTTGATTTTCTTAATTACCACCAAAGCCAATCTTGGCGGGGGCACAACCCAATTTAATTCCCCTGACCATTCAAACTGGAATGCGTCTACTCCAGAAGTATTATGGCAACACAATCGGGAATTGAAATTGTCACATTTGGTGTTAAAGTGAGTAGCAAATCGGTCAAGACTATGCTTACGCCGTTTGCTATCAAACAGGCGAAAAGTTTGATCACTTATTCCCCAATCGTCACTGTCACTCGACTTACTCAGAGCTTCAGCAGTTGTACCCACGTGCCTCGGCACCCAAACAGGTGTTATTTAAATGTTTCTACTGGAGCAAATGCCAAATATGTTTACAGAAATATCCTGAAGGTGTGTTCTCTTACTCCCCCTTTTTATAATACTCGCCGCACTTGTATTGCCTTGTATAGGCAATACAAGTGCGGTGAGTATTATAAAAAAGGGGCAATACAAGGGCGGTGAGTATTATAAACAGGGGGAGTAAGAGAACACACCTTCAGGATATTTCTGTAAACATATTTGGCGTTTGCTCCAGTAGAAACATTGACTTTCCACCTTACCTTCCGACCTTCCAGGCATTGATCATGTGATTTCAAAACTCGTAACACCGCTACGAGTTTCGCCAAGTCGAGCTCAGTAGATGCTCATCAGCCGACCAGGTGCCAACCACCTCCGAGTCTTTCGACTCTACTATGTAACCTCCGTAACCGCTACCAGAAGGGTCACTGTAAACATTATAATTGTACCCTATGCAACTATTAACAGGCTGCCCACCCAACGCTTCAACATGTTCCTTCCAGATCAAGATTTCACTTTTCGCATTTGTGTCTACCAAAACCGGAGCCTTCCAGCTCGCTCTATTCAACAGACCAGCATACATAGCCCTTGTGTTTAGAAACACCACTGTACCCGTTGTACTGTGTAAAGATATAATCTGACCGATGACAGAAGCCAAATCTTTAACCAAAACAATATATTTACAATTTTTAACTTGTGTGTCAATGGAATGTAACGAAGCGTGGAGCTTGTTTTTTCGTTTTTAAGTAGCATACATAAAACCCGTTCCGGTGTTCCATACAGTGCCAAGACAGGTTATTTTAGTTTTGGGCTCCCAATCACATTTTTCATAAGCTATTAAGAACCCCAAGTTAAAAAAAAATCCTGATGAACGGATCCCGTAATTTCCTTTGCTAAATTCAGCGTTTCGGCACCGCCTATACCATCGTCCAAATACATAATAAACCGCTTACCGCTGTTTCTCCAGTGGTTAACTAAGCACCGTGTGAGTTTTGTAAAAACATACCCAGCTGTGGAGATGCCAAAAGGGAGGACGTTAACCCTCTGCACACTGATGTCGAAATATCAAAGTTTCTACCTGCAATTTTTTTCCATTTTGCACCTGGGAATATAGCCAACTAAATTGGTTACATTACTAGTTGCATTATGTGCAAAAAGTGATGCCTGAAATTTTATTATTTTGACATCAGAGTACAGAGGGTTAAAAACGAACTTCGCACTGATGAATTGAATGTCCATGGCAAACCTAAATATGTGCGATGGGGAGAAAAAATTAAATGTGGTGATAAACTGACTTAAAATCACACGTGAAAAGAACATCCCCCTGGTGGAACATTTCTCTGGCTACACTGGCATCCTCAAACCGAAATTTATACTTAAATAAGGAAGGGTTAATATGCCTACAATCTAGAACTAGACGTAATTTACGTCAGTTACTTGATACTGTTAACGTGTTAAGTACAGCTGGCTGAGTGAAAACTTCCGAGATACAACCCTTTTCCAACAAAGACAAAAGCTCTTGGGTAACAAAATCTGTTTAATCTGAAGCAACCTTATTAAGTTTGAGCACTACCCTAGTGGGCAACGCAATAAAAAGGCAATTTATAGCCATTTTCAATAATATCAATGATTGAATCACTCGCAGAAATAACTTTCCAATGTTCGATGTGACCACGCAGCCTCCCGACGGGGGTGAAATTGCCGTCTGTGACGGAGGTTTCACCATTATCGCAAACATGCGTACTATCACTTGTATCAGCCGAAATATTCGCCTTCAATGCACAACAGTTTTCTCTGGACTCTAGTAATTGTGACAAACAAGGAAAAACAGAATCGATTCTACTTATCTTATTTTGAGCCATTCCAACTGTCGCAGCTAAACAATCAGCTCTCCAATGGCCCGACTTTCCACAGGCGAAGCATAACCCAGGCTTATTCTGTGATGGCGCATTCCGATCTCTGGCGTAAGTCGCCGCGGGCGGCTGAGATTGACTTGCGGTTGCAGTATATGGGTTAAAACGCTGATTCAGCTTAGATTTTCTTCGTTGTTTCGATTTGCGTTCGGCACGATTTTCAGCTTTCACATTCCTTTTCTCGTCGTCTCAGTTATCAACTAGAGAATGGGATTCATATTCCATTACAGATGACCATCCAAATTCCGACATGTTGGCCAATTTCACTAATTTTTGCCGCTTGCTAAGTACCTCCATACCTTCTTTGACTTTCTCGTGTACGTTCTGTATATGGTCATCCTGAATGTTACAATTATCATGAGAATTCTTGGCATCACTGAGTTTTTGCTAACACTTTGGAATTGACTTTAAACGGCTCCTCGTTTCCTTTCTTTTTGAAAGAATATGAGCTATGAGCATTTTCCTGAAATTTGTCTATCTGAGAGTCTGACAGCTGTCTTTGGCTAATGGAAATTTTCTCTTGAAAAGCACAAAGTTTATTAGAAATTAAGGAATCCAGTTGTGTTAACATATCTTTTTGATGAGAAACCACTGGTTTATGAACCTCATTTTCTATGCAAAGTTGTACATTTAGATCCATTGTTCACAGTAATAGAAACGAAACATGTAACCGTTGCGGTGATATGGCTAGAAATGACAGAGTAACACAACATCAGCATAAACTGGTCACTCAGCGTGACGAACTCATAAATATCGTGTCTGATAACACGGTATTCACTCGACCGGTGCATCAACTCGCTACCGTGTGAATACACTGCCGTTAAGGCTGTTAACTCCTTAACTACCGGACCCACAATACATATATTTCTCGCTATACTGCGAAACGCGAGAAAGTGAACTTATTGTCAAAGTTTAAAACAGTTCGTACATAATTTTGTTGGCTCACTAAAACTTGCGAAACGGTCACAATTAAGGATTTAATTTGCAGTAATGAAAACAAATAGATTTAAACACACATAAATGATTGGAGAATATAACCATAATTAACGAGGAATTACCGATTGAGGAGGTAATTGACGCTTTTCGGTCAAAGAACATAAAATGTAAAAAATGTCGAACGACCAATTCAAACTTTCCTCCTTTTGCTGAAAGGGTCGTACTGATACCGCAAGATTATAAAAAACACGATTTCCTGGTAGAGACCTAAGGAACGTATTGACAAAATCCGAAATAATAGCTAATAGGACTTCGCATATACTTACAATTTGTTTTTATAAATGTTTGTTAATAAATTTAAATGCTTCAAAATTAATTATCCATCTGATAGATTTTTTTACGAAATTTATTGAAGACCAACAGCTTTTTAGTTGTTGGTATTTATAAATGCTACGTCATTTAAATTTAATGTAAAATTATTTTTTCCGTTTCATTTAAATGATCATACGTCATTCAATTGCTTGAACAGTGTCAAAATCATTACCTCATTCCAATAAAAATTATATTTATCGAACTTAAAAAAGGGAGGGGACGGGTAGGGGTATTGCATCATATCAATTGAAATTAAATTTATCGAACTTAGGAGGGGATAGGATATGACATCATACTAATTAATATTTTTTGAGAATTTAATTTTTTTTTTTTTTTCAATTTAATGAAGCTCCATACCTATGAGGCATCGCCAACCTCTGAAGTATGGAGCCAATGGGCATCGTTTGGCGCATCTGTTACTACGGGCGCTTATTGGATGCTTAAGGACCAGTAAATTACTTGCTTTCATTTTGCAAAATGTGAACCCTCAAGTTTAAAGTCTCCCTGCGCATTAGTTAATAATATATTGTTATCCCTCAGATTGCCGAATGACGGTAAGCATCCAATCCTTCCCCGCCCTACCTCGCACATTAGTCCATACCACCACTCTGGCAATCTCCACTACAAATACTCTCTTTTGCGATAATATATTTTGCGTTTGCCAATCCTTGATTACTGTGGTTAATGAAACCGAATCACACCTACAAGTGTGATAATCCTCATGTTGTCAAGATGATAGCCTCAGACATATCTCTGAAATCACCGAGATGGAAAAAAACTCTCTTTCAAAGTAAAATGGAAGTGGGCACATCAACATATAATTTTTGTTTTCTTTTTACTTCGACTACAGATATAATAATTTAAGATTGTAGAAGACTTAGTAAGCATCGTTTTTTTAATATTTATATAGCATTCTAAAAGAAGAAGAGTGCTGAATCTCAAACAGGAATTGCAAAGACATCATGTTTGTGATATAAATCATACACCATTGTCATGCACTTCATGAATTGATATCTTCCTTTTTCCAAAATAATCATTGTTTTGATTTTGTTTTTTTTACATTATTATTTTAATTATTTTTTCCTATATAAAATCTGTAGTAATATTTTCGCTTTGAACAACTATACGCGCAAGTTAATGCATGTTGACAGAAAATTTGTTCATGTTATCTGGAATGTTTTCTGCTTTATCCCTTTACCCAACGAATCGGCCGCATCCGCTCGCGTAATATGCAAATTCAGTAGTTGAAAAAATATTATTGTTCAAAAATTTCAACCAAACCATATCATGTGACCCCTCGTTGGAACGAGCTCGTCGAGCTCGTTCCAACGAGGGGTCACATGATATGGTTTTGTTTAAACTTTTTGAAAAATTTTAAAAAATTATATTTAAAATAATAAATTTTGATATCGTCTACGTTGGGTAAAGGGTTTACTAAAGGAAATAAACCTGCTGTTCCAAAATGATCATTGTTTTTTTGTTTCTTAATATTTCTTTTAAATCATTATTTTAATTATTTTTCCTATATACAATCAGTAATAATGTTTTAGCATTGCACAACTATAGGTGCAAGTTAACCTCTGGGGACAGAAAATTTGTTTCTGTAATGTCCAGGGTAGATTTTCACGGGGCATTTTGGAGTCCAAGATGGCCTGTTCAGTTATCCTTCTGTGTAACCGCTTCCGGTGTGTTTTTCTGTTCTCTCCACGCCTTGGAATGTTATCTGCTTTATTAGAAGGAATGCATTTGAAACATGATTTGTTTCCTTCTTCCTTTGTTGTTGTTTTTGATTGTCAATACTAACATTATCTTTTTTATTATCATAGACATTGAATGAAACACACACGTTTATCCACTTGTTGTAAAAAGGGTGGGGCACATATTTTTCCAGAAGAGTAAATATGTGCAGTTTGACCACATGGAAATAATTCTCTAGTATACTTAGTTCATACAACAAAATATAGTGCTTGTCATTTGTGTCTTTTTCTTAAATCTAATCAGTAATTTTTTTACTTTTTTTCAGATTTCGGTATTGTCCCGTATTTTTTATATGTCCACTTTCCAAAAACGACCAACCATTTGCAGTATCAGTTGTATATGAAGACTGCCACAAACCGGAATTCGTTTTACCCGTTAAACAGTTTTCCGTTGCCTCTCGTGAGTTTACGGTTTGTATTTCCCCTCTCAATGACCATTACGACAACGTATATGAGACAGTTGAAATGATAGAAGCAAGCCGTCTTTTTGGAGCAAATCATTTTGTGTTTTATAATTACAGTACTGGATTGAATTTTGAACGGATTGTGAGGCACTATTTACGAGAAGGCATTGTTGAGATAGTTCAATGGCCATTACCAATAAAAGTAGGACCTCCTTTCCAAAGAGGTCAGAACATAAGTCTTTTTCCAGATGTACATTCTTTTGCTCAAATATCAGCACTAAATGATTGTTTATATCGCAATATGAAGCGAACTAAATATATAGTAAATACCGACATGGATGAGTTAATTATACCTCATGTTCACAATTCGTGGTCACAAATGATTGACCAATCTAGTTTTTCAATTTCTGCTGCTTATGTGTTTCGATGTGTTTTCTTTCCAAGAGAATGGAACGATATAGAAGGGAATTTTACTGGGAGAAAGCTAGCAATAAAGTATAAAGTTCAGTCAGTACTCAAACAATGGAGGGAGAAAAATATTTACTCTTTTTATCGTCGCCAGAAAAACATTGTTAGACCGCAACTGGTTGAGTACGTCGGCATCCACCAAATCCATGCGCTTCGTGGAAATTGGCCTATTACAAAAGTATCGAGCTCAACTGCATTACTTCACCATTACAGAAAACAACGTATCAACAATTATACACAAGAACGTGTACTAGATACCAGGATAAGGCATTTCCAAAAAGATTTACTTTCAAATATAGAAAAGAGATGGCAAATGATAGAGGATGATGGATAAAGCGATCATCATTAGCAATCAGTTCTGTCTATATGACAGACGTGTGTTAGTTATCTCTCAAAATCTTTTGGATCGCAATTGCCATCCACCAGAATATTTGTTTGCGATGAGCAAGAATATTGTCCAATCTTGAACAATGGGGCTGTAAGTAAAGTTTTGTTGTAGTGTGTGCTTACAGGTGTACAATACACTGATCTGAATGCAAGTGGATTGAGGGAACACTCGTTGGAAATATATATAAAAAAGTCTCTCAACCACCATCATCTTATGAGACCGCGTGTGTGTGAGGGGGGGGGGGGGGGGGGGTGGCGGATGTTGTTACAGTTGAAACTTCGAGTCCTGTCACAATTAGTGCAGAAAATGCTCGTTAGGTAATGCGCTCTTTACTGCAGAAGAATGAAATAGTTTGATAAACAGCGTCTGTGCTGTGCAATGCAAAATTTAATGCGCTATGAGCGAGGTAGGTAGTGAAACACGAACTGATCCGATTAAACAGGAAGGAAATATTGATACGCAGTATGTAGAGGGTGGATTACCATTAAATGGCTTTGGAGTAGATTTTTCATTGAATAATTATTTACAATTTCTGAAGACAAAACACAAGAAGCACTTGCAAACTTCTATGATATGTTACACTCGATGGTTCATGTGATGAAAGTTTGCAAGTGTTTCATATGCTGTTATGAACACTTATACATACGTTTTGACTGGAAAATATATGGCGCATCGATTAAGTAGTAGTCCACTCTCAGCATATATGCAGTCGATTTTTAGTATATGTTTACGTTATTACATGTCATGCATTCCTCTATTTACGAATATTATTAGTTACACAGTTTGTTGGTGGCCTAATATGGTATATATGCTGTCAGTTAATTTCATATTGGACGAGAGTTTAGCTCTCGTCCAATATGAAATTAACTGACACCATATATACCATTTTAGGACACCAACAAACTGTGTAACGAATAAATTTTACCGACTACTGCATTGATGCACAGAACTGATAACAACAACAATCAAAATTAAATGAGAGAATGCTCACAATGTGTTCACGTGTCTTTGCCTTGTTACAATTTATGGGAGAGTGCCTACAGGCATACATACCAAACAGTTTCATTTCAAAGGTAACATGACACACACCACAGAATATGAAGCCTTTTAAGTTGCCTAATCTGCACTTCAGACCAAATATGGGCTTCCAACACTCAATCTTTCAACTTGAAGCGTTTAGCGGCTGCCGCGATTTTGAATAATCAATGAACAAAGAGGAGATTACCCATAGCTGTCAGCGTATACTGATGATGACAGACAGGTTTTGGTTTTATATGCAGTCTGCATGGGACGTCTTTGAACCAATGAAATTCCCAGATACTTGTAGGAGGTAGGATGTAGAATGGTACAGTGTTTTTTTTACGGGAATTGAGTTAAGCTAACAGAGCAGTTTGACACTTCCACAGCACGCGCAATTACTTCAAAATAGTGCACAAAACAGTGACAGGACTTCTAATTCCATCTGTCTCTTCGTTTTTAATGGTGTGGACGAGGGGGGGGGGGGGGTGGAACCATACCACTGATCCGAATACAACTGAATTGCGGGAACACTCATTGGACATGCATAAAGAAGTGTCTCAATCACTGTTATCTTACGATGCCGTTGGGCTGGGGGAGGGGGGGGGGGGGGTGAGGTAGGCTGCTATATAAACTATGCTCAACACAAACTATTTATCGAAGGTCTTCAATTTCCTGACGATTCTAAATCGCCGATCGGTCTATAACACATATTTTGACGTCAGTGGAAAAATTAATATCTTCATGATGTACACATTTATTGCGAAATTGCGAAATTGATAGCGTGTAACTAGCAACCTTATAGGTAAACACCATTACGTTTCATAACGTGAACGCTGCTATGCTATGGATGCAGTTGCAGCGAAACAGATGTCACGTAATTAAACTTCATCGACAGGAGGAGATGACTGACTTGATTTCTCTCAATGGGGTCGGGACTGAGGGGGCAGACTGAGTTGCTACTAGGTCTGGGCGGTTTTTCGGTTCTGTTCCGTTTGTTTTCGCAATACCGAACCGGTGGACCCAGTAAAAACCGGCCGAAAAATTTTACTATATCTGTGCACAAACCGTTCTCAGTGGGAAGAAACAGGGATAGTGACCACTATAGACTTTCATCACTCAGGCTTGTTGCGGAGATATGGCTAATCTCCCTAGCTGATATACAGTTGTAAACGAGGACTGGGTTCATTGTGTTATCTGAAAGAACAGCGAAGTCCCCCAGCCCGTGGCTTTTTGGGTCTCTTTTACAGACGATATTGAACTCAGGTTCCAGACAGTTCTCAGCTTTCAGTTACTTCACGAAACTTGTGTATTAAGCACGAAGTGACGTAACGAAAACTTGTATCAAGTTTTCTAATCATTTAACCCTTTAATCAACGTAACGGTCAAAACCGGCCAGCGCTATTCTCAAAAATCGCCAATTAATTTTTATTTTTTTTTTTTATTTTTTGTCTCACAAAACATAGGTTATGATCCCTCGTTGGAACGCTCTCGTCGAGCTCGTTCCAACGAGGGGTCATAACCTATGTTTTTGAGACAAAAATGAAAAAAAAAAAAGTTATTCGAGAATGGTTTTTGCAAGTGTCGTCTGCTTTCCATGTTAGGTAAAGGGTTAATTAAAATTGCCGATATATTGTCACCATCTCCGACTCAATATGTATAAGTTACAAACAAACAAAGTTCAGTCATACCTTAATTCTATAATTCAATAGCGGCATCCATTTAAAGACAGGTACCAAGGTTCTTGATGCATTGGTGATGAGCCGGAGACAACATGGCCCAACACACAGAAAACCGTGCTTAAATACACCATTCTCTGATGCAATACCTGATCACGTGACATACCACTCACAGAAAAAGTGTGTGGAAGTCCCGTGATGTGGCATCCGCAATTGTTGGATTATTCTAGGGCCATACAGGCTGCCAGTCAGTCTGCATACAGTCTCTGGGGCCTCCAAGTCAAAAACTCTTTCTGCCGTGTGTCTGTTAACAGGCGGAATTCACAATTCTGCAACTCAGCATCAGGTGATATCTTATGATGTTCCACCCAGTGTAAAATTATAATTTGGAAACTACTTCAGATTGTTATTGGAATAACTGTAAACGAATCTTGCAATATCGTTAGTTGACAATACTGATCTGCAAGAGAATGCCTGGTATTGTCAACATAACATCTGGCTTCCACTCGAGCGTATGAACCATAGTACTCTTGTACTCTGATCGCCAGTTTGTATAATTTCATATAATTTTATTTCTACTAATATAATACTGCACATAAAATGACTCCTATCCCAAAATGAAATTGTCTATTAAATATTCTATGGCCACAAGAATCGGGCTGGATACAAAACTTCCATAAGAATTGGGGTGGGTAAATCACTGTAGAGCTGTAGTTCTTCCGAGCTTGATCAACCCCTGTGTGCGTACTTCGCAGCAGACTATCGGACAAAGGGGCGAATACGTCGTGTTTTGATTGTCAACATTTCCACCCCCATTGACTCATTCACCGAAAAAGAAATGTGACAACTCGAACACAACATAGATTAGGTGAACTTTATTCATTTATTGGTGGTTTGTTCTGTGTGAATAGGCTAGGAACTCACCTACAAATTATTGCGCATTTTATCCAAGTTATGGAGCCTGATGTGTCATTTACTATCCGTTCTTAACACATAGAAAAACCGAACCAAAAACGAGGTTTCTCCTAAAACCGAACCGAAACTGAATCCGAAAAATCAAAACCTCTCAGCTTCAGTTGCGACTTTTTTCGCCAACATTACAACAAGCTATTAATATAGAGATGAGATCAGTCCCAGTTACGACGTTTCCACCAACATTATAACAAGCCAGTCGTATAGAATCGGCAAGGTTACTCTAGTTTAATCGATCGTATCTTACAGCACCTCATTTTTGTCAAAAAGTCTAAATAGCGGCTTCTCAGAGTCCGATTCGGTGAATTTGGGTATTTGATTTTAGTAATTAGACACGCCTAACATACTAGGTGCTACTTTTATGGAAAAAAAGATTCGGGGGGATTTCGAGCCAAAATAAAGTTCATTTTGACACTTTTAGGTGTTTTTTCGTGATTTTGTGGTAATGTTCGGGGGTGTTTGTGGTGATTAGATATACTCTAGTTCAAGAGAACACATCCCCATAACACATCCCTGTATTTTAGAAAGAATTTTAGGCTCATAGTAACCATTCGCCATCAAAGATGGTTTAGACAAATAATAATCGCCGGTTCGGAATGGCGGGGGGGGGGGGGGGGGGTGTAGATTCAATCCAAATAAATAGTTGTCAGGTAGATTTGGGTAATTATATATATCCCATTTTTTTCGAGCGCTCTGTTAGAATACACCCAGCCCTGCTAGAGAGTACTTGCCCTCATAAAAACCACGTGCCGCCAAACCAGAATGGCGGCATCCAATAATCAAAATTGACGGCGAAGATACATGTCGTCTTAACAAGCGCGACACATGCACACCGACACAACGTATCATTATGGTGATACCGTCATCACCTTGGCTACCATGGCAGCCCAACATGATGTCGCTGGATCGCATGACTACAATGCTACGGATGAGTTCCTGCCAATCGGCACCAATTACTATAGCTCTCACTGCGTTTCGAGAGAAACATGCTTCTATGATCAGGGACAATTGTCCTAAAAAACTAGTTTTAAAAAGGATTTGAAGTTTTCTTTTGTTGGGGGTGGGGGTTGTGGGAGGGCTTTTGGTGAAGTGACGATAGACGTATGTTGATCAGAGGTAAGAGCGCCCCGAAGAGAAGAGAGTGTGGGTCAGATGTTGAAACTCTTCAGACGCCTGTTAAGGAGGCGGACCTGAAGAGAAGAGGTTGTGGTTCAGATGGTGAAACTCCTCAGAAGCCCGTTAAGAAGACGGGACTGACTTAGAATGCTTAGTGAGTCTGAGCAAAATGAACAGGTTGAAAAAAATACTAAATGTTGAAAAAGTTAATAGTTCATTGATTGGAACTTGATTGGTTGCTCAGCAGCTTTCTGCATTGATAGATATTGTAAATGTTGTGACGAAGGGCCAGAACGGACTTCGGAAAAGTGTTGATATCAAATTGGATAAATACAAGGGGAACTTATAACGTCATTTCATACTAAATGGAAGTTAATCAAGGATGATATTGATGTCCAGATTAGGACCCACCAATCACGAAGCGATCACCTTTCACAAAGGTAAATGGATTTACAAGCATGTGCTTAAGCCAGTGAACAGAACCTGATAAACATAAACAATACAAACCCGTTAGATATTCAACATACAAAACAGAATGAAAGTGATCCAGTTATAAGAGCTACCAATTTAAAAAAAAAACGGAAAACCAGATTGTGATTGACATACCAAATAGTATTTTATCATATGACTCGTTCGTTTTGTTCACTTTAAAACATTTGATATTTTGTTTTCATATTAATCAGTGTTAAATAAAGCCTTCCGGCAATTTCAAAACTAGACAACTTGATTGGCTGAACAAAATACAACTGGGCCACATTTTCATAATTTGTATAATTAGAGTTGGGAGCTTTCGTTGGTCAATTTCAAGACTGGCCAATTTGATTGGCTAAACAAAATGCAACTGGGTTAAATTTGCATAATTTCAGTAGGGAGAATTTACGTTATCTGTCCTAGTTAGGGTAGGTTATATTGTATTAATCTTTTACCTGCAAGAAAAACGCCATTCATTTTTTTTTATATTTTCACTTGTTGCGTCCAAAACATAGGTTATGACCCCTCATTGGAACGAGCTCGTTTAAATGAGGGGTCATAACCTATGTTTTGGAAGCAAACAATGAAACTTTTTAGTTATTCGGGGATGTTTTTTCCAAGTGCCGTCTGCAACTCAAGTTAGGTTATGGGTTAAAAAGTCATACTAAGTGGCTAATTTGTGTGTGTGTGTGTCATATGATAAATAGAATATGAAATGAGTGTTTTTCTCATATAATATTTATGAAACTCGTCCGAATTTTCCGTTTGAGCTCGCCAGAGGCTCGCCAAAACGGAAAATTATTAGACACGTTTCATAAATATTATATGAGAAAAACACTCATTCCATATCCTCAAATTCTCTGCTCGTGGAGAAGATATGGGAGATGTAGTCAAGTTATTGATGCCGTCCATCTCTAGGTGCTATATAAGTAGTCCTAAAACAACGGTGCTATGATAAGCTGTCTTTAACTCTCAGCCGCTGAGTTATTTCACGATCATTTTGTTTTATTGTGAAGCTGCCATGACTAGATTTGATGAAAAATTCATTTCCATTTAACTCATGAAATCATTGCTCAAAATATCAACTCAGTTTACACGGAACATTTATTAATTATGCCCAAATAATACTTATTTCAGAGGCAAGAGAAACCCTCGCTTGGCTCGGAATATCCCTCAGTAGCATGTGAGGAGTTAATTAAGATCGAAGAAAATCTACAGAGATCTAATAACTTTAAGGAGTGCTTCTTATGAGGTAAAAAAGTCACATATAAAACGTTTAAGCCCAATGCCAGAATGATGTTGATAGATCTGCCTTAGGCCTGAAAAAGTCGATGGATTTTTGACGCGTCGAATCTAATACTTTAGTCCTCGAGTGGGTGACGGTCTGAGCGTTCGATTCGAACTCCCACGTTGTGTCCTTGGGCAAGGTACTTAACCCCGATTGTCCACATGGGGGTACGATGACGCCGTGTACTAGGGCGTACTGCACGACGATGGTGCGCATGTCTTCAACCAATCTAACCCTGCATGTGCCGCAGTGCGGAGTTACGATGTTCGGGAGCTGGAAGCTGCTCGTCGTTGCTGGGTGGTTCTCTCAGGCTACTCTGGCTTCCTCCACCCGTAAAACTGTCACGGTCACGATTAGCCATTGTGCATAAGTATGTGACCTTAAACACCAATAAATGAATAATACCGATTGCTTGCAACAACATGGAAAAATAGCAACCAACAGGTGCTTCATTAATTAAATTTTTGATGATTATTCCTGTAATTAGTGTTTGGAATCTAATATTATTGAATCCGTGGAAATATTGCCCACACGTGCACAGTGACCAGTCCACGGCGACCGTACTGTATGGTCAGGCTCCCCCATTAGAAACTTATGTTTTTTCTGAAATTCCAATAATTAAGAAACATTTTATGACATGTTTGCCATCTGGCGCCTGGGGGGTTAGAAGCTACAGGCGTTTGATGGATCAGCTTATAAAAGCACGTGTACAAAATTTCGCGAAATCGCCTACGAGATTTCTTAAAAATGCCGACAATTTGAAAGCCATTACAACACATAATTATTGTCTTGGCTATGAATCACTGTATCGTCACGCCAACCCAACAACTCACTCCGTTCAGCCTGCATCCCAATCCATCACAACCTCTCACACTCCACACCAACAACATTATTGCCCCCGCGGGAACCCCCGGAAGTGAAGCAGTGCTTGTTCACTGTGGTAAACAAGCTGTGTTTCACTCCTAAAATAGGACCCAGTCACTAAAGATTGGGGTGCCGGTCCTCTAAAATAGGCAAGATAAAGTATAAACGGTTGACTGACCTTGACTTTATCTCCATATTGTGGTCATGATTAGCCATTGTGCAATCTTAAACACCAATAAATAAATAAATAAATAAATAAATAAATAAATCAACATTAGAGACTTTTCAAAAATTATGTTTTTGAAAGTTCAACATTCAATAAATGTTTTAAAGCACGTTTTAAACTGGCGATTGCAACTTTTATACTTTACAAGCCTTTCGTTGGACTGATTATAACTCGTGTACAATATTTAAAAAAAAATATGTACAAGGTTTTATAAGCAAGCTACCGGTTTGAATTAGTTAAAATTGACTATACCATCAAGGCTATGGACCACTATATTTATAGACCCAATTCCTACCGTCCCAAGCCTCACCCACGGCAAAACACCCCACAAATACGCACAAATACCCAAACACGACCTACTCCACACCTTACAACATCCCCTTTTCGTCGCATGTGCCACATGTGTTGTGCGCGCATTGTGCGTTAGGACATAAGCACATATTTGCACATCCAGCATACGATGTGTACACATTGTGCACCATCACACAAGCACATTCCATCAACCACCGGACTCACGTTCCACGGGAAACATGCTGCATGTTTTGTGATCACCTTGTGTATAAGCACAAAGGCACATCCAGTGTCTGTCAAGCTGTTGCATCCAATGTGTACCCAGGGTGTGCAGGGTTGGGGTATTCGTATTCGGTATTCAGTCGTATTCAATACATTTTTCAAGTATTCGAATGTATTCAGTATTCGTGCAATTTTAATGTATTCGTATTCGAATACAGTCAAATTTGAGGTGTATTCATGAATACTTTTTGAATACTTTTCTTGTTTTTAATACACATGTATACAGCATTTGCAAAAAAATACTGTGATTATTTCTATAAAAGATCAATGTAAGCACTGTCCAACATTCATATCAGATCCATCAAAAAGTACATCGAACTTCATACTACACATGAAGGTAAGTTCAATTATTTATCTGCCTTTTGATACCAAACTCCTCATTGTTCAATAATTGTTTCATTGTAAACTGAACATTGTAATTGTACAGATTATTCTTAGGACAAGGGATATCAGTCTGGCCAAATAATTGCTTTTTAATCCCTGAACAACTCCATTATCAAATTAATACTAATCTAATATTTTTCAACAGTAATAGTAGAAATAAGGTGTAGACTGATAGATCTGTAAAATTATTGTGCTTGAATTACAATATTGTTCCAATAGTGCAGTAATTGCTTAATTGATTTTTGTGAACAGCACTGGCCAGTTTTTTTTTTATTCTCACCAGCAATGTATGTTTAAATATTAATACAAGATATGAAGCAAAGAAGCCACAATTAATAGACAGTATTGGGGTCATAAAATTCAGTTTAGAAGAAAAAAACTTTAAACAAAATACCCTAAAAATTGTGTTAATTTCTCACGGTTCCCTATTTAATGATTTTATTTTTCCATTTTTTCCTTCCAAACTGCATCTTATGACCCTACTTTGGGGTCATAAGATGCAGTTTAGAAGGAAAAAAGTAGAAAAAAATTGGCGTTGATAGTATGTATATGGCGATATATACATATATTTGAAATGAGCTCATTCCAATGAGGGGTCATAAACTATGTTTTTCAGACAAAAAGTTAAAATGTCATATAGAAAAAATGGTAAAAAGTGGTATTCCTCGAGCTGGCTTCAGTGGCATCCATATTTTTATAGCTTATTTGACATAATACCAATATTATTTGAAAAATAATGAAGAAAAAAGTTAAGTGTAATATTTTTGTTGCTAATGTATAATAATTGTCTTTTTGTTGAATAAATTGAAAAACATGTTTACAGTGTATGCACTAAACAACAAAACATTAGATGAGTACAGTGTACATTTTGCTAATTATTTTCTAAATAAATTGATATTTGAATTTTTTTTTTATTTCTTTTGTTTGTTTGTTGATTGGATTCTACAGGATTAAGAGATCCACCCTCTTCTGAAAAACAAATTCTTCACCTATAATCCCTTATATCCCTAATCCCAATAAGAATGATCAAATTATCATCTATGTACAAGAAATAATTTTGCAAAGTATTCAAGTATTCATATTTGTATTCATGAATACATTGTAAAGTATTTGTATTCAAATACATTTAAAATTTGTGTATTTGTATTCGTATTCGTATTCATAAAATTTCAAAGTATTCGTATTCGTATTCAATACATTTACAATGTATTCTCCCCAACCCTGCCATTGTGACACAATGTGCATTTGCACATAAGCACACCTCGCTACGATCAACATAGAGTTTCTTATACGTAAGATATCCTAGCCTGCACAATGTCTCCGCATTGTATAGACTGATAAGGCTTAGATGATGGGGCAATCGTGTTGCGCCTGATAAAGACCTGGCCTAGGGCAGGGTCGAGACAGGGTCAGGCATAGCTAGGAAGTATGAAGTAGTACTACAAGTAAAAAGTGGTAAGGGTGGTAGGAGTCTATACTATTGGGTGATTAGAATAGAGGCAAATCATAGGACAGATAGTTGAAGACAAGATGTAAGACAATAGTAAGAATGCCTGGAGCTGTATAGGAGCTTGGAATCCCACTTACGGGATCTCACTTATGGAATCCCCTTTTTTACTGAAATAAGTCTAAGAGCAGTATGTGGAATCACTCGTTCAAGCAATTGCTTAATAGCTCATTTCTCGACAAGATTAGAGTCATTCTAGCAAGTAGTGGTGGAATACAACTCAGATATGACATGAATTGGACCCGTAACAGAGGCAATAGTGTACAAATGGGTACAACAAGCTAGTAATGGTCGATATACTCTAGTGCAAGACAGAATAGTAGTATCCAATACTAATGATACAAGGCAACAACAGTACGAGGCTGTAAGGCTGATAAAGCACCATACCAAAGGCGAATACAATGCAAACTGGTCATAGGACAGACGGCGATGACTATGGGCAAGTCAGTAGCGGCAGGTTTGAAGCTATGAAGGGTTTGAGGTGGAAACTAGAAGCTGAATAGGGTTATGAGTTATAATTATCTCCAGATAAATATCCTGCAAAAGGTATTCTTCAAAAGGTATTCACAAAATGTATCCTCAAATACAATACCATGTCATAAGTATCATCTAATAGAACAGCACCATATCATAAGTATCCTCAAATACCTGTTCTGTATGCACTTATATGTTCCATGTGATGTGCGCACATTGTGCACTAGCACAGAAGCACATATAAGCATATCCAGCATGTGCTTGTGTGCTATACTTTGTGCACTTACCCTCAAACACATCTAGGAATTCCAGAATACTTTATAGAGAGACTGGGGTAGTCATAACATTGACAGGACAGACCAAGCAATGGAGAGAATAATAAGCTATGGAATAGACTATGATACGGAGAAGCAGGAAATTCCGTAGGAGTCCGAACTAGAACAACAATTGTCGGTTAATTAGATTGCCTGTTAAACAAAGGAACGCACTTTGTACAACTACGTGTAAGTGTTATAAGTCTCCGGGTGATATTAGAAGCCTTTATGGTCCTATATCATTATGCGCCCCTATTAAAATGAGGCTTATCAAGGAATCCGAACTAGTACCACTTGTCGGGTTGTTTGTGGTAATTATAACCGCAGATTCTGGGTTTATTAGATTGACTCTTATACAAAGGAACGGGCCTATCATTGTGAAAAGGAGGATTCTGGGAAAATCCAATCAATCGGTACCAAATAAAGATTTTCTCCCATTTAATCGAGCACATTCTCCAAACATAACCCTTTGCTATTCTGTGATGTTGGATCACATAGTAACCACGCGTTACAATAGAAAACAAGATGGCGGGCTCCAAATACAAAATGGGCGACAGGAACATGTATCACTGTGGTAATTACGTCACAACATGCGTGATCACGGGACTACCATAACAATCCATCATGGCGCAACTGGGTCACTTGACTATAACGTCACATGAGATCCACAACATGAGATCCGAAAGTTGGAGATCGAAACGAAATATTAATAGGGACCCGCCTATTATAGGAAAAAAATAGTATATCATTTACCCGGATGGATCTCATCTGGTGCATCTCATGTAACGTCATAACATGTTGTGTTGTCATGATAAAAAAGAAAATAATTCATATCCAAACCATGGACACATTTAACACTGTAACAGTTAAATTTGTTTAGCCGAGGTCGTGGTATATACATGTCCCAACCCCAAATGACAAACATTGGTGCAAAGTGTAGTATTTTCAATAAGCTTTCAGAAAATCAGAAAATCATAACCTTCAAAATTTCCTAATGGGGGACCAGGGTCTATGAGGAGCTCAAACTCTATAAACTAAATGGTTGAACTGCTGAGAAAGGTGAACTGACACACCGCTGAAAAAAAAACAATAGTATCTATACTTTCGGGGGAATGACATTTGGTAAGATGTTAGGATAAAAAAAAATAAAACTCACCAAAAAGTATGTTTTTGATTTCTAGTAATCTTTCCTAACAGAGGGTTAATAAATGTCCAAATATTTCCCAGAAGAACGTTAAACGTTGCGCAAGAACACACACACTACAATAATGAAGTTACCAAAAAACTAAATATATTTTTAATCAGAATGATAAAAAAATGAGATATTTTGGTTAACCATGTCGATGTGTGTCATGACATCCATGTTAGGATAGCTCTTTTAGATACCAAGCTTTT
This sequence comes from Pictodentalium vernedei, assembly GCA_031216915.1. NCBI lineage: Eukaryota > Metazoa > Mollusca > Scaphopoda > Dentaliida > Dentaliidae > Pictodentalium > Pictodentalium vernedei. The sequence continues at coordinate 465,621,580 of CM062290.1, forward strand.
CCGGGCTAGCCCAGGTCACCTGTTCTGGTCAGCAAGTGCACACTTCTGAAATACATACCCCCCCCCCCCCCCCCCACACACACACACCTTAAATGGACATCATGACACTCAACCACATTGTTATATAGCAATATCCAATTTCTTCACCATTCTATTTGAGAATGTTTTCAAGCATTTGAAAACTCCATGATTGTCGTGCGTTAACTTGTGCAACTTTTGACGTACTTTTTGGAAACATTTAGACATTTATCAACGCGGTGATGGGAAAGTTTGATGAAAATTAAAAACACACTTAGGGGTAAGTTTTATTTTTTTATTTTTCAATATTTCCTACAAGATATAAATCTATCACATGTGGCTAATTATTTGACATAAAATATATTTATCCCTTAGACAGTGTCCATGTATGCTTGAACACAGACACAATTTTCAGCCATTTGTTGGTCATGTAACCACAACCTTGAGGACAGAAGACTCCAAGTACAGTACGGTCTCCGAGGACTGGTCACTTTCTATATTTATAGAGGCATATCAATGTTATCCACCTGTTGTAGGCTCTTGTGAATGTCTTAACGTGATTCTAAAGTTAATGCAATGACAACATTTCATGAAAATATTCCAAACTAAAGAAAATACTCTACCCTTGGATTAAAGGATTGGGATAAAAGTTTATTGCACACATAAAACCAAAGAATCCTTTAAACATGTATTTTTAAAGGTTTTGGTGCTTTAAGACACCTATATAAACACCTATATAAAACACCTATACAACACCTATATAAAACACCTATATAAAACACCTATACAAACCACCTATATAAAACAACTATATAAAATAACTACATAAAACGGATGCTGAAACATTTATGATATAGGATACAACTATAGTACGTGGAGGGTGTATTATCACTAAATCATCTGCAGAGGGGAGATTCCACCCAAGCAATAATTGCAAATTTGTTGCAAAGCATAACCTGCACAAGCAAAGTTTCAGCCAATGGACCTCCGGGTCAAACCCGGAGGTCCATTGGCGGAAACATTGCTTGTGTTTTTTGTCAATATGTACACAATTTGAAGGTTGTAGCTTGGGTGATAACTCCGCTCCGCGGTGATTTAGTTACAATCCACTCTCCACGTACTGTATACACTTAGAATGAATCCAAACTTGGGAATAAAAATAAATTTCACAACACAATTTTCTACAAGTTGTTTCTGTTTGAATTCCTGTTAAGGTGATTCTACAATCAATGCCATTGTGAGGTGAAACCATGATATTGAAAATGACAGCATTTCATGAACCTATTTAATCTGTTCTTGGATATTAGGGTTTGGATGAAAGTTTATTACACACAGAACACCTAGGCATCCTTAAAACATGCATTTTCAAAGGTTCTGATGCTTTAAAATACTAACATAATGGACAAATGCCGAAAAATTCAAGTTTGTATGGTCAGGTTCTCGAACATTTTGCTGCTCATTCGTCGTTAAACTTACATTCAGCTGTGATAAATGACAATGCACTACAACAGTTGGTTCTTACTTTTTGCATTAAATGCTCACAAAAGCTAAAACAAAACTCTTCCTCGTGAGGTGTTTTGCAGGCAAACATTCGGTGATGTTTTCGGTCTAAAACATCAGAAACATTAAAGGCGTTGAATTGGGTTGCTGGGGACGATTTATTATTTCGGTATCAACTGATTTTTATTACACAAGTTGATTCTAATGATGTCATTAATCTTTCCCCCCAAAACGTTTATGTTGGTTTCGTGTCCCGATTGTTTGTTTTTTTATTGATATTCTTTCGTCTTCAATCTTGTCAAGTGTTCGTTTTCATCACCAATGACCTTGAGTAGTGGGGTTGGTTCTGAAACCGACATTCCTGCAGAGAACTATGACTGATTAGCAGGTCTCTTCAAGTTTTGTTTCTTGCTTTTATTTTTTTTTTTTTCATTTCCAAATATATAAACATGTTCATAAATAATATTATATAAGTGATAACTATCATTGTTGTTATTACAATTCGAGAGTGGTGCCAAATCGACAAACTACTAAAACTCGGAATCACGGAACACTGTATTTAGTATCCAAATGTTGAATCCGTCTTATTTGAGGTACCGATTCGCCCAGGTGCCGAACTGTACATACGCCAAATTTGTGGTGCTCAGTAATCTAAATTGGTATCAAAGTTATCGGTAATGACACCGAAAACCCATTCTTCTGCCATCAGAGGTTTAATTTTTCAACAGGCCCACTGTTTCGCACGCAAAACTCCACACAGGAAAGTGTTTAACGTCTGTAAGAATTTATTTTTAAAAAAGTAAGACTCAACTGTTGTAGTGCTTTGTCATTTACCACTACTGGGGGTAAGCTGAATGACGGGTGAGCATACGAATTTTCGAATACCTAGCCATGTAAACTTTCATTTTTCAGTACTCATAACACATATAGATATTTTGAAGCCACAAATACTTCCCAATACATGTTTAAAACTTTCCTTGATGTTCTGTAGGTGATAAACTTTCATCCCATCTCTTGTATCCAAGGTCACAGTATTTTTTTTCAATATTAAGTTTGTTCCTGAAATGTCAGTTTCAGTGTCATGGCTTCATCTTAAAATGTCATTGACTTTAGAATAATCTTAAATCATTGGTCCATGCAGTATGCCGATGATCAGTGCCCGATTGTTGACGAACAATGTGGGTTTAGACAAACATATCCGTGCATCGATAATATTTATGCCCTTACATTGATTAAGCCCTTTCATTGGTTCGAGGAAAACACCAGATTTAATGCTTCCTTTATTGACTTCAGTAAGACAATTGATCAAATTTACCGTAACATGCTATTGTTTAAACTGTTAAAGGTCAACGTAGAGGGAAGTATTTTTCGGTCAATTATGTATGAGATGGCAGCGTCAGGCGTTGAGGTAAACAACATCTTAATGGACACGTTCACGTGTAGGTCGGGCGTGAGAGAATGTGCCAACCATTTCCAACAATATATTTACACTGTTCATGGATGATTTGCACAATTGATACAAGCACACTGGGGGTTATAAATGATAGTAAACTCGTGCTCTGAGTTCCAACGTGTCCTTTGTGCCTTCTGGCACAACAGCGCACATTGGAACTCAGTTGACGAAGTGTTAATATTGTAGAATGCCGACGTGGATGTCCTGTTATGAAGACTATACTCTGTTATGACATAAACACTGTACTCTGTTGTGATATGAATACTGTACTCTGTTATGATACAAACTCTGTAGTCTGTTATGATATAAACACTGTACTCTGTTGTGATATGAATACCTGTACTCTGTTATGATATACATACTGTACTCTGTTGTGATATAAACACTGTACTCTGTTGTGATATGAATACTGTACTCTGTTATGATATGAATACTGTAGTCTGTTATGATATAAACATCGTACTCTGTTATGATATGAACACTGCACTCTGTTGTGATATAAACACTGTACTCTGTTGTGATGTGAACACTGTACTTTGTTATGATATGACCACTGTACTCTGTTATGATATGAACACTGTACTCTGTTATGATATGAACACTGTACTCTGTTGTGATATGAACACTGTACTCTGTTATGCTAAGAGCACTGTACTCTGTCTCCATATGAACACTGTACTCTGTTAGGATATGAACGAACACTGTACTCTGTTGTGATATGAATACTGTACACTGTTATGGTAAGAACATTGTACTCTGTTATGATACAAACACCCTACTCTGTCTTGATATGAACACTGTACTCTGGTATGATATGAACACAGTACTCTGTTATAATACGAACACTGTACTCTGTTACGATATGAACACTGTACTCTGTTATATGAACACTGTACTATGTTGTGATATGAACACTGTACTCTGTTGTGATATGAACACTCTACTCTGTTGTGATATGAACACTGTACTCTGTCATGAAACTCTTGCTACATTAATAAAGAAATATTAAATAACGTAACTCACATCAGACAGAAATATTTCTAAGTATCTCACTAAAGTTTTTTAGAAAAAGAACATCAAAGTTAAGAATAAGCGGTACATGGTTTCTCCTTTGTCTTATCGGTGTTAGCAGCCAACATGAAAGACATGATGGAACAACTGATTGGGCGGTCAATTGGAGTTACGTGATAACCTCTTGTCCACAGAATGTCTGTGTCTATGTGTATTCCTGTAGAATAAAGGCGGTGTAAGGTAGTTTCTGACCTCGCTAACAGTTTTTCAGGAATTTGAACAACCTGTACTGTTCTGTAACACATCATCGTTAAGCAACTCGATGTCATTCACCACGCAGAACAGGTTGTTGAAATCCGTGACATACCTCCAGCTCGATTACAATCTATTACAATTTTTCACTTTTTTTGGCTCCGCCTGATGAGTGTCAGCGGAGTTTTTTTATTAATGATTTGTTCGTCGCCCGTTCGTCGTCAGTCCGTCGTCTCTTGTCCGTCGTCCGTCTGTCGTCAACATTTTGTTCGTCCGGGAGATAGCGCCTTAACCACTGAATATTTTTGGACAAAATTTTAAAACAATATATGTATTATTAAAAGACAGTGTTTTGCGAATTATAATGTGATATGTGCCCATCAAGTTCAAGGTCACACACCCTATGTCGACAGAAACACTTTGATCTTCCATTGCCACTTTATTCCGGTCTATATAACTTGGTATGATTTACAGATCTTGTTCATACCTGGTGCAATTTTTGCTCATGACTCAAAAGTGGGTCGCGACTTTGGTTCACGGTCATATCACCAAGGTCCTGGTCACAGACAACAAAATTTTGGTATTGTTATAGAGGCCTTGCCTGGTTCTTATAACTTGGTATGATTGACAGTTCTTCGTCAGATTTGGTACAATTATTGCTCTTGAATCAAAGGTGTGTTGCGATTTTGATCCAAGGTCATGTCATCAAGGCCAAGGTTACAGAGAGCAAAACTTTGATATTGTTATTCGGCGCTTGCTGTCCGGTCCATATTAGGTCTGCACGATATTCAAAACTGAATACCGGTATCGGTTTTCAAAAAAATACCGCGGTATACTGGTATGTCGAAAACTGTTCAGATATATGAACACAAGTATCACAATCGAGACTCGAGGCATCACAGTCGGAACGAATTAGCATGCCTTGATGATACGGCTCGAAAAACCTTTACCCAACGCAGGCGATATCAAAATTTATTATTTTCCAAATTAGTCTACCGGATTTTCCCCGAAGATTTCAACAAAACTATATCATGTGACCTCTCATTGGAACGAGCTCACCGAGCTCGTTCCAATGAGGGGGTCACATGATATAGTTTTGTTGAAATTTTTGAAAATTATTTTTTCAACTGGTGAATTTGTATATTACGAGCCGACGATTCCTTGGATTAAGAGATAATATTATTCATTCGGGGCTACGGTTAAAAAACTCAAGACATCTTGAAAATTAAATTGTGGGTAAATAAATAATGACGATAAACCGGTATTTTTGTAATTACATCCAATCGATATTGGTTTGAATACCGGCATATATCGGTTTATCGATATATGTGCAGCTCTAGTCCATATAACTTGGTATGGTTGGCAGATCTTTTTCATACTGGATACAATTATAGCTCATGACACAAAGGTGACCCATTGTCATATCAAGTTCAAGATCACAAACAGGAATAATTGGATTTTTGTGCTGTATTTAGCTTCCTCTAAAAGCAATGACCCTGATCGGAGCTGTCTAAGCTGATAGGCCTCTTGCTTATTTAAGGTTTTTACTTGTTTGTTTTTTTATTTTATTTTATTTATTTATCCATTTTTATGGAGGAGGAGCCTATGGATGAACCGGCCATATAATGTCAGCGGCAAGTTTCGTAGGATGCACCTGCTTTAGGTGGGTTTCCCTGGGCAAGCCTCTTACAGCATGAAGGGTAATATAGTTCACTGTATGTTGTCATCATTGCCGTTGATAAACAGGGGCTTGGTCATAATAATGACGGTTATGTGTTTGTATCGGCTTGATGTAAACCATATTTTTATTTTATTTTCATTCGTTTTTCTTCCCCAAAATCAAATCGTATTCCCAGTCACACTCGCCGAAATGTTATTCCACTCCCAGCATCGTATTCCACTCTCAGCGATAACGGACTATTTTTTTGGACATGTTTTGAAAGTAACCGCGGAATCAATACAAAGGGTCGTTTTGGGGAAAACAAAAGAGGAGAAAATAAAATAAATACAAAAGTTCACTGCTCGAGTTCGATTGCGATTTAATGGGCCGCGCGGATTATTTCATTCTGTTAACGCCTTGACAAAATTTCTATCAATCCTCGTTTTTGGCCTCCAAAGATACCTTATGACTACTAATTGGAAAGAGTCCAGAGGCGGTTGATTCGGGGGTGGGGTGGGGGGGGGGGGCACAGGGGGCACATGCCCATCCACCTTTTTCCACTGATATGTTTCGTAGTTACACGAAGAGTTGAAATGGGCGCATGCAAATGTGTCAATATAAAGGCATTCCTGTAACATTATTTGCAAATCCAGACAATATTTAGCCAAAGAATCACATTCGCGGTCGTTTCGTCCCGCCGCTCCCGAGAATGACGTTAACTAGCTCGTTTCAATGAGGGGCCATAAGCTATTTTCTAAGACAAGAAAATTAAAAAATAATAAAATTTGAATGGAGACTTTCGTAGGTAGCACTGCCTGGTTTATGTTGTTACGTTGGATAAAGGGTTGTGCGATTTCGTGAGAAAATAAGATATTGAAATAAATAAAACAGAAATCCTTATTTTTCTATTGCATGTAACCTGAACGAAGTCATTAGTTTTTGATCGCCCTACTTATGCAGTAAGATGTATCTGCTGTTTTGTGACGTCACGTACTATTGGTGTATTGATCCATGTACCCACCCCTACAACTCTGCAGTAGAAATCCAGGAAGTGAAGCAGCGTTCGTATTCTGTGTTAAACAAGATCTGTCTTACAAGAAAAATATGACCCGATCCCCACGATTAGCCATTCTGCAGAAATAAGAAATATGTGTCCTTAAACGCTAATAAATAAATAAATAAATAAATAAATAAATAAATAAATAAATAAATAAATAAATAAATCTCCAAAGCTTTGGACCTACAGGGATCAACAAATAACAGCACGGCCACTTTAAACCAAACGTTTTCAGGACGGCCGCTAAGACACCTGATCAGTTCGAGAGATATACCGTCCACTCACTCCAACATATTTAGAAACTGGGGAGATAAACATATTTCAAAATAATATCTTTCGATGAATGTGATTCGAGTTTCCAACCCATGATAAACATTTCCCTCCCACTCTGCAAAAAATATAGGTTCTCTTTAGAACCCAAACTGGTTCTAATCTTGTCCCTGAGATGGAACCAGTTCTGTTTAAACAGTATTTATTTCAAATCAAATAACTTTATAAAGATTAACATTAAATATTAGCAGAATTAAACATAAACTGAGGGGGTTTCAGCCGTAAGTTTAGAGCTTATACGAGGTTGTCTCAAATCATTATTAAGCAAAGGAGATATGAACAGCTGGCATATCGAACCAGTTTTGGTTCTTTACAGAACCAAAACTGGTTCGGTATGCCAACTGTTCATATATCCTTTGTTTCAAAATGTTTGGCGACTGCGTTGAATAAGCTCCAAGTTTACTGCTGAATCTACTTCAGTTCATGTCATATTCTGTTAAAATTGAATGCTAATCTTGGTAAATTTATTTGATTTGAAATAAATACTGTTTAAACAGAACTGGTTCCATCTCAGGGACAAGATTAGAACCAGTTTTGGTTCTAAAGAGAACCTTTATTTTTTGCAGTGCCAATTCTATCATTAATCTCTAAGATTGTGACCCTTTCAAATGGGTTTCGGACTTGTTCAACAAAATGTACACCTGTAACTTAATTATGCACCCCCTCCCCCAGAACTGTTTTATGACATTGAAGTTGTTGTTTATGATAATGTTTTAATAATTTATCTGTCTTGCAGTACATTTCATCTCGTGAAAAACATAATGTTTATGGTTGATAGGGTATCCAAACACATCTCGCCCACGTGAAGTCTGCTTCCCGCGAATGTCACAAACAACACTATCATCCACATGCAGTATCTGGGGATAAAACAAGAAAATTTGTCAGTTCCTTTATCAGTAAATGTTGCCATGGCAATGGGAAGACTGTCAGAGGCACTAAGATGGCAAATCGTTGGCATGCAGGCAACAGGTATGTCATTTAAACCTGTTGGGAAGCAATTTGGCTATAGTCATTCTGGCATCAGCAGACCTGTCCGAAAACATCAACAAACCAACGATGTTAAGGACCGACAAAGGTCTGGACAACCCTGAGAGACTTTTTCGCGGGAAGATCGGAGTCTGGCACGCCTTGTTAGGCGTAAACTCTTCTCTTCAAGTGAGATTTGAAACGCCTTTGGCTCCCCAACAGGCATTTGTGCAACAAAACTGTCCGAAACCGTTTCAAAGCACTGGGTATGGGTTCCAGAAGAGTCATCAAAAATCCAGCTGTGTCTGATTAGCATTAAACTCAACGTTTGGAGTGATGTATGGCACGACAGTATTGGAATCTCAGGACATAGCGGAGAGTCCATTGGTCAGAGAGTAGGTTCCTGCTTCACGTCACAGAGGGGCACATGAGAGTGTAGATGCATAGAAATACTGCTTACGGGCCCAGGAACATCAAACCTGCCCTTCCTTGATGGATGATCAGTAATGATCTGGGAATACCTCTCTCATGATTGTAAACTTAATATGGTGACTGTACGTGGGAGTCTCAATGGTCACCAGTACATCCGGGACATTCTCAGTCCGGTTGTCGTGTCCTGTATTCGTTGACGACAATGCAAGGCCTCATCGTTCTCATGTTGTGAGAGTATTCTTTCAGAACAACGCTATTACAACATTACCCTGGCCTGCAATGAGCCCCGACTTGAATCCCTTAGACCACATCTGGGACTTTCTTGGATATCGTGTGCATGCAATGTATCCACCTGTACAGAATTTGGCCGATTTGGAAGCTACATTGCATGAGGAATGGCAGCAGTTGCCTCTGGACCGTATCGGGAGGCTCACTGGCAGCATCAGGATGAGGATTCAGGCTGTCATCCGGGCACATGGTGAATGCACTCGCTACCGACGTCAGTCACTGCCATTGTGTTCAGGAGATCACAATTTATATTTTGGCCAGTCATTACCGGCCTTGTTTCATCATGGACTGTTTTTCCATCAAAAACTTTAGTGACAGATATGTGCAATTAGTACCGCTAAAATGCTGCATATTTTCATCATTGTGTTGCCTTTCATTTTTCAAGAGACCATTCTTTCCACAAACAATCACTTTTAGCCATCTCAAAGAAGATAGCATGAAAGTAATGACAGTTTCTATTTACACCACTGCGAAAAAACAAGGGGTGCTAAATTTTGTTCCAGGTGTATGGTATTGTAGAGACGTTCCTTATCTCTATTAGTTAATGTTGGAAAATAGACTATAGGTCATGTGACCTTTTCATATAAAAGGGTGTGTCCGGTGCCCACGAGAGAGAGAGAGAGAGAGAGAGAGAGAGAGAGAGAGTGCACTGGGAAGACTTAACGTATTGTGATAACTGTAAAAATCAGATTAAATAAAGCTTGTAATATGTCCAAAGATCGAGGTAATTTCATGTTTTGCTCCATTCCTTTTATATTGCTTGGCGGCATGTTGTACCTAGTCCAAGTGATATCCGATCAGCCCAGTCCGTTTCTTACCCTAGAACCCGAGGGCAACTTTACAACTGGTGGCGGAGGTGGGTGGTGAAGTACAAGATGGAGGGGGAGTTAGACGTAGGTGACGCCGTATCGGAGTAGAAGCCTGGGAGAGGTGGTAGCGAGCGGATGACAGCAGGTGCATAAGATTTGTGCGAATTACTGCAGACGCCGTTACACTTTCAACGGGAGTTACTCGATGCTACCAAGGACAACGGTGGTATGAAGAAGCTGGTAGAAAGTGTGATGCACTCTCAGAGGAATCAGAAGACGGCTGCTGATTCTTGGTGCGATACGTCAGGATATACAAGTGCCTCGTACAGAGCAGGTATGACAGCCTCGAAGGATAAACGACCATTTTCAAACCGGCGGGACGCATGCAGTTCTAACGACCGATTGATAAACCTACAGGGCGAAGTTGAAAATATGTCCAAAAAGTTAGCAAGCCATCAATGAATACGTTTTGTGACGGACAATGGGGAGGTGACTCACATGTCGGGCCATCTTCGACAGCACCAAAGAGGTTGGAAGACACAAAACACTGGGCGCCACGAGAAAATAGTCGTCACACTAAACCACGTTCCAAGCCTGATAGGTATGACGGGAGGACGGCGTGGCTAGATTATATAGCCCATTTCGAATCTTGTTTAATAATGAAGGAGTGGGCGCCGGGCGAGAAGGGGAGATTCCTAGCTGCATCACTACCCGGTGGCGCCCAACATATATTAAGTGAACTGAATGGAGACGACGTCACATACGACGGTTTAATCCGCCGTCTCGAAGAGCGCTATGGGCCGGGTGGTCAAGTTGAATTGTACCTGTCGGTATTAAGGAATTGGACGAGACGCGAAGATGAATCATTGCAGGAACACGGTGTAACAATTAGGCGTCTCCGGTCAATGGCAGATCGGGAATTGCCGTCAACGGCGAGGGACAGGTTCATAGATGCAATCAGTGACGCAGATTTACATTTACGAGAATTCCAAGCCCAATCAAAAACTTTGATTGACGCCATCCGCGTGGATTTGGAGATTGAAGCATTTTTCAAGTCAGAAAAGTTTTGGACGAGAAATAGGAAATTTCTAAGAGCTGTTGTGACGCAGACTTTTTCAGAAGAAGTGAACTCCAATGACCAGATAATAATGAGGTGACGGAATTAAGAAGATAGACGAAACAACAAGCGAAATGCAAAGGAACGCGGAATCGTTCAAGAGAAAAACGAGTGAAATACAACAATATCCAAATCGGCAAAACGAACATCCGAGTAAAGTGGATTACGAGCACCACAACACACATTACAGTACAGTCGCCGTGGACTGGTCACTTTCCACGCGAGGGCAATGGTTCCACGGGCGCAATAATTTTAGATTACAAACATTTATTACAGGAATAATCATCAACAATTTAATTAATGAAGCACCGGGTACAACCCGGTGCTTCATTAATTAAAATTTTGCTAATGATGATTTTTGCTACCTGATGAACAGATGCGTGGACGTTACTGCCCACGTTTTAGTTTAAACATATTTTATTTGTCAAAATAAACAAAAAGGATTGGACAACAAGTGCTCAATACTTAAAACACGTCCTCTCCTTTGAATACGATAAACAAGTAAATGCAGCATTTTTTCAATATATACACATCATAATAAACAATACGCTATTCAAGATTGCAATGGTGTTAATATGGTAGATATTCAGCGAAAGAAAAGAGAAGGAAGAAAAGAGAGGGACTGATACCTTGTACTCATCAAACAAATATCAAACTGTCTCCAGCCAACTCACCAGGCCGCAGCGCTCCAGAAGAGCCCCATCGCTGCAAGGTGCATGCAGTGTTTTGTCATCACATATAAAGTAGGTATGTTACGTCTAACGATATATCGTCATCTGACAACCACAATGCTGTCTCTTCCACCGGAAGATAGAACCCCATGGTTCTCACGTGTCAATAGTATATACGTGACACTAATATATATGATCAGTTCCAACGTGTGTAGCTTTTTCATAAACACGGTACGGGTAAGTCAAGATCCTCCAATCGTAGTTAACATCTTAACATTTCTTAATCTTTCATTGGAATACTTTGGGCAAACAAAAAGTAGTGTGATGCGTCTTCCAGGCCGTTGCCACATGAGCAGTTTGGTGTGTCGTGAATATAATTTTGAAATTTGTCAAAATTTAAATCACTGCATGCATTATGTAGTCTGCAGTGCAGTATATTCATCTTTCGTGAACAGATTCCAAAATACGATGGTGGCCTACATACCTCGCTTTTGAAATACTTAGTAAATTCACTTAAAGATTCTAGGTTCTTTATATCCATAGGAAGTGAGTTCCACTCTGAGATACAAGATGGGATGAAAGAATTTTTCAATAATTCAGTGTGCATCAGAGGAATTTTGAAATTCGAACGAGCACGTGTGTTATATGGCGAGTAGTCCTGGAATGACAGGGGCAATGGTTCACCGAGGTATTTTGGGGCATCCCCATAGATAATTTTGAAGAAGGACACCATCTTATGCAATTTTCGTCGTTGTTCTAGGGTTTCCCAGCCGAGTTAGAAAAAAACTCTCGAAGACGGTACCGACCTAGTGAGTCCAGTTATTATCCTCCCGGCTTCCGTGTGTATTTTATCTAGTCTAGAAAGTAAGTAACCGGGGGCTCCGGCCCATGCTACGCCTGCGTACTCTATTATTGGAAGTATAAAAGACTTGTACATTATTTCAAGAGTTTTTTCTGCTCAGTGTAAATTTATGTCTTCTCAACTGGGAAAGCCTAGAGTTAGCCTTCTTGCATATGTTGGAAATATGTGTATTCCGGTTCAAGTCAGCTAGTAATGTTAATCCGAGGTGTGTATGTTCAGTTATGAGATCCAGAAGTGTCCCCCCAAATCTCACACCTAGACTCACGGCTCCTGCTTTCCTGGTAAATAGTATAACCTTGGTTTGTGACGGGTTAAAATTTACGAGCCACTACTGAGCCCATTCTAATACAACATTAAGTTCAAGATTAATATCTATACTGAGCTGATCAAGATCAGAATTGTTTTTTGTTATACATGTGTATAGCCTACACGAACCTGCAGAGGACATATATTCAGAAATGTCATTGATGTAAATCAAAAAGAGTAGCGGCCCCAGCACCGATCCTTGCGGTACTCCACACTTAACGGAGAGATAGTCAGAATAAGCAGAATTTATTATTACTCGTTGTTGACGTTTTTTCAGGTAGCTTTCGAACCATTCCAGGATGGATCCTGTAATACCATATTGCCTCAATTGAAAAATAAGCCCCTCATGCCAGACCCTATCAAATACTTTTGATATGTCACAAAAAAAACCTCTAGTGAGAAGAGACAGTTGTCATAGGCTAAACAAAAGTTATAGTAGATTTCTAGTAACTGGAATACAGTACTGTGTTTCGGTAGGAAGCCAGATTGGTATTTAAAGAACAGATTATTGTTGTGAAAGTAGTCGAATACTTTCTTGAAAATAAACCTTGTCCATGACTTCACTCACACAACTAAGAAGAGAAACGGGCCTATAGTTGTTAGGGTCGTAGGTGTTGCCTTTCTTGAAGATTGGTATAACTGTCGCCAGCTTCCAGTCTGATGGATATGTGCGAGAAGTAAGTGACTGCTGGAATAATAATAGGAGTGGCTTGCATAATGTTTACCGTGTCTCCTACAGCATTCGATTACTGATGCCGTAATGGCCGACTGCTTTATTGATTTCTAGCGAGCTCAGTATCTCGTAGATGTCTGCTTCCGTAACATTAATGTCGGAAAGAATCTCTGGGCTCTTGGAACGGAACACAGGCAAGTCATGTCCTTCGTCGTGGATTTCGCTATTTTTCAGAAAATTTGTATTAAGCAAGTTAGCCATTTGTTGATCACTGGATATAGTTTCCAGCGTCAGTCACAGTTTCAAGGTGCTGAACTTGAGCCTTACTATCAAAATTACATAATAGTTGTTTAACGGTATGCCAAAACATTTTCGGGTTGCGATTTATAGAGAGAGAAGAGTCTAATTTAGAGAAGTATGTAGATTTAGCCTTTTTCTTCATATTATTTACCTTATTACGGATATGTTTACATTTTTCAAAAGTAGTGGAATTATTACTTTTTGGGGCTCGTTGCCTTAAGCGATCCCTCCTCCGAATTTCCCGACGTAGTGCAGAATCGAACCATGGCTTATCAGATGGGCGGACAGTAAAATCGTAGCACGGTATACATTCTTTTGCAATTTCCAGAAACCGTGTCAGAAAGTTGTGAAGTGAAGTGTATAGGCTGTTGTTGCTATTAATAATTGTTTGCCACTCTGTCTGGGATATAAAATTATTCATTTTAATAAAGTTGGCTTTGTTATAATTCCAGACCTGTCTTGTTGTTGGTTTCTGTTTTGTAATACCAGTCTGAATTGTCATGGAACCTGCCTTGTGGTCGGAGACCCCGAGATCCAGTACATCACAGTACAAGACTTTGACATTATGACTGACATATCATTGGGTCAAGTAAAGTACTTGAGTGAGAAGTGGTGCGCGTCGGTTCAGTTATTGTGTTTCTTAAGTTAAATGTATCAATAACCTCGTTGAGTGCACTTGATGGATTGAGAAGATCGCTATTCAAGTCACCAGTAATTACCAGTGATGGGTTAGTACAAAATGAGTCCTCAATTGCGCGTTCAAGTTTCACCAGTAGCCCTCGGTAGAAAACTGAATTGAGTGACAAGCTACGCATAACATAAGTTTCATTTCGGTAGTGATTTCGAACCAAAGCATCGATTGATCAAACTCTAACCGAGGCATTCGTTTAAATTTGACTTGTTTAGAAAAATAAACTGTCACTCCCCCATCGTGTTGGTTCCATTCTTTTCTCTCTTGTGGAGAAAAGCCAGGTATCCACACGCTGTCGGAACTAAAAGTGGGATCCAGGTGAGTTTCGGTAAAACAGATTACATCAGCATCATCAACATCATCAACTATGAAACTTAGTTTGTTTCTAATACTTCGAATATTATAGTGAATAACAGAGAACGTTGCTATCTGGGTTGGGTTTGGGGGACCTGGGTTAACTTCTATGTCACCTGATATAAACAGAACACAGAAGATAATACAGGCGAGCAACTTCAGATAGACCTCGATTTTCGGTATTTTGTAGAACAACTTTTTAGCAGGATGTTTTTTAACAGAAGCCTACCCTTGAATGCAAGAACGTTGCAGTGATATCCAACAACCGCTCTGTACTGCTCTATACTGATCGCCATAGTTGTGTCAGCAGTTATTTGAAGAGTGTAGTGGCAGAGCAGCTGGAATTTTGGGCACGATGGAAACTCTGCGAATAGCGACTAGCGAGAGACAGTCAGGTGACATGGTGTTATGTGGTGACATGATATCAACGAAATGAGGGAGCAGAGAAAGGCTGTACAAACAGACAATCAAATAAAACGTTTTGCCCCCGTCTTGATTACGACCAATCCACGGCGACTGCACTGTACCAGCAGAAAGAAACGAAACAGTGCCGGTGTTACACTTGTGTGAGCACAGATCATTTTAAAAGAGAATGCCCACTCAGGCTACCCAAACTATCGAGGATTGGAAAACAGAGCCCGTGACCAGTCGAAGGAGGAGGGCCCAAAGATGTACGCCGTGGTGGAACTGTAGACGAGAATAGACAAGCAAATGATACGGATGGAAATTTATCCTCTGGAACGTATGTCGGGGCTAATATAAGTGGAATGCTTGTCAATCTGTTAATAGATACCGGAGCGTACGTCGCAATTCTGTCAGAGAAAACATATTATCATGCTTGTAAATGTGTTTATCCAATCAAATGAAGTTACTAAGAGACATAGACTCCGAAACATTATTAATTTAATATCAGGTGCCCGTCAGCCATTTTATTTTATCATTATATCCACACACCTCAGCTTTTAATTTACGCGTACGTACATACTGCAGCGCAGTAGTACTGAAGACTCACCATATAAAATAGCCCCGTCGTATAAACATTGCATTCGATGGAATGAAACTGTTATAATAGAATGTCAAACCAGCCCAAAACATTGGAGGTTACATAACAGGTCACGTGTGATTAATTAATAAAATTACTCCCCTTGTTGCGTATGTCGTCTGCTTTGTATACATTTTTCGATCCATGCGTACGTCAAAATTGTGAACATGAAACGATTTGCAAGTACATCAAATGAGGAAATCAACGAGAGTTAACTTCCCCATGACATTTTAGCATGCGGAGCATAATAAATACTTTACAGGGCGTTTAGTTGGTAGTTACAGTGTCATATACGGCTCAGAGAAAATAATATTAGGTTCGGCTTCGCCTCACCTAATATTGTTTTATCTTCGCCATATATGGCACTGTGTCATCCAACTAAACTCCCTGTAACTTGTATTGCCATTTCGAACAAACGGCTGATATAGAACTGGAAGAAAACGATTTGAAGATAAGTACAGCTGATGGTCCGAGTTTGGTTGTTGCCAACTGAGGATCCAAATAGGATCGAGAAAAAGAAAGATGAAAGTTACTGTAGCTAAGATAACGGGAGACGGCGTCCTCGGTGTGGACTTTCTGAAACCTTCAAACTGTCAGATTGACTTGAACACATTTGTCAGGTAATCAAAATCAACAGCAGTAAAATTTTAATTAGTGATTGTACCCGGTGCTTCATTACATGTAATTAAATTGTTGATGATAAATCCTATAATTGGTGTTTGAAATCCAATATTATTGCGTCTGTAAAATTATTGCTCGCCTATGGAAAGCGACCAATCCATGGCAACTGTACTGTATTATTACTCTATCAAAATGAAGTTTTATTGGTGTATTCTGGACATATTTGTGCTAAGGATGGCTTAAAACTAAGCATACCTTCAGATGAGGAAGGCAAAAGTTGTACCCAGACATTTTGTGCACCCTATTTTTTGGATATACACTTTATCTGCATCTTGGAATTAAATAATGTGGGTCTGGTTAATATTGGTCAGTCTTACTGATAGTTATAATAATTCTGCTTAATACCTTTTTACATGTTTTTAAAATAATCAGAGAGCTTTCTTGCTGATAAATATGTCAGTTTGCATGTCCAGTGCCCAAACACAACAGCACAGGTTGGATCATCTGTCTGTCACAGCATGGAATTGATTGGGTGATTTGATCATTGTAAATTGACTAGTGATGAACCAATTATCAAAACTTGCAATGGATTACCTGTTATTTCTTTGCCGATGATGCCGATTCTGATGGTTGAAGTGGGACACTGAAGAAAATCTGTTGGTGCCTGTTTTACTACATGTACAGAATTTCGTTGATGAATCATCAATTCCGAAAGCTTAATACCACATAACTTCTCAGAGTATGCATATTTAGTGCTGGGCAATATTAGCCAAAATAATATTAGCATTTTGGTTTGGGTGTGGTGAAAAATTGTTATTAACGATACAATCACACTGTATCGTTCTCGTGAAGATTGGGTTTTATTCCAGTAAAACAGTGTTAATACGGTTTTGTGTGAGGATGCAATACTCTTGGCTGTATTAACAAGGAATATACTGATTACTGAGCACACATACTTTGTGTTTTAAATGAATACAAAAACTTTGAAGTTAATGTGGGCTGTGAAGTCGTATGACGCAGGAGATATTATTCAATGTTATTTTTTCAACGTGTTACCTCCCTCTAATGTTGACGTAAACTCTACAGTCTTCAGGAAAATGGTAGCAATTTCGTACCGATTACAGTGGGTAAATTCCGTATTAATATTCCGTATTACAGTGGGTAAATTCCGTATTATCTCTGCTCTGCAAATCCCCTACTTTTCTGCTATGCACTACACACATTTTTAATGGGAAATCTTTATTGAAATGGCCAGATATCAAAGGGATTTTTAATAGTCAGTGTTAAATATAGAATAACTGGCAACTGCCAGTTATAATTTTCCGATGCCCCATAACCGGCCGGTTCTGATTGCAGATTCCGATTGTCGGTTCATCACTAACATTGGCAAATGTTTGGTAGCTTTGACAACGTTCACATCAGCGAAAGAATTCTTAATGTCTCGCAGACAAATACCATACTATTTATTCTCCAGATGCTACTCCATGAACTAAAGATATAATGATTATCCGGTTGACAGATTTTCCAACCAATTATGCTGATAGCCAGTTAAAAACTATTTCAACACTATTTGAGCCATGGTTTGTCCTCAAATCGAGGAGAATCTTCATATAAGAAATGCCTAATTATCAGATTTTTAAGAAAAGCTGGGATTAGGTTTACAATATGTAATTTATTTATTTATGTAATGGGATTTAATGACTCTTATGACACCCCAGGTCACCATGTGTCAGACAGCGTTATGGATGGAGGATGTCAAGGTTACACGTCAGAACCACTGAGAAATGGCAAGCAACTTCCAGTCTCCACAATGTACTAACTCCACACAAGCATGGTTAGCATAGGTTGAAGACAAGTACATCATTGATGTGCAGTATGCCTTAGTACTCAGAATAGCAGTGCCCACAAGTGAACCGTCAAGATTAACTTGAGTGCTTTGCCCAAGTACACAATGCAGTTAACCTTGGCGGGAATCAAACTATGAACAGTTTAAAGTTCAAACTCGTAACCACAGAGCTACCACCCTCCACATGGGCAATATTTAGTTTTAATAACGTTGGCACTTCTTCCTACATCATATATAATGTCAACAAAATTTTTAAAAAGCACCAGGTACACACAGTGATACATTAATTGAATTGAAAAATTCAATAAGGTTGTATTACTGACCGGCTGAGGTAGTCTAGCTACAGTTAAAACTAGAAGTCCTGTCATGAAATGCGCAAAAATAGCACATTGATATGTGCATTAATGTACGCGTTATGACCCAAGTAAAGCTATCAAATTCTGTACATATGGCCTGTGTACAAGCAATTTTTCTGCCCACCATACATGGTATGGGTACATATAGAAATGGACTGGAGGAGTGTCTGAAAATCATCAATGCTTTTAATTCTTATGAACAAAATTGAAGAATTTGTCCTCTTAAAACTTGAGTGTTTGATTAACTTTGAACTGGATTGGCAAAAAATCATTTGTTTACAATTTGAAAAAAGTTATTTCAAGAAAAATAAAGAGAGTATGATTTTTCAAATATTCAAAACAACAATTTAATTCTGTTGAAAATCATTTGAAAATATTGTGAAGTCCATTAAGAGGGTGAAGACTAATATTATTTTCACCATTTCACTCAATTTTCTACATTTCATATGCTCGAACAATTGTCTGCCAGCTTTGAATTTTCACAGCATCAGGACCCAGAATGGTTAGTGTTAACCTCCCCATTAATAAATTTAATACAGAATTTTGTATAAAATCTGGTGTAGAGCATTGAATTTTCTTTTTGAAATGGTTTTAGAAGAGATTTATTCTATAGTTGCTGCAAATCTTTTGTCATATAATTCAATTCAGTGAGAATCAACCTCAGCTAATCTTAGCCCCCAAAATGTTGTCATTACCTTCATTTAGATGGCTTGAAAATAGCCACCCATGAAAAACATTTAGATAGTTTGAAAATAATCACCCGTGAAAAAACAAGAGTGCTGTGACTCCATCCACAGAGTTTCCAAAACATGACATGAAGCACCCCCAATCAACTTTGGTTGTTGCTGTATTCCTTTGTCTGCTTTGAATAAAACTTGATGTACTGCATAACTGGACAACAGGTATTTGAGCTATATGAAAAAAAGTTATCACTAGCTCTCATGAGGGAGATGGGGAGGGGGGGGGGGGGCTTAGCATGTACTAAAAATATAAACATAATTTCAAAATCATTCTGTAAGCAACTATGAGCTTGAGGAATTCAATATTGTTCTTAGATATCCTCTTGAGGTGTGAAAATGAACTGAATCCTGATGGGTGTATCAAGGATCCCTATACTCTATGATTAACTGGAAAATAGGCATGATGCTTGGACTATTTTAGGAGCTCCTGATAGGGCTGCATGAGATTCTAAACTGAATACTGGTATCGGTATTAAAAAAATGTTGCAGTACACCAGGATATCAAAAGAATGTTCAGATATCTGAATAGAGACTTGAGCCATCACAGTGGAATAAATTAGCAAGCCTTGATGATGCAGTTCAAATAACCCTTTACCCAACACACACGATATCAAAATTTATTATTTTAAATAGTATTTTATCAAATTTTTCAAAAATGCCAACAAAATAATATCATGTGAACCCTCATTGGAACAAGCTCATTCCAGTGAGGGATCACATCATATGGTTTTGTAGAATTTTTTTTTAAAATATTTGTTCAACTGCTGAATATGTGTACAGGTATTATGCTGGTCGATGTGGCTGATTTGTTGGGTAAAAGGATAATATTATTCATTCAGGACTACAGTTAAAACTGAAGACATCTAGTCTAGAAAATTTTATTGTGAGTAAATAAATAATGAAGATAAACCAATATTTTTGAAATTGCACTGGTATTCAGTTTATACTGGTCTGAATACTGGTTTTATCGATATATCTTATAGCTTAAAACTCTTGTTTTAAAACAAAGTTGGCTAAAAAGTCAGTTTCTGCAGAGCTCTTTGACATACCTGAAATACACTCACAGATACCATAAGCTTCCCTGAGTTACCAAGCTGTCTACATGTAGATGGTTCGCCCTTTCCTCCCTCATGTGCTATAAACTCCTTGTTAATAATGCCCCAGTGTCTGTAGCATTGCTGTGACCTCAAACGATGTTGGTGACTAATTCATTTATTATGAAGTTTTTGTTTTAAAGTAGTCATGCTTTACTGAGTGACGAATCAGCAACCTGTCTACACATTTTGGGGAGTTTTATGAACATTTTGTTGGATAGAAAATGAAGACAAAATTTTTCTTAATCAATTTTTTGATTTGCATGATATGTATAATACTACTAGTAAGCATTTATATCACCAACCATGGGTATAAATTATTAACACATTCATACGTTATTCCGTTTCCTGATTTCTAATTTTCTGTCTACACTTTTTCTACAGTTGGTATCGGCATTGGTCAGTACTTTTTAATGAGTTCCCATTGTATCTTTTTCTGAATTTTGAAGTTTTTGTTTGAGTAATGAAAAGAAATCAGTATAATGAATTTGTCTGGTCTGTTAGTATCGTGGGTCAGCAATTTCATTGTTCTGAAGCTCTGCTCAGGATCAACTGTAGTACATGTATTAATTTATTTTACAATTTATTTATTTATTTGGGGTTAATGATCCTTTCGACAGCCATGGTCGCCTTGTGTAGGACAGTTTATGGGGCAGAGGAAGGTGGAGTATCTGGAGAGAACCACCAAGCAATGGCAGGCAACTGTCCAGCTTCCTAACATACTAACTCCACACAAGCAGGGTTAGCATAGGTTGAAGACAAGTGCACCCTCAACGTGCAGTATGCCTTAGTACACAATGGCATCATGCCCCCACATGGGCAACGGTGGTGAAGTTTGTTGCCCAAGGACACAATAGGGTTACTGCAGGTGGATTCGAACCAAGGACCTCTTGCCTTGCAGCCTGCACTTTTTCCTACTGAGCCACCACACCCTCACTGTAGTACATGTAAATGCATTTGAAGTACATATATGAACAACGAAAATACATGCAAATTTTGCCACCATTTTAATGTGCATGCTTTTAGGGTTTGTTTAATTTTCAGCTTCCCTTACGGTCTAGCTATAAGTTTGTTCAAGGAAGTTTCTGGGGCAATATTTGTCATCACCCTGGGAGGGGCAAGTTTCGAAGCCCCACTCAGATTTTGAAAATTTAAACTCCCTGAGCCAATTTGAACTGAATTTGGTTTATAGCTTGATTAGTTAACATGTATTTAATTAATGTGAAAATGTTTTGCCTATGACCCTGTGGGTGTTCTGTAAGGGGTTAATATAAAAAAAAATATAATGTCATCATAATGACATTGAGGTGCTATGTAAGTAAGTGAAATTTGTTTACTTTGCAATTCCCACCTGTGATATTCCATAAATTGGAATTAAATATAACCAAATTATACACCAAAATGAATGTTGCAACGTATAGAACTTGAAAAAAATCGCGACATCGATACCGTAGCTGCGACGGGTGGTGCAATCTCACAAAATTCTAAGTTCATCAAGGGCCATAACTCCAAGAAAAATATTTGGAACAACACATGCATTGAACAGTGGCTAGACATCAATAAGATACACTTACATGCCAAATATAAAGTCATTCCATCAAGTATTTCAAAAGTTATTGAGTTTTGAAACTCGTTGGTCACAGACAGACCCACCGACAGACCGACCGGCCGACCGACCAACAGACCGACATTGCCACTTATAGAGCTGCTAGTCGCAGCTAATAAAAATATATGAAATGAACTCAAGCGTTGCCCCCGTGGGAACCCCGGGAAGTGAAGCAGTGCTTGTTTACTGTGGTAAACAAGCTCTATTTCACTGGTAAAATAGGACCCAGTCACTAATGCTTGGGGTGCGAGTCCTGTAAAATAGGCAACATGGGGTATAAACGATTGACTGACCTTGACTTTATCTCCATGTTGTGGTCATGATTAGCCATTGTGCAGAAGTATGTGACCTTAAACAACAATACATAAATAACTCAGAGTTGGCAGCAGACACCTGTGGTAACACCAATGTTCCTTGCAGTCCACTACCGTATTCGTACCAGAACTGATAACAAAATAATATTTCAGGCAAACAACTTGTGTCCAAATGTGCTTCAGATATCCATGAACAAAGCTAGGACATTAAAATTCTTCAAAACACAGTGACTGCGCTTTGTGGGGGTAAATTAAAAAAACTGTCTGCTTTATTTACATTGATGGTTCAGTCTAGATTTCATGTCATGGTCATCGTACAGAGAAAGCGGTATACAGTGCCCTCTAAAATCAAAAAAATGAGAAAGATCGGTTTAATACAGCATACAGTTATTATATGGAGACAACAAAGTTCAACATATTCTGTGAAAGGTATCATGACACCTGGTGAAATTTCCTAGAATTATGATTTTGTTTTTCGATGGTAAGGCCTAAAAAATATTTGTGTTCTGTTTCTGCTGACAGGATAAAAAAAATAGGGTCTGTGTGTTGGAAAAACTTTAATTTTTACTTATTTTTTTTTCTCCAGAATGAAGATCCCTTAACTCAGTTTATAACTTTTTCATCGAATGATTTGCGCATGTCCATTGAACATAGAATCCATCTTCATTAAAGAATGCAGACAGCATTGTCCTTTTCCATAATGCAGTCCTATCGCTGCATCATTTGGCCACAAGTTGTTCTCAGGAAATATTATTTTATTATCAGTTCTGGTACAAATACGGTAACAGACTTACAGGAAACCATTGGTGCCTGCTGTCAATTCTGTGAGTTGAGCCTTCATTTTGATGTATAATTTGTGCATATTTCATTTGAATTTGTGGAATATTGATATCAGAGGTGAGAATTTCAAAGTAAACAAATTTTTCTTACTTATACAGCATCCTAACTGGTTGAGTGCTAGAATCCACTATCAGGGCTTTAAAAAAATATAGGATACCAAAGCAAAAGCCGATATTTTCCTTGCTCATGTTTCATATTTGGTCAAATGCAAAAAATATTTTGTTCTTGTAAATCTGTTTTATTACAAATTATTGGAGAATGCCTTCAGCCAGTATGCTCGGTCATATAATATGTAACAAAACAACTTTTGAATGACAATTTCAGACCAGGAAAAATAATCTAGCATTCTATCATTTAATGCAGCTGGAAATTGGAAAATTGAAATCTTTTTATTCAAACACTACTTTGTTTAAATTCAGACAAATTGTATACACTATATTTGTGTGGTGATAGCCTTTCAATTTGTTCATTTGAAGTGCCTCAGTACCAATGGGATGTATGTGGGGGAAATTTACCCCAAACATTTAAAAGATCTCTCAAACCAGTGGATGCAATGCTTTGATGATTGGTATTCTGCTTCATTCTCGGGTCACAAATAAAATTTGTTCAAGTGAAATTTGAGGGTCAATATCTGGAGTTAGCCTGGAAGATGCAGGATTTTTGGTACCTCTCATACTTTCACCATTAAGAACCCTTAATCTGATTTGAAAATGTTTTTATATTCAGCATAAGTGGGCAACAGGTATTCGACTTATATGAAAAAAATTAACACTAGCTGGTATGGGGGCTTGTTACAACCAGTAGTGTATAAATTTACCAGTAATGTCGAAATCGACCAGTAATGTCGAACAAATCGACCAGTAATGTAAAAATCCGTAATGTCGAAAAATTAACCAGTAGTGTCAAAAAGTGAATGGAGGCATAACATTTTGGCTGGCCACTGATATGTCATGGCATACGTATCATTGGCATGCCATATATATCGTAGCACACTTTGCTACCATATTCCCACATAAGCGGTGGAGAATAAGTGCCTTGCTCATCATTGACACAGCACAAGTGATGTAAATCAGGTTGAAACTCCCAACTTCTCTATCAGAAGTGAGGCACGCTGATCGATGGACCATCAAGTTCCCATAAGTTATACATATGACTAATTCAAAGAAATGGTGAATTAAAATGCAATACCTTTAAATGCAAAACTTAAAATTGCATTTACAGTATTCTCCCTTATGTATCACATGTAAGGTGATTGGTGAAATTACAAGCTCCTAATAAAAGGGAACTGCATAAACTGTTGACACCCGCACCCACCATGCAGCAATCTCGCCTCTTCCCTCACTGCCAATGACACCCGAGAAAGAGTCTACTTGTACACACAGAGTCAGATTACTTAATATACCTGAGATAGATGGTGGGATCAAGTGGGATTTAATTTTCTAAGCTCCCTTCTTTTTTGCTCACCCAATCAAGTTGAGCTCATCTAATCAGTCTCCGTCCATCATCCACCTACACTCCAAATTAGAGGGCCAACTGATTCAAGTGTTACATGTAGTTTGTGTTAGTAATGGTTCCAAAGAGGCATTGCATTTTTGTTCAAATCAACATGTCTAGCCCATAGGGAGGGAGTGGTGGAAAGTGCTCCAAAATTTTCATGTCCCCCCCCCCCCCAATTTTTGGTGGACATATAGTGTTTGTCATTTTCATCCATCTGTCTGTCTCTAAGATTTTGTTGTGATGATGTGTCGCAAACAAATCTATTTTTGCTCGATGGAGGTCAAGGTCATTGCCAAGTCAGGGGCATAGTCACTTCCGAATGACAATCTCTTGTTTAAAAATCTTTTTCTCATGATCCAGTGGGTACAATGACTTGATAATTCAGATGGAGTTTCCTTTTGAGGTTCAGAATCAAGTTTGTTGTTTGCATGCCCATAATTTCCATTTTCTGAACTGATAGTTATGGTATGTGGTATTATTGGGTCATAAGTACTTGAGTCGACTCCTGCAAAAAAAAATTTCTTGTTTCCCTCCTACAATGTTCATTGGATTTTTACGAAACTTGGTCTAAAGTATCAGTATAAAGTGTAGATGTGCATGTGATAAAGAATTTTTGAAGCGATAATTTTTGCATAGTTATGGCCCCTGGAAATAGCAAAATTTCCATCACAAAAGGCTTCCCTGCTTAACTCCTACATTTGTTATTGGATTTTTATGAAACTTGGTCTGAAGTATCGGTATCAATTAGTGTAGATGTGCATGTGGTCCAGAATTTGTGATGCGCTAAATTTTACATGGTTACTGTCCTAGGAAATAGCAAAAAATGCTGAGTCAGCTTATTTGCAAATTTTTTTTTCAAATTTGACTCCAGAACTAATGCTCAGAAACTTTTGATATTTGGTACTCAGCTTCCATAGGGAGTTAGATACAAGTTTGTTGAAATGAAGCCGCGTGGTTTATATTTTGGCTGAATATAGGGACCCAAATTTTTAACTTAGGTAGTGCACCCTTTTCTCCATGAAAGAGTGGTCTCCCAAGACAAGTGATTTTGCATGACAAGTCCTTTATAGAGTAAAACAACCTAAACTGTACAAGGTCACAACGATCTCTCAAGACCGGTGGTCTCACACAACAGTGGTCTCTTCAGACAGGTTTCTCTGTATGGAGAATCATATTTAAAAACCTTCTTCAGTTCCACCAGTCAGACTCTTTTCATGTTTGTGATACATCATTGTTACGAGAGTCTGATTCAAGATTGTTCAAATCAAGTCCTTCTGTTAATATTTGGTCTTCCCATTGGAAACCCAAATTTTAACTTGGTGCAATATGGGGGATAATCTTTAAAGATCTTCTTCAGCGGATACACCAGTAAGAATACTTTCATATTTGATATACATCATCTCTAGGAGGGTCAGATTCAATTTTGTTCAGATTGAGTAATCGGTTTAATATTTGGGTCCCCTATGGGAGCACAGATTTTAACTAAATGAATTATGAGGGAATTTCTTTAAAAATCATCTTCATATTTACCAGTACAAATTCTTTAATATTTGGTATATAAGATCTTGTGGGGCAGAATGAAGTTTGTTCAAGTTCCTAGGTTAATATGTGGGCTCCCTATGGTACCCAGGGGTCGAATTAATTTTAAAAAATTTAATAGCAGTCATTTAACTTGGATAAATTTGAAATTGATTAGCTATAAGTTGAAAATTGTTCCGAAAACTGCTATGTAAATGCAGTCATGATGGTAACCCAAATTTCAACTTAGTGCAATATGCAAAATTCTGTAAAAAAATATTTGTGCTCCTTACGTTACCCCAAATTTTTATACGCCCGTTTGAAAAACGGGACGTATTATAGTATGGCGTTGTCCGTCCGTCTGTCCGTCCGTCCATCCGTCCGTTTGGTTTCCGAACAATAACTTTAGTATTTGTTTTCCGATCGGCTCCAAATTTGGTATGTGGTTTAATCACAAAAAAAATACAGGTCAAGTTCGAATATGGGGTCGGTCTGAACATTTTTCACCTGAATTATGGCCCCTGTTGGACTTAGAATTCGTCAAATATTTTGGTTTCCGGATGATAACTTTAGTATTTGTTTACCGATTGGCTCCAAATTTGGTATGTGGTTTAATCACAACAAAATACAGGTCAAGTTCGAATATAGGGTCGGTCTGAACAATTTTTGCCTGAATTATGGCCCCTGTTGGACTTAGAATTCGTCAAATATTTTTAGTCTTTTTCTGAAATGACTGAAAAATTTAGTCATTTCACAAAATCATTGATTTCAAAGTCTGACCGTAACATATATATATATGCCAGTATAAATTTCTCGCACTCTAAAAAAATTGCAAATGTGTTAAAATGGTACAATTTGAACAGTTCACGGGCGTATGATGCAGTGCCCAGCGGTGCTCTTGTTCAACTTAGTTTGGTGAGAACATTTCTTTTAAAATGTTATTATTCAGATCCAACAGCTAGAATGAATGGTCTTATATTTGATATACCTTTCTAAGGGCGTCAGATTCAAGTCTATTCAAACCAAGTTCCTGGGTGAATACTTGGGGTCCTTATGGCAGCCACACAACATCTTGGAGGTGGGGATCAGATTCAAGTTTCTTCAAATCAAGTCGCTGGGTTAATTTTTGGCCATCCTATGGAAGCCTGACTTTTAATTTGGTGGAGTATGAGGAAATTTCTTTAAAAATCTTCTTCAGATCCAACAGTTAGAATGCTTTTATGTTTGGTATACAACATATCTAGTGGGGTCACATTCAAGTTTGTCTAAAGCAGGTCCCTGGGTTAATATCTGGGTTTCTGTGGGAGCTGGATTTGGCCATGTAGCCGAAGAATAGACAATTTTTAATTGTAAACCAAGACTTGAGGATTTACTCATATCCGAGAAATCTTTTTTTCTCAGTTGAAAAAAAATTCACTGTATCTTTTCCATTATGTACATAGCCCCAGGGTAGTCTGAGTTTGCAGTTGAAGGTGGGGGGGGGGGGGGGTAGAAATTGCTCTGTCTGCCTCGTCTTTTATGTCTGTCCAGCCATCCAATCCATACATCTATCCAGCCATGTGTCCAACCGTCCATCAATCTGTTTGTTTGTCCATCATCTCTCTTTGCTATAATATGGGAGTTAAAAGGGTTTATATTTGTCCGGACAGGCATCATGAGCTTACCGAAATATTATGAACGTAGTCAAATTTGAGGTTGCCATGGCCCATCATCCATCTGTCCGTCTGTCAACAATTCAATACGGCTCGGGCTAGAGGCCATATTTATGAACAAATCTTTACGAAACTCCTTAGGTACCTTTGTTATCACTGTGGGACGAGAATGATTTCAGATTGTTTTTGGGTGCCGTCCAAAATTCAAGATGGCTACCAGCAGCCATTTTGTACCGTAATTAGTGCAATCAGTTAGTAACATTGAATACATCACATATAATACTTTTTTTTTTTTTGTGCGGAAATAATGCAAATTAGGTGAACTGATTTATTCAGTGCTACTTATACACAATAAGTACACATGTCAATACAGCTTGGACTGGAGACTGTATTTATGAACCGATCATCACAAAACTTGTTGGGTACCTTTGTTATTACCTTGGGATGAGAACAAGTGTTTTTGGGTGTGGTCCGAAATTCAAGATGGCAACTGCCAGCCGTTTTGTACCAAAATTAGTGCCATCAGTTTTTTGTAAAGAACTTCTGTATGAAAGTTCTGATTTGAAAAATCTTTTGAATGAATGTTTAGTAACATGGAATAAATCACATATGATAGTTTTTTTTCTCGTGCAGAAATCATGCAAATTCCTGAACTTCGGTTTATTCAATTCTACTTTCACACAGTAAGTGCACATATCAATACCGCTTGGACTAGAGACTGTGTTTATGAACCGTTCTTCACAAAACTTCTTGGGTACTTTTGTTATCATCTTGGGACGAGGACGAGTGTTTTGGGGTGCGATCCAAAATTCAAGATGGCTGCCAGTGGCCATTTTGTACCAAAATTACGTACAGTTAGTTTTTTGTACAGAACTTCTGTAGGAAGGTTCTGATTTGAATAAATTTTGTATGAATGTTTAGTAACATGGAATACATCACATCTAATACAGTGGGGTTTTTTTCGTGCAGAAATTATGTACACAGTAAGTGCACATGTCAATACAGCTTGGGCTAGAGGCTGTATATATGAACCGTTCTTCACAAAGCTTCTTGGGTACCTTTGTTATCACTTTGGGATAAGAATGAGTGTTTTGGATGCAGTCCGAAATGCAAGATGTTATCATCATGGGGTGGTAACAAATGATTTTGGGCTTGGGCAAAAATTCAAAATGCCTTTCGGCAGTCCTATTTACAGAAATTGTGTGTATTACATTTTATGCACAGAACCTGTAAAGAAGATTTTTTTATGTCAGTAATATTTGCTATAAATTTATTGGGTGCCTTTTTTATCACTGTGGTGCGAGAACAAATATTTTGGGGTTCAGTCAGACCCGCTCGGGGACTCAAAAAGGAGATAATTAAAAATATTTTCCAAAAACACCAGATAAAATAATGTTTCTTGAATTCAGCATCCCTGGTATGTGTATATTCAAATGTGTTGAAGCCAGGTTCCTGTGTGAATATTTGGTGTTGTTTGGGGAGGGTAAACATTATAATAGCACAACCCGATT
Source organism: Pictodentalium vernedei (assembly GCA_031216915.1). Lineage (NCBI taxonomy): Eukaryota > Metazoa > Mollusca > Scaphopoda > Dentaliida > Dentaliidae > Pictodentalium > Pictodentalium vernedei. Next base: position 465,650,967 of record CM062290.1, read on the forward strand.
TTCTATTTCCAATGAGAAAAATAATAATAAAATGAACAAAAGATAAAAAATTCATCAAATACGTATATTTTAAGAAGGACTGGACAAATATTTATTAATTAGTATGAATCAGCCTTAGAAGGGTTTGAATCAAACAGGCCAAAACAATTAACTTTTAGTTTATGGTGCACCATCCCATTGTCACCCACCTTTACAATACTTTACCTGTACTTTTGTTGCAGGCTACGGTCAGTATTTATATAAAGATCTTTACAAAACTTTACATGTACCTTTGTTATCAGTGTGTGTCATTGCTGTGTCACAGACTTTACATGTACATGTCTTACACAATTTGAGCTACAGTGTCATTGACACTTTCATTTGATATATTATGAGCTTAATTAATAAGATATGAGACTATTGCGAATTTTTGGGATTTATATTAAGGGTTAGGGTCAATCCATGATTGGGGTTAGCGTTAGTTTCTCTTCAGTATTAGGTTGGGAGATGTAACCATGTCTATAACCCCTCTCCCCTCCCCTGGAATTTTTTCCAAAAATACGAGGTTTCAACTGTTGTCTGAACAAATTAAAATGATTAATTTTTTTTCGTAATTTTTTAAGCCTACAACTCCGACTTTTAACATCCTTCCATCTGTCCGTTCATCCATCCATCAGTCTGTACAAGTTGTGTCCAGCTCAGAACTTTTGATACCGTTAAAGGATACTAATGATATTTAATTTGAACCATATTGTATTTGTAAACTTTTTTGTGATGATTGCACAATGTTGCAAAGTTGATAACCTATAAGTTTCCACTAATTGAACAAAATGATGAACAAATGCAAAAAAGTTAGTTGTCAAGTCAAGATGTCATGATAATTAAACCACATTTATATAAATTAGGATCATTGTTGGAGAGTAACTCAAAAGTATTTGGTAAGTTATGGAATTTAAGACTGTTTCTTCGAAGAGATGTAATATCCTATGCATTTTAGTAGTTAATGATATGTGGTATTATTGTTGCCGAACACCAGAGGAAGTGCCACAGATAGGTTTGGAATGTTTGTCTGCAAAGTCACAGCTTAGTTCTACTTCAAATACCCACTTCCAAACCCATATCTCAATATTCCAAGTCTTGTCTGGCTCAGACCTTTTGGTAGCCTTGAAGGGTATTATTGATGCTTGGTGTTATTGTTGCCCACCACCAGAGGGTGTGTGGCAAATAAGGTTTGGAATGCTTGTCTGCAAGGTCAAGGCCAAAGACTTAGTTCAACTTTGCATATCCTACATCCAAATATTCCAAGTCGTGTCTGGATGAGAACTTTTGAATGCCTCAAAGGATGTTAATGATACTTGGTATTACTGTTGCCCACTATCAGTGAATGTGTCGTGAATAAAGTTGGAATGCCTTATCTCCAAGATCAAGGTCACAAACTTAGTTCAACTTTACATATCATATCAAAATGTACAAAATATGTGTGTCCTATCCTTTTGATTGCATTGAAGGATATTTATCGTACTTGGTATTAATGTTGCCGGGGGCGCGGTGGCAGAGGTGCAGGCTGCAAGCCGACAGGTCCTCGGTTCGAATCCCACCTGCGGCAACCGCATTGGGTCCTTGGGCAAGACACTTCACCCCGATTGCCTACATGGGGGCACGATGGCGCTGTGTACTGAGGCGTACTGCACGTCGATGGTGCGCATGTCTTCAACCAATCTAACCCTGCCTGTGCTGTGGTGCAGAGTTCAGAGTTACGATGTTGGGGAGCTGACAGCTGCTCATCGTTGCTCGGTGGTTCTCTCCGGGTACTCCGGCTTCCTCCACCCGTAAAACTGTCACGGTCATGATTAGCCATTGTGCATAAGTATGTGACCTTAAACACCAATAAGTAAATAAATAAATATTAATGTTGCCCACCACGAGAGACGGTTTTGCAAATAAGGTTTGTATGGAATGTACATGTATGTCTTCAAGGGGTCAAGGTCACAAACTTAGTTCAACTTCACTTACCCATATCCAAATATACAAAGTCCTGAGAATTTATTTTCTATAGCTTTAAAGGATATTAATGATACTTGGTATTATTGCTCTATCAGAGAGTGTGTTGCATATTCTTGGTCCCAGGTTGGGACAGGCCACATCTCGTGTATTGACTACCAAAGGTACCTATCAATGGAAAAAATTCCAATTTTGAACAGGAATTAAATTTAATTTTCTTCTGTTATCGGTGATGCCATAGGCTACAATGTATAAACCCTGCTCCAACGCTTAAAAACAAGTACAGTGAAGAAAATCAGCTTACTAGGGCTTTTGTCAAGGCATGAGAAAATCTGTACTCTTTGCATCAATAAATTGTCAACTTTTGTTGAGGACAAAACATTTGGAAAGGTTTAACTCTTGCATGCTGCTACGGATATTCCCACCCAAGACATGTCTTCTCTTGCCACAGAAATATGTTTAGTTTGGTTATATTTAATCTAATTTTCACCCTGTTAATTGAATGGATTTTTTCACCAAAGATTTCTTGAGTTAATTTTAGATTTTTGCATCATCTCTACTCTAAATCAATCTTCACAGTAGCTGTGTCTGGATATGATGGAAAATATCTTAAAAATACCCGGCAGGTTAAAAGTTAAAAAAGTTAAATGCACCAACTAGCAAAAATGGAGCAACTCAGTCAAAGAATCTGATGCAACATATGCTATGTTAAAGTAGATTTAAGATCCTGATCAGTAACTAAGTAGCATTAGGTTTTATGTAAACAACACAAACCATGCATGTTGAGAATTCTTGATAATCTTGAAGGAATATAATGAGCATTTGTTTAGCCAAAGTTTCATTCAACTTTGCTGTGATGTTGCACTGCCGGAAAGTTCTTTGATGACCTTTCACAATAGCTTATCATAGCAGTGCAGTTCCAGCAAAAAAAAAGATATTCTCATTTCTTGGTAACCTTTTGAGACAGCTATGTGCGTTCCCAACGACAGTACAACTGCTGTAAGTTGGTTATTTTCCCATAGTAATGTTACAACTGCTGTAAGTTGGTTATTTTTCCACAGTAATGTTACAACTGCTGTAAGTTGGTTATTTTCCCATAGTAATGTTACAACTGCTGTAAGTTGGTTATTTTTCCACAGTAATGTTACAACTGCTGTAAGTTGGTTATTTTCCCATAGTAATGTTACAACTGCTGTAAGTTGGTTATTTTTCCACAGTAATGTTACAACTGCTGTAAGTTGGTTATTTTTCCACAGTAATGTTACAACTGCTGTAAGTTGGTTATTTTTCCACAGTAATGTTACAACTGTTGAAAGTTGGGGATGTTTTCCCATTAATATAATAATTAATATTACAACTGGTATAAGTTGGGTATTTTGTTTTTCACTTCTATACATGTACTAAAAAAACAGAACTAGAGCTTCAAAGTAAAGATATTCAACCATCAGGTGTTCCTGCACAACATGTTCACAACGAGCTGTAAGTTGGTTATTTTTTCTCAACAACGCTACAACTGCTGTACGTTAGTAATTTTTTCTCAACAACACTACAACTGCTGTAAATTGGTCATTTTTAGCTTAACTTGACAAAGTCAAGATAAGCTATTGCCATCATGCGTGCGGAAGTCTGTTAGTCTGTTCACATTTTCCTTTAGCACAGGCTACACCCCGCAGTTTTTATCTGGTCATCACGAAATTTCATATGCAGGTTTAGGGTCATGTCTAGATGAGAATGTATGCTTTTGGTCACGATCGGTCAACCGGTATAGCTGCCCGAGCCCAAAACCCGAAAACCATTAGCACAGTCTACACATCATATTTATGAAGGGATTTCATTGTAACTTGGTAGAATGCCTCTGTATAATGCCTAGATGAGACCGTCACCTTATGGGCATGATCTGTCAACCGTGATGGCTGCCCAAGCCCGAAACCCAAAATCTTTTAGCACAGTCTGCAGGTTATGTTTAATATGGAGGGATTTCATTGTAACTTGGTAGGATGACTCCTTGTGATGTCTAGATGAGAATTTCCCCATTTGGGCATGATCTGCCAACTGTGACGACTGCCCGAGCCGAAAACCTTTAGCACAGTCTACATGTCATATTTTTGAGGAATTTCATTGTAACTTGGTGGGTTGACTTCATATAATGTCTAGATGAGAAAGTCCCCCCTTTGGACGTGATTGGGCAACTGTGACGGCTACAGGGGCCCGAAGCAAAAAAGCCTTTAGCACAGTCTACAGGTCATATTTATGAAGGAATTTCATTGTAACTTGGTAGGATGACTCCAAATAATGTCTAGATGAGAACGTCCCATTTTGATCGCGATCATTCAGCCTTGATGGGTGCCCGAGCCCAAAAACCTTTAGCATAGGCAAAAGGTCATATTTATGAAAGGATTTCATTGTAACCTGTTAGGTTGACTCCATATAATGCCAAGATGATGACATCCCCTTTTGGTCGTGATTGGTCAACTGTGTTGGCTACAGGTGCCCGAAGCCCGAGAACCTAGAGCACAGTCTACAGGTTATATTTATGAAGGGATTTTATTGTAACTTCGTAGGATCACTCCAGATGATGCCCAGATGTGATTGTCCCCTTTGGTTGTGATCATTCAACCGTGGTGGCTGCCCGCCCGAAGCTCGCAAATCTTGAGCACAGTCTACAAGTCATTTTTATGAAGGGATTTCATTGTAACTTGGTAGGTTGACTTCATATAATGTCTAGATGAGAACAGCCCCTTTTGGACACCATTAGGCAACTGTGATGGCTACAGTGGCCTGAAGCCCGAAAACCTTTAGCACAGTCTACAGGTGACATTTATGAAGGGATTTCATTGTACCTTGGTGGGATGACTCCAAATAATGTCGAGATGAGAATGTCCCATTTTGGTCTCGATCATTCAGCCTTGATGGCTGCCCGAGCCCAAAACCGCAAAACCTTTAGCATAGTCTAAAGGTCATATTTATGGAAGGATTTCATTGTAACCTGTTAGTTTGACTCCATATAATGCCTAGATGATGACATCCCCTTTTGGTCATGATTGGTCAGCTGTGATGGCTTCAGAGGCCCGAAGCCTAAAAACCTTGAGCACAGTCTATAGGTCATATTTATGAAGGGATTTCATTGTAACTCGGAGGATCACTCCAGATGATGCCCAGATGAGAATGTCCCCTTTTGGTTGCGATCATTCAACCATGATGGCTGCCCAAGCCCAAAAACCTTTAGCACAGTTGACAGGTCATATTTATGAAGGGATTTCATTGTAACTTGGTAGGTTGACTTAATATAATGTCTAGATGAGAACGTCCCCTTTGGACACAATTGGGAAACTGACGGCTACAGGGGCTCGAAGCCTGAAAACTTTTAGCACAGTCTACAGGCCATATTTATGAAGGGATTTCAATGTAACTTCATAGGATGACTCGTTTTGAAATAATTTCACTGTACATGTAACTTGGTAACTTTTGTTGATATACGTTAACTGTGAGGGCCACATACAATAACTGTGAGGTCATATTAACCCACCCCTCAGCTCTTTGGTACAGTGTGCACCTCAATAGTATTTTTATCAAAAACATAGCATACAGGGAACACCCCTGTGGGAACCCCGGGAAGTGAAGCAGTGCTTGTTTACTGTGGTAAACAAGCTCTGTTTCACTGGTAAAATAGGACCCAGTCACTAATGCTTGGGGTGCAAGTCCTCTAAAATATGCAGCATGGGAAATAAACGATTGACTGACCTTGACTTTATCTCCATGTTGTGGTCATGATTAGCCATTGTGCAGAAGTATGTGACCTTACACAACAATAAATAAATAAATAAATACATGGAACAGAAATGAACCTATTCCCAATTATCACAATTCTTGTCTTATTTCATAATCCTTTCATAAACATTGAACATTATCCTTTTCATCAAACACAACATGGGGGCACGGTGGCTCAGTAGGTAGAGGTGCAGGCGGCAACCGTGTTGTGTCCTTGGGCAAGACACTTCACCCACATGCCCACATGGGGACATGGTGAGCGTTGTGTACTAAGGTGTACTGCACGTCGAAGGTGCACTTGTCTTCAACCAATGCTAACCCTGCTTGTGTGGAGTTACTATGTTGGGGAGCTGACAGTTGCTCGACGTTGCTTGGTGGTTCTCTCTGGGTGCTCCGGCTTCCTCCACCCGTAAAACTGTCATGGTCATGATTAGCCATTGTGCAGAAATATGTGACCTTAAACACAAATAAATAAATAATCAAACACAACACACAAGTTAAGCTACAGTGTTACTGAAACTTTCATTTAAATTCCATACATCAGGTTTTTATTTACAATCCACAGATAATTTAATTTTGCATAATTTGCAAATGGGTTATGCCAACGGAGGTTTGCATAAACTTTGCATAAACAGTATGAGCTTTGCTGTAATTATCAGAAGCCTGATGCATTCAGTATGCCAGTTTTAATGTCATATATATTTGGTTATTGTATATTGACACAGGTCAGATCCAGTATTATGGTGACCAGGGAATCACTCAACGTCATCTTGTAAATGAACACCTACATGTAAGCATTGTGCATGTTTTGGTGATATTGTCTGTAACAATACATATCCCACATTAAGATCATTGATGAATCAATGCAGTTTAGGTCATGAGTGGAAACCTGTCAAATGCATAATGCAACTACTTGGTTTGAAAACTTTTTTTCTTATATAATGTTTGTTTTGTTTTATTTTTAGAACATATTATGCTACAGCTTTTAGTTCTGGGGACGATGAGATGTGAAACCAGATAGATTATGGTATGATTGATAACTTTTGTAATACACTAATATTCAGCACTCACCATTAACCACTTATCTTCAACCACTGAACTTTTTAGCTCACCTGACTGAAAGTCAGGGTGAGGTATTGTTATCAATGTTTGTCAGTAATCCTATGTTCATTGTTACATATCAAGTTGTCTTTGAGTCTTCTCTGAAACCACTGGACCAATTCAAATGAAAGTTTGTGTAAGTGATGTACCAAATGGGCATTCCATTTCTGTTCAATTAAACATGCCAATTAAATCTTATGATGAACCAGTGCATTCAGTGACTTTATATTTGGTATGGAGCTTCAGTTTGAGGCGAGAATCACATTTATGAACAGAAATCTTTTGTGCAATATTTGCCTTTGTAGTGGGAGTGCCACAACCCAAAATTTCTATTTTCTGAACTAATGGCCTGATCCGAAACAAATTTGGTATGTGGTATTATTGAGTCATAGATATTTGACTCATGCCAAAGCCCAAAAAATTTCCTGTGTTCCAGTAGGAACTCCAGGAGCTAAAATATTTTCAAACGCCCATTTTTCCCAAACTGCATGCAACAGAGATCTATTATTTTGTATGAAGAAGCATCCTTAGGGCCAGTAGAACTGAATGTTAAAAAAAAATTGCCATTAGGCCTAAAGAAAATAAAACTCTGTTTCTCAGGCCCTCCCGCATGGACCTTTTGGCTGCCGCATACTCTCTTTTTATAACCAATGTGAACTTAAAAAAAATAAAAATTAAATGGTTTATGTCTGATATTTTACCCAAGTTAAAAACATTGATAAATTTGTCCCTGAGTGCAAGAAGGCTTTGCAGTGCTTTAGCAAAATACACCACCACACATGCCATTCTGCAGATTATAAGACCTAAAACATAAACCAAGAACATACATTTTTGATGGCAAAGAAATAATTACAGATATAAAAAATAAAATAAAAAAATGCTCGCCCGCATGCAATTTTACAAATAATGGCCTGAGAAACAGAAGATCTACTTTGTATGGCCTTAATTGTGTTAGGGTGTTTGGTAGCGGGCAAAAATGTGAGCATATTTGCAAAAATTGAAAAAAAAATTCTCCAGAACCAATTATCCGAATCTTATATTTGGTATGCAGTATCCCTTGGGAGGAGTAGGTGGGCATGGAAGAAGGTGGGGATGCATGTTTGTTGAAATGAAGCCCTTTGCTTCATATTTGGGCTCAATTTTTTTTACTTTAGGTAATATGGGTAATAATTTTTAAAAATCTTTTTCCGAACCACCAGTCAGAATCTTTTTATATTTACTCTACATTATTTTTTTGATGGCCAGATTCAAGATTGTTCAAACCAGGTTTAATATTTGGTCTTCCAATGAAAGCCCAATTTTCAACCTAGTACAATATGGGGATAATCTTTCAAAATTGTCGCCTTCAAATCCACCACTCAGAATACTTTCATATTTGGTATCCAACATCTCTAGGGTGGTCAGATCAAGTTTGTTCAGTTCGATTCCTATTAATGTTTAGGCTCCCTATGGTAGCCCGAATTTTGACTTAATGCAATATGTGGAAATTTCTTTAAAAATCTTCTCCTTCAGATCCACTGGTCAGAATGCTTTCATATCTAGTATACAACATCTCTAGGGGAATCAGCTTCAAGTTTGTTCAAAGTAGGTTTCTGGGTTAATATTTGAGTTCCTTATGGGAGTCCAAATTTTTAATTATGGCAATGTGAGGGAATTACTTTAAAAATCATCTTCAGTCTGACCAGTCAGAATGCTTTCATATTTTTTATACTGCATCTATAGGTGGATCAGATTTGACTTTCTTCAAATCAAGTGCATGGTTTAATATTTAGAATCTATATAAGATCCTGAATTTTAGTTTAGTGAAATATGCAAGAATTTCATCAAAAATCTTCTTTTTCAGATTCACCAATCAGAATCCTTTCATAATTGACATACAACATCTCAGGAGAGAGGCGGGGCAAATGTGGAGGGAGTGGAGAAGTACCCCAACTTTTAGGTGGGTTTTAGGTTATCTTGACGAAGTGAAGATAAGCTATTACCATCACATGTCTGTTAGTCTGCGAGTCTGTTCACATTTTATGTAGCATAGTAGTTCTTGTCCGGTATTCACAAAATTTCATTTGCAGGTTGAGGTCGTGACTAGATGAGAATGTCCTATTGTGGTCATGATCGGCCAAAGGAACACATAGGCAGAAGCCCGAAAACCTTTAGCACAGTCTACAGGTCATATTTATGACAGGATTTTATTATAACTTGGTAGAATGACTAAATATAAAGTCTTGATGAGAATGTCTTGTTTTGATCTTGACAGGTGCACTGGCACTTGATCTAGATTTGTTTAGCACAGTCTACAGTTCATTAGCACATCTGACTGAAAGTCAGGGTGAGCTATAGTGATCACTCACTGTCTGTCATCCTTGATCATGGTGTTTGCTTTTTCTCCAAAACCACTGAACAGATTTAAGTGAAGTTTGTTATGACATCGCATTTTGATTCTGTTCAAATCAAGTTGACCTGCCCCTCGGTATGGCCACATCCAAAAAGTGAATCTTAAAAAATCTTCTTCTCATGAACCAGCAGTAGCAGAGACTTGATATTTGGTGAGCAGTTTCCTTTTGAGATGTAGACTCAGATTTGTTCAAGAGAAGTTTGAAGGTATATATTCGCCATCATTATGGGAGGGGCAAGAATTTTCGCCCCGCCTGAAATTTCTATTTTCCAAACCAAGAGGCTGATTTGAACCAAATTTGATATGAGGGTTTATGGGGTCATAAGTACTTAATTTATGCTGACATTTTTTTTCCCATTGCCCCATGGGAACTGCAGGAGCTAAAAATAGAAAAAAATTAAAATGTAAATATCTCCCAAACTACACAGCACTTTTTTGGTGTGCAGCTTTCTTAGGGCTAACAAAATGGAACGGTCAAAAATATTGCTATCGGTTTTATCACAGAGTACTTTTTGGGGACTTGGAAAAAGTGCTGTGTCTTCTTTTTCTAACACTGTGGGCAATAGGGAAAACATTTCAGATGCCTCTTCTCCCAAACCACTGAACCAAAAGCTTTCAAATTTCACATATAACATCTTTGGAAGATTGTTTGAAAGAAATCCTTATGTCCATATTTGGCTCTCTGTGGGAGCCCAAATATTTAAATTAGAGCAGTATGAGGAATATTCTTTAAAAATCTTCTTCTTCTGATCCACCAATCATAATCTTTTGACATTTGATATGCATCATTCTGGGGGGGGGGGGGGGGGATTCAAGTTTGTTCAAGCCAAGTCCCCAGGTTCATAATTTGGTTCACAGTTGAAGCCTGAATTATAACTTAGTGCAGTCAGAATGTTTAGATATTTGGTATGCAGCATCCTTGGGGGGGGGGGGGATTTAAGTTTGTTCAAGCCAAGCCCCTGGGTTTATATTTGGGCTCCCTGTCAGAGCCCAAATTATAACTTAGTTCAATATGAGGAATATTCTTCAAAAATCTTCTTCTTCACATCCACCAGTGAGAATCTTTTGATATTTGGTATGCAGTATCCTAAGTGAAGCGAGATATACGTTGGTTAAAGCCAAATGCCTGGGTTCATATTTGGGCTTCTTGTGGGAGCCCAAACTGTACCAACATTTTTATTTTCCGAACTGAGAGGCCGGTTTGAACCAAATTTGATATGACTTATTGGATCATGAGTACCTAATATATACCCACCAAAAATTTCCTGTCACCCCATGGGAACAGAAGGAGCTAAAAACAGAAAAAAATTCAAACGCCCATATCTCCAAAACTACACAGTACTGAGAATTTTTATTTTGTTTGAAGCTTCATTAGGAAAAGCAGAAAGGAATGGTATAATAAAAATTGCCATCGGTTTTATCATAGGGTACTTTTTCAGTCATCATTTTTCTAACACTGTGAGTAATGGGAAAACATTTAAGAATCTTCTCCCATACCACTGCTTCAAAGGCTTTCATATTTCACATGTAACAATTTTGGAAGATTCATTCACATGTTTGTTGAAATCATATCCCTGTGTCTATATTTGGGCTGTCTATGGGAGCCCAAATGTTAGGATTAGTGCAATATGAGAAATATTCTTTAAAAATCTTTTGATATTTGTTATGTAGCATCCTTTGTGGGAGGGGGGCAGGGGGGAGGGGGGTATTCAAGTTTGTTCAATCCAAGTCCCTGGTTCATATTTGGAGCCTGAATTATATAACTTTGTTCAATTTGAGGAATATTCTTTAAGTCTTTTTTTCAGATACACTGGTCAGAATCTTTCGATATTTGGTATAAGCTTTTCTTAGGAGGGGCAGATGCAACTTGTCAATTCCCTTGGTTGATATTTAGGCTACCATGCCGGGTTAGCACCCCCCGCCCCCCTGGAGCAGCTTGTTAGGTCACCTGACTGAAAGTCAGGGTGAGCTTTTTTGATCACTCTTCGTCCATCGTCCGTCCATCCATCCGTCGTCCTGCATGAAGGTGGTGTTTGACCCTATTTCTCCTAAATCACTGGACACATTTTAATTAAATTTCATGTAAGTAGTGGTTTATATATTTTGATTTTTTTGCAAATTAGGTTTCGGCTCATATTGAGCAGAGGGGTGGGGAAAAAATGGCCATTTTTTTAAAAAATCTCCTAATGAAGCACCAGTAGCAGAGACTTGATATGTGGTATACAGAGTCCTTTTGAGGTTTAGAATCAAGTTTGTGCAAGAGAAGTTTGTCGGGCATTATTTGTCTTCGTTACGGAAGGGGCAAAAATTTTGGCCACGCCTAAAATTTCTATTTTCAGAACCGTGAGGTCGATTTGAACCAAATTTCATTGCCCCGTGGGAACCTCAGGAGCTAAAAATAGGAAAAACCTTAAAACTGCCATATCTCCAAAACTACATGGCACAGAGAATTCTTATTTTTGTATAAAGCTTAGCTTACTTTTATCCAGTAGAACAGAATGGTTAAAAAAAATCCCTATCGGTTTGATCACAAGGTATTTTTTTCAGGACTTTTGAAAAAGTACTGAGTGCACTTTTTAACACTGTAGGCAATGGGAGAAACATTAAAAAATCTTCTTCTCCAGATCCAGCAGGCAGGATCTTTTTATATTTGGTATGCAACATTGTGGGGTGGATATGATTCAAGTTTGTTCAAACCGCCCCCTGGGTTTATATTTGGGCTCAGTATAGGAGCCCAAATTTGAACTTAGTGCATTTCAGGCAAATTTCTTAAAAAATCTTCTTCTCCAGATCCAGCAGACAGAATCTTCTGATATTTGGTATGCAACATTGTGGGGTGGATCTGATTCAAGTTTGTTCAAATCGGCTGCCTTGATTTACATTTGGTCTCAGTATAGAAGCCCGAAGTCTAACTTAGTGCATTTCAGGCAGATTTCTTAAAAAATCTTCTTCTCCAGGTCCGGCAGGCAGAATCTTTTGATATTTGGTATGCAACATTGTGGGGTGGATCTGATTCAAGTTTGTTCAAATCGGCTCCCTTGATTTACATTTGGGCTCAGTATAGAAGCCCGAATTCTAACTTAGTGCATTTCAGGCAAATTTCTTAAAAAATCTTCTCCAGATCCAGCAGGCAGAATCTTTTGATATTTGGTATGCAACATTGTGGGGTGGATCTGATTCAAGTTTGTTCAAATCGGCTCCTTGGATTTACATTTGGGCTCAGTATAGAAGCCCGAAGTCTAACTTAGTGCATTTCAGGCAAATTTCTTAAAAAATCTTCTTCTCCAGATCCGGCAGGCAGAATCTTTTGATATTTGGTATGCAACATTGTGGGGTGGATCTGATTTAAGTTTGTTCAAATCGGCTCCCTTGATATACATTTGGGCTCAGTATAGAAGCCTGAATTCTAACTTAGTGCATTTCAGGCAAATTTCTTTAAAAATCTTCTTCTCAAGATCCTACAGGCAGAATCTTTTGATATTGGGTATGCAGCATGCTTAGTGGGTGAGATTGAAGTTTGTTCAGGCCAATTCCCTGGGTTTATATTTGGGCTCACTGTGGTAGCCCGAATTATAACTTAGTTCAAAATGAGGAATTGTCTTTAAAAATCTTCTTCTTCAGATCCAGCAGTTGGAATATTTTGATATTTGGTGTGCAGCATCCTTAGGGGGGTGAGATTCAAGCTTGTTGAAGCCAAGTTCCTGGGTTCATATATGGGCTCCCTGTGGGAGCCCGAATTATAACTTAGTTCAATATGAGGAATATTCTTTAAAAATCGTTTTTTTAGATCCACTGGTCAGAATCTTTGGATATTTGGTATAAGCTTTTCTTAGGAGGAGCAGATGCAACTTGTTAAAATCAATTTTCTGAGTTGATAATTAAGCTACCATGTCAGGTGAGCACCCTCAGGCCCCCTGGGGCCTCTTGTATTTATGAAGGGATTTCATTGTAACTTGGTAGGATGACTCTGTGTGATATCAAGGCGAGACTGTCCTATTTTGGTCACAATCTGTCAACCAAGACCACCCAACCGGCACATGACCTGCATTCCTTTTACATAGTCTACAAGTTATATTTATGAAGGCATTTCCATGTAACTTAGTAGGATGCGACTTTTTTGAATGATTTTACTGTAACTTTAGTTGACATACATTAACTGTGAGGGCCAAATCAACCTAGTCTGCAATTCCTTTAGTTACAGTCTACACCTCAGATTATTCTTATTGAAAGATTATTCTTATTGAATACATAGCATGAATGGTACTGAACTTAACACATGTTCAGTTATCACAATTCTTGTTTTCTTTCACAATCCTTTCATAAACATTGAGGGTTATTTTTTGCATTAAACACTACTTACAGCCAGGTTAAGCTGCAGTGTCATTGAATTTTATTATATGTTGTTTTATTTTATAGAAACATGTGGTGCTTCAAGTGGTACTTCTACAGCTGATGAAATGGAAAGCAACATTCATCATGGTATGAAACATAATTTTTGTAATGTAGACTGATTATCACCTTAATCTTCGATCTGAAGTGTGTTCATATATACTGAGCAATATTGTAAACCACCTGACAGTTCTATTCAAACAACGTACACATGACTGATACTCTGGCTTCCTTATGGTTGCATCAGAAGTATTTTAGTATATAATTCATAATAATATAAAAAACATTTTGTTGACTGATTCTTTGTCTTACTCAGTCTGAAGTATGCATCTGAAATATGATTGTATAAAATTCACAATAATGTAAATCATCTTAGGGTTCTATCAAAACAACATACACATGACTGGTTCTCTTGTCTCTAATGCTGGATTTGAAGTGTGTTAAGATATATACAAATTAATATAAGACCCCTGACATTTCTATTGAAACAACATACTCTTGACTGATTCTATGGTCTCCATTATTTTTAGCTTAACTTGACAAAGTCAAGATAAGCTATTGCCATCACGTATGCAGAAGTCTGTGAGTCTGTTCACATTTTCCTTTAGTACAGGCTACACCCATAGTTCTTGTCTGATCATCACAAAATTTCATATGCAGGTTTGGGGTCATATCTAGATGAGAACGCCCCCTGTCAACTGGTATGGCTGCCCGAGCCCAAAACCCGAAAACTATTAGCACAGTCTACAGGATGTATTTATGAAGGGATTTCATTGTAACTTGGTAGGATGCCTCGGTATAATGCCTAGATGAGAACATCCCCTTTTAGTCATGATCTGTCAACCGTGATGGCTGTCCAAGCCCGAAACCCAATAACTTTTAGTACACTCTGCAGGTCATATTCAATACGGAGGGATTTCAGTGTAACTTGGTAGGATGACTCAGGATGTTGTCTGAATGAGAACTTCCCCATTTGGTCGAAATCTGTCAACCATGACGACTGCCCAAGCCCAGAACCCGAAAACCATTAGCACAGTCTACAGGTCATTTTTATGGAGGGATTCCATTGTAACTTGGTGGGTTGAAACCATATAATGTCTAGATGAGAATGTCCCCTTTTGGGTGTGATTGGGCAGCTGTGGCGGCTACAGGGACTCAAAGCCAAAAACCTTTAGCACAGTCTACAGGTCATATTTATGAAGGGATTTCATTGTTACTTGGTAGGATGACTCCAAATAATGTCTAGATGAGAACGTCCCAGCTTGGTCGCGATCGTTCAGCCTTGATGGCTGCCCGAGTCCAAAAACCTTTAGCATAGTCTATAGGTCGTATTTATGGAAGAATTTCATCGTAACTTGTTAGGTTGCCTCCATATAAAGCCTAGATGATGACATCTCCTTTTGGTCGTGATTGGTCAACTGTGATGGCTACAGGGGCCCAAAGCCTGAAAACCTTGAGCACAGTCTACAGGTCATATTAATGAAGGGTTTTCATTGTAACTTCGTGGGATCACTCCAGATGATGCCCAGATGAGAATGTCCCCTTTTGGTCATGATCATTCATCGATGATGGCTGCCCGAGCCAAAAGCCTGAAAACCTTTAGCACAGTCTACAGGTCATATTTATGAAGAGATTTCATTGTTAACTTGGTAGGATGACTCCAAATAATGTCTAGATGAGAACATGGCTGCCCGACCCCCAAACCCCAAAACCCTTAGCATAGTCTATAGGTCGTATTTATGTAAGGATTTCATTGCAATTTGTTAGGTTGACGACATATAGTGCCTAGATGATGACATCCCCTTTTGGTCAACTGTGACGGCTTCAGGGGCCCGAAGCCTGAAAATCTTGAGCAAAGTCTGCTGGTCATATTTATAAAGGGATTTCATTGTAACCTCGAAGGATCACTCCAGATGATGCCCAGATGACAACGTCCCCTTTTGGTTACGATCATTCAACCATGATGACGACCCCCAATACCCGAAAAACTTTAGTACAGACTGCAGGTCATATTTGTGAAGGGATTTCATTGTAACTTAGTAGAATGACTCAGTATAATGTTGAGATGAGGACGTCCCCTTTTAGTTGGAATCGGTCAACCATCATGGCGACACAGGCCCGAAGCCAGAAAACCTTTAGCACAGTCTACAGGCCATATTTATGAAGGGATTTCAATGTAACCTGATAGGATGACTCATTTTGGAATAATTTCACAGTAACTTGGTAACTTTCGTTGACATACATTAACTGTCAGGGCCACATACATTAACTGTGAGGCCATATTAACCCACCCCTCCATCCTTTAGTACAGTGTACACCTCTTATTATTTTTATTAAAAGCATAGCATACAGGGAATGGAAATTAACATATTCCCAATTATCACAATTCTTGTCTTATTTCATAATCCTTTCATCAAACGCAACACACAGACAAGTTAAGCTACAGTGTCATTGACACTTTCATTGAACTTGAAGTGTGTTAGTATATAATCAGCAATAATGTAAACCACCTCAAATAATATACCCATAACTGATTTACTAGTCTTCTTAATCCTGGATCCTGGATCTGAAGTGTGTTAATAAATAATCAACAATAATGTAAACCACATGCCAGTTCTATTCAAACAACAAATCCATGACTCATTATCCCTGTCTCCTTAATCCTGGATCTGAGGTGCCTTAGTATATAATCAGCAACATTGTAAACAATTCAACAACAAACAATTCAAACGACATCCTCCTTAATCCTGGATCTGAAGTATGTTAGTATTTTATCAGAAATAATTTGAACCATGTGACAGTTCTATTCAAACAACATACCAATGACTGATTCGCTGGTCTCCTTAATTCTGGATCCGAAGTGTGTTAGTATATAATGAGCAATAATGTTAACCACCTGACAGTTGTATTCAAATAAAATACACAGGACACATTATCTGGGCTCTTTAATCCAAAATCCAAAGTGTCTTAGTATAACTGCATGTCTATGTTGCTCTTGTCATCAGCCATTGCTAAACTTGCATGTGTGGAGTTAGTACATTGGGGAGTCTGACAGTTGCTGGCCATTGGTCAGTGGTTCTCTTCAGCTTCCTCCACCACCTGTTAAACTGTCCAACATGAGGTGACCCTGGCTGTTAAAAGTGCCGTTGAAGCCCCCAAAATAAATAAATCTATGTAAACCAACTGACAGTTATATTCAAACGACATAGCCATGGTTGATTCTCTGGTCTCCTTAATCCTGGATCTGAAGTGTCTTCATATATAATCACCAATAATGTATACAAACTGATAGCTCTATTCAACCAATATTTTTCTGACTGATTCCCTAATCTCCTTAATCCTGCATTTGAAGGAATTTATTATACATGTACAATCAGCAATAATCTGAACCAACTGACAGTTCTGTTCAAACAACATGCCCATGACATGCTCATTCTCTGGTATCCCTTATCCTGGATCTGAAATGTGTTAGTAAATAATTAGCAACAATCTAAACCACCTGACATCTTTTCAAACAACATGCCCATGATTCATTCTCTTGTTTGCTTAATCCCGGATCTATAGTATTTTAGTATATAATCAGCAGTCATGTGAACCACTTTCAGTTCCATTCAGAAAACATACCAGTGACTAATTCTCTGGTCTCCTTAATCCTGGATTTGTAGTATTTAGTATATAACCAGCAATAATGCAACCCATTTACAGTTTTATTCAAGCAACATACCATTGACTGATTCTCTGGTCTCCTAGATCCTGGATTTGAAGTGTGTTAGTATATATTCAGCAATAGTCTAAACCATATGACAGTTCTATTCAAACAACATACCACTGACTGATTCTCTGGTCTCTTTAATCCTGGTTCTGAGGTGTATTAGTATAAACCACATTTGTAGTATTTTAATGTATAATCAGCAACAATGTATAATCAGCAACATTTATAGTTTTATTCAGACAACATACCAATGACTGATGTTCTGGTCTCGTTAATCCTGGATCAGAATTGTGTTAGTATATAATCAGCAATAGTCTGAACCACCTGACAGTTCTATTCAAACAACATACCAATGACTGATTTTCTGGTCTCCTTAATCCTGGTTCTGAGGTGTATTAGTATATAATAATATAAACTATCTCACAGTTCTATTCAAACAACATACCCATGGCTAATCTGCTGTTCTCCATAATCCTGGATGTGAAGTGTCTTACTATATAATCAGTAAAAATGTAAACCACTTGACAGTTCCATTTGATATGCACAACTGATCCTCTTTTCCTACAAAATACCCATAACTGATTGTCTGCAATATGCAATGAGCAATAATGTAAACACCTCACAGTTCTATTCAAACAATATTCTCTTGACTGATTCTCTGGCCTCTTATATCCTGGATCTGAAATGTCTGAGTATATAATCAGCTATAATCTAAAACTCCTGACAGTTCTATTTAAACAAAATACCCATGACTAATTCTCTGGTCTCCTTAATCCTAGATCTGTAGTATTTTAGTATGTAATTGGCAATACTGTAACCACTTACAGTTCTATTCAAGCAACATACCCATGGCTGATTCTTTGGTCTCCTTAATACTGGATCTGTAGTATTTTAGTATATATAATCAGCAGTAATGTAACCACTTACAGTTTTATTCAAGCAACATACCCATGGGTGATTCTTTGGTCTCCTTTATACTGGACTTGTAGTATTTTAGTATATAATCAGCAAAATATAAACCACCTACAGTTCTATTCGAACAGCATACCCATGACTGATTCCCGTGTCTCCTTAATCCTGGATCTGTAGTAGTGTAGTATATAATCATCCATAATGTAACCACTTACAGTTCTATTCAAGCAACATGCACATGACTAATTCTTTGGTCTCCTTAATCCAGGATTTGTAGTTCTATTCAAGCAACATGCACATGACTGATTCTTTGGTCTCCTTAATCCAGGATTTGTAGTATCATAGTATTTAATCAGCAAAATATAAACCAGTTACAGTTCTATTCAAACAAAATATCCATGACTGATTCCCTGGTCTCCTTAATCCTGGATCTGTAGTATTTTAGTATACAATCAGCAATAATGTAACTTCTCACAATTCTATTCAAGCAACATACCCATGGCTGATTCTTTGATCTCCTTAATCCTGGCTTTGTAGTATTTTAGTATATAATCAGCAACAATGTAACCCATTTACGGTTTTATTCAAACAACATACCAATGACTGATTCTATGGTCTCCTTAATCCTGGATCTGAAGTGTATTAGGATGTAATCAGCAATAATGTAAACCACCTCACAGTTTTATTCAAACAACATACACATGGCTAATCCTCTGGTCTCCTTAATCCTCCAGCAAAATATAAACCACTTACACTTCTATTCAAACAGCATACCCATGATTGATTCCCGTGTCTCCTTACTCCTAGATCTGCAGTAGTTTAGTATATAATCATCAATAATGTAACCACTTACAGTTCTATTCAAGCAACATACCCATGACTGATTCTTTGATCTCCTTAATCCTGGCTTTGTAGTATTTTAGTATATAATCAGCAGCAAGGTAGCCCATTTACAGTTTTATTCAAACAACATACAAATGACTGATCTTCTGGTCTCCTTAATCCTAGATCTGTAGTTTCTTAGTATATAATCAGCAATAATGTAAACCATTTACAGTTCTATTCTATTCAAACAAAATACCCATGACTGATTCTATGGTCTCCTTAATCCTGGATCTGAAGTGTATTAGGATATAATCAGCAATAATGTAAACCACCTCACAGTTCTATTCAAACAACATACACATGGCTAATCCTCTGGTCTCCTTAATCCTGGATGTGAAGTGTCTTACTATATATAATCAGTTATAATGTAAACCAACTGACAGTTCTATTTCATATCCATGACTGATTCTCTGTTCTCCTTAATACTCGATCTGCTGAAGTGTCTTGAGTATATATAATCAGCAATAATGTAAACCAGTTACAGTTCTGGTCGAACAGCACACCCCTGACTTATTCTCTGGTCTCCTTAATCCTCTATCTGTAGTATTTTAGTATATAATCAGCAATAATGTATCCTCTTAAAGTTCTATTCACACAACATACTCGTGGCTGATTCTCTGTTCTCCTTAATACTCGATCTGCTGAAGTGTCTTGAGTATATAATCAGCAATAATGTAAACCACCTACTGGTTCTATTCAAACAAAATACCCATAACTGATTGTCTGCAATATGCAATCAGGAATAACACCTCATAGTTCTGTTCTATTGAAACAATATTCTCTTGACTGATCTTCTGGTCTCCTTAATCCTGGACCTGAAGTGTGCTAGTATATAATCAGAAATAGTCTAAACCAACTGATGAGAGTTCTATTAAATCAGCATACCCATGGCGGAATCTCTAGTCTCCTTAATCCTGGATCTGTAGTATTTTAGAATATAATCAGCAATAATGTAAACCATCAGACAGTTCTATTCTTACAACAGACCAATGACCGATTCTCTGGTCTCCTTAATCCTGGATCTGTAGTATTTAAGCATATATTCAGCAATAATGTAACCACTTACAGTTGTTTTCAAGCAACATACCCATGACTGATTCTTTGGTCTCCTTAATCCTGGATTTGTAGTATTTTAGTATATAATCATCAAAATATAAATCAATTAAGGTTCGATTCGAACAGCATACCTGTGACTGATTCTCTGGTCTCCTTAATCCTGGATCTATAATATTTTAGTATATAATCAGCAATGATGTAAACCACCTGGCAGTTCTATTCAAACAACATACACATAACTAATTCTCTGGTCTTTTTAATCCTGGATCTGTAGTATTTCCGTATATAATCAGCAATAGTCTAAACCAACTGACAGTTCTATTCAAACAACATATCCATGGCTGACTCTCTGGTCTCCTTAATCCTGGTTGTGAAGAGTCTTACTATATAATCAGTAATTATGTAAACCACTTGACTGTTCTATTCAAACAGCATATCAGTGACAGATTCTCTTAGTCCTGGATCTGTAGTATTTTAGTATATAATCAGCAGTAATGTAACAACTTACAGCTCTATTCATGTAACAGACCAATGACTGATTCTTTGTCCTCCCTAATCCTGGATCTGTAGTATTTTAGTATATAATCAGCAAAATATAAACCAGTTACAGTTCTTTTCGAACAGCATATCCATTACTGATTCTCTGGTCTCCTTAATCCTGGATCTGTAGTATTTTAGTATATAATCATCAATAATGTACAGTTACAGTTCTATTCAAGATACACACCCATGACTGATTCTTTGGTCTCCTTAATCCTGGATTTGGAGTATTTTAGTATATAATCAGCAAAATGTAAACCTGTTAGATTCCCTGGTCTCCTTAATCCTGTATCTGTAGTATTTTAGTATATAATCAGCAAAATATGAACCTGTTACAGTTCTGTTCAAGCAACATACCCATGACTGATTCTTTGGTCTCCTTAATCCTGGCTTTGTAGTATTTTAGTATATAATCAGCAAAATATGAACCACTTCCATTTCTGTTCAAGCGACATACCCATGACTGATTCTTTGGTCTCCTTAATCCTGGCTTTGTAGTATTTTAGGATATAATCAGCAACAATGTAACCCATTTACAGTTTTATTCAAGCAACATACCAATGACTGATCTTCTGGTCTCCTTAATCCTAGATTTGTAGTATTTTAGTATATATTCAGCAACAATGTAACCCATTTACAGTTTTATTCATGCAACATAACAATGACTGATCTTCTGGTCTCCTTAAGCCTGGATTTGTAGTATTTTAGTATAAATTTAGCAACAATGTTTCCCATTTACAGTTTTATTCAAGCAACATACCAGTGACTGATCTTCTGGTCTCCTTAATCCTGGATCTGAATTGTGTTAGTATATAAACAGCAGTAGTCAAAACCAACTGACAGTTCTATACAAACAACATATCCATGACTGATTCTTCTGGTCTCCTTAATCCTGGATTTGTAGTATTTTAGTATATAATCAGCAATAATGTAACCACTTACAGTTCTATTCAAGCAACATACCCATGGCTGATTCTTTGGTCTCCTTAATACTGGATCTGTAGTATTTTAGTATATATAATCAGCAGTAATGTAACCACTTACAGTTTTATTCAAGCAACATACCCATGGGTGATTCTTTGGTCTCCTTTATACTGGACTTGTAGTATTTTAGTATATAATAAGCAAAATATAAACCACTTACAGTTCTATTCGAACAGCATACCCATGACTGATTCCCGTGTCTCCTTAATCCTGGATCTGTAGTAGTTTAGTATATAATCATCCATAATGTAACCACTTACAGTTCTATTCAAGCAACATGCACATGACTAATTCTTTGGTCTCCTTAATCCAGGATTTGTAGTTCTATTCAAGCAACATGCACATGACTGATTCTCTGGTCTCCTTAATCCAGGATTTGTAGTATCATAGTATTTAATCAGCAAAATATAAACCAGTTACAGTTCTATTCAAACAAAATATCCATGACTGATTCCCTGGTCTCCTTAATCCTGGATCTGTAGTATTTTAGTATACAATCAGCAATAATGTAACTTCTCACAATTCTATTCAAGCAACATACCCATGGCTGATTCTTTGATCTCCTTAATCCTGGCTTTGTAGTATTTTAGTATATAATCAGCAACAATGTAACCCATTTACGGTTTTATTCAAACAACATACCAATGACTGATTCTATGGTCTCCTTAATCCTGGATCTGAAGTGTATTAGGATGTAATCAGCAATAATGTAAACCACCTCACAGTTTTATTCAAACAACATACACATGGCTAATCCTCTGGTCTCCTTAATCCTCCAGCAAAATATAAACCACTTACACTTCTATTCAAAAAGCATACCCATGACTGATTCCCGTGTCTCCTTACTCCTAGATCTGTAGTAGTTTAGTATATAATCATCAATAATGTAACCACTTACAGTTCTATTCAAGCAACATACCCATGACTGACTCTTTGGTCTCCTTAATTCTGGATTTGTAGTATTTTAGTATATATATTGAGCAGTAATGTAACCACTTACAGTTCTATTCAAGCAACATTCCCCTGACTGACTCTTTGGTCTCCTTAATTCTGGATTTGTAGTATTTTAGTATATATAATCAGCAGTAATGTAACCACTTACAGTTCTATTCAAGCAACATGCACATGACTGATTCTTTGGTCTCCTTAATCCAGGATTTGTAGTATCGTAGTATATAATCAGCAGAATATAAACCAGTTACAGTTCTATTCAAACAACATATCCATGACTGATTCCCTGGTCTCCTTAATCCTGGATCTGTAGTATTTTAGTATACAATCAGCAATAATGTAACTACTCACAGTTCTATTCAAGCAACATACCCATGACTGATTCTTTGATCTCCTTAATCCTGGCTTTGTAGTATTTTAGTATATAATCAGCAGCAAGGTAGCCCATTTACAGTTTTATTCAAACAACATACAAATGACTGATCTTCTGGTCTTCTTAATCCTAGATCTGTAGTTTCTTAGTATATAATCAGCAATAATGTAAACCATTTACAGTTTTATTCTATTCAAACAAAATACCCATGACTGATTCTATGGTCTCCTTAATCCTGGATCTGAAGTGTATTAGGATATAATCAGCAATAATGTAAACCACCTCACAGTTCTATTCAAACAACATACACATGGCTAATCCTCTGGTCTCCTTAATCCTGGATGTGAAGTGTCTTACTATATATAATCAGTTATAATGTAAACCAACTGACAGTTCTATTTCATATCCATGACTGATTCTCTGTTCTCCTTAATACTCGATCTGCTGAAGTGTCTTGAGTATATATAATCAGCAATAATGTAAACCAGTTACAGTTCTGGTCGAACAGCACACCCCTGACTTATTCTCTGGTCTCCTTAATCCTCTATCTGTAGTATTTTAGTATATAATCAGCAATAATGTATCCACTTAAAGTTCTATTCACACAACATACTCATGGCTGATTCTCTGTTCTCCTTAATACTCGATCTGCTGAAGTGTCTTGAGTATATAATCAGCAATAATGTAAACCACCTACTGGTTCTATTCAAACAAAATACCCATAACTGATTGTCTGCAATATGCAATCAGGAATAACACCTCATAGTTCTGTTCTATTGAAACAATATTCTCTTGACTGATCTTCTGGTCTCCTTAATCCTGGACCTGAAGTGTGCTAGTATATAATCAGAAATAGTCTAAACCAACTGATGAGAGTTCTATTAAATCAGCATACCCATGGCGGAATCTCTAGTCTCCTTAATCCTGGATCTGTAGTATTTTAGAATATAATCAGCAATAATGTAAACCATCAGACAGTTCTATTCTTACAACAGACCAATGACCGATTCTCTGGTCTCCTTAATCCTAGATCTGTAGTATTTAAGCATATATTCAGCAATAATGTAACCACTTACAGTTGTTTTCAAGCAACATACCCATGACTGATTCTTTGGTCTCCTTAATCCTGGATTTGTAGTATTTTAGTATATAATCAGCAAAATATAAATCAATTAAGGTTCGATTCGAACAGCATACCTGTGACTGATTCTCTGGTCTCCTTAATCCTGGATCTATAATATTTTAGTATATAATCAGCAATGATGTAAACCACCTGACAGTTCTATTCAAACAACATACACATAACTAATTCTCTGGTCTTTTTAATCCTGGATCTGTAGTATTTCCGTATATAATCAGCAATAGTCTAAACCAACTGACAGTTCTATTCAAACAACATATCCATGGCTGACTCTCTGGTCTCCTTAATCCTGGTTGTGAAGAGTCTTACTATATAATCGGTAATTATGTAAACCACTTGACTGTTCTATTCAAACAGCATATCAGTGACAGATTCTCTTAGTCCTGGATCTGTAGTATTTTAGTATATAATCAGCAGTAATGTAACCACTTACAGCTCTATTCATGTAACAGACCAATGACTGATTCTTTGTCCTCCCTAATCCTGGATCTGTAGTATTTTAGTATATAATCAGCAAAATATAAACCAGTTACAGTTCTTTTCGAACAGCATATCCATTACTGATTCTCTGGTCTCCTTAATCCTGGATCTGTAGTATATTAGTATATAATCATCAATAATGTACAGTTACAGTTCTATTCAAGATACATACCCATGACTGATTCTTTGGTCTCCTTAATCCTGGATTTGGAGTATTTTAGTATATAATCAGCAAAATGTAAACCTGTTAGATTCCCTGGTCTCCTTAATCCTGTATCTGTAGTATTTTAGTATATAATCAGCAAAATATGAACCTGTTACAGTTCTGTTCAAGCAACATACCCATGACTGATTCTTTGGTCTCCTTAATCCTGGCTTTGTAGTATTTTAGTATATAATCAGCAAAATATGAACCACTTCCATTTCTGTTCAAGTGACATACCCATGGCTGATTCTTTGGTCTCCTTAATCCTGGCTTTGTAGTATTTTAGGATATAATCAGCAACAATGTAACCCATTTACAGTTTTATTCAAGCAACATACCAATGACTGATCTTCTGGTCTCCTTAATCCTAGATTTGTAGTATTTTAGTATATATTCAGCAACAATGTAACCCATTTACAGTTTTATTCATGCAACATAACAATGACTGATCTTCTGGTCTCCTTAAGCCTGGATTTGTAGTATTTTAGTATAAATTTAGCAACAATGTTTCCCATTTACAGTTTTATTCAAGCAACATACCAGTGACTGATCTTCTGGTCTCCTTAATCCTGGATCTGAATTGTGTTAGTATATAAACAGCAGTAGTCAAAACCAACTGACAGTTCTATACAAACAACATATCCATGACTGATTCTTCTGGTCTCCTTAATCCTGGATTTGTAGTATTTTAGTATATAATCAGCAATAATTTAACCACTTACAGTTCTATTCAAACAACAGACCCATGACTGATTCTTTGGTCTCCTTAATCCTGGAATTGTAGTATTTTAGTATATAATCAGCAAAATATAAACCAATTAAGGTTCTATTCGAACAGCATACCCATGACTGATTCTCTGATCTCCTTAGTTCTGGATGTGTAGTATTTTAATATATAATCAGGAATAATGTAACCACTTACAGTTGTTTTCAAGCAGCATTCCCATGACTGATTCATTGGTCTCCTTAATCCTTGATTTGTAGCATTTTAGTATATAATCAGCAAAATATAAACCAGTTGCAGTTCTATTCAAACAACATACCCATGACTGATTCTCTGGTCTCCTTAGTCCTAGATTTGTAGTATTTTAGTATATATGCAGCAGTTATGTAACCACTTACAGTTCTATTCAAGCAACAGGCCCAAGACTGATTCTTTGGTCTCCTTAATCTTAGATTTGTAGTATTTTAGTATATAATCATCAAAATATAAACCAATTAAGGTTCTATTCGAACAACATACCCATGACTGATACTCTGTTTTGCTTAATCCTGGATCTGTAGTATTTTAGCATATAATCAGCAATAATGTAAACCATCAGACAGTTCTATTCAAACAACATACAAATGACCGATTCTCTGGTCTCTTTAATCCTGGATCTGTAGTATTTTAGTATATATTCAGCAGTAATGTAACCACTTACAGTCCTATTCCAGCAACAGACCCATGACTGATTCTTTGGTCTCCTTAATTTTGGATTTGTAGTATTTTAGTACATAAACAGCAAATATAAACCAAATAAGGTTCTATTCGAACAACATAGCCATGACTGATTCTCTGGTTTCCTTAATTCTGGATCTGTAGTATTTTAGTATATATTCAGCAGTAATGTAACCACTTACAGTTCTATTCAAGCAACAGACCCATGGCTCATTGTTTGGTCTCCTTAATCCTTGATTTGTAGTATTTTAGTATATAATCAGCAAAATATGTACCAATTAAGGTTCTATCTGAACAACATACCCATGACTGATTCTCTGGTTTCCTTAATCCTGGATCTGTAGTATTTTAGCATATAATCAGC
This sequence comes from Pictodentalium vernedei, assembly GCA_031216915.1. Lineage (NCBI taxonomy): Eukaryota > Metazoa > Mollusca > Scaphopoda > Dentaliida > Dentaliidae > Pictodentalium > Pictodentalium vernedei. The sequence goes on from CM062290.1 coordinate 465,677,641, forward strand.
AATAATGTAAACCATCAGACAGTTCTATTCAAACAACATACAAATGACCGATTCTCTGGTTGCCTTAATCCTGGATTTGTAGTATTTTAGTATATAATCAGCAAAGTATAAACCAGTTACAGTTCTATTCGAACAGCATACCCATGACTGATTCTTTGGTCTTCTTAGTCCTGGATCTGTAGTATTTTAGTATACAATCAGCAATAATGTTACCATTTACAGCTCTATTCAAGCAACATACCCATGACTGATTCTTTGGTCTCCTTAATCCTGGATTTCTAGTATTTTAGTATATAATCAGCAAAATATAAACCAATTAAGGTTCAACTCAAACAGCATACCCATGACTGGTTCTCTGGTCTCCTTCATCCTGCATCTGTAGTATTTTAGTATATAATCAGCAATAATGGAACCACTTACAGTTCTCTTCAAGACACATACCCATGACTATTTCTTTGCTCTCCACAATCCTGGATATGTAGTATTTTAGTATATTATCAGCAATGATGTAAACCAACCGACAGTCTTATTCAAACAACATGCACATAACTAATTCTGTGGTCTTTTTAATACTGGATCTGTAGTATTTTCGTATATAATCAGCAATAGTCTTAACCAACTGACAGTTCTATTCAAACAACATGTCCATGACTGATTCTCTGATCTCCTTAATGCTGGATGTGAAGTGTCTTACTATATAATCAGTAATCATGTAAACCAGCTGACTGTTCTATTCAAACAACATACCAAAGACAGATTCTCTGGTCTCCTTAGTCCTGAATCTATAGTATTTTAGTATATAATTTAGTGTATAATCAGGAATAATGGAACCACTTACAGTTCTATTCAAGCAACATACCCATGACTGATTCTTTGGTCTTCTTAGTCCTGGATCTGTAGTATTTTAGTATATAATCAGCAATAATGTTACCACTTACAGCTCTATTCAAGCAACATACCTATGACTGATTGTTTGGTCTTCTTAATTCTGGATTTGTAGTATTTTAGTATATAATCAGCAATAATGTAACCACATTACAGTTTTATTCAAGGAACAAACCCAGGGCTGATTCTCTGGTCTCTTTAATCCAGAACCTGAAGTGTCTTAGTGTATAATCAGCAATAATGTAACCCACCTTGGAATGCAGTAGCTCATTAGATAGAGATGCAGACTGCATGCCGAGAGGTCTGCAGCTTGAATCCCACCAACAGCAACCCCATTGTGTCCTTGGGCAAGTCATTTAATCCCTATTTCCCACTGGGGAGTCTGACAGTTGGTGGCCAATGCTTGGTGGTTCTCTCTGGCTTCTTCCACCTGTAAAACTGTCCAACATGAGGTGACTCAGGTTGTTAAAAGTGCTGTTAAGGCCAAATTAAAGGATAAATCAATGTATACCACCTGACAGTTTTATTCAGATGACATGTCCATAGTTGATCCTCTGTTCTCCTTAATCTTGGATCGGAAGTGTCTTCATATATAATCACCAATAACGTATACCAGCCAACAGCTATGTTCAAAAAACATCATTGTCAGTGATTCTCTAATTCCTTAATCCTTGATATGAAGTGACTTAGTATATAATCAGCAATAACATGGCTTCGGAAATTGCAATAACATGCAGTAACAGTCGTTTCGTTCCCGTGATAGTCCCGCAAATGCTTAAGGAGACCCATTTACCATTCCCGCAAAAAATAAAAGCATTTTTTCATCAGATAAAATTTAATGAAATTAGATTAATTTTAGAGCTGAAACTATTAAAGGGTTGTCTGGATCGATTTATTGCATGGATTAACCTTGGTTAAACGATTAATCACTTGCCCTAATAGGTAGCTGAATAACAGCCATACCCTTGATGATTTATATAATTAAAACTTTACTCAATGTAATGGGCAAATCCGTTCAGCGCAATATTCAAAAATGACCTTTCAAATTTTCTTATGTTTTAAATTTTTGTCTCAAAACATAGCTTATGACCCCTCTTTCGATCGCTCACGTTGAGCTTGTTTCAATGAGGGGTCATAAGCTATGTTTTTGAGACAAACATTGAAAATCTTTAGTAATTCAAGAATTTCTTGTGCTAGAATCGTCTGCTACCTGCATTGGTGAAGGGTTAAGAATGACCATTTCCAGCTACTGATAGAGTATAATGATCTTGCAAGTGAACAAGTATGTCAGCATGTAACTGGCTTGCATTACTCTGTCTCATATAACTGATGTGAGCCAGTGTGACAATGATTGCCTGTTTTGGAGCATGTTTGTTCCTTTCTTAACCATATAATACCGTAGTTCAAAAGTAACGGTTAACCAATCAATTACATTTTAGCACAACTTTGGTGAAGCCAATTTGAGGTATTATCATGGCCCATCGTCTGTCTGTCCATCTGTCTGTCTGTCCATCCGTCACACCGTCAATACGGCTCGGACTAGAGGCCGTATTTATAAGCCGATCTTTATGAAACTTCTTGGGTACCTTTGTTATCACCGTGGGATGATTACGAGTGTTTGTGGGTCTGGTCTGAAATTGAAGATGGTGGCTGGCAGCCATTTTGTACAAAATTAGGTGCAGTCAGATTTTTGCTCAGAACTTCCATACAGTTAAAACTAGAAGTCCTGTCATGAAATGCGCAGAAATAGCACGTTGATATGCGCGTTAATGTGCGCGTTATGGCCCAAGTAAAGCTATCAAATTCTGTAAATATGGTCTGTGCACAAGCAATATTTCAGCCAATGGACCTCTGGGTAACCCGGAGGTCCATTGGCAGAAACATTGCATGTGTTTGCTATGAGTAACCAGGAGAACCTGCCGTGCTTTGGAAGCCATTCAATATGGCAATTGTGCGCAATTCCAACGCGCAATTAAGCCTAGATAAGCGCACAATTTGTGACAGGACTTCTAGTTTTAACTGTATGAAACCTCTGATTTGAATAATTTTTTGTATGAATGTTTAGTACCATGGGATACATCATATATAATACAGGTTTTTTCTTGTGTGTAAATTATGCAAATTGGACTAACTTTGATTTATTTAGTGTTATTTTCAGCACTGTAAGTGCAAATGCTCAGGCTAGAGGCTGTATTTATGAACCGATCTTTACGAAACTTTTTGAGTACCTTTGTTATCACCATGGAACAAAAACCAGTGTTTTGAGGTGCGGTCTAAAATTCAAGATGGCCACCAGCAGCTATTTTGTACTTTAGTTAGTGCAATACGTTTTTTGTACATAACTTCTGTATGAAAGTTCTGATTTGAATAAATTTTTGTTGGAATGTTTAATAACATGGAATACATCACATATAATGTGGGTTTTGTTCTCTTAGAATTGGATGAACTTTGATTTTTTCAGTGCTACTTACACACAGTAGTAAGTACACATGTCAATATGGCTCGGGCTAGGGGTCGTATTTATGAACCGATCTTTACGAAACTTTTTGGATATCTTTGTTATCACCTTGGGATGAGAATGAGTGTTTTGGGATGCGGTCCAAAATTGAAGACTGCTGCCGGTGGCTATTTTGTTTCAAAATTAGGTAGAATTAGTTTTTGTTACATAACTTCTATATGAAGGTTATGCTCCGGTTGATGCTCCGGGTACTCCGGCCTCCTTCGCCTGTAAAACTGCCACGGTCATGATTAGCCATTGTGCATAAGTATGTGACCTTAAACACCAATAAATAAATCAGTCAAATCATTTTCGTCAGTTTGTCTGCGAAGTGTTCATTCACATTATGTAGTTTTCATTTTTCATTCATGGAGTCACTTGTGCCTCCATACCTGTTGCTCTGAACTGTATGGGGTTGACCTCTGCTAAACTTTCTTAATCAAAACAAAAAGCAAAACGATATGGCAGTTTATTGTCAAAATTTTTTAGGCAGTGGTGTCTACCACATGGCAGAGGTTCAATGGAAAATTTCAGTTTCCACATGTTCTATGTTTTTTTCCAAACATTTTGGTAAAAACTTCTCGGGGTTATTTCTTTCTAGCCATTTTTTTTATTTTAAGGAACATTTCCTGAATTTTGAACAAAGTTAGGCTGGATTTACACAGAACTCTAAATTCATTTATTTTGGGCACTCTCTTTTGCTCTAATTATGGCACATTAAAACTAGAAATAACATCGTTATCGTGTTATGTTATATTACCTGCCTTTCTTTGTGTTTCTATGGCCATATTATGATGGAAGTTATTGTCAAATGTAGAATAGGCAAAGAGAACTTATATGTCTCTCTTGATGTCTTTACCCCCTTCTCTAATTTGTAAATAGTGTGAAATTGGGGTAATCTAAAGTCCTGCATCCTCTTAACATAATATGTTCGAATTCGTTCAGATATGAAAACATATTCTAATATATTTATCTTTTTTTTTATCTTTTCAAATTATTCAGGTAGAAATGAAATAATAAGATTTATTGAAACCGCCTGTCCAGATTGCCTAAAACAGTGCAGCAAGCAAACTGCATGCAGAAAAAACAAGAATCAAGTTATTCAACGAAAGAAAAAGCATTAGACAGAAGATTTCAAGAAAATTTGATTCCATGCAGTGAAGCATATGCCAAATAGTGCAGTTGTTTTCCAAAATGTGTCAAAAGATGATTTAGGTCTTGTTTTGTGCAAGTAAAATTTGACTTGTGGATTCAAGATGGTTGTCGAAGATAGCATCCACAATCTAGCTATTTCATTAAATATGCTTCATTTTTAGCTCACCTGACTGAAAGACAGGGTGAGCTTTTCTGATCACTTTTCGGCCGTCGGCCGTCGTCCGTCATGAAGGTGGCCGCATATTAATGAAATTTCATGTGAGTAGGGGTTATATAAGGGCATTTTGATTTTTTGTCGAGTTAGGTTTCGGCTCATATTGAGCAGAGGGATGGGGCAAAAATGCTCCAATTCTTAAAAAATCTTCTTCTCAAGAACCAGCAATAGCAGAGACTTGATATTTAGTATGCAGCTTCCTTTAGAGGTGTAGACTCAAGTTTGTTCAAGAGAAGTTTGTCGGGCATTATTTGCCTTCGTTATGGGAGGGGCAAAAATTTTGGCCACGCCTAAAATTTCTATTTTCAGAACTGTCAGGTCGATTTGAACCAAATTTGATATGAGATGATAATGGGTCATAAGTAGTTGATTGATACAAAAAAAAAATTTCTCATTGCCCCGTGGGAACCTCGGGAGCTAAAAATAGGAAAAACCTTAAAACTGCCATATCTCCAAAACTACACGGCACAGAAAATTCTTATTTTGTATAAAGCTTACTTTTATCCAGTAGAATAGAATGGTTAAAAAAAAATCCCTATCGGTTTGATCATAAGGTACTTTTTTCAGGACTTTGAAAAAGTGCTGAGTCAGCACTTTTTAACACTGTAGGCAATGGGAAAAAGATTAAAAAATCTTCTTCTCCAGATCCAGCAGGCAGAATCTTTTGATATTTGGTATGCAGCATTGTAGGGTGGATCTGATTCAAGTTTGTTCAAATCGGCCCCCTGGGTTCATATTTGGGCTCAGTATAGGAGCCCGATTTCGAACTTAGTGCATTTCAGGCAAATTTCTTAAAAAATCTTCTTCTCCAGATCCAGCAGGCAGAATCTTTTGATATTTGGTATGCAACATTGTGGGGTGGATCTGATTGAAGTTTGTTCAAATCGGGTCCCTGGATTCATATTTGGGCTCACTATAGAAGCCCGAATTCGAACTTGGTGCATTTCAGGCAAATTTCTTAAAAATCTTCTTCTCCAGATCTAGCAGGCAGAATCTTTTGATATTTGGAATGCAACATTGTGGGGTGGATCTGATTCAAGTTTGTTCAAATCGGCCCCCAGGGTTTATATTTGGGATCAGTACAGAAGCTCGAATTCGAACTTGGTGCATTTCAGGCAAATTTCTTAAAAAATCTTCTTCTCCAGATCCAGCAGGCAAAATCTTTTGATATTTGGTATGTAACATTGTGGGGTGGATCTGATTCAAGTTTGTTCAAATCAGCCCCCTGGATTCATATTTGGGCTCACTATAGAAGCCCGAATTCGAACTTAGTGCACTTCAGGCAAATTTCTTAAAAAATCTTCTTCTCCAGATCCAGCAGGCAGAATCTTTTGATATTTGGTATGCAACATTGTGGGGTGGATCTGATTCAAGTTTGTCCAATTCGGCCCCCTGGATTCAAATTTGGGCTCACTATAGAAGCCTGAATTCGAACTTGGTGCATTTCAGGCAAATTTCTTAAAAAATCTTCTTCTCCAGATCCAGCAGGCAGAATCTTTTGATATTTGGTATGCAACATTGTGGGGTGGATCTGATTCAAATTTGTTCAAATCGGCCCCCTTGGTTTATATTTGGGCTCAGTATAGAAGCTCGAATTCGAACTTAGTGCATTTCAGGCAAATTTCTTAAAAAATCTTCTTCTCCAGATCCAGCAGTCAGAATCTTTTGATATTTGGTATGCAACATTGTGGGGTGGATCTGATTCAAGTTTGTTCAAATCGGCCCCCTGGATTCATATTTGGGCTCACTATAGAAGCCTGAATTCGAACTTAGTGCATTTCAGGCAAATTTCTTAAAAAATCTTCTCCAGATCCAGCAGGCAGAATCTTTTGATATTTGGTATGCAACATTGTGGGGTGGATCTGATTCAAGTTTGTTCAAATCGGCTCCCTGGGTTTATATTTGGGCTCAGCATAGAAGCTCGAATTCAAACTTAGTGCATTTCAGGCAAATTTCTTAAAAAATCTTCTTCTCCAGATCCAGCAGGCAGAATCTTTTGATATTTGGTATGCAACATTGAGGGGTGGATCTGATTCAAGTTTGTTCAAATCGGCCCCCTGGATTCATATTTGGGCTCACTATAGAAGCTCGAACTCGAACTTAGTGCATTTCAGGCAAATTTCTTAAAAAATCTTCTTCTCCAGATTCAGCAGGCAGAATCTTTTGATATTTGGTATGCAACATTGTGGGGTGGATCTGATTCAAGTTTGTTCAAATCGGCTCCCTAGATTCATATTTGGGCTCACTATAGAAGCTCAAATTCGAACTTAGTGCATTTCAGGCAAATTTCTTTGAAAATCTTCTTATCAAGATCCAGCAGGCAGAATCTTTTGATATTGGGTATGCACCGTGCTTACAGGGGTGAGATTCAAGTTTGTTCAAGCCAAGTCCCTAGGTCCATATTTGGACTCACTGTGGGAGCTTGAATTGTAACTTAGTTCAAAATGAGGAATTTTCTTTAAAAATCTTCTTCTTCAGATCCAGCAGTCAGAATGTTTTGATATTTGGTGTGCAGCATCCTTAGGGGGGTGAGATTCAAGTTTGTTAAAGCCAAGTCCCTGTGGGAGCCCGAATTATAACTTAGTTCAATGTGAGGACTATTCTTTAAAAATCTTCTTTTTTTTTTAGATCCACTGGTCAGAATCTTTGGATTTTGATATAAGCTTTTCTTAGGAGGAGTAGATGCAACTTGTTGAAATCAATTCTCTGGGTTGATATTTAGGCTACCATGTCAGGTGAGCGCCCTCAGGCCCCTTGGGGCCTCTTGTTATCTCAACTTGACGAAGTCAAGCTGAGCTATTGGCGTCACTTCTTGTCCATCGTCAAATGTGCGTACATATGTATGCATGTTCATACATACGGATGTATGTATGTATGTACATACATATGTATGCCAATGGACAAGAAATGACGGCAATAGCTCAGCTTGACTTCATCAGGTTGGAGGATGTACATCCACATTTTTACTTTGGAACACCACAAATGGTGCATTTATGATCGGATCGCTTTGAAACATGGTATGCTTGTTTGGGGTTACATCTAGATGGTAGCTATCGACTTTCTTCTATTTCCACCCAAAAACCATACTGTTGGTAACGACCTTTGAACATAATTTAGTTAGGCATCTGTATTTCTATTTGGAACACCCTGCAGGGTATATTTGTGATTGGATCTCTTTCAAATCTGACATATTCTTGTTTGGGGTGACCTCTACATGGGAGCTATCGATTTTCTTCTATTTCCGTCGAAAAATGTTGCCGTTGGCAACAACTTTAGAACTTAGTTTAGTTAGGCATAAATATATTCTTTTGGCTCACACTATATGGTACATTTATGAACAGATCACTTTGAAACTTGGTATGCTTGTGGAGGGGGGGGGACCGCTATTCTGTTTAACTTTCCAGAAAAAATGTTGCCATTGGCAATGCCTTTTGAACTTAGTTTAGTCTGGCATCAGTATATTCCTTTTATCCACCAACATTTGTGATCAGATCACTTCCTAAACTTGGTGTGCTTGTTTTCCATTTTGTTCCATTTCCACCAAAAATGTTAACATTGGCTATGACCTTTATTGAACTTAGTGGGGGCGCGGTGGCTCAGTTGGTAGAGGTGCAGGCTGCAAACCGAGAGGTCCTCGGTTCGAATCCCACCTGCGGCAACCACGTTGTGTCCTTGGGCAAGACACTTCACTCCGATTGCCTACATGGGGGCACGATGACGCTGTGTGCTGAGGCGTACTGCACGTGGATGGTGCGCATGTCTTCAACCAATCTAACCCTGCCTGTGCTGCTGTGCAGAGTTCAGAGTTACGATGTTGGAGAGCTGACAGCTGCTCGTCGTTGCTCGGTGGTTCTCTCCGGGTACTCCGGCTTCCTCCACCCGTAAAACTGTCACGGTCACGATTAGCCATTGTGCATAAGTATGTGACCTTAAACACCAATAAATAAATAAATAAATATTGAACTTAGTGCAGTTATGCATCAATATTAACTTTTGGCACATGCTGCAGGGCACATTTATGATTGGATCACTTTGTAACTGGACATGCTTGTTTGGCGTGGCATCTACGTGGGAGCTATCGATTTTCTTCTATTTCCTTAACAAAATTGACATTGGCAACGACCTTTGAACTTTGTTTAGTTAGGAACCAGTATTTCAATTTGATACACCCAACAGGGAACATTTATGATCAGATCGTTTTCAAATTCATACCTGGCATGCTTGCTTTGGGTGACCTCAAGATGGGAGGTATCAATTTCTATTTCCATAGAAAAATGTCGCCGTTGGCAACAACATTTAAACTTAGTTAAGCTTGACATCAGTACATACTTTTGGCAGATCTTACTTGGCACATTTGTGATCAGATCACTTCAAAACTGGGTATGCTTGTTTGGGGGTGACTTCTAGATGGGAGCTATCAATTTTCTTCCATTTCAGTCAAAAAACATTGTCATTGGCAATGACCTTTGAACTTAGTTTAGTATCAATATTTCTCTTTGGCACATCGGCAAACATATGTACATTCGTCCATATGTACACATGTATGTATATACGTATGTATACCAATGAACAAGAACTTACGGCAATAGCTCAGCTTGACTTCATCAAGTTGAACTAAAAATGAACTACATTCATTTCATGTAAGGTGTACATTCACAATTTCCTTTGGCACTCTGCACATGGTGCATTTTTGATCTGATTGCTTTGAAGCTTGGTATGGTTGTTTGGGGTGATATCTAGATGGAGCTATCGACTTTCTGTCATTTTCATCAAAAAATGTTGCTGTTGGCAACTATCAAAGAACTAAGTTTAGTTAGGCATCTATATTTTCGGTTTGGAACACCCTACAGGGCACATTTATGATCAGAGCGCTTTGAAACATATTTTGCATTTTTCTGGTTCCCTCTAGATGGGAGCTATCAATATCCTTCCATTTCCATTATAAAATGTTGCTTTTGGCAACAACCTTTGAATTTAATTTAGTCAGGCATCAATATAATCTTTTGTCATGCCCAACAGGGCATATTTATGATCGATTTTCTACCATTTCCATCAAAAACAGCCGCTGTTGGCAATAACCATTGGTGAACTTATTGCAGTTAAGCATCAATATTTCCCTCTGGCACTCCCTGCTGGACACATTTATGATTGGATCACCTTCAAACTTGGTATGCTTGCTTGGGGTGACATATAGAACTATCTATTTTCTGCCATTTCCATCAAAAACATTGCCATTGGCAATAAGATTTGAACTTAGTTTAGTTGGGCATCAAAAGTTTTCTCTGGCACACCACACAGGACACATTTTTGATCAGATTGCATTAATATCTAATATTATATGGGCGACATCTAGATCATAATCAACGATTTTCTTCCATTTCTATAAAAAAGTTCCCATTGGTAATGACCTTTGAACTTAGTTCAATCAGGCATTAAAAATTTACCTTCGGCACACCCAATAGGGCACATTGATAAGATTGCTTTGAAATTTTGTACACTTGTTTGGGAATACCACGAGATGGGAGCTATCGATTTATTTTATTCCATTTCCGCCAGAAGCGCTGGCATTGGCAATGATCTTTGATGAACTTAGTGCTTATATTTCCTTTTGGCACATCCTACACAGCACATTTATGATAGATTGCCTTGAAACTTGGGGTGCTTGTTAGGGATGAACTCTAGATATGAGCTAATGATTTTCTCCCATTAAAAAATGTTGCCGTTGGCAATGATGACCTTTGAACTTAGTTTAGTTACGCATCAATATTTCCCTTAGGCACACCCATCAAGACATATTTAAGATCAGATCACTTTGAAACCTAGTTTGCTTCTTTGGGCGGATCTCTAGATGGGGTCTGTTGTTTTTCTTCAAGATTAAATACCCTGAGGATCTGAAGAGCAGGGGTTCTGAAAAATAGGTGAAACATTATTTGTATATGCTTACTCAGAGAACATGGAATGTTTTGTATGAAAAAAAGTTGATTTGGATTTTAGAAGAGAAAAATAACAATAAACATGATGTGGTGTTATTTTTTCTAGTTGAATGATTTTGACGCTTATTTTACCCTCACTTTACTACCCGAAAATGATGACATAGCTGTCACACCCACAAACCCGGTTGACAAGTACATGCCTTTTCACGACTGTTCTTGTACCTTGTTGTTGAAGAGTCAGTCTTTATTCTGCACTCACGGCATTTACTGTCACCAGCTGTTTTGTTACCTCCCACCAACTGCATTTCATAATAATAACAAATTTTTATTTAAAGTGCAGACCACCAGTACGAAGCTGGAAGAGGCATTTCATATTTTCTTTTAATCAAAGCATTGAAGAAAAATTTGTAATATTGTCAACTAAGTAAACAACCCAATCAGGGCGTGTGGTGGTTCAGCGGTAGACTGTTGGACTTCTATGCTAAAGGTCCCGAATTTGATCCCCATTGCCTACATGGGGGCACGATGAGGCCTTGTACTAAGGCGTACTACACGTCGATGATGCACATGTCTTCAACCACTGTAACTCTGCTTGAGCGAAGCTTGATCAGAGTTAGAATGTTGAGGAGCCGAAGCCATAGGAATTGTAAAACAGAATGCAACTAAAGGTGAATTCTGTTGTATGCAAGAGCTCAATTCTCCACGAGCCTTCTCTCTGGGCAAATAAAGTACCAGTTGGGGGGGGGGGGGGTGAACATGCTTTTAGTATGGATTAGACTCCAAGAAGTTTAATACCTCAAGGAGCTAATAGCATGAGATGAACAATAAGAAAGGATTCAGTGAACAAAAATAATAAATATGATAAAAAGTGCTTCACATCTACTCCAATGAGTTTGTATACATCTTAGACAGTTCGCACAACTGCCGCCCACCATCCAAAGTCATTAATAATTTTTTCCAGTCATACAGCAGAGCCCAATATTAAGATGGCTGACAATTTGGTGATTGTTAAGTCGTTTTTGGAAATATCTGAAGTATGCTACATCACGAATGCTACATCACAGCCATACTTCAAATCCAGCATTATGTGACCAATGCTTTAGTGATGGGGAAGTTGTTTGTGGAAATATACCAAGTACAGTTAAAACTAGAAGTCCTGTCACGAATAGTGCGCTTATCTAGGCTTAATTGCACATTGGAATTGTGTGCAATTGCCATATCAAATGGCATCCAAAGCACGGCAGGTTCTCTTGGTTACTCATAGCAAACACATGCAATGTTTTTGCCAATGGACCTCCGGGCTACCCGGAGGTCCATTGGCTGAAACATTGCTTGTGCACAGGCCATATGTGCAGAATTTGATAGCTTTACTTGGGCCATAACGCGTACATTAACGCGCATATCAACGTGGTATTTGTGCGCATTTCATGACAGGACTTCTAGTTTTAACTGTATGTAATGGTTTTGCCCAGTCATACTATGAAACCAGTTTTATTTAGACCGACATTTTACTGCTGGTTAAGTTATGTCTGAAAATACACCAAGTATGTTACCTTACCAATGATATTGTCCAGTCATACTACAAATCCAGCATTAAGAAGACTGACCATTTAGTTATGCTCAAGTTTTTTTGTGAAAATATACTAAATGATATTGCTCATTCATACTACAACCCAGAATTAAAAAGACCGACAATTTAGTGATTGTTAAGTTTTTTATGCAAATACACCAAGTATGTTATATCGCGATTGATACTTTCCAGCCATACAATTTGGTTATTATTAAGTTGTTTGTAAAAATTCCAGGTATGTTACAAACAAAAGATACAACACAGCCATACTACAGTTTGTAAAAATACCAGGTATGTTACAAACAAAAGACACAACACAACCATACTACAGTTCCAGCGTTAAGGAGACCGACAGTTTAGTGATAGTTATGTTTGTGGAAATATGCCGTGCATGTTACACGACAAATGAAATAATGATGATAATCCTCAGTCATACTGCAGACCCAGTATTTAGTAATGTTCAAGTAGTTTTGTGTAAATATTCCAAAATGATACATTTCAAATGATGTTCCCCAGTCATACGACAAACACTTTAAACAGGCGATTCCAAAGTGACCACGTTAGTGATACATTTTAAGCCACCTAGGCTCCAAGTTTTCAGTGATAAATGAATGCTTCGAGTCTAGTCACCTTAAAGGTGATCACTTTTCGAAAAGTTCACTGATCACTTTAAGACCACAATAGCCTAGTGATCAGTTATCACAAATCACTGAGAGCCTTGGCACCTTAAAAGTGATAGTCGCTAACAGTGATCACTTTTAGAAAAGTGATCATTTCTGAGTCTCTCATATCGTGGGTATGGCCATGATTACCCACACAACCATCCGAAACTAGACACAATGATGCTTTAGACGTGCAAAATTTCTCCTAGTTACAAACATCTTCATAGTGGTAGCGCCTGTTAGTCTACAGAAGTAGTGGTAGTAATAGTAGTAGTTGTTGTTGTAGTTTCTGTTATAGTAGTGGTGGTGATAGTGAGCGCAATAGAATGGAAGGAATGGTAAAAGCTGATAGAATAGCTTCGAAATCCCGTGGAACTGGCCACTGTGGCGGTTCTGGTGGTAATGATAGTCATGAATACCCATAGTATTGGCAGTCAAAGTAAAAAGTAGTGACCATCTGAGAGTTTGAAGCAGCTGAAGCAACCTTAGTGGTGTTGTTACATGTTTAGATAGTGGTGGTGCAAGTGGTCTCAGACATACTGGTTGATGTGTTGGATGTGAGTCGGTAGTGGGTTTGATGATTTAAGCAGCGCGGGGGGTGGAGGCGAATGCACAAACTTGGGGGATCAGGGTTGCAGTCCACCACATGGAGGGGGAGCGAATGCACCAATTGGGGCCCCCAGGGACGGCCCAAACCCCTCGCCGGCCCAGTGGCCGTCCCATTTCAGGCATCGGCGTAGTTTCAGTTTCTACCCCAACACCAAACGAGACTTAACGTTGACACAACAATATACCGAATATACCGATACCAAACAGGAGGTCGCGTAGAAACAGCCCGCGGTTGGGAAGGGGGAGGGTTTGGGCCCATTGGAGAAATGAATCCCTTTGGTATAGTAAGAGGGTAACGACACAATGTTTCCAACTGATGCCAACTCCGACGAAGTGGAGAATAAGCCTGCTATCAAATGGGCTGAGTTACTACAGGGTATCTATAGCATCGAAGGAGAAAAAGAGCTAAAAAACCCAGTATGCCTATGCACTGATTTTAACACTAAACACAACCACTGATGGAGAAATTGACGTGTGGGCTATTGGCAGGGTGATAAAGCAATTAGCCAACCAATCCAACGCTAGGTATTTGCGCTATAATGAGCTCAAGGTCAGCCAGAAAAACAAGGCACATGAGCACCACACCTTCAACTTACTGTAAGGGATCGCATTATTTATAAAAAGCGGTTTCGCCCTGCCTCAGCAGACTGGCATTCAGTTACGACCAAGAGACTCTGGCGCAGGGTGCTAAACTTTTTTCTCATCGGAACTGACACATTTTGCTATCGTAGACACAAAAATATGCCGATACCAAACAGGCTGTCGCATAGAGGGACGGGCCCACACCCTCGTCGACCCAGGCCTCTCATAGACATAAACCTCCTTCCGGTGGTGAAGCCTATTAGACATATCTGTGATAATGGATATACCCGATCAGGTGTACAATGCGGAGAGGTAAAAACACATGTCAGTACTTTAAGCTCTACGGGGCTCTGTGGCCGGCACTGTATGGAGGAGTAGTGTGGGGTACATCTGGTCAAACTCCGAAATGTATCGTGTACAAAACCTTGCCGTGTTTGTGGCAAGGTTGTAACGAACCAATTATCGCTCTGCCTGAGGTGTGGTCATAAGAACAAACATATGAAATTACTGCGCCGAGAGCAGAGGGTCGTGGCAAAGGAACTTACCTGGCTGGCGGCCATCGAAATTTCCTTTTAGAGATATGTTGGCAACAGGAATAGTGATTCAGCATGGCAAGTGTGGACGAATACATCAATCAACTGTTGGCTGAAATGCAAACACCGGAGCTTCTCCAAGATGTTGTCCAGAACATCCTGAATGAACCCATTCCAGAAGCAATAAAGAAGCGATTGCTGAGGCTTCTACTTCCAGATTCTGCACGATCCCCCCCCCCCCCCTCCACCCCGAAAGGCGCGTGGGAGAAAAAGGAAGGCAATTGTTGAGTTTGACCCAGCCAAACAACGGCGACAATTCGACTTGGATATCGAAGTTCCTTACCCGGTGAGGCTGCCAGATGACGAACCATGGGCCGATCTTGTGAACGACGCCAAAGACGAGTTTGAAGTTGATTGCGTCGCCGCAGTCTTCTCTACGTGGAAGGTAGAGGTAGAGGGCCCTCTTGCCTTCGGCTACGTTGAGTTCGCTGATGGTGTGCATGCAAGGATCGGCCGACTGGGCCTAGAAGCCCACATCATGACAGACGAGAGGGCAGCATGACTGCGAGCAGCCCTTCCAGAGGACGCGTTCACCCTGAAAATCAAGTTACTGCGCGAGCATCATGAAGGGGTCGCCGAAGATAAGTTCGACCTTGTCCGTGCGGAGAGGAAGAAGGGAGGGGCATTGTAGAGATCTCTCAAGAAAGTAAGCCGGACGCGCTGACCGGGATCGACCAGGTGTTCTACCAGGATGCTTACCCTGTCATCGCGGTCCTTTACGGACTCTACCTGCTCAGAGACAGGACCCAGCAAACCTAGCACCAATGAAAGATGGGAGGCTCAACTGTATCGCGCAGAGACTGGTGGAGCACTTCGAGGACGCTCTCAGAGGACAAGGCCTAACCCCCCATCGACAGAAAGTCGAGGAGTTTGATAAGAGAGTCCATGGCGCGGGTGCAACAGTCGACGATGTAGGCGAGCTCGAGAAGATCCTCAAGCGGGCCATCATCGTGAAGGATATAGCTGGTGAGGATATCTGCAACAGCGGCAGATATCAGTTTGGGGAAATGGTGTGAGAGGGAAAGTAGAGCTCACCATAATGGCTATGCCTGGTCCAAAGACCTGCACTTCCCCCAGTCCAGACTGGTCCACATATAAGAGGGCGACGTCTGGGAAGCCACCAGACAGGCCGCCCAAAATGATTCAATCACTGTCTGGCTGCTCGGTAGTGGCCATGATAGACAGCTCAGTGTCGACCAGTTCGTCCTACAAGACGAATGTGCTTTTAGGACTAAAAAGGCCCACCAAACCCCCCAGAAGACCTGCGCCAATCTAGGACATGAATCTATTGCCGACAGGGCATTCGGGGTGAACCACACAGACAGCATCGTCGCAAAGGAAAGGAATGACTGGAAACCGACCCAAGCATCTTTCCTGGATGACATTGAAAAGGTTTCTGTCGAACATGGCCTCTGGAACGCAGAACGGTATCACGTCAAAGACATCATAAGCATTGACATGAAGGCATGCTATCCCTCAAGCTTCCAAGGTCTGGGTGAGGCGCAGCACTACTTCGAACGTTTCGGTCATTCAAAAGCCAACATGACCCGTGTAGCAACCAATGACGCTTTACCCAAAGACATACGTACCGGTTTCGCCCAAATACATAAGTGGGCTTTCGACCCAAGTGTCCACCCTGTCATCCCTGCATGGTTCGGAAGGCATTTCGAGGAGTAGGGCTGGGCTCCTACGGTCCTTCTCTCATATCTCATGGATTCCGGCATCCTAACCGGATTAGAGGTAGGAGAAGCCATAATCGCTTTCGGAAAGAAGAATGTAGTATCACCCCTCGAAGATAGAAATCAGGGATGCATCATCATCGGGAAGTTCACTCAGGGCGCAAAAACTGATGGTAAACGACTGACTCGCCGCTTGGTCAAGGATCGTGGTGAACTAGATTATCTTGAGTAGTATGTCAGGGCTTTTGAGGGAATATTTGGGGGACCCCGGTGGAGGGGACCGTTGAAGGCAGTCAATAAGCTATCGAGCAGTTACTGATAAGTCATTGCTCGAATGACTCGAATCCCATCGAGCAAATGAGCTTTAGAGTAATTGCTCGATCGAGTTACTCGGCATATTGCTCGAACGACTCGAATCCCATCGAGCAAATGAGCTATCGAGTAATTGGTCGTTCGAGTGACTCCTCGAACGACTCTTAGACTCATTTCAGAAAAAAGGGATTCCATAGCCACAGGCGTTTTCGAAAAAGGGATTCCACAAATGGGATTCCACAAAAGGGATTCCATAAGTGGGATTCCATCTTACCTCGAGTGACTCGCATTTATTGCTCAAACGACTCGAATCCCATCGAGCAAATGAGCCAACGATCAATTGCTCGTTCGAGTGACTCCTCGAACGACTCTTAGACTCATTTCAGAAAAAAGGGATTCCATAGCCACAGCCGTTTTCGAAAAAGGGATTCCACAAATGGGATTCCACAAAAGGGATTCCATAAGTGGGATTCCGTCTTACCTCGAGTGACTCGTATATATTGCTCGAACAACTCGCATCCCACCGAGCAAATGAGCCAACGAGCAATTGCTCATACGAGTAACTCCTCGAACGACTCATTTCAGAAAAAAGGGATTCCATAGCCACAGCCGATTTCGAAAAAACGGATTCCACAAATGGGGATTCCACAAAAGGGATTCCATAAGTGGGATTCCGTCTTACCTCGAGTGACTCGCATATATTGCTCGAACGACTCGAATCCCATCGGGCAAATGAGCCAATGAGCAATTGCTCATACGAGTGACTCCTCGAACGACTTTTAGACTCATTTCAGAAAAAAAGGGATTCCATAGCCACAGGCGTTTTCGAAAAGGGGATTCCACAAATGGGATTCCTCAAAAGAGATTACTTAAGTGGGATTCCGTCTTACCTCGAGTGACTCGCATATATTGCTCGATGGGATCCGCCGTGACTGGTAGTATGAATGGAATAGCCAGAAACCTCTAGTGAACAAGTCTATGGTTTGGTTCAGGTGGTCAGTAGCCGAGACCCAGCACCTTGTCGTCGCACACCATACAGCGACGTACACCTGGTTTTGCCAGAAGACCACGGGCGAACTCCGCCACGGCTTGATGACTGCTCCAGAATTTACATCTGAGTGTTTATACTTTGAGAAGATGTCCAAGTGATTGGTTTCAAACCTCGTCGTCTCTAAGCTATTTGGAGGGCATTAAAGTCACATGAATTTCGTTGATATCACTTAGTTTTTTGTGTTTGTAGAATCCGCCTGTATTTGCTCTGAATAGAGTATTATACTTTACTGAGTGCGTGTGTCTAATACATATAACTAAGTCAGTGTATGTGAATTGTTATCAGTCGCACTGTATATTGTTAAGAAATGGGGATGATGGGCCTCCCGCGGGTCCCCCAAGTTATTGCTATTTAAGTTGTATACCCCCCCCCCCCCCCCCCCCCATCTGCGGTCAGACAGTGTTTACATTGAAAGCCCACTATAACAACGGCAGTGAAAAACCATTACTAGTTGAGGTGGTAGACTAATGGCTGGGGTACAGTTATAACACTGGACTTGGTAAAGGTAAGCTTAAAGTTCGCACATGCTGGAATGGCAAACGAGTCGATTATGTCACTGATGCTGAGGGTTTGCTGGTCTCGTGAGTATGGATCTTGGTGGTGGCGCTGGAGGGGGGGGGGGGGTGCAGGATTGGTATTGGACAATCTTCTGATTGAAATTAGGTGATCCTGAGTGACAAGTAGAAAACTCGATTAATTGGCATGTGGCAACAGACATGTACTTCACTAACGGGCAGACATCAAACAAAAAAAGTAGAAACCTCGATCAGCAAGTATAAATCCACCTGAATGAGAAGATGCATAGCTGGATCAATCGAAACTTCGAGAAATAATGCGAATGTCTGACCATGTAGAAATCTGAATTAATTAACAAGTAGAGGTATACCCAACAACAGAGACCCAAAGAAATAATGCGTTATTATCCAATCAAAACTCTAGATAAAAAGTCCAATTAACATAATTATATAAATCCCACTCAACAGTCGTGCTATCTGGCTCAACAGATCGACCAACCAACCAGACAAAATTTCGTGGAACGAAAAGAAAACTTAGCATCTGGCGGATACTCCGGTAACCTGACCAGCGAGTTGGAATCTAATCAGACTAACATGTGAAACATTGCCTGACATGCATAAGACCCCGGCCAACAGATAGATTTATCGACAAACATGCAGAACATTCGATGAACCAACAGTGAAAGTGACAAAGAAGTGGAAACATGACCTCAAATCTAATACAAACCCTGACTAACAACCATACGTCTCGGGCTAAAGGGTAGAAAACAATCATAGATCAATTATCAAAGCATGACAATTACAAACAGCGGGTGTATAGGTAGAAAACTCAAACATTAGTCCAAAATTGCCACCAACGAATAGAAAACCATACAGGCTGACACACTGAGATCCCCAGCAAGCAAGTGATCAAGCAAAAGAGCAAAATTCACAGTTAACAAACAGGAAAATAGTATATGGTGTTGATTTTGTCCAACATCGGCTGGATCTCATTTGATGTCACCATTCACGTGACTTGCATGGAAGTTTTGCTGTCATAGCAGCCTAAATGAGATTTGGAAAACAAAGGAACAGCCAACAGAAAGAACAGATCAACAAACGTGTTCCCAGTCGTGTGTTCCTAACCTGACCCTGATGCTAACCCTAACTGCACCTTTACTCATAACCCTAACCTAACTAAGACCATAACCTAATCTTAACCTTATTATTAGAATGTAACCCTAGCCTAGCCTTAACTTAAACCTGAACCTAATCTAACCCTGGCCTAACACCAACCCCAACATCAACGTTAATCATGAGCATCACCTTACTCTCTCAGATTAATTTATCTTGGTTCAAGTTGGTGCATTGATAGCTTGAAACCACGCCACTTTTCACTCAAAACTAGTAAACCTCTTCACACAGTACATCACCACACCATCCCTTCCTACCCTGAAAACCTGATCGGCGACCTGAGCATCGGTTTCCCCATTTATCCCACTTACCCTATCCCAGAAACTTTCAAAGTGTGCCACAGGCACCATTTAAGTGACCTTCGTCCCAACACTAGAAAATCTTAGCTTGCCTCATCTGACCCAACATGCTCACCTCACCATCTAGTTCATGTATGACCAATGCCATGATGACTTAGCTTCCCCTGCGTGCTCTGGTGACCATACACCTCAAAGGGCAACCCAGTGACCCAGCAGGCTTAAACCCCACGCCCTCCAAAAGTGACATGTTGACCCTATACTAGTGGCTCAACAAAGAATGACACAGTTGCCTTTCCAGAAGTCAGCCTACCCTACTTGACCCAGAGTGTTCATCGTCCCACCCATTCTTAGAGAGACCTTAGTGACTACGCCTCCCCTATATGCTGCTGTGGCGCGGCCACCTTACCCAAGCAGCCCAACTGTGAGTTTTGCTCCACACCTATGTTTTCAGCCCTAGCATCCCTCACGTGACCCAATACCTTCATCCCACCATCCATTCCAAGAGTGACTTGGTAGCCTAGCACAGATCGGGTGACCCTACATCAACAGCCAGGTTAAGAGTGACACAGTCCCTCCTCCTCTTCTTCCAGAAGCCCTATCCTCCCCAATTTGACCTAACATCTTCTTCCTATTCCAAGTGTGACCAAGTGGACTACCTTCTCTTACTTACACTAGTACTCGGCGACCCTAACACAGTGGCCCAATCAAGTTTGCCAAAGTCGACCTCTTCTTGATCCAACACCATCCCACCATCTATTCAATGCTGGAAGTATTGCTTATCTCTTTTAGAACCACACATGGTAAATAGTGTCTTTAAAATGAGACCAGTATGGGGTAACCTTGGCAAATATACAATACCGCTACAAATTCCGGTGGTTCAGTGCTTACAACATTTCACTTCAAACCGACAGGTCCACGGTCCGATCTCCGTCTGTGGTAGGTGCGTCGTGTCCTTGGGCAAGCTACTTCACATCAACTGCCGACGTGGGGAGACGGTTGCGCTGTGAACTAAGCTGTAATACATGTTGTTGATCACCTGTCTTCAACCACTGCTAACGCTACTTGATCCCTGCGGGACACCCCGTTTTACTGGTAAAATAGGACCCAGTCACCAATGCTTGGGAGGTGCAAACTCTCTCTAAAATAGGCAGCATGGCTTTTTAACGCTCAGCCCTGGTCTTGCGTTGATACTCATGTTGTGATCGTAGTTAGCCATTGTGCATGAGCCTTAGTATCCCCTACTGGCGCTAGTGACCCACCAACCCTGCCCCAGCGTCCTGATCAAGAGCGACTGAGTCAATCTTCTAGAAGCTCTCTTGCCTCCCCAATCTCAAAGAGAGGCTCTATAGGTCAGCCACTGATGATCAATGGGGTTATTGAGAATCACTGATCGCTAGGCTCTTTGTGATCAGTGATCCGTGATCGCAGGACACCCGGTGATCTTTTAGTGATAGTATAATCCAGACGAGTCAGATAGTCGTTCGAAGAGTCACTCTCCTTGATCAGGCCGTTTGGGAAGAGTCCGGGGTCACATATGGGGTTACAGGCCTCGCAGAACCTCATATGAGTATAAAGACCGATCAAAATGGCCTCAGTGAGGTCTCCACCCACAGCCATTGGCCATCACATGATTGTGGGACACCTTGTGATCACTTAGTTATCATTACGAGTTGGGGAGCAATCCCTCGGGGAGAGACTCCTTGAACAACTCCTACAGATGAGCAGCGGGAGCTGCTCGAGAAGGTACTCTTTGAACGACTCGATGCAATCGAGCCAATGAGTAATCGAGGAGACCAGTAGATGGGATTGGGGGATCTCATGGGGGATCTCATATGTGACATCATAGTCACATGATATAGAGACGTCATGTTTGGTTGTTATGGCAGCCTGAGTAAGCGTCTATCTTGTGACGTCATTCCCATAGTGATGCATGGTCCTAGTGTGCAGCGCGTGGTGTTGTTAGAGTGATACATGTTTCCGTCATCCATTTTGTATATTGGAGGTCGCTATCTTGGATTGTTTGGTAGCACGTGGTCGCTATGTTGTCCAACATCTTCTTACAGGACAGGATGGTGTTCGGAGGGTGTGTTCGATAGAATAAGAGTAATTTCCTGAACTTGGCAAAGCCCAAGAATGGACTTGTTTACCAATAAGTGGTGTGATCTTTTGTAGCAGAGTAGTTTTTAAGTTCGGATTTTCCGCAAATCCTCAAACAGAATCACCCAAATAAACCCGATAATTCCTCCAAATTACTAAAAATGCTCCCTAAACTACCGAAACGGACTTTATTTGATATGAAGTCCCCCATCTTGGGCTTATAATAGTAGCACGTAGTGCTACACGACCATTCCTTTGTATAACAATAATTTTACATTGTAGAATTACCCAAATAGACCCAACAGTTGTTTTATTTGCCGCAGATTTCAAACTAAATCACCGGCTTCTACCTTTGTGTCTGCAAGCTATGTTATAACCCCTCCCTCTCTTTATAAAGTATTCCGACGACCCTAGACCTGGTCGTAGATCAATTAATTTTTTTTGTTTTCAAACATCCCTTTACACCTTTTTCAGCTCTAGGACTGGGGCGATGTGCGACGAATAGTAAAGCTGTCTGTGTCAACAACGGTGCTCAGATTCAAAGATGACTTACTACAGATATTCAAGAATGAGCTGGATTAAAGCTGACTCCCCAAGAACTGACCCGATTGAATCGTGTGGTAGATGGAGCCAAGAGAAGAAATCTAGACCAGCAAATAGGTGATGTTAGAATGAAACAAAGATGTGTGGATACTGTCTGATTATTAACTACAAACAAAAGAACGAAGGCAACTCCGAACGAAACTCTTTTCAGTCAAACTACGAAGAAGAATGAAGATTCAAGGATGGGCCAACTTTCAGCCAAAAATATGAATGACGTTATGAAGCAGTTCTCATACAAGAGAACGATGCCAGCTCTCGCCAAGAACGAAGTTTCAACTACGAATCAGTCTGACGATTCAAGGATGGATCAAAACAAGATCAAACCAAAAACGACTAAAGGTCAATACAAGAATGAAGTTGCGAATCAGTTTGAAGGGAAGACCATGATGTCAGATCCCATTGAGAACAAAGTTACCACTACGAAGAAGCCTGAAGACGAGAAAGATGCCAGACAAGAAATCAAAACAACCAACAAGGTCAAGCTACCAGTGTTCTGTCAGCTAGCACGCAACTGACGCAAGAATATAGACAAAGTCAAACGATGGGAAAAGCTCCAACCAACACGAAGATGAGATGGTCATCCTCTGAGAGAAGTCAGAAGAAAAAGATATTGAAAAAGATGCCTGGACCATTTAACTTAATAAACTGCATACTTGAATCAAAATGAATGAAATGTCATATATTGTTGTTGTTTTTATCAACTATCCCAACAAAAGTATCCGGATGTAGAGTGAATTACTCGGGTGTAAAAACCCGTTTGACGTGAATCCTCTAAACAGTATCCTCCAAAAACTATCCTCCAATAGTACATCACCATATCATAGGGATCTTCCAATGCCCGTATGTCCATATGTTATATACTCACATTGTGCATAAGTATACGAGCACATATCGGCGCATCCAGCATGTGCCTATGTGCTACATGTAATGTGTCCACTAGAATATAAACACGACTAGGGTGGTCGGAATACTTTATAAGAGATGGGGGAAGTTATAACATAGCTTGAAGATAGGTAGGTAGAAACCGATGATTTAGTATTAAATCCGTGCCTAATAAACAATTGTCGGGCTATTTGTGGTAATTCTACGGTGTAAACGAGGATTCTGAAGGAATCTGAACCAGTATAGTACTCCTATGTAGAGGAATGGTCCTGTTATTGGGCGAAAACCCCATTCTGGGGCTTCGCGAAGTCCATTTCGGTAGTTTTGTGTGATTCGGGGACATTGAGGGGTTTATTTGGGTGATTAGATTTAATCTTGTACGGAGGAACATACCTCTGTCCTATAAGAAGGTTTGGGGTCGCATAGCAATCACGTGCTACCACATAAACCAAGACGACGACCTTCAGTATACAAAATGGCAGACGGAAACACGTTTCACCCTTACAACATGCGCTAAAGCCACGTATCACCATGGAGATTACGTCAAAATATGGCCGCGCACGTGGGCTACCATGACAACCAAACATGACGTTACTTAGTCACGTCACCATAAGATCTCCGAATGTAGGCTGTTCTCTACATCTACTACTGAGGAGTGACTCCCTAAACGACTCTCCGATTCATCTGAATTTTTCATATGCTTTAAGTGATCTCTGCGAGTTCCGCAATTACGGATCACTTATCACAGATCACTTGGTAGAGTGGAGGAAGATTAGGGCCGGAGAGGGGTTCAGGAAGAAAGGGAAGTGTGACTGAGTATAGGAGGCCCATTAGGAGAGGCCTCAGCTAGGTCTCAACTCACGGCTCTCGTGGCTAAGAAGGCTCATCTCATAGCCTCAATGTCCACATCTGGGGTAATTGATCAGTAATGATCGCCTCAGTCGATCATCGTGGCATCATTTGTGATCAATTTTCCTATCTGAGGACATAATAGCTATGTGCTGAGGCCTCATCTCATAGCCCATAGCCCTCAACGCCATGCGAACTGTGCGGCGAGACCTCAGTAAGTCAAATACAATATCATCATAACAGACCACGTAATAATCAACCAATCAAATCCGTGCAGCTAATCAGTTTAAACAGATGACTGATCCGTTTAAACAGATTAGCAGTCGGTTTAAACGGATTAAGTAATCTATTTAAACGGATTACTAATATGTTTAAACGGATTACTAATCTGCTTAAACAGATTACTATCACAACAACACGTGGCGCTTCTACGATGCCGTACTTAGGTTCTATATAAAATTACCAAATATACATCCGGTCGCCCTAAGTCTGTTCTTAAGTTCGGTCGCCTTAAAACTGGAAATAGACTTATATATATATCTGGTCTTCCTAAAGCTGGTTTTGTATTTTAAGTAAATGTGTACATTTTATTCTGTCGCTTAAAGTCAATTTTCAAGTCTTGCAGATTCTGAGTAGTAACAATTTAGTTATTTATATGCAAAAAGGGTCAGATTACATTCAAAATCATCGAATATGCATTTTGTCTCCCTAAGACTAGGCACGGTCTCCTTGAAGCTGGAAATAGAGATATATACTACTCAAAGTTTGCTAAGCACCAAATATTTGACACATCATTGTGAAATTTGCTTATGAAATATTTCCGATATATTTGGTGGATGTGATTAAGGAATGTATTGAGATGGTCCCAAGTGTTTGGATGAGCTCTCTTGGCAGGCAGACTTTTCGTGACAGTCATGGGAAGCATGCACCCCTTGATTTTCATGATGTTTTCGTGTACTGTCTACATGTACATGGCATTGTGGGGTATTCAATCTTCATTTCAAGACATATCCTTGTGATTTAATGATTAAATATGGCAAATTCAAATGTAAGAAGACATTTGTCTGAAGCAGAAATGTGGCGGGCTTTAGGGATGGTGGAGCAAGGGGCTACCCATCGTCAGGTTGGCGAAGCACTTGGCATGCACCACACCGCGATCACCAGAGCCTGGGCAAGATTTGATTTCAGCAGTATGGCACACCAATAAGACGGCATGGTGGTGGCAGAGACAGGGTAACATCTGCAGCTGAAGACCGGTTTTTGATCATTCAGGTCCGTAGGAACTGCTTTGCCAAAGCAACCCAGCTTTGCAGTGATCTTCAGAATGCATCCGGGGTAAATGTTTCGACACAGACTGTCATGGCAAGGTTGCGCGAAGGTAGTCTCTGATCGAGAAGACCATGTATTCGCATTCCGCTGTCCCAGAACCATCGCTAGGCACGATATGAATGGGCCATGGACCGCGTTGGATGGGCGAGAGAAGATTGGCGACCTGTCCTTTTTACAGATGAGTCAAAGTTCTGCCTAGACCACACAGATAGGGGTTCTGGAGGTATGGAGAAGACCATGAGAGCGATTCCATGCAGCCAACATTGCTGAGCATGACTACTATTGTGGAGGTTCAATCATGGTCAATCATGGTCTGGGGTGGTATCAGCACGGATGGACGTACAGAGCTATGTGTCCTCGAACGTGGTACATTGACTACACATCGGTATATTGAAAAGATCCTGGATGTCCACGTCAGATTGTATGCAGGTGCAGTGGGTGATAGATTCATTCTGATGCACGATAATGCCAGTACTCATGTTGCCCATGCTGCCGGGGAGTACCGACAGATGGAGGGGATTCAGCGTATGGAGTACAATGGACTGGCCAGCATGATCCCCTGACCTCAATCCAACCGAACACGTCCAGAATAAGTTGCAGCTTGCAATTTCAGCCCGTCCAGTCCAGCCAAGAAGTGACCAGGAGCTTGGTACCATGCTGGTCTAAGAATGGAACAACATCCCACAAAGGACGACCAGGAAGCTGCTTGGGAGCACGAGAAGGCGTTGTCAAGCTGTAATTAACAGAAATGGGTCTCATACTCGATACTGAACCCATACCAGTTCGCTCCGTCAACTTTTTGGGAAATTGAAAAAATTTCCTCTTTTACCAATAATATCCATTTTCCATGGTTATCGTATTCAAAAGCTAAGATATAATGTCAAACAGAAATAAAATCTTAATTTCTATACTTAGATCCTTGAAGATATAATTAAATAAAAAATATATACACTTTTCATTGCAATATTTCAACTAAAACGTAAAACAGGTAGTTGGATAAACTTGGCGCTTAGCAAACTTTGAGAAGTATATACTTAGCTGGTCTCCTTAAAGATGGTTTTGGGGTTATGGATTTTAAGTAGACCTGTAAATGTATATATTTTATTCTGTTGGATAAAGTCAATTTTCAAGTCCTGTAGATGCTAAATAGTATCAACTTTGTGATTTATATGAAAAGAGAATCAGATTACATACAAAATCAACGAATATACAATTGGTCTCCCTAAGACTGGGTTTTAAGCACGGTCTCCTTAAGACTGGAAATAGAGTTAAATATATAACTGGTCTCCCTAAAGCTGGTTTTGGGGTTATGGATTTTAAGTAGACCGGTAAATGTATATATTTTATTCTGTTGGATAAAGTCAATTTTCAAGCCCTGCAGATGCTAAATAGAACCAATTTTGTGATTTATATGAAAAGACAATCAGATTACGTACAAAATCAACAAATATACGTTTGGTCTCCCTATGACTGGGTTTTAAGCACGGTCGCCTTAAGACTGGAAATAGAGTTATATATATATATATATATATATATATATATATATATATATATATATATATATATATATATATATATATATATATATATATATATATATATATCCTCTCTCTCTCTCTCTCTCTCTCTCTCTCTCTCGATTATTTCTAAAAGAAAGTTGGGCGATACGTACCCACCGAGTAGTTTAAACAATGGGGTTGTGGACCACCACATTCTAGAACAACTACCGTTAATATATATAATCTTATCGATGAGACTCTAAAGTGCACTCCAACTGGAGCGGGGTTTGTGGTGTACTCAGTGAACTAAAAGAAAGTTGGGCGACACGTACCCACCGAGTAGTTTAAACAATGGGATTGTGGACCACCACATTCTAGAACCCCTACCGTTAATATATATAATCTTATCGATGAGACTCTAAAGTGCACTCCAACCGGAGCGGGGTTTGTGGTGTACTCAGTGAACCCAAATGGAGTTTGCTTTGTGATAACTTCGTTTATCCCGACTGTAGTTGGGTTTTAACATTTATGACCCCAACTGGAACTAGAGTTGGGTTTATGGTGCATTCAGTGTCCACAGCTAGAGTAGAGTTAGTGGAGCCCAACTGGGATTGTTTATGTGGCCATCTCGCTGACGTCAACTGGATTTTGGATTAGCAATGGCCTCTGTGATCGCGCGAATGGAAGGAATAGCGGCTAAAGTTGGGTTGTTGTATGCTTTATCGATGACACCCTAAAGTGTACTCAGTGACCTCAGTTGCTGTTGGGTTGACTATCTATAAAGTATCATGTGACCACAAATGGAGTTGGATTTGTGATGTACTCAGTGACCCCAACTGGAGTTGACTTTGTAGTGACTTTTGTGACCCCAAGTGGAAAAAACTTTGTGGTGACCTCGATGACCCTCAGATGGATTTGGATTAGCAGTGACATCTATGACTGTTGGAACTGCAGGAATAGCATTTGGTGTTGGGTTGTGGTATACTCTATCGTTGACACACTAAAGTGTACTAAGTGACCTCAGCGGTAGTTCGCTTGCTTATCTGTAACGTATTAACATAGCGGTTGGAGTTGGTCCAGCAATACACGCTGTGATTTCAGCCAAGAGTTCCCAACGAAACAGCGAAACGAACATATCGGCTGCTGGTGTTGACGGTCGTTGCAGACATCCCCCTCCCCCCGCCTCCCGTATCTCCTGGCGTATCCACGAGCTCATTTCTTTTTTATAGATTCAGGCCAATAGTTTGTTTCTGGTCTCTGTGGTTTCCGCTATCGCTTATTTGACTCAACATTTCTCTGAATTTAACTTCCTCGGGTAAAATTAAACTTCGAACAAGTGATTTGGTTGTCTATCAAGTCTTTAGAATGGGGATGGATAAGGAAGAAAGTTTGGACTCTGCCAAGGTATAAATCGCGGCGTGTTTCCTGAACTTTTTGAACCGGGCGGTGGCTAATGAATTTTCAATTCAATTCAATTCAATTCAATATTTTATTTCACAGCATACATATACAAAGGAATGAAACAAGGTTACAAAAAAAACAAAGGTAGATGTACAAATGTATACTGTGGGGAATGACATAGCCTTATGACTGTCTTCCTGTCATCCCCTAGACAATAAAAATAAAGACTAAACAGCAAAATGGCAAATGATGGACTCAAGTAAGGTAAATCTTGACAGCAGGTAGTACATTGTTTTTTGTTAATATTGTATTGATATGTATTGATTATTAGTTCATTGTGGATCACACTTCCAGATGTTCTGACTCTGGTTATTTAAATCTGTGGATTGTGGATTAACCGTGTTTTAACCGTATTTTAACCGTATTTCTGAATCAATGAAGTAAATAAGCGTCGTTGGTAAACCATTATAATAATCGCACGCTAAAGGAGTGAAGTAAATGACCATAGGTGACAGTATCAACCTGGTTTTCTGCTTGCTGGGAGAAAAGAGGAGAATATGATAACACCGAGAGTCGTAACTAGCCGAGGCAGTCGGGACATCTTGGGTTTGAACAGCTGATATTGGCGATATAAGTATTCAGATATTGTTCAGTTAATAGTTTTTTAAAGGATGTTCGGGTAAGGGTTTTTATCGTTGTATCAAGGTCATTCCACAGTTTAGGAAACGAAAAATATGGAAGTGCGGCTGAGAACTGAGGGCGAGGTTTATGGGTGTTTAGGCTTCCACATTGCCTCGTAGTCATGCCCGAGGGATTCCAGTACACTTGAAACGTATCATTGAAACTGACGGGGAGATTGTTCTGCGACCAGTCGTGCATAAATAAAAGTGAATGTAATTTGTACAGATCGTTAAATTTAAGAATTTTTAAACGTTTGAACAGCGGGTCAGTATGTGAGTTGAACTTTTCGTTCGCTATGATACGTACAGCTTTCTTTTGTAAGTTTAAAATTTGTTTTGTAGCTGTTGCGTTGCCCCATATTTGAATACCATAAATTAAGTGGCTTTGGATTAAAGTGAAATAGAGTAGACGTAGTGTCTCGGGCGGTAGACAATTCTTGGCTCTATTCAAGATATAAATTGCTCTGGATATTTTTGTACAGAGTGTAGATACATGGTGATGAAATTTAAGGTTCTCGCCCATTTTGATTCCTAGAAATTTTATGAATTTGTGGTCACGATTGTTACCTGCTTTTATTAAGTCTGAGTTATTCAAGGTAATGTGGGTTTGAAAGCTATCGTAAATGTAGTTGTCATTTTGGGGATGAAGAAGTATGACTTTAGTTTTGTCAGCATTTAAAGATAACTTGTTCGCAGAACACCAGTGGTTGATTTTTGATAATTCATTGTTTGCCATCTCCGTAAGGAGGTCAAGGTCGTTCCCAGATGCATGGGCTGATGTGTCATCTGCAAAGGATAAAATATGCATATCAGTTGATTCACTGATGTCATTGATATAGAGGACGAATAAAAGAGGACTAAGTACAGAGCCCTGGGGTACACCTGTAGTGACATTGAGTAACTCCGACGATTCACTAGTGAATTGAACATATTGGGATCTCCCGGAGAGATAGTTCTGAAACCAAGAATTAACTATACCTCTTATACCATAGTGTTCAAGTTTTCGAGCCAATATTTCATGATCAATAGTGTCAAATGCTTTGGAAAAATCTAAAAACATGGATAGTGTGCAATATTTAGTCGCTTTGTTATTCATTAAGGAAACGTGGTTGATAAGATGCATTATTGGGTGAAATATTGAGTGCCCCCTTCTGAATCCAAACTGATAGTTATAAATAACGCCGTGTGCATCTAAGAAATGTGATAACCTTTTATGCATTAACTTCTCTAAGACTTTGGAAAAGGAAAGTAGAATACTTATTGGACGATAATTGTCGAAAGACTGTTTATCCCCGGATTTAAAAATTGGTATTACTTTCGCGATTTTCATTTTTGATGGTACAAATCCAGATGAAAAAGAGGTATTTATAATGTGAGTTAAAGGAACAATAATTTCATGTATAATGTCTTTTAGTAGTTTCGGTGAGATGTTGTCCTGACCAGCAGATGTTTTCCTAAGAAGACATTTTACGGCGGATATAACTTAATCATGGGTTGCAGGTGATACAAAAAAAGAGTCTGCTACGCTGTTGTTTAGGTAATCCGAGAATCGATGTGTGGGACTTACCATGTTGTTGGATACACGATTTCCAATATTGATAAAGTAGTTGTTGAATTTCTCAGCAATTTGGATGGGGGCAGTGTACTCCTCATTGTTTTCAATAAACGATGATGGTAGAGGGGGAGGAATATCTGACTTATTTATTGCCTTGCGGAGAATTTCCCAGGTTTTCTTGATGTTTCCCCTATTTTCTGAAATCAGCTGGCTGTAATAGTTCTTTTTAAGTTTACGTTTAAGTTGATTGAAGATTTGGCAGTAGTTTTTGTATCTTGTGATATTGTCAATGGTTGGGGACTTATATTTTTTTTCAAGTAATTTGTGTTTGTTTCGGGAGGACTGTAGTAAACCGTAGGCCATCCATGGTTCTCTTTTTACGTATTTTTTCGGGGTTTTTAATGTTATTAACGGAAAGGCATGGTTAAAAGCCGTATTTAGAGTTGTTAGAAATCTCTCATAGGCTTCGTTAACACTGTCCTCTTGGCATACATTGCTAAAATCAGATTCAGGTAGTAGCTGTTTGAATAAATTAATAGTTCGTGTGTTAAAAATTCTCTTAGGCTGCTGTATATTGTCATTGTGGTTGGTGCTCTTGAAAGTTTCGGTATAAAATGTAGCGAAATGATCGCTCACATCAGTAATGATTATTCCAGACGTATGTCAATTGAATCTATTACAAAAAATATGGTCAATTATAGTTGCCGAATGACTTGTTATTCTCGTTGGTTTGGTTATCATCGGCGTAAAACCACGGCTGAATAGGGCTTCTAAATATTGGTCGGTTTTTTGGTGTTGGTGAAAATTGAGTAGATCTAAGTTGAAATCTCCCATTAGGTAGGTTGGTTTTCTCTCAGTATTGATTTGATCAAGTAGATTTGAATATTGAGCTAAGAACAAGTCCAGATCAGCTTTGGGAGCAGTATTCGGACGATAAATAATTTCTACAATAGATTTGTGTTTTCCATTGAGTTCTATGAATAGAGATTCAAACACATGAGGAATGAAAATGCTTAAGTCGTTCCTTATTTTGAATGGTATAGAATTTTTAATAAAGGCACCAACCCCACCCCTACCATCATCACCGACAGGGCGACAACGTAAAATAAGCGGATGATAGCCATCTAATGTGTAAGAGATATTTTCTTTTACGCTAAATGTTTCAGTAATACCTACGATGTCAAATATGTTTTAATTTTCTTAGAGATCACAGAGCAGATTCTTTAGTTGATCAAAATTGGCATTTAAGCTTCTGCAGTTAATGTTAAGTAAGGCAAAGGATTTGTTAAACGTGTCCACTGCTGTAGAAAACGTTTCCGCAGTGTAGTATTTGCAGGTGTTCACAGCAGCAATAAGTGGTGTGATAGGATCATCTTCAGAAGCAGAAACACGGTTAACTTCACGATTGAATTGTGTTACAAAGTCGAAGTCTGCATCATTCTGTACTTTATCAAGCGAGACTGGATTGGCCATCATGAAAATTGACACGTAGTGGAGGAAACAAAAGGTTATAATAACACATGTGTTCTACTCTGCTGTCGAGAATATTGTAACTTGGGCTATAGTAACTTAGGACAAGACTGAAGTGTGAGTTTTTGAAATGAATGTTGCTGTATGTATGGGAGTTGAGTGGGTGAGAAAAGAGAATGGAATTGATATTGCTAAATAATGTTCATAATTTATTTCTCATTTATCACTGAGTTAGGTGGGAAGGTGGGAAGGGCTAGAAAAAATACAAAGTAGTGAACTAATAATAATAATAATAATAATAATAATAATAATAATAATAATAATAATAATAATTATTATTATTATTATTATTATTATTATTATTATTATTATTATTATAATAAAATTAGACAAGGTGGATCTATTCTTCTTCTTGCAGGTTAAGGGATACATGGTTTCATGGGGGAAAAATTGCACTGGTAGATAGTCAAATACGTGGAGTGTAATCAAAACATTAAAATCGACAGTACCTATCAGTTGTGGAGATGTTCATGTTGCAAATAAGATGTGTAGACAGTTAGCAGGTCATTGTAGCGTTATATTGTGTACATTTCCATGTGACATGTCAAGGAATATTTGCATAAAAGCACGGAGGCAAGATAAAATGACTCCATATAGTGGAGGACATTAATATGAAATTTGATCTAAGTTATCAAATGTAGAAGTACACGAAGCATTAGTATGTACATTGATCTGGATATCACTGTTGTATTATTTTTCAGTTTGTTCTCAAAACGTAGCGTGGCTGCCCCACAGCAGCCATGCCACAGTTTGAGAACAAACGGAAATCACATTAGATCGTGTACATACAGTACGTGGAGAGTGGATTGTAACTGAATCACCCGCGGAGTGGAGTTATCACCCAAGCTATAACTTTCAAATTTTGTACACATCGACAAAAACACAAGCAATGTTTCAGCCAATGGACCTCCGGGTTTAACCCGGAGGTCCATTGGCTGAAACTTTGCTGGTGCTGGTTATGCTTTGCAACAAATTTGCAATTATTGCTCGGGTGGAATCTCCACTCTGAGGGTGATTTATTGATAATACACTCTCCACGTACTGTATCAGTTTGTACCCAAAACGTAGAGTGGCCACCATGCAGCAGCCACGCCACATTTTGAGAACAAACGGAAATTCCATTAAATTGTGTACATTTCCAAGTGACATTGTCAAGGAATCTTTACATAAATACACAAACGCACATAATATGACCACATATGGTGGAGGACATTAATATGAACTTTGATCTGAGTTTTCAAATCTGGAGAAGTACATGAAGTATTAATATGTACATTGATCTGGGTATCAATTTAGAATTGTTTTTTTCAGTTTGTACTCAAAATGTTGCGTGGCGGCTGTGCAGCAACCACGCCGCAGTCTAAGAACATACGGAAATTCCATCAAAATGTGTACATTTCCATGTGACATTGTCTAGGAATATTTGCACTCATAAATGCACGAACGAAAGATAATATGACTGCATATAACGAACGGCATTAATATGATCTTTGATCTAAGTTTTCAAATCTAGAGAATAGAGAAGTACACGGAGCATTAATATGTACATTGGTCTGGATATCACTTGTGTATTATTTTTTCAGTTTGTTCTCAAAACGTAGCATGGCCGCCCCACAGCTGCCATGCCACAGTTTAAGGACAAACGGAAATTCCAATAAATTGTGTACATTTCAGTTTGCACCCAAAATGTGGCGTGACTGCCGCGGAGCAGTCACGCCACAAGAGGTTATCTCTAGAGCTATGGCTATTGGGACAGCGACTATATTAGATCGTAATCCAACCCTACGGACTCCAATTCTAAGCTGACCGCGATAAAAGACGCTTCAAAACCATCTGTGAAATTGACCCCTCACTCAAACTTATTTCTGAGAGATCGCTTGCGATCACGTTCGACCGTAAGACGGGCTTTTATTACACGCTTGTTTTAGGAAATCTCCATCTACAGCAATGCTAAAGCTTGCGGAAAATGAAAATCTGTTGACGGACTGTTTTTAAACAGAAGGGAAATTACATTGGCATTTTCCACAAGTTGTGCAACGCAATTATGATTTGAATCGCTAGGGATAGCTGAAAATCATCTCCTGAGTTCCAATGTGTTCTATGTGCCAGTAGGCACATAGAACACATTGGAACTCGGGGGACGAAATAGTAACACAGGTTCCTCTTGCAAATTTGGTTGGAGATAAAATGTGATTGTTTTGTTGATAGTTGTGAGATGAATTGCTGAGTGTCCTTCTAATAATTGTTTTTTTTTACAGACGTGAGGGTGTGTAATAAACACGGGACGACGCACGCGTGTGAATGGGCTAATCGATATGGCATTTTTGCTATCGCGGAAGGATAAAAATCGAAGCGTGTGGCTATCGCAGAATGATAAAACTCGAGGTCTGTGGACTCTCGTTTTATCCTTCCGCGCTAGCACGCGTGCCATATCGATTACCCATCCACACGCACGAGTCGTGCAGTGCATTTATATCACCTGGATGCGGTAGCCATAACCCTCAACACACGTCGCTGGGTATAAACTCATGGTGCTGTGGTTAAAGGCCATGTCGGCGTATATCTAAAAGTTCAAAGGCCAAACATTTCTTGGTATGTCGTAAACTCAGTATCCGTAGTGGTCCAATGAAAATGGTATTAATTGAGGTGCTCAGAGTCAGAAACCTGTATTCTGACATTCTGTGTTTAGTGTCGTTCTTTGGGAGGTTGACGCTAACATTGCGGACAATGATGGCGAGTTATTTATCGGCGTGACGTACACCATACCTTATACCCAGTCCGTGTAACACAGACACAAACTCAGGTAGAGGGGCACCCAGTTGTACCTGGATGTCTATCTGCAAAAAAACTCGGGCGGTAGCTTCAGTCTGCTGATTGCCTTTTTGTTTAAAGTATCCAGCCCATATCCATCCAATACGGGATCACATGATATGGTTTTGTTGACATTTTTTGAAAAGTAAAACTTTTTCAACTGCGCAGTTTGGATAATAACACGGGTGGATACGGACGATTTAAAGGATTAATATGACCTCTTCCATATGGCGTGGTTGCTGAGACTGCAATGTCTTTCCCAAGCATTAAAAGTAAGATGCTAGTTAATATGGCTTACTACTCCGCAGTAGTATCTGGCTACGAGCTATACATCCCTGAGCAAAATGGCGATGGGTGGTTCGCCTCCAAAACTAAATTTAACCTCTTGAATTCTTGCTTTGTTTGTTCTCGATGTAGGTCTGGCCATGATGACAAAATATATGCTGGCAAAGCCTTCAAGCTGATATACTGAAGAAGACTGTTTCTGGAACGGTATGCATAAGAACAGGAACAAGAACAATATAATATGACGAGGGACGTCAGTTGAATGCCCATCACCATGGGCATTTGAAAAGAACTGCCGCTAAGAATTTCTAACATAACTTGACAACCTGACACTCTGAAGGTACCCCGTACATCTTTTGAAAATTCGACAAAGAACTCTTACCAATAAAATAAAGCATAATTCATTTTTTCGTTTTAATTTGAAAGACAACATTGGATTTCCTCTGCTGAAAATTTATATTTAATATCACTATTTTCATTTCTGATTGCGGACTATATTAACAATGAGAATAATTCAAAACTGGGCAATATCACCGGCTGATATGTATATGGGTACACACTAAAATCAGTTAGGTTCAAAATCAACCCAACTCATCTGGGTTGTGAATATGAACCCAGTTTATAAGATTTGTGCTACAGTTAAAACCAGAAGTCCTGTCACGAATAGTGCGCTTATCTAGGCTTAATTGCGCGTTGGAATTGCGCGCATTTGCCATATCGAATGAGATCAAAAGCACGGCAGGTTCTCCTGGTTACTCATAGCAAACACATGCAATGTTTCTGCCAATGGACCTCCGGGTTACCCGGAGGTCCATTGGCTGAAAAATTGCTTGTGGACAGGCCACATGTACAGAATTTGATAGCTTTACTTGGGCCATAACGCGTACATTAACGCGCATATCAACGTGCTATTTGTGCGCATTTCATGAGAGGACTTCTAGTTTTAACTGTACAGTAGTATTGACATTGGTGGCGAGTTCCATACCAGGTCAAATACTATGTACTGCAATCCATACCATATGTTGTCCAGGTATCTTAAAAGAGTGTTTATATTGCCGTACAGCTGAAGACGGCACGTCTACTACAAAAAAAAAATACGGAAAAGGTCGCTCATATTGTTTGACCTAATAATTATCGCATGTTATTACTTGCCCCTCAACAATTAATTATCAACAAAATGAAAAGCAAACTTAATCCTCCGCGAAAAGGAAATGCGGGGGAGATCGGGTTTCACATCAGTGTTAACCAAAAGACCATCTTTGGCTATTCAAAATATTATAATACATTACTCTACCATGGCGCAATTTGTTGTAAATCTGTTTCCGAATAATATTCAAGACGACCAATCTATATTATTTTTACATTTTGCGTGATTGTCACAATAATTCACTATTCGTTTCGACAACATTCCGTCATATTCGATCACGATTGCTGCAGGCATTCAAAGTTACGCGATACATTACAAACATTGGGAAATGGGCAAAATACACCAAGAGTGGAATCCAGATTAAGCGTGCAGATAACAACGTCATGTACGAATCCATTTGATTGGACGTTACAAGTCTGAGTGACGACATTATGACGTGAGTGAAATGCTTCGACGCAAAACAGTGTCAAGCATGAAAGTTATCAGACTGCCGAAGATGATAATACGTTTCTTTTAAAGTATCAGCTTCATTCATTTAACTCAACATTAACCGTGGTACAACTACAAAACTCAAGTAGACTACGGTGGACAGGAATCGATTCATCTAGTGGAATTTCCTTTGTATTTCACGCGCGTGGGAGTGGAGCGAGAACTACAGGAAGACCTCCATCTCGAGTCATTGCTTCCGGTACCCCGTTCTCTACTCTCGTTGTGTGCTGTCCTGCGCAGATTTTCGCGGCAATGAAAATTTACCGTCTGTCGTCACCACGCGAAAT
This sequence comes from Pictodentalium vernedei, assembly GCA_031216915.1. NCBI lineage: Eukaryota > Metazoa > Mollusca > Scaphopoda > Dentaliida > Dentaliidae > Pictodentalium > Pictodentalium vernedei. The sequence continues at coordinate 465,714,814 of CM062290.1, forward strand.
ATTTGAAATGACGTCGCCTGTTTCGTAATTACTTCATCAACGGAGTGACTTGCAAGAACTTCATTTTTCTGGATTTTTTACACGTGCAGCAGACTGTGTTCCGGATGAAGCCGATTTACGATTTGAAGTGAGGTGGAATGAGTTTATCTGGTTAATTGATTATTTACCCATTGCCGTCATGGGGTACACAAGAGGTTTATTTACTAAACCTGTGATCGTTAAAAGTTGCCTTGAACAAGGCAACTTTTAACGATCACAGGTTTAGTAAATAAGCCTCTCATGTTTCACGATGTAGGTTTGGGGTTATGGGTAGTGTCTTATTGGAACATACACGTCATTGTGATGAACTGACGGTACCATGGTCTGAGGTTTGCGGCTCGGAGCTTATGTTTAACCTCAACGCGTTGATGATGTGTATATTTTTTTGCGGCAATGAAAATTTAAGATGTAGGACATATTTTCATTGTCGAGCATGAAAGTTATCAGACTGCCGAAGATGATAATATGTTTCTTTTAAAGTATGAGCTTCATTCATTTAACTCAACATTAACAGTGGTACAACTACAAAACTCAAGTAGACTACGGTGGACAAGAATCGGCTCATCTAGTCGAATTCCCTTTGTACAGTACGTGGAGAGTAGATTGTAACTAAATCACCCGCGGAGTGGAGTTATCACCCAAGCTATAACATTCAATTTTTTTACATGTCGACAAAAAACACAAGCAATGTTTCAGCCAATGGACCTCCAGGTTTAACCCGGAGGTCCATTGGCTGAAACTTTGCTTGTGTTGGTTATGCTTTGCAACAAATTTTCAATTATCGTTTGGGTGGAATCTCCACTCTGCGGGTGATTTAGTAATAATAAACTCTCCACGTACTGTATTTCACACGCGTGAGAGTCGAGCGAGAAATACAGGAAGATCTCCATCTCGAGTGATTGATTCCAGTATCCCGTACTCCACTCTCGTTTTAGTTTAAACAGTATTTTATTTCCAGATAATCATATATAAGGGTACAAATTAGTAAGTAGAAAGTACAAGCAAATATCAAGAAAATGGATTCAGCAGAAAGCTAAAAGCTTATAAAGCGCTGTCTCCATGATAGGCTTGTAAGTTACGACATACATGGCAAGTGCACAATTCATAGTTTTAGTTGTAACTTAAAATATATAAGTATTTACTGATCACGTGGAGGACATATTGGGGGATTTGGGATATGGGATAGGTGGGGGGTTTGGAGGCAAGGGTAAGGGTTTTAAGATTCGTGGTTGACCCAGACGGTGCAGGTACCTAGCCGATTCATAATCTGTCATAATCATGCAACACAGCACTATGAGAAGCGATGAGTTAATCGTATGTACTTTTGGACCTTCACAAATATGTCCCTGTTGGTTGCTGTGCTGTAGGTCGTAGACCCGTACAACAGTATTCCCATTGTAACGTGAGCCTCGATGGACCCAATGGCTTGCTCTCGTGTCGTTACATAAAGTGGGCATAGCAAATGAAAATGCTCAGCAGTCTCGGGGTCGCCACATCTATATAGGGTAGTATCAGAAAGGAAGTTATTAAGAAGGTCGAAGTTCAGGTTACTACAACTGAGGCGCAATCGACAGTGATATACTTGACTTTCGCGTGACTTGTGGTGGAAGAAGTAGCCGGGGGTGGGTAATCTGTTTCGATTAAGGTATGTTTTAAAATTTGACAGTGAGTTATTATCCCTAATGTGAAGGGGAATGTCGTTCTATAGTCGAGTAGCCGATGGGAGAAATGAGGTGTCATGAAGCTGTGTCCGGTACATCGGTGTGACAAGGTTCCTGTTGCCTCGAAGGTCATGGCCCTGTATTTCGGAAATAGGTGGGGGTATAAAAATGCTGGCATACGCCGGAACAAGGCGATGATACATTTTGAAATACTGCACCAACTTGTGTTTTGTTCGTCTTGTTTCGAGTGTATCCCAGCCCGTCTCGACATATAAACGATCTTTCCTAGAACTTTTAGTCGCACCGGTTACGAGCCTCGATTTGATTTTTTTCCAACTCGTCGGCTTCTCTGGCTGTACAGTTGTCCCAGACAGTATCGGCATATTCCAGTATCGGACGAACAAAGGCGAAATAAATTTTCACTAGTGTTTTACAGTCAAGTTGAAGCTTGAAACGTCTAAGTAGATTAAGACGGCGCCATGCATTTTGGGCTATCTCAGCAATATGGGTCGACCACGTCCCACAATTGTCGAATGTTAGGCCGAGATGCTTGTGGAGGGTGACTTTCCGAATATCCGTTTGGAACATTTTAAGTGGCGGGTGGTGTATCTCGTTGGTTTTGCGAGAAATTGTCATGGTTTCGGTTTTATTTGGGTTAAATTTCACAAGCCATCGCTCAGACCAAGCCTCGATTTTTCTTTATATCTATATTGAATATATCAGCAGCCAACGTGGCATTTTCGACAACCAGGTAGAGCGATGTATCGTCTGCGAATAAACGAATATTGCTAGTAATGTTATCCATTATATCATTGATATATATCAAGAACATCAAGGGCCCAAGGATTGAGCCCTGCGGTACCCCGGCCCGTGCAGTAGCCCAGGAGGATGACACCGAGTTTAGGACAACACGCTGTTGTCTATTACTCAGATATGATTTGAGCCATCGAAGAAGGGCACCACCACTTCCAATCTTCTCCAGCTTATGGAGGAGCCCATTGTGCCGCACCTTGTCAAATGCCTTGCTCACATCACAGAAAACTATTCTTACCTCCTTCCCCTCATCTAATGCCGAGCTGAAGACATCGTATCTGTCAGTCAGTTGCAGCACAGTAGAGTCTGATGGTAGGAACCCAGACTGGAGAGGAGTGAACAGGGAATTATCTTTCAGAAAAGACAGTATCCTCTGAAAAACACATTTTTTCAAAAACTTTACTGATACTACTCAACAGGGGGATCGAACGATAATTTTCAACTAGGTGCATATCACCTTTCTTGAACACGGGGGATACCTTGCCACATTTCCATTCGGGAGGAAAGAACGAGATATTAAGTATGAGATTAAAAATCTTGGTTAAAGGATCACATAGACTAGAACCACATTCTTTCAGGATGCGGGGGCTTATTTTGTCTGACCGCAAGCCTTTGCGGCATTTATAGAGGTAAGAGCTTTCATAACTTCATCCGGGTGAAGTGTTATGACATTTAGCTTAGGTCTATCATCATTTGGAGCCAGGAACGATATGGTTTGGGTCGAGTCACCGACCGAAGAGACCGAGGCAAAGTATTGGTTAAGGCAGTCGGCTTTGCCTTTGTCAGTTGCATGAATGGTGTTGTCGTGCTCGAGATTGGGAATAGTGGAGTGGCGATGATCTATTAGCAATATAAGCGTTCTCCACCATTGAGAAGCATTATTACTTGGGCAGCTCAGACTCTGATTAATTTTGGAAAAGTGGTTCTGCTTTGACTTCCTAATCTCCGAGACTGTTCGGTTACGTACGAGGCGATAGTTTTGCCATGCTAATGGTGTGTTCTTACATTTTGCCTTACGGTAGAGACGTTTGCGTTGGCGTATCAATTTCCTGATGTCGTTGTGCATCCAGGGTGGCTACTCTGGTCGCGACTTCACGATCTTGTTGGGAATGAACTGCAGGGCATATTTTCAATGGTGTTCGTGAGCTGTTCGACAATAGTATTAGGGGAGGCTTCATTCAGGATGTCTTCCCAGTTGATGTTTTTGAGAGTATTATTAAGACCAGTGTAGTCACCTTTATCATACAGCCAAATGCGCCGCGAGAGGGTGTTGTTTTTTGTTTGTTTTGCCTTGGCAGCTTGAGAGTAAGCGTTATTGGACAGTGATACCTGACCATGTCAGCATGAAAAGGATCACGGACTTCAATACTATCGACAATACCAAGTACACTGTCATTAGTTATGATCAGGTCGATTAAGGAGTTTGAGTTTTCAGTATAGTGTGTTGGTTTGTCAACGAGTTGGTTTCAGCTAAATTGCGTTAATAATTGTTGGACGTGGCCAGTGGGGATGCGAAGTTGATCATCGTTGAAGTCACCCATTATTATAATGTTTCCAACTCCGCTATTGGTAGCTTTTTCGAGAGACAGGGATAAGAGATCCCAGATATTGCGATCAGAATTGGGTGGGCGGTAGATTACCCCAAAGAGAATCGAGCCCTGACCTGAATGGATCTGCGTCCATATACCTTCCAAGCCGATAACGTCAAGGTCGGGTCGTCGTTTGAAGGAAATATTCGTTTTAATATATATTGCCCCTCCCCCCCCCCCCCCTCTAGAGCCGCGATCTTTTCTTAGTGGAGGATGGAAGCCTAGAATGTCGATTTATAAATCGTTGTCATTTGCATCAAGCCAGGTTTCCGTGAATGCGCAGATGTCATTGGATAGCATTTCGCAACTGAGGACGTCAATTTTTGGTTTCAGACTATGTATGTTGAGGTGGAAAAATGATAGGCCATGTGGTTCGGAACTACTGCAATCTGACACGGAGCTTCTGGAAGGTGTAAGTGGTGATGACTGTACGGAGCCTGGATTCAACTCAATGTCCCCTGTCTTACAATGAAGAGCCAGGACACAAGTCCACCTAGTACATAGCTTGAGGCCAGGCAAAGACAACCAAACATGGTGGACGATACTAAGTTGTATTTACATGTATGTGGCTTGGGGTTAGCAGCATGTATTCCATCGTGGAACGCTGACAATGGCACACCGAACAAGTGGCATATCGTCCCCTGAGCTCCAACGTGCCTACTGACACATTGGACACGTTGGAACACAGGGTGCGACATGCTCGAATAATTCTGAGCATGGAGCAGACTTAGCATAACTGTGATACCCTTGGTGTCATGATAAAAGAATAAGATTATATGTAGAATCGACTGAAGGTCCAGTTGCAGTTTGTGTCGCACGCTGTTGCATGCATTCGTCGCGAAGAGGCCCACTCTGCTTCTGCATGTCTCAATATCAGTCGTCATTTGGGGCAAGTAGATCTAATAATTTGAAGCAGAGTGGGTCGGATCTCATAGCTCTGTCACGTAGCTCAGCAGCCAGCACCATCAGGGGTCAAAAGTGTTCTCATGTATTTGGGGGTGTTGATGGGGGCACGGGCATTAAGTGTGTCGTTTTCATTTGACAGGGGTATCTCATTGGTACATTGGGAAATGTTGGGAGAATGGGTAAACTGGGACGTTAAGATTAGAATAATTTATAGAATAATCAAAATAAAACAAGAATGAGAGACAAATCCACACATAGCTGTAGTATGTCGTTAATCGAAAATTCCTCTTCGGAGGAGAGGGGAGGGCATTTCTGGGATTCCGATGACGATTTCACGTGCGGTCAGCCTTGAGCTTGCAAGATTACAATCGGACTTCAAGTATAACGAAGCTTCAATAAACACTGATTGGGAAAACAGTAGTCTAAGGGGCATATGCATAGCTAGTTTGGACCGCGTTGGCAGTGAGCACCTTGATGGAGCATGTTGGAACTGAGTGAGTTAATGGACAAGTTGCTAATCGATTGCAACCGCAAATTAACACGTGAACACGCTGAGCCGTCGCATCAAAATTTGTCACTGAGTATCAGCAGGATCAAGGGTTGAATGCTCAATATTGTTGGGGTCGCTGTACTTGGTCCATCGATTAAAATTATTATTGCGGAGAAACGTATTGAAAATTAAGTGATAGGATTAGACATAGAAGAGATGATACTGATCGCCCTTCATGCCACTCTCATTTTGTTATGTCCTGCGCAGATTTTCGCGGCAATGACAATTTACCGTCTGACGTCCCCACGCGAAATATTTAAAATTACGTCGCCTGTTCCGCGATTTGTTCATCAATGGAGTTACTTGCAAGAGCTTCATTTTTCTAGATTTTTCACACGTGCAGCAGACGGTGTCCCGGATGAAGCCGATTTACGATTTGAAGTGAGATGGAATGAGTTTATCTGGTTTATTGATAATTTACCCATTGCCGTCGTGGGGTACACAAGAGGTTTGTTTACTAAACCTGTGATCGTTAAAAGTTGCCTTGAACAAGGCAACTTTTAACGATCACAGGTTTAGTAAATAAGGCTCTAATGTTTCACGATGTAGGTTTTGGGATATGGGCAGTGTCTTGTTGCAACATATACGTTATTGTGATGAACTGACTGTAACATGGTCTGAGGTTTGCGGCTCGGAGCTTATATTCAGCCTCAACGCGTTGATGATGTCTATATTTTTTTTCCGGCAATGAAAATTTACGATGTGGGACATATTTTAGTTATTATTGCAAACGCCGATAGTGGAAAGTTCATACAGTGTTATTAGTTTTGTGTTAGGTAAATAAAATGATGTCTGATGAAGTAAAAGCTATTATGCTGTGATAACAGTCACAGTGTAACAAATTTCATTTTCAGCTCTCGGAGATTCATAATCAAATATCCAGAACACTATCTATACAGTGTTCGTTAGATATAATTCCAGCATGGCTGTTAAAAGCATGTCTTTCGTAATTGTGTGTACCAATTTTGAAACTAGCCAATGTTATTGTATAGATTGGGGTATTTCCTACGAACACTAAGCACGCTTTAATCAAGTTGCTTCTCAAAAAATATTGCTAGACATACAGGTTTTGAAAAGATACCGACCGGTCTCTAATCTTCCTATCTAAGATTTTATTGATCGAGTGGTTGCTTCTCAGTTAGCTCACCACATGATCTCCAGCGGATGCTTATCCTAAGTCTTTCAGTCTACAAGCAGGTTGAATCGGCGGTTCCAACAGTGTACAATAACATTCTCTTGTCCAAGGATAAACATAAAAGTCCCTGTCTTATTTTGTTAGACTTAAGCTCTGCCTTCTATACCATAGACCATGAAATTCTAATTGAAAGATAGGAATAAAGGATAAATATCACAGTCCACGTCGGTAAATAGTTCGCATCTTATCTCTTAGGTCGCAGACAATGAGAAGTCTGTGATGGAAAATCATTACAAGTTACACTTCAGTTCGGTGTTCTCAGGGGTCAGTGTTAGACCCATTACTCTACAGTATTTATGTTCTCCTTCTTGGTGACATTACCTGGAGACATGGCCTTTATTTTCATTGTATATTAATTTCTTTCATGAAATAGAACAGGATGCAAGCGATATATCTCAACACTGCATGTCAGACATCATGGCGTGGATGACAGAAAATTTCGTCAAATCGAACTACGTCAAGATGGATCTAATATACATAAGACTACCACATCAACTAACAAAACTATCTAAATTGTCCCCTAATATTCAAACTTCAGCGATTGCCTCCACCAGTTGTGTCCGTAATCTTAGTTATTTCATGGATGAAAATCTGACAGCTGATGAACATGTCAAGCACATTTGTTGGAATTCATTTCTTCATCCACCTACGTTATGTCAGTAACATTTAACCTTTCATTCATTAAATAGGCCTATATCAGTGCATCTTGTTAACGTCTTTGTTACCAGTAGTATTGTAATTCTATCTGTCTGTTTGTGTGTGTGGTGGACGGGGTGGGCAAATGGAGTATTGAAGTCAACGTTTAGGGGGAAGGGTGTTCAATATGTCCACTATTGGCGCCGTCACTGCACTCACTTTGAGACATAGAGTCAATATTCATTTTGAAGAAATCAAATTGATAAAGAAACCGAAAATATTTTAATGAATCTCTGGCATACAAAATAATAATTACTGACATGAATCTTCGTTACCAGAAGATGCAAGTAATTCGCACGAAATATCTGAATATTTGCAATAGACAAACACATATAACACAACATTTTCTTCCGTCACGTAGACTCGAATCTCTCACCACCTCTTGAGTAGTTTCTATGATTTCGTAAGAACAAATAATATATATATATATATTAATAAATAAATAAATAGATTAAAGCAATAAACAATACACATTGCCATTTGGTTATAATTTGCTTTCGTACTTCACATTAGCTTGTTTCCCTTCTGCGTCCATAATATCCTGTAATGCCTCCCCCTTAGTCTCGGGTAATGTGACTACCATTGCTGCGGATATTATCGTACCAACACCCATGACCAAGTACATCAAACTTCCATTGAGTTGTGTCTGAAACAGAAAAAAAGTTTATTATTGACCCCTTCAACACTGGCGCCCTGGAAGGTATCATTTCAGTCACTCTTGTCAACGGCGAAATGGGTGAAACCATCCTGGTTGGTCGGAAGAGTCAGTATTACTCGATTATCGGCCTGTTGCGTTAAATTATTACAGAGGTTCGTTTCAGGTGGTTTGCTCTTTATATCCTCTGCTCGTCCATTACCTATTCACGCAAAAAATTATGATCACCGGGTTGAAAGAGGTAACATTCAACATCCTTCCTTGTCTGAGTACTACGTTGAGTAAAGAGTTAGTTACCAAGACACAATAACAGTATGCTTGTATGAGAATGGGTCAAAATGTGTGTGACAGGGCAGGTCTACAATTGGTTAGCCGGAAAGGCAAACATTTTAAAAATGGACCCCACGACTGCCATTTGATTCTCAAGTCTTGATTAATGTGTCAGATGTTTCTCTGTTTGTTTGTTTATTGGGGTTCAATAAAATTTTACGAGTGGAGGAAGCCGGTGTACCCTAAATAGAACCACCGAGCAGTGGTAAAAACAAATTATTAGACTCCGAACCTGCTAACTCTGCGGTGGTAGAATTACCAGGGTTTGAAGGCAAATGCATCAATGCCGTGCAGTCGCACAGCGCTACCGAATCCCCACGTAGACAAGCAGGAATAAATGTCTTTCTCAATAATAAAACGTAGTCACCACTGTCAGGATCGAATCGCCGACCTATCTGTTTGAAACCCCAGTGGTCTAACCACTGTACCGCCATGATCGGAGAAGATGTTTTAAAATGGTCTGTATGTTGGGACATTGATGAACATACTAAATCTTTCAAATAGTTCACGACGTGTCTTAGCTTCAGTTTAGACTATTATCACTACATTGATGTTTTCTAGTGTACAGTATTGCATTGAATTATGGACCTTCAATCAACCAGTTGTACTGATGACGTTTTTATTCTATACCTTCCTTTGGATAATAATTAATTAGTATGTCCAGTGAAAAGTGAAAATTGGAGTGTCGATTGCAGAATCTGTCAACTCCATTTTGGACGAAAGCAGACGACAAACGATTTGTTGTTGTTGTTGTTATGGTGTTTCTTTATCTGCATTCTGGACAGATAGCGTACATTTACAACTAAAAGCCCTGTCCTGAAATGCGCACATATAGCACGTTGATCTGCGCGTTAATCTACGCGTTATGACCATAGTAAGGCTATCAAACTGTGTACATGCGGCCTGTGCACAAGCAAGGTTTCAGCCAATGGACCTCCGGGTAACCCGGAGGTCCATTGGCAGAAACATTGCCCGTGTTTACCATGAGTAACCAGGAGAACCTGTCGTGCTTTGGATGCCATTCGAAATGGCAATTGCATGCAATTCCTACGCGCAATTAAGCCTAGATAAGCGCACATTTCGTGACAGGACTTCTAGTTTTAACTCTACATTTACAAAGAATGGCTGAAAGCATACATATTCTATTTGCACACGAGCCATTGTAAAGGGATATTTTTCGGCGAAGGTCGTTCCTCAACCTCAACCTTGCCACAACCATGTCGTTGAGATCTTCTGCAACGTGAAGAAGTTCAGAACCTTCCCAGAAGGCCCCATTACTAAACTTCAGATCAAGAAATGAATCACCTTGTTACAGCTTTTGGAAATGTGGCACGACACAGTATAGCTGAACATATTCTATTCTCCTCAAAAAGAATAAAACATGCAATGATCAAATCATTGTAAATCAAGTTAATTAATATATAAAACTGAATATTAAACACTATCATTTTTATTTAATCTGTTATGCCAGCCCTTACCGTTATTGTTGATGCGGACACTTTGATCGAAAATTTACCACTCATCCACTTCCCAAATATTGCCGCCTAACCACGTATTTCTCATATAGTTTATATAATCAACAAGCTTTCCCGTGTTGATATCATTGCATAAAATTTCAAATGAATTGATTATTTTGTCATGTGACAGGAAAGGCACGGCATGCTTTTTCAAATATTTGTCCACATGGTTGTCATTTTTTATATTACACAGACAACCCCTAACGTTGGAATTTTTCTCCACATAGCCTGTGTGAAATGGAAAGCACAGCATTTAATAACCGTAAAGAAATTAATTATATTCACCATTTCTCAGCACTTTCGGAAAGCTCACATGAAACTGGTTAATCCAATGTTTTGAAACATCAGACAACCTGAGTGATTTTCAGACTTTCCATTGTAGTTAATATTGGAAGTGTGGTACGTCGAATTATCACTCAAAACTGCGTGCGTACAGATCAATACAGATGCCGCAATGATTCACATAAAAATGCAGGTGTAGGCTGAAAGTCAAAACTCACAACAGATGAAGAACTCCCAGGATAAACCCCTATATTTTTAAAACTAAAAGTTAAAAGGTGGACAAAACCGACAGTCTATATTATTTTTATTATTATTTCTTTCAGTTTTTTTTCCATTTAGTATCATTTATTTTTATCTTTTATTTATTTGTTTATTTGTCACTCATATATTGTTTTTTTAATTTCAATATATTTATTTAATTTCCATTTTTCTCATTTCTTTTTCATTTATCTGTTAATTTATTACACATATTTTGTTTTAATTGCAATGGATTCAGTTTATATTTTGGTGGTGGCTGTGGGTGGGTGGGAGTCCAACGTAAATATAGAATCTACACTGCAAAAAAATATAGGTTCTCTTTACAACCAAAAACTGGTTCTAATCTTGTCCCTGAGATGGAACCAGTTCTGTTTAAACAGTATTTATTTCAAATCAAATAAATTTATAAAGATTAGCATTAAATATTAACAGAATTAAACATAAATTGAGGGGGTTTCAGTCGTAAGTTTAGAGCTTATACGAGGTTGTCTCAAATCATTATTAAGCAAAGGAGATGTGAACAGTTGGCATATCGAACCAGTTTTGGTTCTGTACAGAACCAAAACTGGTTCGATATGCCAACTGTTCATATCTCCTTTGTTTCAAAATGTTGCGCGACTGCGTTGAATAAACTCCAAGTTTACTGCTGAATCTACTTCACTTCATGTAATATTCTGTTTAAATTGAATGCTAATCTTAGTAAATTTATTTGATTTGAAATAAATACTGTTTAAAGAGAACTGGTTCCATCTCAGGGACATTACATTACAGTTTTCTCGCATTTCATTTTTCGACATATGAGATTCTAATGTGTTTGTAGGTGGGGGATGCTGACCAAAATATTTTTTGTCTGATCTTGTGATTGCTGTGTTGTGACTGTGACCTTTAATGTTAAAATATAAATATATGCTGTGTGTTTCCACGTATAATATAGTCTTTATTCTATAAAATGTTCTACATTTACGTTGTTCTTTGCAGCTGTACGTTGTAATTCTACAAACCTATCGGAAAGCAATTTTATTACACGCCTGTTCAATGTAATCCCCATCGACAACAACACTAAACCATGCAGTAAATGAAAATCTGTTCCGCACATATGTGCGGAACAGAAATCATTCGTTGACGGACTATTGTTAAATAGAAGCGAAATTTCACTGGAATTTTCTACAAATCGAGCAAGGCAATTACAATTTGAATCCCTAGCGACAGCTGAAAATCGTTCCCTGAGTTCCATTGTGTTCTATGTGCCAGCAGGCACATAGAACAGATTGGAACTCAGGGGAAGAAATAGTAACAGGGGTTCCCTTTGCAAATTTAGTTGGCGGTAAAATGTGCTCCTTTATAGAGATTAACCGATAAGGATTTGCGACCGCCATCTGCTTGCCCACCAGTTGAGCACACTATCTGCCGATTGTGAGTGCCGATGTCAGAGAATAACAACCAAAAGGAGAAGTATGTATAAGAATGCATAGAACAGGGTTTATTTTACAGTACAGTCAGATTGATTAGTTTGTTGACCTCAAGAGTATGTCAGTGTGTGTGTCAAACTAAAAATATGACATCTGTGGAAACAAATTAACAGCGTATCGTCTTTGCTTAACGATCAAAGACGATGCGTTGCTAACTTGTTTGTTCTGATGTCGCATTGTGTTGAGTCATCACACAACATGTGTTATGTGTGCCATGGCTAGCAATCAAGGGGAAGAACAGACCAATCAATGAGATTCGGCCAATCTTGATTTCTGCCAATCATTGAGGTTATTTATTAAGTTTGTTACTGCTTGTATGAGATTGTTAATCAAACGTAAATACAAACAATTTTGATCCAGTGGTGTTTCATGTAACCATCGGCATGGACCTTGTTCAAGCATCTCTACCGATGGTCAACCGATGTGTTAAGGGGACGTCCAACGTAAATGTGGTCAAATTTGAGGTAATTTTCTCATAAGTCTGGAAAACGTTAGAAACGAATAATCCCAATAAATTATATATCAGGGTGTTTGGAATGCAACATAGATTTTGTGGAAACTAATATTTTCCAAGGAACCGTTACCATGTGGCAGAAAGCACTGCCTGAAAGTCTGCTATGGATTAACATCAGATTTTATACAATAAAATACCTTAAATTTATTGAATAGTTAACTCGGAGAAATCTTTTTATTATTAGTTTTATTAACGGACAAGGATGCCAACATTTCAAAAGGGCTGCCATTTTTCTTGTGCTTGTTTACCTTTAATGAAGTTCACCAAGGGTCAAATCCACACATTTCACAAGAACAATTATGGAGTGAATAGAGGGCAGCCAGTGTAATGACGTAGAATGCAGTTTGTTTTTTTATTATTCATTTATTTTTGTTTTTCTTGGGGGGGGGGGGGGGAGTAAATTGTCTTTACATACCAAACACACCAATGCAAAACACTTCAGTCACAGGAGGGGGCACAAGAGGGTTTGATATTTTATGCGGTGGGGAAGGGAGTGGGATAATTGACCCTCATCCCATGGATCCTATATTCTATTATACTCTATATCTATTGTGTCAAGTTTATCCAAACAAATAGGATGATTCTTTAAATGAGAAGCTATTTTTGGAAGAAATATTGTTTATCAGTTATTCATTTGCTTTTCGCCGTCATTTATTCGTGGTGGATAAAGAGTCAGGTGTTTTTCCACAACATCTGATACATTCTATGATAAAAATATCTATAGGATACTCTGCATGTATAATAATGGTAATCAACTCCTCACGAACTCTTACTGACGCCTCACTCATCTTCAGTGTCACACTCACCACAAATAGGAATATGTTCTTACCAAATATATTAACTGTGGTGCAATTGTCCCACCTATACGTGATGCTGTATTTCCAAAACCTAGCGCCAAGTTTCTGGAAAAGAAATAATAGAGTGCCCACCATTATGAATATACATTTCCTTTCAAGATACTTCCGATGGTCACGTTATTCCAATTCAAAAACCGGTCAGAATCGACAAACGTCGCGCGAATTCCAGAGAGTGGTATACTGATGGGGTTTAATTACCATAACTGTTATATTCCTGTATTTTAAACACTTGTTTTCCGACGGAAATTCATAGCGACCAAATTGAGCCCAAGAAACCCAAATTAGGGATAACGGTGACGGTACCAGTTTCGAAACAGTAACATCCTCTGTATATATGTAATGATACAAACTCTTGGTAAAATAATACACATCATATCTCACATTCAAATGAGAACGTCCCCAATCGGAACTGTTTGTCTAATATGTCCTTACAGTGCCTCCTTAAACGATACAGTATACAACGGCTTACCTGACAACAGTAGGAAACATTTCAGCTGTGTGGAGTTTTAGCGCTGTCCAGGCTGCCCTACAAAAAAACTTAGACGTCATAGCCAGGCCACTAATTATAGCCCCTTTGTTATCCACGTCTGGAAAAGAAAGCAGAAAACTATTTTATTATATATCAAGCCAACCTTTATTGGAAGAAACAATTGATAGGTCACGGATTTGAATTGCATACTTGGACGAAGAGATGGAAATGAAGAATTTTTATTGGTTGTTAAGTTGCAGATTTGTCGCCCTGGCATACAAATAGCTTCGTAGATATACACAAATGTGAGACAGACAGAGTTGATCGCCAGTTGGGTGTTAATTCTCCGATAGCACAGACTTCCTAAGCTTGAAAAGGCAATTTTGTTCCATCTTGCATTTAGGAATTGAACCAAATCAGTTTTATAATACAGAGCTCAAAACGCTTTGTTAAAATTGAACTTTGTCAAATAGAATCAAATTGAACTCTGTCAAACAGTATCAGCTTCAACTCTGTCAAACAGTATAAAATTGAAATCTGTCAAACAGTATAAAATTGAACTCTGTCAAACAGTATCAAAATGAACTCTGTCAAACAGTATCAAATTGAACTCTGTCAAAGAGTTTCAAATAGGTTAAATGCATAGTTGCATTATTCAGGGACCTTTCTGCACCATATTTATCAAATTTCCACATCGAAACGAAAAAAATGGTGGTGATTTTTTTTAAAATACGGAGCCAAGCATGTGCATTCTTCTCAATTTAAAGGTTGTAGCTGCGACAAACGAAACGACAAATCTTCGTTCATATCTCAAGGCTAAATGCGTAAGCTGCTGCGGCCAACTGTAGACTTTGGTAAAGATAATGTGGGCCCATACTCTCTCTCTCTCTCTCTCTCTCTCTCTATCTCTCTCTCCCTGTTTCTTCCTTTCTCTCCCTCTGTCTTTCATGTACTCTTTCCACCTCGCCACCCCATCTCTCTCTCTCTCTCTCTCTCTCTCTCTCTCTCTCTCTCTCTCTCTCTCTCTTTCTTAACAATTTCTGGAAATGTTTGAGACCCCCTCTACCCCAGTACCTTCGTCTCTCGGTCTGAAGGAAAAACTTACTGCTTCAAATGTTGATATTTTAAAATCACTATTTTGAGGGTGGAAATCAATAGTACAGCATTTTTTGAGCATTCATTGTCGGTAGAGATGCACGCTTACTCTATACAAAAACTGGTTGTTTGTTCGTGCGTGTGTGTGTGGGGGGGGGGGGGGTAGGGGGGTGGTTGGGTGTTAGTGTGTGTGTTTGAGGTTAAAAAATCGCACTGGCACAGCCATGTCCTACTGAAACGTTGTTTTCCTTTAATATGCCGCCGAAACATTGTTTTCATTCACTGAACCCTGATGGGTTTCAAATATGACAAAAAATACTTGAAATTGATTTAAACTAAGTGATGAGCTTAGGAACTGGTTACAGTGACTGGCAATAACTGATGGTATTCATTGATGGGCTCTAATCTAGTCCTTACAAGAATGTTACGCAAGCTTTTGTTTTTCTTATGGGCGATGACAGGTCGAAGATTCAAAGGTTCATTTAATTTAGCATTGGTAAAATTGAATTCATCTTTTAACATTTTTGGTATTTCGATATTCATTCTGTTCTATATTAAAGTGAAAGGAAAGACGGACATCCTATCGCATTCTCCATCTGATATGGTCATACCACATGGCCAGAGGGTTTGAATCGTATTGATCCAAAAAGCTTCAGGTTTTTTTTCTAAATTCATCCGTTTCTTATAATGTGTCTTTAATTGGTGGTTGTTCAATAGTATGAATTTCGAAATCGTCCAAAGAATGGTCAGGAAGGTTAAAATGGTGTGCTACTGGGGCATCAGCATTATGTTTTATATCCTGTTTGTGTCTAGTAGCACGTTCCCAGAAAGGATTTTGACTTTGACCAACATACTGCTTCCGACAGCACTTACACGTGGTAAGGTAAATGCTAGTTGGTAAATCACAATGGATGGGAGTCATGGATCTGATAATGATTTTTCGTTTGTTCGGAGGAAAATTCCTATTTCTGATCAAGCATAAAAGTAAGCAATCTACATCGAGGCTTTTTGCAACTAAATTCCGCGCCACTACCATTCTGCAACGGTGGTCTGTTGTGTTCAATTTTCAGTGGTTCGAAATCAATAGTTTCTGCTGGACGTGCGAGCTTTTTCTGAGTTTGAGATTTCAGGCTATACTTTATAATCTAAATGACCGGATGCCTGAAATTGCTTGCCTTTATACACGGTCACATCCAGAAAACAACAGAAAACAACAGAACTTTCACTGGTATCAGCATTAAATTTAATGTTTGGATCATGATTGTTCGAAATTTCTAAAAAAAACATCAAAAGTCCTCTTTTGAATGTTCGCAAATAATAAAAATGTCATCTACATATCTGAGATATACGAGAGGATGCTTTGCACATTTGATACATACATCCAAAGTAGACAGAATTGCATTTTTCGATATTTTCAATTTCGAAATTTTTGACAGGAAGTCCTGTGTATTTTTTTAGATAGCTCGGATGTCTGTTTGCTATAGGTTTCAGATGATAATCAATTGCTTCAGAGATCGCATAAGACTCCGAATTACAACCTGATACAATTGGCCTCCCGGGTGGAGTTAAGTCATCCGTCAATGAAGAACGGTCCAGGTGGAGCTTTGGTAGAATATAACATTGTCTTGTTTGAGCACTGAGCTAAACTGTTAAATATTTCAATTGATTTTTGGTAATGTGACCTTCGTCGAGGAGAAATTTTAAGATGTTATTGAATTTTTCGACATTACTAGGCCAAATAAGTGAATCTATTTTCTTATAATGTTTAGTTGAGTTGTCTCATGGCTCCCTTTATATAATTATCCAGAGATAGAACAACTACCGACCCACCTTTGTCGGCTGGTTTGCTTACTAATTTCTTATTTTTTTCTCGCGAGGGCTCTCCGTTCACCAGCTGTTAAATTGTCTTTATAGGAGAGTATGTTCATGTTGAACACCTTTTGCATGATTCGTTTGCTAGCCTCAATAATTTCGGGATCAACTTCACTATATAGAGGTGACCAACCAGATGATTCTGTAAAAGGAAGTTTCCGACTGCTGGAGTTTCTAAAGCGGTCTGCGAATTCCATTTGCCTAAGAAAATTACAGTTATATGACGGTATATCTGTTTGATTACCAATTTTAGGTTTAGGTGCTGGTAGAAAAGTTAAACCGCGATCCTAAAGAGAGTTTGTTTGCAGATTGTTCGAACACATGCTGTTCTCTTGGATAAACATCAGTTGCAAAGTTTACAATTATGGTAGTTATCGCTAATCATCAAAAATGTATTGGAATAGTAATGAGTATGGAAATCTGCGAGTCGAACATTATGCCTGTCCTGTCACTGATAGATAGTGGGGTGATTCATTTGTTAGAGCTTTGGACTTGTGTAAGAAAGGTCGACGATTCGATCTTGATCAGCGTAATCCGCGTTGTTCCCATGGGCAAGACATTTCAGCCCAATTGCACACGGAAAGTCACGGTAGCGCTGTGTAATAAAGGTATAACAAGATAATGGAACACTTCAGTCACTACTGACTTTGCTTATGGTGGATTAGTAATTTGGAGAGTATGATAGTTACTCGCCGTTGCGTGGTGGTTCTATGACAGACATAGAAATGCCGAATGTGGTTGCTAGATAGAACAATCCTATAAATTAGCTACAGCAATCGACAGTGACGTGCTAAAACCCGTGATTTCCGTGCCAATGGCGGTGTTGTAGGCATCTTGTTTGAATAGCACCCCGAGAAGCATAAGTTCATGAATTATGCGAACAAACAGGACAGTTATTGTCAGACACGGCCCCCACCCTTACCCAGTATTTAAGGACAGTTACAATCGTGGCTTTATACTGAGCATGATTTATAAAAAACACAGATCTTTTGTGTAGTTTACTTTACTAGCAATAGCGTACAAATGAACATTTAAAACAACCCAAATAGTGTTCAGCATTATAATGGTTCGAACCCACGTTGAGAGCGATGCTATGTCGAGAAGTGAAATGCTGAATAGCTACTCGTGGACGTGTTCGTGCCACTGGAGTCGACGCAGTGAGTCGACTCCTGCGACATCCTGCAACTGTGGTTTCAGGCTGGAAGAGGTTTCAGTTTCTGGAGATGTTCTGATATTTTATCGATTTCGGTTGGAGTGGGTTTTATAAAGGGGATGAGTCTTGCTGCCTTTTGGCATATCCTACTTCTATTTATATTTAGTAATATGTAACAGTTTATACTGACTGCTATGCAATATACTTTAATGTACACACACATATACACCTCTCACACCGCTTATGTGGTCAAGGAGAGTGAATAAAGATTTGATTTGATTTCATTTGAGAGCATTTCCCTCTCATCAGCTGCCAAGTGAATCCATGATAAAGCAGGTACGCCATTCGGTCATTAGACGAACAAAGGAACTTCCAATGCTTCTTGTGTTGCACTCTTCAATAATCTGTGATAAAACAAATATTATATAAACAAAATATTATTTGTATTTAACTGAATATGAACATGAGCAAGGAAAATGTAGGCAGTTCCTCTGTTACTCTCGTTTTCTTAAAAAGCTTTGATAGTGGCTTCTAGCACTCAACCAGTTATTGGACTGTTTGTTTTCCCGCTTTTCGTGGTGTTTGCGAGCAGTCGACCGTTGATACAAGGTGATGTCAAACGTGATGCTACTTTACTCGCATAGAAAAACATAAATATATCCTTCCATGTTCCAGTTATATATATCTCAATCAATCAATATTTAATTTAGCTCCAAAACATCAAACTATCTACATATTTGGTGGAACTACAGCTTGTAATTCTAGCTATGGTGGGTTTCCATTCATAATGGCGATGTCATTACCGTTAAAACTAGAAGTCAAGTCATGAAATGCGCACAAATAGCACGTTGATATGCGCGTTAATGTACGCGTTATCGCCCAAGTAAAGCTATCAAATTCTGTACATATGGCCTGTGCACAAGCAAGGTTTCAGCCAATGGACCTCCGGGTAATCCGAAGGTCCATTGGCAGAAACATTGCATTTGTTTGCTATGAGTAACTAGGAGAACCTGCCGTGCTTTGGATGCCATTCGATATGGCAATTGCGCACAATTCCAACGCGCAATTAAGCCTAGATAAGTGCACTATTCGTGACAGGACTTCTAGTTTTAACTGTATTTGGTGGAACTACATCTTGTAATTCTGGCTATGGTGAGTTTTCATTCATAATTAAGTATTTCGTGAATTCCAGTTTCGATAGAGAAAACGTTCCTGTCTTATTCAAAGAATACCCTGGTCGATTGAATAGAACAATTGGTGGTGGTCTATTTCTGGGCTAGACTAGTTACAGGTCATAACAGCGTCGCTTTTCTCTCAGAATTAGCCTGGTGGCCCGAGATTTCGCCAACACGCGTGCATATTTCAAGTACCCTACGCCCAAATTGAAAGCCCCAACAAGTGATTTACCCATTCCTTTTGTCGCTCTTCCAGTCAGATACATCCCTGCAATGACTGATTAAAAGTGGAAACTCTGTTTCATCTCTGCTAGCTTTACTCAAGTTGAATACACAAATGACATCGTTTTGTTTCGGAAGAAATCAATCGTTTAATCAAGTCATTCAGCGAAGTTGAAAATACCTTTTGGGATCATTAGCTTGCTCAGCACACTACAGGCACATTTGTAAAGCCGTAGTGATTATTTTATTATTACTATTATTACTATTATTATTATTATATTATTGTTATTATTATTATTATTATTATTATTATTATTATTATTATTATTATTATTATTTTAACACATCCTAATCAGAATAGCGCCCAAGCGGCCTTTGACTTTTAATATTAATTGATTCAAATCGAGAGAGACACAGAATGCAAAAGATACATCAACAACTTTTCTTTCTTTCTTCATTTTTTTCTGTCTTTGTTTACTGCTACATATTCATATTTATTTATACACATACACTCATATACACATAAACCTATTCAAATAGTTTATTTTACATTTATGAATTTCAAATACGTGTTTGTTTCGCCGTTGTAACATTTTCTGTATTCATGTTATGGGAGGGGAGGTTTTTACTAAGGGGAAAGTACTTGTCCTCCTATCCCCGTTTGGTCAATAGTTATGGCAAATAAAAATATGTTTAACCCCTGCACACTGATGTCAAAATCTAAAAATTTCAGGCTGCTTATTTTTCCCATGATGCAAACAAGACTGAATTGATTAAATTTCTAGTTGCATTATGGGAATAATGGCTACTCGAGATATTGGTATTTTGACATCAGAGTGCAGGGGGTTAAAGTATAGCCCTCCAGACAACCTTTTTCTGATTCTTAAACATGGGATCATGCAACAAATAAGAGAGAAAAACTAACAGAAAGGGAAGTGCTGGTCACATGTACATATTCTTCAGGGAGTTCCCAACCAATACACACCAATAGTCAAACACAGTTTTAGGTTCTAAAAGTGCTCCAATCACCCTCTTTGTTCATCTGGAACAATCAGCCGTAATGCTGAATTCAGTAGAATTCTTCAAATGTTTATTAAAACAATATATTTTCCCAATACTGCTTAGTTTTGGGGATTACATAATTTTCGAGTGCAACTTTTCGAGGCAGGTAAATCTAAATAAAATATTTACAGCAGTAATACCTATTTGCAAACCCAACCCTACCAAAGATACATTTACCTCTTTCATGTGATGAAAGACTAATTTCTGCAATAGAATTCAACTTTTGGCTTCTTCCTAGCTAAAAGCACGGGAAATTTGTTGTTTTGAAGAGAACTGTGCACTCTGTGTCAAATGGGCTTAAAACTGGTATTGCCTCCAACAGAATTCCTACTCTGTTGCCAAAGGAGTAATTCTTGAGGGATAAGAATTCACGGCTTTCTTTGAAAACTACACAAATCCCAAAATAAAAATAAAATCTGCATCATCACACAACACAACACCTTTTTACAAAATTTGTTTTAATTAACCATACAGCAAGGTAAATAGTGCCCAACCCCCATGGAACGATATGTCAATTTTGTTTCAAAACTGGGGGTGCGCAGAGCTTATAATTCATCTAAATTTGGGAGAATCCATTTGGATTCTTGCGAAAATCATTGCCAGAATTCAGACTGGCTATGGGTCAGGATCTCATGAGGCCAGTATGGTTGGATCCCGGTTGCATACTGATAATGCATGCTAATCCTTTATCCAGTACAGTTTTTAGTTTTTAAAACACCAACTACTCATTTTTAACCCCCTCCCCCTCCCGGGGGGGGGGGGGGGCGGCCTTAATCGTTTACCTGACAAAGTGGTTCAGAGAAGTATTTTGAGTCACATTCAGTTAGTCATGGTTCATGAACACTACATAGGAATGATGTTATGAAATTATTCATAACTCTAGTGTCCATGTCAGATGATTATTAGCAAAGGTTTTCCTGATTGCTTACAATTCTGTCAGCTGTACACAAGTACTGCCGAACTTCCAAGGGTTGTTTGTGTCACTGCAGCTTGAAAGGCAAATTTCATGGAAAAACCCTAAAGAATGGATTTGAACATGTATGAGCAACCTTGAACCTTACCCACCCCTGCCCAAATATTAAGCCGGGGACTCGAAATGAACAAACGCAAATTTGACCCCCCCCCCCCCCTCCCACAACCACCACCCCTTGAAAGGATTCTGACTGGCATTAACCAAATTGGAACAAATTTAGATCTGACCTCCCTAGAGATGTTGTACACCAAATATTAAAGCATTGTGGGTCTGAAGAAAAATATTTTTAAAGAAATGTTCTCATGTTGCACTGAGTTAATTTGAGCTCCCATAATGAGCCCAAATATTAACCCATAAACGTGGCTTGAACAAACATGAACCTGACCCCCCTTAGAGATGCTGTACGTCAAATATGAAAGGAGTATGACTGACGGATCTGAAGAAATAGATTTTTAAAGAAATCTCCTCATTCTGCAATAAGTTAAACGTTGGGCTTCAATAGATAGACCATATATTAACTCAGAGACCATATTCAAACAAACTTCAATCTAACACATACCCCCCCCCCACCCCCACCCCCCCCCCCCCCACACACACTAGAGATGTTGTATTCTAAATATGAAAGCATTCTGACTGGTGAATCTGAAGTAGGTTTTCAAAGAAATTTCCTCATATTGCACTGTGGATATTCGGGTGTCCATAGGGAGCCACCAATGACTATCTCGCAATACCACACTACCACCCACCCACCCTACTGCTTGACTTATCTATAGCAGACATAGGATAATATGAACTTCGATTAATAGTATTAAGGGCTAACTTGGGACCTACATGCATATATACCACAACTACCATATGACCCACCCCCCCCCCCCCCACAAGAAGTCCAACATCCACTGATCCGAATAACGTTATGTCAGATTGTATACTGGACAATAACAGCGGTCAGCATCTCTATTACGTCGCGCGCGTATTATGACGTCACGACGTCAATAGCAACGTCAACCGTTTCGCGGGGAAAACTTTCAAGAAAACCCAATTTTCCCATCATCATTCCATCACTTACCCATAATATATACCTATAGCCCCATGCGTACATATATCACTATACATACCATAGCATACTATATATGCAGTACTACACTGCTTGGCGGATCTAGCTGAAAGGGGCCGTACTTTTGCACCCCCAAAAGTTGCACTCCCAAAAGTCCGGTTCCTATGTGAAGTTAACACTAGCTGCACCCCCAAAAGTCCGGGTAATGAGGGACGATCGGGTACATGCTATACTACTGACATACTTGTTCACTTGCATGATCATTATACTCTATCAGTAGCTGGGACTGGTCATTGTCAACCGAGAATTACTAAAGAGTTTCAATGTTTGTCTCAAAAACATAGCTTATGACCCCCCCCCCCCCATCTCTCCACTGGAACAAGCTCAAAAAGCTCGTTTAAATGAGGGGTCACAAGCTATGTTTTGAGATAAAAAATAAAAATATAATAAAATTGGAAGGGACATTTTTGTATATAGCGCTGGCCGGTTTTGTCCATTACGCTGAGTAAAGTTTTAATTATTTTAATCATCAACGGTACGGCTATTATTCTGCTATCTTTTGGGCAAGTTATTAATCGGTTAACCAAGGTTAATTCATGCGATTAACCAATCAAGAAAACCCTTCCATCGTTTCAGTTCTAAAATTAATCTAATTTTATTAAATTTTATGTGATGAAAAAATGCTTATATTTTTGCGGGAACGGTAAATGGATCTTCTTAACAAGCATTTGCGAGAAAGTCACAAGAACGAAATGACCGTTCTCGCAATTTACGAGACCCTGATGAGCCCAAGTATGGACTTGGCTTGGACAAACTTAAATCTCACCTGCCTAATAATGCTGCATACCAAATATCAAAAGATTCTGATTGGTGGGTCTGAAGAAGAAGATTTTTAAAGAATATTCCTCATACTGCACTAGTTTCAACATTTGGACTCCCAAAGAGAGTCCAAATATGAAATTTCAATAAACGTGTGAAAAAATCTTCCAACGATGGTATATGTGAAATTTGAAAGCTTTTGGCACAGTGGATTGGGTGAAGAAGAGTCTTAAAAGCTTTTCCCATTAACCACACTGTTAAAATAATGCTGACTCAGCATTTTTTCAAAGCCCCGAAAAGGTGCCCCATGATAGACTCGACAGCAATTTTTGGACCATTCCACTCTGTTCAACAGAATGGAATGGTCCAAAAACACAGATAGCCCCTTAAATGTATGTAAAATTGAACACATGGATAATTTTTAATGTCATGTAAAACCTTTCTGTACACTGTGTAAATACAAATGACTGAACATTACTTAATAAAGGTGATTACCCATTATTTCTAAACATAAACTATGCGCTGATCTTCAGAGATCTCTTCAGTCAAAACGGTGCCGAAATTACCAAAGGGCCGAAGTGACTGGGGCCGAAGTGACTAGTGCCGAAATGACTTTGAGGCCGAAGTGACCATAGGCCAAATGACTTGTGCTATTCTCACAGATGAGAGACGTTAATTATTACAGAACACATCGAATGTGAATTTACTGCAGAGATAATTGCTCCACGATATACATGTATATTAATATTTTTTTCAATAAATATCGAGCAATATATTTATATTTTTTTTAAGAATTATTTTTTTGGACTTAAAAGGAATATCGTAGCGTACATAAAATATCCTAACAGATGTGTTCTGCTTTTCTTTTTGACGAATCTTCCCTGGGCCGAGTTTTCCCAGACTGAAGCTTCCTCCAGATCCCGAATAAAGATGACATGCCTTTTTCAATGGCGGTAAATATCCATTTTTAGTGTTCGAAACTACGAAGCACTGTTCAGAAATGCAGATGGCACCAAACAGAAACACATTATTACTTTGTTTTGATTTCTGACGGGACCGAAAGCAACCTGTCAGTATCACTTTTTTCGAATTACACCTATTTCATCCGCTAACCAAAAGCGTCCGCTGCAATTTTACCCAAGTCGTCTACTGCAATAATTTTTGTATACTTTATTGTATATTATCAGTTGTAATATATCTTAATGTATCTTCTTGCATTTAGATTGCATAATTATACTTATACGAAATTCTGAAAACAGAAATGTCACAACAAAATAAACTACTCATCTATCTAATTAATTCCGATACTGTTTAACGCGGCTCTGATTACTGTTTATTCAATGGATTACCTATAATAATTATTTTATTACAGCAAAAGTTCTTAAAGTATATGTATTTTATATTAAGTTCCGTGACATAATCTTATAATTTAATTATTCATTGAAGAGCACCACCGGCGCTTTACAGCGAATAATCGCAAAATTATTAGCAAATGTATTGTAAGAATTAATTATATTAAACAACGCATTAAAATTTATGTTATAGTAAGTTCCGCAACATAATCTTATAATTTTGCAATCATTCATGGAATAGCGTCACCGGTGCTATACAATGAATAATCGCAAAATTATTAGCAAATGTATTACATGAATTAATTATATTGAGAAACGCATCAAAACTTGTTATAATTATATTAAGAAATGCATCAAAACTTGTTATATTAAGTTCCGTAACATAATCTTATAATTGTGCAATTATTCATTGAAAAATATTTACTATGCTATGCTGTTTTTATCTTGTGAATCTTGTGAACTGAATAAATATCATTATTCCGTTTGATACTGAATAAATATCATTAATTTTATTTTCCATGTGTTTATATGATATTCAAACTCTTAGCGGACGAACTGAGTAAAATTGCAAGCAGACGAATTGGGCAAAATTGCTAGCGGACGATTCGGTGCGCTGGCGGACAAAATGGGTAAAAATGTAAGCGGACAATTCGGCTTGCGAACGAAACGGCCGTATACCCTTTTTTCGAGAAAACTTTTCCGTGCTTTACAACACCTTAACATTCGGATAATTCGAAAACTCCTTTTCTATTCGTTTTGATACTTCACGAGATGCATGACAGTGCATATCTGTATAAAATCGCACCAAAATAACAATTATCAGTTATATTATCAGTTATATGTGCGTTTTTTTCGATTAAGGTTTATCACTGGGAGACAAGTTGCAACGAAATAAGGAAAGTTCGATCTGAAATAACGAGAGCATCAGCTGAACATATTGACAAACATCCAGAAGTACAGAATTCGAGTAATAATAATAATAATAACACTTGGGCCGTCCTCTGATTTGTCGCGGTTCTCGAATAAGAAGTCCTTGGTTACCCTTGATGTGTAGATATGTACACATGTATATCACGCAAAGCCTTGAGTCGAATCAGGCTGCAACAGAAAGCTTGTTTGATTCGTAAGGGGGGGGGGGGGGGGGTAGGCTAATTGCAATTGAATGGGCAATTCGACACCCAAAATTACGTGAATTTTTCACTGAAATTTACTGTCCAATTCAAAAAAATCACATTGACGGCTATAGAGAATTCTGTTCTGGAAGACATCTATCTGACCGGGTATGTGGAATCCTTTGCGGGACTACGGCCCGCGTGAGGTTCCTATTAATTACACAGCTATGAAACTTCACACCTGTTTCTTTTTCGAGGCATTGGAAAATATGCACATTCATTTTCGGAACTAAATATCGCCAGCCTGGCTAATTTTACGTCATTTTCTCGACCTCATTTTGAGTTTAGGCTTTTGAAATATAGGGAGTATAATCTCAACCAAACATATATCAAAAAACAATGGTGCCCTCCTAGGATATTCCAGCCGTCATGCTCTACCTCTGAGGTGATATCATGGGGATTTAGGTCAAAATTAAAATAAGTCTGCTTTTTAATATTAATATGTTTTAGAGCTCACAAAATAAGAGATGACTGGAGTTTTATTTTTGTTTTTCCCATCTGACGCCATTTTAATGTTTTTACGTCCCTTCAAAAGTTAGCCAATAATGGCACATTTCATTAAAAAACGTTACCTTGTGAATTATGTTGATCCCTATTTAAAAATGACACATCTAGGAAACTTCACATTTTTTTCTGGGCATTCGAAATTGTTCCTGTCCATTTCTGGGATTAAAATGACGCCCTCGATGCCAGCGATACCACTTTACCTTTCAATTTCAACTTCTTTTTAAGGCTCAGGCTTTCGAAATTTTGATAATGTAAATCCCATAAAAAACTATATCAAAAAATGTTGTGCCGTATTAGGAAATTCCAACCGTTATGGTCGCACTCTCAGGTGACGGTATAGGTAGGTCTGCACGGTATATCGATAAACCGATATATAACGGTATTCAAACCAATATCGATTGAATACCAGTGTAATTACAAAAATATCGGTTTATCGTCATTATTTATTTACCCACAATTTAATTTTCAAGATGTCTTGAGTTTTTAAACTTTAGCTCCGAATGAATAATATTTTCCCTTTACCCAAGGAATCGTCTGCTTGTGCCCTCGTAATATACAAATTCCGCAGTTGAAAAAATAATTTGAAAAAATTTCAACAGAACTATGTCATGTGACCCCTCATTGGAACGAGCTCGTTGAGTTTTGTTGAAATATTTGGGGAAAATCTAATAAATTAATTTTGAAAATAATATATTTTGATATCGTCTGCGTTGGGTAAAGGTTTTATGAACCGCATCATCAAGGCATGCTAATTCGTTCCGACTCTGATGCCTCAAGTCTCGATTGTGGTACTTGTGTTCATATATCTGAACAGTTTTCGATATACCGGAATACCGCGGTATTTTTTTGAATACTGATACCAGTATTCAGTTTTGAATATCGTGCAGCCCTGGGTATAGGGGTCCTAAGGTGAGAAATTAAAATGACCGCGGTTTCTCTTCATTTTTATTATGTTTTAGAGCACAAAAAATAAGAGATAACCATGTGGTATTTTTTTTCGATTTGATGACTTTTTGACGTTTTTACGTCACTTAGCCTATTTTTACAGATTTCATTTAAAACTCTACCTTGTAATTCATGTAGCTCCCTATTTATAAACACTACCTTGTGATTCATGTAGCTCCCTATTTATAAACACTACCTTGTGATTCATGTAGCTCCCTATTTATAAACACTACCTTGTGATTCATGTAGCTCCCTATTTATAAACACTACCTTGAAATTCATGCAGCTCCCGACTTATAGACACTACCTTGTGATTCATGTAGCTCCCTATTTATACGCTCTATCTTGTGATTCATGTAGCTCCCTATTTATAAACATAACCTTGTGATTCATGTAGCTCCCTGTTTATATACACTACTTTGTGATTCAAGTAGCTCCCTATTTATAAACACTTCCTTGTGATTCATGTAGCTCCTTATTTATAAACACTACCTTGTGATTCATGTAGCTCCCTATTTATAAACACTACCTTGTGATTCATGAAGCTCCCTATTTATAAATACTACCTTGTGATTCATGTAGCTCCCTATTTATAAACACTACCTTGAGATTCATGCAGCTCCCTACTTATAGACACTACCTTGTGATTCATGTAGCTCCCTATTTATACGCACTATCTTGTGATTCATGTAGCTCCTTATTTATAAACATAACCATGTGATTCATGTGGCTCCCTATTTATAAACACTACTTTGTGATTCAAGTAGCTCCCTATTTATAAACACTACCTTGTGAATCATGTAGCTCCCTATTTATAAACACTACCTTGTGATTCATGTAGCTCCCTATTTATAAACACTACCTTGTGATTCATGTAGCTCCCTATTTATAAACACTACATTGTGATTGATGTAGCTCCCTATTTGTAAACACTACCTTGTGATTCATGTAGCTCCCTAATTATAAACACTACTTTGTGATTCATGTAGCTCCCTATTTATAAACACTACCTTGTGATTCATGTAGCTCCCCATTTATAAACACTACCTTGTGATTCATTTAGCTCCCTATTTATAAAAAAACTACCTTGTGATTCATGTAGCTCCCTATTTATAAACACTACCTTGGGATTCATGTAGCTCCCTATTTATAAATACTACCTTGTGATTCATGTAGCTCCCTATTTATAAACACTACCTTGAGATTCATGCAGCTCCCTATTTATAAACACTACCTTGTGATTCATGTAGCTCCCTATTTATAAACACTACCTTGTAATTCATGCAGCTCCCTATTTATAAACACTACCTTGAGATTCATGCAGCTCCCTACTTATAGACACTACCTTGTGATTCATGTAACTCCCTATTTATACGCACTATCTTGTGATTCATGTAGCTCCCTATTTATAAACATAACCTTGTGATTCATGTAGCTCCCTGTTTATATACACTACTTTGTGATTCAAGTAGCTCCCTATTTATAAACACTTCCTTGTGATTCATGTAGCTCCTTATTTATAAACACTACCTTGTGATTCATGTAGCTCCCTATTTATAAACACTACCTTGTGATTCATGAAGCTCCCTATTTACAAATACTACCTTGTGATTCATGTAGCTCCCTATTTATAAACACTACCTTGAGATTCATGCAGTTCCCTACTTATAGACACTACCTTGTGATTCATGTAGCTCCCTATTTATACGCACTATCTTGTGATTCATGTAGCTCCCTATTTATAAACATAACCTTGTGATTCATGTGGCTCCCTATTTATAAACACTACTTTGTGATTCAAGTAGCTCCCAATTTATAAACACTACCTTGTGAATCATGTAGCTCCCTATTTATAAACACTACCTTGTGATTCATGTAGCTCCCTATTTATAAACACTACATTGTGATTCATGTAGCTCCCAATTTATAAACACTACCTTGTGATTCATGTAGCTCTCTATTTGTAAACACTACCTTGTGATTCATGTAGCTCCCTATTTATAAACACTACCTTGTGATTCATGAAACTCCCTATTTATAAACGCTACCTTGTAATTCATGCAGCTCCCTATTTATAAACATAAACTTGTGATTCATGTAGCTCCCTAATTATAAACACTACTTTGTGATTCATGTTGCTCCCTATTTATAAACACTACCTTGTGATTCATGTTGCTCCCCATTTATAAACACTACCTTGTGATTCATTTAGCTCCCTATTTATAAAAACACTACCTTGTGATTCATGTAGCTCCCTATTTATAAACACTACCTTGGGATTCATGTAGCTCCCTATTTATAAACACTACCTTGTGATTCATGTAGCTCCCTATTTATAAACACTACCTTGTGATTCATGAAGCTCCCTATTTATAAATACTACCTTGTGATTCATGTAGCTCCCTATTTATAAACACTACCTTGTGATTCATGAAGCTCCCTATTTATTAATACTACCTTGTGATTCATGTAGCTCCCTATTTATAAACACTACCTTGAGATTCATGCAGCTCCCTACTTATAGACACTACCTTGTGATTCATGTAGCTCCCTATTTATACGCACTATCTTGTGATTCATGTAGCTCCCTATTTATAAACATGACCTTGTGATTCATGTGGCTTCCTATTTATAAACACTACTTTGTGATTCAAGTAGCTCCCAATTTATAAACACTACCTTGCGAATCATGTAGCTCCCTATTTATAAACACTACCTTGTGATTCATGTAACTCCCTATTTATAAACACTACCTTGTGATTCATGTAGCTCCCTATTTATAAACACTACCTTGTGATTCATGTAGCTCCCTATTTATAAACACTACCTTGTAATTCATGCAGCTCCCTATTTATAAACATAAACCTGTGATTCATGTAGCTCCCTAATTATAAACACTACTTTGTGATTCATGTAGCTCCCTATTTATAAACACTACCTTGTGATTCATGCAGCTCCCCATTTATAAACACTACCTTGTGATTCATTTAGCTCCCTATTTATAAAAAAAACTACCTTGTGATTCATGTAGCTCCCTATTTATAAACACTACCTTGGGATTCATGTAGCTCCCTATTTATAAACACTACCTTGTGATTCATGTAGCTCCCTATTTATAAACACTGCCTTGTGATTCATGCAGCTGCCTATTTATAAACACTACCTTGTGATTCATGTAGCTCCCTGTTTATAAACACTACCTTGAGATTCATGCAGCTCCCTACTTATAGACACTACCTTGTGATTCATGAAGCTCCCTATTTATACGCACTATCTTGTGATTCATGTAGCTCCCTATTTATAAACATAAACTTGTGATTCATGTAGCTCCCTAATTATAAACACTACTTTGTGATTCATGTAGCTCCCTATTTATAAACACTACCTTGGGATTCATGTAGCTCCCTATTTATAAACACTACCTTGTGATTCATGTAGCTCCCTATTTATAAACACTACCTTGTGATTCATGTAGCTCCCAATTTATAAACACTACCTTGTGATTCATGTAGCTCCCTATTTATAAACACTACCTTCTGATTCATGTAGCTCCCTTTTTATATACACTACCTTGTGATTCATGTAGCTCCCTATTTATAAACACTACCTTGTAATTCATGCAGCTCCCTATTTATAAACATAAACTTGTGATTCATGTAGCTCCCTAATTATAAACACTACTTTGTGATTCATGTAGCTCCCTATTTATAAACACTACCTTGTGATTCATGTAGCTCCCCATTTATAAACACTACCTTGTGATTCATTTAGCTCCCTATTTATAAAAAAACTACCTTGTGATTCATGTAGCTCCCTATTTATAAACACTACCTTGGGATTCATGTAGCTCCCTATTTATAAACACTACCTTGTGATTCATGTAGCTCCCTATTTATAAGCACTACCTTGTGATTCATGTAGCTCCCTATTTATAAACACTACCTTGTGATTCATGTAGCTCCCTATTTATAAACACTACCTTGTAATTCATGCAGCTCCCTATTTATAAACATAAACTTGTGATTCATGTAGCTCCCTAATTATAAACACTACTTTGTGATTCATGTAGCTCCCTATTTATAAACACTACCTTGTGATTCATGTAGCTCCCCATTTATAAACACTACCTTGTGATTCATTTAGCTCCCTATTTATAAAAAAACTACCTTGTGATTCATGTAGCTCCCTATTTATAAACACTACCTTGGGATTCATGTAGCTCCCTATTTATAAACACTACCTTGTGATTCATGTAGCTCCCTATTTATAAACACTACCTTGTGATTCATGTAGCTCCCTATTTATAAACATAAACTTGTGATTCATGTAGCTCCCTAATTATAAACACTACCTTGTGATTCATGTAGCTCCCTATTTATAAACACTACCTTGGGATTCATGTAGCACCCTATTTATAAACACTACCTTGTGATTCATGTAGCTCCCTATTTATAAACACTACCTTGTGATTCATGTAGCTCCCTATTTATAAACACTACCCTGTGATTCATGTAGCTCCCTATTTATAAATAACACAGCTAGGAAACCCCCCACACAGTGTTTTCTGTTTTTTTTTAAATTGTGCGATTTTATCATTTCATTTCAACCTTACCAACTCAATGCCAGCGACGCCAATTTTACATTCTTTTATACCTTTTACTTTCAACGTCATTTTGGGGTTCAGCCTTTTGAAATTCGTAGCAAATATGTATTGCCGTTCTATAAAATTCCTAGCTCATATAGTTGAATTTTGAGGTGACATCATAGGGGTCATAAGGTCAACATTTGAAATGAGTCGGATTTTTTTTTAACTTTAGTATGTTGTAGAGCTCAAAAATTAAGAGACAGCTTTTTTTGTTTTCAATTTGACCCCATGTTTTACGTCACTTCACAAATTAGCCTCCTGTTTTTGGCATATTTCATTTGGGACGCCACTTTGTGCACGGCAGGTTCTCATGGTTACTTAAAGCAAACACAGGCAATGTTTCGGCCATTTGACCTCCGGGTTACCCGGAGGTCCTTTGGCTGAAACATTGCTTGTGCACAGGCCATATGTACAGAATTCGTGAGCCTTACTATGGTCATAACGCGTAGATTAATGCGCAGATCGGCGTACTATTTGTGCGCATTTCATGACAGAACTTCTAGTTTTAACTAGTTCTGCATGGCACATCTATGAAACTCTATACAATGTTTTCTGGTTGTTTTAAAATGTGAGATTTTATATTTTCATTCCCTCTGATGCCGGCAATGCCGATTGTACGTGTTTTTTTTTTTTCTGTACGTTTTACTTCCACTCTAATTTTGAGACTCAGCCTTTCAAAATTTTTTTGAAAAATAATATTTTTCCAGCTACTGAGTTTGCATATTACGCAGGCGGATGTGACCGATTCTTTGGGTAAAATGTTAACTGCGTATATAAGTTTCTCACATCTGTTGTCGTTGCTTATTTCCATCACACCAGGGTAATAAAATCCCCATTTTAACAAATTGTTTTATTTCCTAACAGATACTGACCTCTTTTACATCTATTAATATCGTATTATCACCATGATATAGCCTTAGACGCTGATGTGAAAAATTGTGAAAGTTACAAAATTCGTCTATTTGTTTGGCCAATAGAGGATTTTGTGATGCTCACGGTCCTGCTGGTTATTAAGATGAAAAGTTTAAAATCCCAAAATAAAAAAAATATATATACATGTTTCACACACGAACGTGGCAACCAGTACTTATTCCCAGTTCCTTGTCTAACCTTCGTTATCAACCGATTTTAACGGCTGCCAAGTGCCCGTTCCGTTCCGAATGCAGGCAAAACAAACCCGATGTGTTCTCTAAATATTCTCACCTAGATAGGCAATAAGAACTACTGTTACTGCCGATAGTCCAGATAATAGAAACGAGATACCAACAGTCCATCGTCTTCCAAATCTACAATATCAGATAAGAACATTGGAATTATTACCGTTTTCAAATGCAAATACGACAACGAAAATATCTTAGGTTTGCTATTGCGATCAGTACTGCTACTTGTTATTGTGTGAGAGTGTGTGGGGGAGGGGGTACGGTATTTGAATATAAGCTACTTTAGTATAAGTGAATTATTGGGAGGGACTGCATGTGAGTCGTATATCCTACAGTTAAAACTAGAAGTCCTGTCACGAATAGTGCGCTTATCTAGGCTTAATTGCGCGTTGGAATTGCGCGCAATTACCATAGCGAATGGCATCCAAAGCCCGGCAGGTTCCCTTGGTTACTCATAGCAAACACATGAAATGTTTCTGCCAATGGACCCCCGGGTTACCCGGAGGTCCATTGGCTGAAACATTGCTTGTGCACAGGCCATATGTACAGAATTTGATAGCTTTACTTGGGCCATAACGCGTACATTAACGCGCATATCAACGTGCTATTTGTGCGCATTTCATGACAGGACTTCTAGTTTTAACTGTATATGTACGCTGTGGATTTACCAAACGTATGATTGACCAGGTTGCGGAATATTTTGCCAAAAGTGTTTTAATCGTCCAAGTAACTCTACACTCAGGTTGTTCTAGTTGCATGAAAACGAGCGATTGATTTTAGAACTTTATCGTCTGGAGATGAAAGAAAGACACATAATATATGGACATCGCGCAGCCGAAAGTACGTATACATGTACAGAATGCGACAACTCGCAGAGTTACAAAATAGATTTGTTTTTGTATTTTCTTCTAGAAATACAACCAACTATTCAAAGTGAAACTTTTAAGAATAACTATTTTATCACAATTTCCACCGTTGGCCGTAAAAAAGGTAGTATTTCCGTCCGTACGGGGGTTAATTCTCCAATCGGAAAACAGAAAGGTAGTATTTCCGTCAGAACGAGGGTTAAATCTCCATTCGGAAAACAGAAAGGTAGTATTTCCGTCAGAACGAGGGTTAACTCTCCACTCGGAAAACAGAAAGATAGTATTTCCGTCAGAACGAGGGCTAAGTCTCCACTCGGAAAATAGAAAGGTAGTATGTCCGTCAGAACGAGGGTTAACTCTCCACTCGGAAAACAGAAAGGTGGTATTTCCGTCAGAACGAGGGTTAACTCTCCACTCGGAAAACAGAAAGGTAGTATTTCCGTCAGAACGAGGGTTAACTCTCCACTCGGAAACAGAAAGGTAGCATTTCCGTCCGAGCGAGGGTTAATCCTCCACTCGGAAAACAGAAAGGTAGTATTTCTGCCCGAACGAGGGTTAATCCTCCACTAGGAAAACAGAAAGGTAGTATTTCCGTCAGAACGAGGGTTAACTCTCCACTCGGAAAACAGAAAGGTAGTATTTCCGTCAGAACGAGGGTTAACTCTCCACTCGGAAAACAGAAAGGTAGTATTTCTGTCGGAACGAGGGTTAATCCTCCACACGGAAAATAGAAAGGTAGTATTTCCGTCCGAACGAAGGTTAACCCTCCACTCGGAAAACAGAAAGGTAGTATTTCCGTCCGAACGAGGGTTAATCCTCCACTCGGAAAAAAGAAAGTTGTATTTCCGTCCGAACGAGGGTTAATCCTCCACTCGCAAAACAGAAATGTAGTATTTCCGTCCGAACGAGGGTTAACCCTCCGCTCGGAAAACGGAAAGGTAGTATTTCCGTCCGAACGAGGGTTAATTCTCCACTCGGAAAACAGAAAGGTAGTATTTCTGTCCGAACGAGGGTTAATCCTCCACTCGGAAAACAGAAAGGTAGTATTTCCGTCCGAACGAGGGTTAATCCTCCACTCGGAAAACAGAAAGGTTGTATTTCCGTCCGAACGAGGGTTAATCCTCCACTCGGAAAACAGAAAGGTAGTATTTCCGTCCGAACGAGGGTTAATCCTCCACTCGGAAAACAGAAATGTAGTATTTCCGTCCGAACGGGGTTAACCCTCCACTCGGAAAACAGAAAGGTTGTATTTCCGTCCGAACGAGGGTTAATTCTCCACTCGGAAAACAAAAAGGTAGCATTTCTGTCCGAACGAGGGTTAATCCTCCACTCTGAAAACAGAAAGATAGTATTTCCGTTCGAACGAGGGTTAATCCTCCTTCGGAAAACAGAAAGATAGTATTTCCGTCCGAACAAAGGTTAATCCTCACTCGGAAAACAGAAAGGTAGTATTTCCATCCGAACGAGGGTTAATCCTCCACTCGGAAAACAGAAAAGTAGTATTTCCGTCCGAACGAGGGTTAATCCTCCACTCGGAAAACAGAAAGGTAGTATTTCCATCCGAACGAGGGCTAATCCTCCACTCGAAAAACAGAAAGGTAGTATTTCCGTCCGAACGAGGTTTAATCCTCCACTCGGAAAACAGAAAAGTAGTATTTCCGTCCGAACGAGGTTTAATCCTCCACTCGGAAAACAGAAAAGTAGTATTTCCGTCCGAACGAGGGTTAATCCTCCACTCGGAAAACAGAAAAGTAGTATTTCCGTCCGAACGAGGGTTAATCCTCCACTCGGAAAACAGAAAGGTAGTATTTCCATCCGAACGAGGGCTAATCCTCCACTCGAAAAACAGAAAGGTAGTATTTCCGTCCGAACGAGGGCTAATCCTCCACTCGAAAAACAGAAAGGTAGTATTTCCGTCCGAACGAGGTTTAATCCTCCACTCGGAAAACAGAAAAGTAGTATTTCCGTCCGAACGAGGGTTAATCCTCCACTCAGAAAACAGAAAGGTAGTATTTCCGTCCGAACGAGGGTTAATCCTCCACTCGGAAAACAGAAAGGTCGTATTTCCATCCGAACGAGGGCTAATCCTCCACTCCGAAAACAGAAAGGTAGTATTTCCGTCCGAACGAGGTTTAATCCTCCACTGGGAAAACAGAAAAGTAGTATTTCCGTCCGAACGAGGGTTAATCCTCCACGCGGAAAACAGAAAAGTAGCATTTCCGTCCGAACGAGGGTTAATCCTCCACTCGGAAAACAGAAAGGTAGTATTTCCGTCCGAACGAGGTTTAATCCTCCACTCGGAAAACAGAAAAGTAGTATTTCGGTCCGAACGAGGGTTAATCCTCCACTCGGAAAGCAGAAAGGTTGTATTTCCGTCCGAACGAGGGTTAATCCTCCACTCGGAAAACAAGGTAGTATTTCCGTCCTAACAAAGGTTAATCCTCCACTCGGAAAACAGAAAAGTAGTATTTCCGTCCGAACGAGGTTTAATCCTTCACTCGGAAAACAGAAAGGTAGTATTTCCGACCGAACGATGGTTAATCCTCCACTCGGAAAACAGAAAGGTAGTATTTCCGACCGAACGAGGGTTAATCCTCCGCTCGGAAAACAGAAAGGTAGTATTTCCGTCCGAACGAGGGTTAACCCTCCACTTTGAAAACAGAAAAGTAGTATTTCCGTCCGAACGGGGGTTCATTCTCCACTCGTAAAACAAAAAAAGTAGTATTTCCGTCCCAACGAGGACTAATCCTCCACTCGGAAAACAGAAAAGTAGTATTTCCGTCCGAACGAGGGCTAATCCTCCACTCAGAAAACAGAAAAGTAGTATTTCTGTCCGAACGGGGGTTCATTCTCCACTCGTAAAACAAAAAAAGTAGTATTTCCGTCCCAAGGAGGACTAATCCTCCACTCGGAAAACAGAAAAGTAGTATTTCCGTCCGAACGAGGGCTAATACTCCACTCGGAAAACAGAAAAGTAGGATTTCTGTCCGAACGAGGTGGAATCCACCACTCGGTAAACAGAAAAGTGGGGGCGCGGTGGCTCAGTAGGTAGAGGTGCAGGCTGCAAGCTGAGAGGTCATCGGTTCGAATCCCACCTGCGGCAACCGCGTTGTGTCCTTGGGCAAAACACTTCACCACCATTGCCTGCGTGGGGGCGAGGTGAAGTTGCGTACTAAGGCGTACTGCACGTCGATGGTGCACCTGTCTTCAACCAATGCTAACTCTGCTTGTGTGGAGTTGGTATGTCGCGGAGCTGACTGTTGCTCGCCGTTGCTCGGTCGTGCTCTCCGAGTACTCCGGCTTCCTCCACCCGTGAAACTGTCATGGTCATGATTAGCCATTGTGCAGAAATATGTGACCTTAAACACAAATAAATAAATAAACAGAGAAGTAGTTTTTTGTCCGAACGAGGGTTAATCCACCACTCGGAAAACAGAAAGGTAGTATTTGCGTCTGAACGAGGGTTAATCCTTCACTCGGATAACAGAAAAGTAGTATTTCCGTCCGAACGAGGGCTAATCCTCCACTCGGAAAACAGAAAAGTAGTATTTCCGTCCGAACGAGGGTTAATCCTCCACTCGGAAAACAGAAAGGTAGTATTTCCGTCCGAACGAGGGTTAATCCTCCAATCGGAAAACAGAAAAGTAGTGTTTCCGTCCGAACGGGGGTTAATCCACCACTCGGAAAACAGAAAGGTAGTATTTCCGTCAGAACGAGGGTTAATCCTTCACTCGGAAAACAGAAGGGTAGTATTGCCGTCCGAACGAGGGTTAATCCACCACTCGGAAAACAAAAATGTAGCATTTCCGTCCGAACGAGGGTTAATCCACCACTCGAAAAACAAAAATGTAGTATTTCCGTCCGAACCAGGGTTAATCCTCTGCTCGGAAAACAGAAAGGTAGTGTTTTCGTCAGAACGAGGGTTAATCTACCACTCGGAAAACAGAAAGATAGCATTTCCGTCAGAACGAGGGTTAGTCCTCAACTCGGAAAACAGAAAGGTAGTATTTCCGTCCGAACGAGGGTTAATCCTCCACTCCGAAAACGAAAAGGTAGTATTTTCGCCCGAACAAGGGTTATCCCTCTACTCGAAAAACAAAAAGGTAGTATTTCTGTCTGAACGAGGGTTAATCCTCCAGGCGGAAAACAGAAAAGTAGTATTTCTTTACGAACTAGGGTTAATCCTCCACTCGGAAAACAGAAAAGTAGTATTTGCATCCGAACGAGGGTTAATCCTCCACTCGAAAACAGAAGGGTGGGATTTCCGTCCGAACGAGGGTAAATCCACCACTCGGAAAACATGAAAGTAGTATTTCCGTCCGAACGAGGGTTAATCCTCCACATAGAAAACAGAAATGTAGTATTTCCCTCCGAAAGAGGGTTAATCCACCACTCGTAAAACAGAAAGGTAGTATTTCCGTCAGAACGAGGGTTAATCCTTCACTCGGAAAACAGAAGGGTAGTATTTCCGTCCTAACGAGGGTTAATCCTCCACAAGGAAAACAGAAATATAGTATTTCCGTCCGAACGAGGGTTAATCAACCACTCGTAAAACAGAAAGGTAGTGTTTCCGTCAGAGCGAGGGTTAATCAACCACTCGAAAAACTGAAAGGTAGTATTTCCGTCCGAACGAGGATTAATCCTCCACTCGGAAAACAGAAGGGTAGTATTTCCGTCCTAACGAGGGTTAATCCTCCACAAGGAAAACAAAAATGTAGTATTTCAGTCCGAACGAGGGTTAATCCACCCCTCGGGAAACAGAAAGTAGTGTTTCCGTCAGAACGAGGGTTAATCCACCACTCGTAAAACTGAAAGGTAGTATTTCCGTCCGAACGAGGGTTAATCCTCCTCTCGGAAAACAGAAATGTAGTATTTCCGTCAGAACGAGGATTAATCCACCACTCGGAAAACAGAAACGTAGTATTTCCGTCAGAACGAGGGTTAATCTTCCACTCTGAAAACAGAAAGGTAGTATTTAGGTCCGAAGGAGGATTAATCCACCACTCGAAAAACAGAAAGGTAGTATTTCTTTCCGAACGAGGGTTAATCCTCCACTCGGAAAACAGAAAGGTAGTATTTCCGTCAGAACGAGGGTTAATCCACCACTCCGGAAAACAGAAAGGTAGTATATCCGTCAAAACGAGGGTTAATCTTCTACTCGGAAAACAGGAAGGTAGTATATCCGTCAGAACGAGGGTTAATCCTCCACTTGGAAAACAGAAGGGTAGTATTTCCGTCCGAACAAGGGTTAATCCTCCACTCGTAAAACAGAAAGGTAGTATTTCCGTCCGAACGTGGGTTAATCCTCCACTCGGAAAACAGAAATGTAGTATTTCCATCCGAACAAGGGTTAACCCTCCACTCGGAAAACAGAAAGGTAGTATTTCCGTCCGAACGAGGGTTAATCCTCCAGGCGGAAAACAGAAAAGTAGTATTTCTGTACGAACGAGGGTTAATCCTCCACTCGGAAAACAGAAAAGTAGTATTTCCATCCGAACGAGGGTTAATCCTCCACTCGGAAAACAGAAGGGTAGTGTTTCCGTCCGAACGAGGGTTAATCCTCCACTCGGAAAACAGAAAAGTAGTATTTCCGTCCGAACAAGGGTTAATCCTCCACTCGGAAAACAGAAAGGTAGCATTTCCGTCCGAATGCGGGTTAATCCACCACTCGGAAAACAGATAGGCAGTATTTCCGTCAGGTCGAGGGTTAATCCTTCACTCGGAAAACAGTAATGTAGTATTTCCGTCCGAACGAGGCTTAATCCACACTCGGAGAACAGAAAGGTAGTATTTCCCTCAGAAAGAGGGTTAATCCTTCACTTCGAAAACAAAAAAATGTCGTATTTCAGTCAGAACGAGGATTAATCCTCCACTCGGAAAACAGAAATAGTTTTTCTTATTGATGAACGTAATGCTAAAGGCGCATATTTCTTTCACATACGATCTACTGGGACACATATGCCAAGACTGGGATGTGGCCGGGGGTGTGGGTGGGTGTGGTTGGAAAAAATTTGCAAAACACTGATGACGGGGTGTGTGTGTGGGTGGGTGGTCAAGGAGGACAAAAAAAAGTCCGATGCTTGCAATTTTTTTCCTCAGACGCTTTTGGGCAAATTTGTATACCATAATCAGTGAAGTATCATTCAAGAACCAATAAAAAGACAGTCAAGTTATCAGGGGGTACCTACCACGGGTTATGTACGATTATAAAGCTGTTATTGCGGCTGAGCTATGATTCGGCTTATAATGATACAATGTATGACATATTGAATAATGCAAGTTAAAATGCATCACTAATTGCAATTATCAAACACTGAACTCTAAAGATAAGTTATCTTGAGGGTGTTCCGTTTGATTAAATTTCTAATATGTTCACCCTGGTGAGATCGGCTGGTTTCAGATGAGGAGCAAAGACAATTATGTGAAATCAGGGGCCAGTACTATAGAACTTTTACAATTGTATTTTCTAGAATTGTATTTTCCAGTTATGACTTTAGATGGGTTAAAATGAACCATTAGTAGTTTCAAAGATCTGGTAATTTGCTAGTTGGCAAATATCCATATCTTTTAAAATGCTAATGATTTATTTCCGTCATTTATATTCACTTGTTGAAAATACAATTCGGGAAAATACAATTGTAAAAGTTTTATGGTATTGGCTCCAGGAGCAGTTACAGATTACAGCTGCAGGAACATTTCTGTACAACGATGTATCCAAACCTATTACGAAAACACCAATGACTCTTATTGTCATTGTAGGAAGTATGTAACACAAAAACTACTAAACATTGAACCTGATTGATTGTATTCCACACACATCTGAGAACACAGGTGTCAACAAAATCATGTACCAGACCTTCTAGGGCTGGACTTAAAATAAGTAATAAATCCCCTCCCCCAACCCAGCCATGCCCCACCCAAACCTTCGTCAAAAAATAAACAAATACATAAATGATTAAACTTATTGCTTTTTGCATACACATACCGTGGAACCTCTGTTGAGAGACCAACATTTTGCCAGACAAAAGGGGTCTTTCAGCCAGGTGATCTGTCAAGACCACCTGTCTTGAAAGACCAATTTTGTCTGGCCGAAATGGTATGTTGTCCTGTGTTGTCCACATAAAACACGCTCTAGCACAAAAGAGGTGGTTCCTCAAAAAGGTCGTCTCTCGAGAGAAGTTCCACTGTATATATGAAGGGAGAACGGCAAGGGGTTCTGATGGGTTGAGTAATTTATGATATTTAACCCTTTACCTAACATTCTTTTCTAAAATACAAAAAAAATAAAAATTCTCATATAACCATTACTGTTCAATAAGGTTACTTGAAATAAACACATGTATGGCTAATATTAGAACTGGCCCGAAGAGTCAGTTCTAATGTTATCCATATTTGTGTGGCTTTATTGTGGGATATATTTGGATATATAATCCACTTTGAATGTTGTTGGTTTATTAGCCTTAAGAGACCACTTTGGTCTGATAAAACGGATGTTCTTTCAAGACCTGTCCTACTGTACAAGGTCAATCACTCAATACTGTATGATAAAATTGGTTATGATGCAGTATGGTGGGTAGGATGATGCAGAAGCATGTATTTAGTGGGGGTGGGTGGTTCAGATAACTCCGGAAAAAAATTGTAAAACTGAAAAAAAAAATACATGGGGTGGGTCCTTCGACCGGTCAAAAACAAAAAAATCGGTACATTCCCCCCCCCCCCCCCCACCCACACTCCTGATGGGGCAGAAGTTTCTCGTTCACCCACGTTATGTGTACGTTAAGCCTGTGTGCTCTCGAACAGCGTTTTTCACCATTTGTTTTTAGCTTCAACGTCTCTTAACTCGGGCTCTCAGACCAACAAACCAATTGTGTAATGAATTAGTTGCCTTTATGGCCAGTAGCCAGTCAAGACTGTACATAGGCCATTGTCTATCTTTAGATTCACTCCTCTGGAATATTCAGTTGATATAAAAGGGAACTAACCGGTCCCCTTTCGGGCCAATCGACGTATCCTAGACGACTGAATCCTTTTTATCAACGCAAAATAATTTGCTCAATTGAGACTTGGTTCGACGGAATTTCTAATGATATTACCATTAGGAACGAAAACACAATAGGGCCGTAGTTTATAATTACGTCGCGTAGTTAAACGAACGTACCACCCGAACGCACCCCATCTCTATTAGAGGTATGACCATAGAAACAAAAATGGCGGCTCTCAATATACAAAATGGAGGACGGACACACTTGTCGCTGTAACAACGTGCGCTGCTCTTGCGCACTCACACCACTTATCACTATGGTAATAGCGTCACTACACCACTACGTAGACTACCATGACAACCAAACATGACGCAAATGGGTCACGTGAGTATAAGGACTTTTCCTACGTCCCCACTAGGTCCCCCGGCCCGAGTCATCCCTGACTTACAACTGACATAAACCTACGCCGAATACATTACTTGATGATGTAGTTGGAATATCAGTCAGTCGGGATATTCGTTACAAAAATCTTGGAAATCTAATAATGAATAAATAAAATATACATCCAGATGTCGTGACGCTACTTCTTACTGCACAGCCACCGTGGAGTGGTTATTTTCAACGGGTGTGCAATATTTCCACGAACGCAACAATATTTGATTACATACACTAATTATAGTCCTGAATAATCATCAAACATTTAATTAATGAAGCAATGGATACAGTGAATCTTATTACCTGATAAACGCATACGTGGACATCACTTTCCACGCGTGGATTACGACTAGGACACGACGACTGTACAGTAATTAATCAATACGTACCATGCTAGTAGTCAAATTGGTCATGCATGGCTCTCGATGGTCTGAAGTATAAGTTACATGGCGTGTTGTTGGCTGATACATTTCCAAACAAGTCGATGAGAGTTCATATCAGGTGAGGCGAATGTATCAGCCAGCTACACGCTGAGTAACATATTTATGTCGGAAGCCCATGTAAATCAAGGGTTTAATACATTTTCACGACAAACAAAGAACCGCTATTGACAGCACCGTACAAAACCATCAACACTAACTGGCACCGGTATGTATCTAACAATCATATAGATTTTGGCCTGAAAAAAACACGAGAAACGGTACGTATCACATAATGCGTTCCGATTCCGTATCATATAGACGACTCATTCTGATTCCGTATCTTATAGATTCAACTTCCGGTAAACACCGCTGTGGCAAATAATAGCATTATATGCATTGTCATTACGCATTAAAATATGAAATTCAATATGTTGACCAATTCCAACCTAATTTAAACTGAAAAACGGAAAAACAGGCTTTATGTAACGGGATTGTTAGATAAATGTATTATCATGACCAAATACATGTCCTGTAATTTGTATCAGGTTCTCGGTCGTGTTTACAATCGGATCACAACTCGCCCTGGCGGGCTCGTTGCGATCTGCTTGTAAACAAGACCTCGAATCTTTTCAACAAATCACTGTAGCTCTCAACCAGTTCAGTGGACACTCCTTACATTTCAACAGTAAGATCTTTTTCACACGCTTCACAGTTCAAATTCGTCTTCACTTTTTGATTTACTAGTATCACTGTTCATTATCTCCTTCAACGTCAACACCCTCTTCACTGCCGCGCCAGTCTCATCTGCTTAAAGCAGAGGAGACTGGTGCGGCAGTGAAGAGAAGATTGTTCATGCTGGAGAAGGTAGAGGTGATAATGAGTTATTCCGAAAATAAAGACGAGGTTGAAGCGGGATTGGATTTCCATACTTTTCTTAGGAAAAGAACTTTTGGACTTTTTGGTTTTGAGATGGGAGATTGCCGATGGAATATGCTCATTATCATTAAAATGAATACGTCATGTTACCCTCGTACATTTGCTTGATATTACCCGGGAAATTTCCCCCAGAGAATATATTAAACCCTACTCTGGAGTCGCAAAAGCAACAAAGAACATTTGTCACTTTTAGAACTACAAATAATATTTTCTGTCTTTTTATGTAATATTTAATATTTTAAATCAATAAATGCGGTACCTTCAAAATAGTTTGAGTACTTAAATTGTCTTATTTAATAAATATAGCATGGCTTTAAGTTGACTATGCCAATATAGTGGTCCTCGAGGAGAGGATAGTCCCGACGCGCAGCGGAGGGACTATTCTCTCCTCGAGGACTACTATTTTGGCATAGTCAACGAAAAGTCATGCTATATTTATTATATTAGATGTGTGTGTGTTGGGGGGGGGGGGGGGGGGTGAGGGGATTCTTCATCGGTCATATATGCAAGATAATATTCTTATTCACAGCCAAAGAGAAAAGAAAATGGTTCAAGGTTTAAACAGGTAAACTAAGTTAATTCTGCCACTCATAGTTCTGGGATAGAGAGGCAGAGAACCAAACCCCCAAGAAACAATAATACCATTATTCCATTACCCCCCCCCCCCCCACCCCGCCCCAACACTACTACAAACATCACTTTCGATACACATATTTTTATTTCTCCAAACTAAATGTAATAATATATATGGGACGAGATGTCTTGTAAAGTATTTACGCTTCAATTTAATTTTCTAAGCGAATTCGAATGTTACTATTTATAACCGTGCACTATTACCGTGCACTATTCTTTTTTCAAAAAATGATAGTAGGTCTGTGCGATTTCGCTGACGAACTATCGGAAAATAGGGTGTTTCTGTTCAACCAATCAGAACGCGTGAAAGTCACGTGACATCTAATATTTTGTTTTATTTCAAATTTTGAATATTCGAAGCGAATGAAAATACATCAATTTGATTAATATAGTAATACCTGCTACTCACCTGATATCAAATGATATCAGGTGAGTTACATGA
Source organism: Pictodentalium vernedei (assembly GCA_031216915.1). Lineage (NCBI taxonomy): Eukaryota > Metazoa > Mollusca > Scaphopoda > Dentaliida > Dentaliidae > Pictodentalium > Pictodentalium vernedei. Next base: position 465,759,536 of record CM062290.1, read on the forward strand.
TATGGCTGAACCCTCAGATGGTATTCCGTCGTTCTGATTGGGCAAACTAACTTTAAAGCATAATAATGTGTTGTACAGACCTCCATTTGTATGGCCGGCTATGTGTGTGCATGTGTGTGACACAAGTCCAAATATTAAATCTAGTCTTTTAAGAAAGTACAGGATTAGGCCACACAAAATAAATTAATTGATTCTCAGGCATTTTGTTTTTAAATTAGTGAGGGAGTGGGTTTATTTTTAAATTTTATTTTTCTTTTGCAAAAAGTGAGCAAACATGAAGAGGATTCTGGCTGTCTTTTTGCACACAGTAATAATATTGAGCGTGCATATTTAAACAAATACATTAATTTTTAATTTGAAAAATAAAACTTTCCTCTAAACACAAACTGTTGGTACTGCAATTGAAAGACTTCATATTCTTACGATGCTCTTCATATTATCTGTGAAGTAAAAATATTTAATCTATGAAGATTTTCCTCGTCACAATTTATGGGATAGGCACTCTCCCATAAAATGTAACTAGGCAAACATATTGGAGACGCAACTAAATAAATACGCATCACAAAATTGCAAAAATGTTCAGGTCAACCTGCATTTGTACTAATATGGGAAGACGCTGAAAGGCAATAAATATGTCCAATGAGAGAGTTCAAATTAATGAGGGATTGCCTGAGAATCAAAACACTTTTTTGACTTACTATCAAAACAGAATGTTTCGACTGGAAAAAATGTTGGAGCGAGTGTCCTCCCCCCCCCCCCACCCCACACACATACTTAACCTCATTAGCGACGCCCTGTAGTCAATGCAGTTTAAATCACTTGGGAGGATAATGTCCTTCCCTATTCCATCAGCGAGTTCCCACATTGCTGATACAATTAAGGGAATCTTTTTGACCATCGGTAAGGTGGAAAACGCTAATTTCATTTCTAAACGGAATTCTGCTGAAGACAACAGTAACATGAAGCCACGAAAGAATAAAACATAAAACTGAGAGAAACCATTTAATGTGCATACAATCACACAGGAGGAAAATGTCCGTAGTTTGGGAATTGTTGGGCATATCGTCGACTCGAAAGGCCAATCTTAGCTCAACTTTCTGGCTCATCGTTTTCGGCTCATCAGCTCGACTTATTCTGCTTCACACCTAAAATCTTTAAATTCTAAATTTGCTTTAAATCACGCAAGAAAACTTTAACTTTTAAATTTAAATTGCAAACGAGTTTGGTATTTTCCGATCGGCTGCCGATCTTGGCTCATGCAGATTTCCAACTTTATATGTACCAAACTGTTACTGCAACCATATTAGAACTTAGCAAGAAAGGAGTGCAGCGACCATTGATATGAAGATGTGACCAAAGATTCCTCTAATTGGGTTGTTTCTACTATTGAACTTGAAGTGGAGAAAAAGGCACTTTTTTGGTTCCACATTTAACAAAATTTTCCATCTTTTTTCCACATGTGCTCGAGTCCCAGACATGTCCCTGTGAACTGTATTCACACCATGCCACTGAGGCGCACGCGTCACCACGGATATATATCAATGCGTGGGTACCGTGCCTCCTCAAGTAAGAAATGTTTGGTACGTCCCTGGAGCATTCCAAATATTCGGATCAGGTATATCTCTCAAATAGTATTTATCTTCCACGCATTGTGTCGAATTCTAAGGAAACATCGAAAAGCACAAGCAATGTTGCATCTTTTGATCCACTGCGTTGAACATGAAGGACCACCGGCGGAGACTGCGCTTTTCCTTTGTAAAATTATTCTTTAGTGTTGGTGTTGTCCTGGTTACGGTGTTAGAGGTGTGAGACAATAACTGGAATTACTTCATTATAAAAGTTCACTAAATCAGGTGTCACTGTAGGGTGAGAGGGGGAGGGAGGGACGACGCGCGATTACAGATTCCTTAACTAGGTTTTCTCAGGGAATCCTGCCACGTTCGGGCGGAAATACTACAGTACGGCCGCCGTGGCTGGACACTTCCCACGGGTGGCCAATATTTCCACGGACACAATAATATTAGAAATTCCAACCACTAATTAAAGGAAAAATCATCAAAACTTTAATTAATGATGCACCGGGTGAAACCCGGTGCTTCATTAATTAATTTTTTAATGCTGATGATTTTTATTACCTGGTAAATGCATGCGTGGATATCACCTCCCACGCGTGGATTTCGACCACTCGACGGCGACTGTACTGTACCACCCATTCTCGAATTACACCTTTCGGATAATGAAAGTTTGTTTAACTTACTTGTTATTCGTGTAAATCGTGACCAGAGTTCCAGGCAATCCAACAAATCCGCTGATAAACAGATTTACATATAAGTTGCCGGAAAGAGCAACAACTCCAAAACTAATTCCATAGCTTGTTAGTCCCATGGCAGTCCTAAAAATAGAATGGATAGATGAAGAAATAGTTTTAAAAGGACTATTCGCAGATATGGTTAGATTCGGAATGAACTTAATAATTAACACCTTTACTGTGTTTAAGAGTTGTTTTGAGAAAATTCCCCAAAACAAGAACGAAACATTCGACTATAGTATGTGTCAAAATAGCAGTATATACTGAACACCAAAAGACACTCACCATTGTATATTTTAACCCACGGAAACCAAAAGGTCGTTTTTTCCAAGCCAGGATCGTGATACGACCTGAACTCATAAAGTAGATAGCACTCAGATAATGTGTGTGGTAGACTATGCAAGATATTCAACCTGCTGTCACAAGGCTACCACAGCTACAAGCCTGCCACTAGCCTACCACAGCCACAAGGCTGTCACAAGGCTGCACGTTGAAAATATTGATTGGTCTTCCCACATGTAACAAATATACAGGTCCAGCAATAAAGTTTGGAGGTCCCCAGTGAAAAGGAACAATTTCTAGATTAATTCGATAGTACCATTGTGGATGATGATTTTTACATGTCCATGCTATAATAGATTCGTGAAAATATGTGGCCATAGTTAGATAATACATAGGCATGCTAACGGTAGAAAATTTAACATAAAATGTAATAACATTGAAGTATTCTGCCTGAGGCCAGCACGTTTCAGAACGTATATTCCTCAATGTAATCCTCAGCTGGTGAACTCCCAGCAGTGGCAGGAGGCCGCCGGGGGCTGCTGGCCCAACACTGTATGCGGGTCCCCAGAGTCCAAGGGCGTGCATGGCCGACCATGGTTCGACCCTGCGTGAGAAAAGTTTGAAGATCAATGCCAAAAAGAAGCAAACTCCTTGACTCTATAGATGTACAATAAGTACATCTATTACTCTGCACATTTTCACGTATTTTGCTTTAGAGAATGAGCACATGATGTGCCCATTCTCACAAACAAAATACGTGAAAATTTGCAAAGTAATACATGTATTTATTGTATATCTAGAGTCCTTGAGTATGCTTCTTTTGACATTGATTTTCAAACTTTTCTCATGCAGGGTCGAACCATGGTCGGTCATGCGCATCCTTGGATTCGGGAGGGGGAGGGGGCTGCATACAGTGTTGGGCTGTGGTCTCCTCCACCGGTGGGAGTCCATCAGGTGAGGAATATATGTTCTGAAAACGTGCTGGCCCCAGGCCGAATTATTCTAAGTTATTACATTTTATGTTAAAACTTCTACCGTGAGCATGCCTGTGTATTATCTAACTATGGCCACATATCTTCTCGAATCTGTTACGGCGTGGACCTGTAAAAATCATCATCCACAATGCTACAATCGAATTAATCTACAATTACTTCCTTTTCACTGGGGACCACCAAACTTTATCGTTGGACCTGTACACTCTACCGGCTGATGACTCTGAATTTTCATGGAATATCCCATGGATGATCCAAAGGGTTAATGCTATTTATGATCTCTGTGGTTTTGGTTATGAATGTCTATACACATGCGCATAGACTATACAACACACAGCGGCTTTGACACTTTGAATAATTCAGGCATCAATTTTCGCAGATCTCCCTGGTGTGGCTATTGCGGCGATAGTGATTGGGCGAGATCAGTTGCGGACAAGGTTACACGAACCTACAATAAATGGAAAAAGCAACATTGCACAGGTCGTGCACATATGTAAGCATGAATTAACATGAGAATGTTTGCACGAATGACGAAAATCGATGATGTCATTAATGTCTTGTCTTGCAGTTGTCGCCCTTGGTGCTCAACACTGTGGTCGACTGTGATCGACTTGAACACTTCCGGTTTTCTTGTATATGTTCAGGGGGCTGATGATGATAAGACTGTGCCAGTTCGTGGTCCGCGCTGTTGTTCCGTTGACACGTCAGCATCAAACAAAGCTACGGCACGAAATCGTTGATACCGAGGTTCCGGTCACTTCGTTTAGTAAACTTGGTACATTTTCAGATTGCAGACAGTGTGGAGAACACAAAAACTGTACTCATCCTTTCACTGCGTACAAAATCGGTTGGCACATTCACCATCACCTGTTTAAGATGCTTAGAAGACGAGCTGAACACACGATATTTTGTGCGCTAGATAGCTAGATACGAATCCATGTCAAAATTACAGAGTTGTACAATTAGGGTCATAAATATATCAAATAAAATCCAGTGGTTCGTTTCTTTGGTGTTCAGTATATATTCAGTACTACCAACTTCAGGGCCTCATATCAGAAATATGTGCCTGCAGATTCGAACTGGCCATGAAATTGTGACTGATCATATAATCATATGACCAGGAAATTTTCCAATAGGAACACTTCCGCCGGCATAATGAGGCCACAGGACAACCCAACAACCAAATAAAGGATCTAATAAATCACTGTAAAAACTATGGCAATTGAATAGTGACGGACCCAGTGTGTCATGTCCTATTGTTCAGGATAATTAGCAGTTGTCAGTAGCAACATTGGAAAAGTTTTCTGTAAAGTCCTGTATGGGAGACTAGAGGAAGTGATTGAAGAGAAGGTTTCTTGGGGAGAAATCTAGAATGGCTTTGGGAAGGGAAGGAGAGTTACTGACCATCTTTTCACGCTATCCCAAATGATAGAATCCGCGAAAGCAAAACAGAAAAAGATGTTTATGACATTTTTGGATGTCAAAAAGGCATACGACAGAGTATGGAGGGAGGGTATGTGGAGCAAGCTGGAGGCTCTGGGCTTAGGATATTATTATTATTATTGTTGATATTATGAAAGCATTATAAAAAGACGTACAGAGGGAGAAGAAAGCGAAGAGGGGCTAACGATAATGCTGGTAATTGTTGGGAAATATGGGAGCAAATGGAGACTCGAACTTAATGAAAGCAAGAGCAAAGTTATACCTGTGGGCCGCAAAGTGTACACCACTCGAAGGTGGAGAGAGGGTGAGTTCTGCATTCTGAGCAGCAAACTTCTCAGTGAAGGAGAGACAGGTGATTACGAGTAGTTGGGGGGTAAATATAAACATTACAGGAAGAGGCATCTACCGAAACCACACAAATAAATTGATTCTGAAGGGGAGGCGAATCCTTAACCAAATGAAACTTTTTGGGAGAAACAGTTTCAATAAGAATTTCGTGAGGAAAACCATTTGGGAAATGGTGGGTCTGCCAAGTATAACACACGGTACGGAAGTGGTACACTAGCGCTGGAAGCAATCAGGGGTGAGCTTGGGTGGATGAGGATCAAGGACAGGATAGACCTGTTGAAACTCGGTTATCTTAATTATTTGGTAAATCGCGCAGACAGTCGATGGTGTAAAGTAATATTCCTGAGAATTTTCATCTCAAATATCAAGACGGAGTGGATGGTCCAAGTGAGGGAGCTAGTAGAGAACTACTCTTTGGTGATTTCGGACCTGGGCGTTGGGGCAAACCAGGGTAAAAAGATCGTCAGAGAAAGGGTCATGGGGGATTGTAACCGTAATTGGCGAGAGGGGGTCAAATCAAAGAGGTCTTTGGGTGTCCTGCGTGATAAAGAGCAGCCAGGTTTTGAAGAGTACCTTGATGGCGCCTTTGGGGAGTCACTGTTGTTCAAGCTGAGGTCGCGATCCCTCGAGTGGGAATTGGGAAAACTGTGAAAAATAGTGCCAGATGTGTAATTTGGGCATGATGGAGACCCTGGAACACTTTCTTCTTGAATGCCCAAAGTACTAGTCTAACAGAATAAGATTCACTTGGAAGATAATGGGAAAGTGGGATGGGTGAATAAAGGACAAGTGGTTAGGGGGAAACTCAAAAGGGAGGGTTAATATGCTAATTGGAGAGACTGGGAAGAATGGGATAAAGGATGCCATCAAGCAGTTCGTCTCCGAGTGTTGGGAGGAGAGGAGAAGCATGGGAATAGGGAGGCAGTTGGAGTACATGGGTAACTAAGGCATTCTCATCCGAGAACCGCGATAAATCAGCGGCTGTCCAAAGTGTTATTATATTATTAGAAATGGTACTTGGAGAACAATATGGATTAAGTAACAGTCTGTGTCCCACATCTTTACTAGATGACTTGAAAACTGATAAGGAATTTTTGCAGTCAGGGAGGATATAAAAATGAATGAACTAATGTCATGCCTTCACATGCTCAGGTTAAGTGTACGTTATTTACTACCGTATGTAAATGTACAAGGCTGCAGGTGACTTTTAGATTGGAACATCTGTAACTGTAGCACGGAATAATATTTAATAAATATAGCATGGCTTTGAGTTGACTATGCCAGAATAGTGGTCCTCGAGGAGAGGATAGTCCTCTCCCCGAGGACCACTATTGTGGCATAGTCAACGAAAAGTCATGCTCTATTTATTATATTAGATGTGTGTGTGTGTGGGGGGGGGGGGGGGGGGTTCTTCATCGGTCATATATGCAAGATAATATTCTTATTCACAGCCAAAGAGAAAAGAAAATGGTTCAGGGTTTAAACAGGTAAACTAAGTTAATCCTGACACTCATAGTTCTGGAATAGAGAGGTAGAGAACCCAAACCCCAAGAAACACAATACCATTATTCCATTAACCCCCTCCCCACCCCCAACACTACTACAAACACCATTTTCGATACACATATTTTCATTTCTCCAAACTAAATGTAATAATGTTTCTGGGACGAGATGTCTTGTAAAGTATTTACGCTTCAATGGAATTTTCTAAGCGAATTCGAATGTTACTATTTATAACCGAGCACTATTACCGTGCTCTGTCCTTTTTTTAAAAAATGATAGTAGGTTTGTGCGATTTCGCTGACGAACTATCGGAAAATAGGGTGTTTCTGTTCAACCAATCAGAACAGAAACATATTAATATTTGTTCATATTTGTGAGGAAAGGAACGTCACATTAAATGAACGGTAATCTGCGCGCAAAATTCACGAAAGATGGGTAAACAAAGAGCCCCTAAATACGTCGGATTCCTCAAATAATTTACCTTAGATCTCGGAATAAATCAATAGATAATACAATTAACCAACCTCTCAGATCATCAGTCAAATTATGTAAGAACTATTTGTTTAGCTACTTTTAGTGGACTTTGTGTGCAGACTGCCGATGCTCTCATGCGGTATCCCTTTACTCACAATGATAGGCGGGTATTTGTTCGTGCTCCAGTCATAGATATTCCAAATGATAAGTATTCAAGTTGTATTTAAACGGAATGTTGAACAAAATAAACCAGGGTACAAGGGCAGTGTTTGAAGAAGTTGCACAGGTGACAGGTGTCATATTCAGCACAATATGTGTAGTATAAGGCATGCCCGCACGACACAGATGTATCGGACATCCGTGCATGACATGTGTCATATTCAGCACATTATGTGTAGTATAAGGCATGCCCGCACGACACAGATGTATCGGACATCCGTGCATGACATGAGAAGTGATATCATACCGCACTGAATTGTGGGTGGAAAGTGGATTGTAGTGGCAACGCGCGTGCGCGGTCATGTTTAGACGCCACTTCCACCATGATACTATGATTGGAGCAAACACACACTGCGTGTTGTTAGGGTGACACATATTTCTTTTGTTCATTGAGTTTACTTGAGGCCGTTATCTTGGTTTCTATGGTAGTACGTTGCTGTTATGGAACCAAAAGTCCACTAATACTGTGAAAGCGTGGTGAATATACCTAATTACCCGAAAAACCGAAAATGAATTAAATTACCGAAAGTCACATCTTTTCTATTGAGGCCAGCGACGTCTAACCTGGTTGGGATGTGTTGTGAAGGTGTGTTCTATTGTATGCGAGTTGAATTACCGACAACGGTTAAACAATGAACAAATTTGCCCAAATGGATTCGACGATCACTATCTATCTTGGAGAATCCTCGTTTTCGACTATACCAAATCATGTACTACCTATTTCTTTTAGTCTGACTATTTTTGGCTATATCTGGCTACTGGCAGCTGTCTGAGACCCCTGTCCCGACATCTGCCTTAGACAAATATAGTCAGATTGTTCCATTAACCCTGATGGGGCGGGGAGGGAGGGTGTGGGGGAGGGGGTCATCTCTGACGGCATAACACATGCAGAACACACGATATTTCCCATCCCCAGGTATTCAGCACTATGCCCATTCCTGACCCATGCTAGCTCGATTTCCCGATATGTGCCTTATTTATGTACACGATGTGCATATGTACCATATGCATACGACATTTCCCTTCGCCGGGGAATTCGTTTCCATACATATACCTAACCCCTTTCTACCCGAATTTTCTAGATGTGTTTTTGTGCTAATGCCCAATGTGTAACTCTGAGTACACACCACGTACAGCACATGCAAGATCTACCACCACCTCCACTGGTCTACTATCACCACCTCCACTAGTCTCTATCACCACTACACTAGTCTTCTATCACCACCTCCACCTGTCTTCAACCCCCACCTCCGATAGTCTTCTATCACCAACTCCTCTTGTCTTCAACCACCACCTCCACTGGTCTTCTATTAACATATCCACTTCAACCACCACCTGCAATAGTCTTGTACCGTCACCTCCACTCGTCTTCTATCACCATATCCACTTCAACCACCATCTTCAATAGTCTTCTACCACCACCTCCACACGTCTTCTACCACCACCTCCACTCGACTTCTATCGACACCGCTTTTACTTCTACAGTTATTCCACTGTTACTACTATGTTTACAATCTTTTCCTCTTGGAGGTTTTTGCTCTGTTACTGGTTTCATACACAACCGTGACAGCTGGCTACTACCATAACACTGTCTGCCATATGCAAAGCTTCCACACATGCTAGTCAAGTCTTCAACAAATGCTATTATTTTCCACGAGAGTTGACTTGTATCGTGGTTCCCAGTGGGAACTTCCCACCGCCTGCACTGTGCCTTCGAAAGATACCTATCCTCGAAGATATAACTAACCAACAGATGACCAACGTGTCATAACTATCCTCAAATATCTAGATGCACCGAGAAGACATCCCTGCAACTGCTCTAATATGCAAATCTTCCAACTTCTCTTGTTGCGCTTAACCAGCTCTTATTTGAGAGGCCATACATGTAAGAAGTGAAAACAACGAAACAATGAAACAAGTATCGTCGAATACCAAACTTCTGGACTCCGACGGTCTCTATGTAGCTAGATGAGTCGAAGAGTTTAAATAACGTTCAACTGAAGGAGAGTAATTGCTCTTGTTGTTCTTCGACTGATTTGGGTTACCACTAGCGTCCGGAGGTCCCTCAAAACCAAGGTGGGTCGACTGTGGAGACCGTGGTACCCAACTGAATCTATGAGGCATAAGACTATTTAATCTTATGCGCGATTGCGCTCGTTATGTTTCGTTGATCTGGGTATTTGGGGACCTCTGAAGACCAGTCCCCACTACGCCTCAATAATCTGTCTCCGGAGGTCTCCAAATACCCGGATGAGTCAATAAAAATGAGAGACGCTGTTCTATGGAGTAAAGGTGCTCAACTCCTGAACTTCATACCTTTTCTGGAGTAGAGTTTATGATAGTTATTGATTTATTTATTTATTTATTGATGTCCAAGGTCACATGTTTATGCATTATGACTAATCATGACCGTGACAGTTTTATGAGTGGAGGAAGCCGGAGTACCCGGAGAGAACCACCGAGCATCGACGAACAGCTGCCAGCTCCCCAACATCGTAACTCCGCACTGCAGCACAAGCAGGGTTAGATTGGTTGAAGACATGCGTACCATCGACGTGCAGTAAGCCTTAGTACACGGCGCCATCGTGCCCCCACGCGAGCAATGGAGATGAAGTGTCTTGCCCAAGGACACAACGCGGTTGCCGCAGGTGGGATTCGAACCGAGGACCTCTCGGCTTGCAGGCTACACTTCTACCCACTGAGTCACATTTTATGATAGTTATAAGCTCTGTTCACAAGGCAGTGTTCAAAATGCCAAGATGCAACTTAAACGTGTCCCTGTGTGAACGGGGCCCTTCTTTTAAAGACAAATATTAGACTTTGACATTATAAGTGATCTCCGCCAACATGTATGGTATACGGAGATGTAATACGTGGATGTCGGTTTTAAACACCGCGCCGGAGACACCCGGGTCTTACATCTCCATATACCACACATGTTGGCGGAAATAACGTTTTTGTCCCATTTGAAACACAATAGAAACATAGTGGAAATAAATTTATGGACGCGTTTCTCACGCTCCGCAATCAGTAGAACCAAACGCGTGAATAAATGTTTTGTTTTTACAAACACTAAAGACAACTCGTCGCCTGAGTTCTAGAATGTCCTATGTCCTTTAAGGGACATAGGACATTCTTGCACTCAGGCGACTATCAGATAGAGTTACGTCCCTTTTCCTTGGAAACGCGTAAACATAGCGGCTATTTTGTTATCAGATTTGCTCTTATTTTATTTTTCTCACGTTGTTCAATTTAATTATTCGACTATTTAATTTATAACAGAAAAATATGATCGAATTCTCGAAAATCTGATGATATTTGTGACTATTTTCAGGGTTTTTGGTTCGGTTTTTATACCGGGGCGATCGAAAGTGAAAAGCTTTCGTTTAAACAATATGCCCCCGATATTTCGCGTTCCCTTATACTCTGGCTGTTGCACGCTCTCATATACCTTGAATGTTGGATGCGCCCTTTGTCATGACTATTTGTGCTAGGCATTCTGACCAATCAGAAGACCGAATTGATCGGGATATAGGGACAATCTAGATTATACATATTTCACTGTTTTTCTGCTCCAGATATGTTATTGTTCATTTGGAAGAAATATTTTTACTTTTGTTCGCTTTGGTGTTGTAAAAGCTTATTATAAGTATTATGTTGTATTATGGGTTGTATGTTTGTTCTTACATCCTAGAAAATGTTCGTTGAATATAAAAAGTGGTAGCAATAGTGCAAATGTTATACACCCAAAAGCGTAAATATATGAAAGTCATCAATAATGTATAGACACCTTTGTTGGTGTTTTGCCATTGTTTACAAGTCGTGTAAGAAGTACAGTCGATACTTAAAATACCCTGATGGCGTTTACATGAATGTTTTTGGTTAATATTTAATTCACACACTTTTTGCATCATATTTAACAATGTGGTGTGAATGGGGCCTTTATGGTAACCAACTTTTGATCCTGCTACATTTGATGTAAAAAGAGAATAAATATTGGTTAACTGCTTTCTCGCCTATAAGAATGCAATATTAACCCTTTACGCAATACACTCAATATCCAATTTTGTTTATTTAATTATTTATTCTTTAAATGTGTTAAACAAATCAACAAAGCAATATCAAGTGACGCCCTCGACGAGCTCGTTCCAATAAGGTTTCAAATGATATGGTTTGTGGAAATTGTTGGATTTTTTCGGGTGCTAAGTTTATAAATTACGCGTGTGGATTCTTCCGATTCGTTAAGTAAAGGCTTAATCATCTTCACGCCTGAGCACACTTCTGATCGTTTGAGGCATCTCTACCTTAGGTTAAATTTTGTAACGGGATCTATACCCTATAAGAGTGTCTAGCTCATAATGTCGAACATATGGCTGAGTACTGATATCGCGAGGGAGAGAGTATGGAAGGGGTTATCCGAGACATGGAGGACATCTGCCACTTTAGAAGTACAAATTCGGAGATTTTCGCGCAAAACTCGAGTTTCAGCGCGAAATGAACGAAATTATATAAAGAACGGATGATGATTCAAATTTCGTCTTTGTTTACAGTGGATGAACCGTAAAATAATTTACGGAAGGTGGCAATCGCTGGGGCAAGGTTATTTCTATTTCAATATGTCGGATCGAAAGATCAAAATGCAATCATTTCGATGCAATGTGTTGCCACGACTCTTTCCAGCATTCACGAAATGCAACTATTTGTTGGGAAGACGCATTTGCCTGTCATAAAAAAACGACAGCGGTGTCATGTGCGTGTATTAATACAAGAAACGGCTTCTCGATCATCTCGCAAAACTGAATTGTGGTCAAAACTTCCTCTCTTCAAATACTGGTAATCGAACTATTCTTGTATCTAACAATCATATAGATTTTGGCCTGAAAACCACGAGAAACGTTACTATCACATAATGTGTTCCGATTCCGTATCATATAGACGACTCATCTGATTCTGTATCATATAGACGACTTGTTTCCGGTAGCGCTACGGGCTATCATAACAGGCACATGGATACATTCTATGTGCGTTTCGGAGATCGACCGAACATTATGTCCCAAAAATGTTTAAAAATAATTCAATCCTTTACCTAACATGAAAAGCAGATGACACTTGCAAAAAAATTCTTGAATAACTACTTTTTTTTTTATTTTTTGTCTCATAAACGTAGGTTATGACCACTCATTGGAACGAGCTCGACGAGCTCGTTCCAACGAGGGGTCATAACCGATGTTTTTAGGCAAAAAATGAAAAAATAATGAAAATTAATTGGCCATTTTTTTAGAATAGTTGGGTAAAGGGTTAAGATTTAATCTGTTTATGTGACAGAATTGTTAGATAAATGAATTATCATGATAATATGCATGTCCAGTGATTTGTATCAGATTCTCGGTGGTGTCAAACATTGGGATCACAACTGGCAAAGCCGGCTCGTTGAGATCTCATTCTGGACACCATCTCGAATCTGATACAAATCACAATACATGCACATTATCATGATATTCTTTATTTATCCACTCGAATTTATGACAAGCATCAAACGAAATGCAGTAATTTTTACGATAAAGTTCGGTTTGTTTGCTGTTTAATTATGTTTCAAGAACGACAATAATTTTCGTTGCGTGAACCCACTCCGCTGTCTTCGTCCGCATCATCAGTTTCCACATCGGGCAAATCACCGATTGGCTTTTTCTTCAAATGGATATCACACCGTCGCTTCTTTTGTTCCCACCAGAAATTCTATCACTTTCTATTTAGCAGCCTCGGAATATCTCCCGAGTACCTAAGCCAACTTCACATATACCAAATCCTACATAAAAAATCTCGAATTATTTTTTTCAAATAACCCAGTCCATGACAGGGACGTGGCGACAAGAGGGGGGGGGGGGCAAAATTTCCGATAGTTGGAAATTCAGAGGGCAAAGCATGAGCAGATGGAAATTCCATCTATCTGAATTTTAGAGTTTCATTTGTGGTGCTGGATCAGACCTGCAGTTCGATATTCGAACACACAGTCCCCAACAAAACAATTGAATGTCTTTCAAGCTCTTCGTGCAAATTTGCGAGGAATACGTTCAATAGTAAATGCCACTGCAGCTCAACTTTAGGTGGAAGAAAAATGTGAATAAATAGACAGCCTGAGAATAATCTTGACAAACACTGAAGGAACGAGTTATACATTAGGAGCCGCATAGATGTTCATTTACAGCCAGGGGATGTAGAATGCGGAGAAGATGGGTTGAGAAATAGAGCCTATGCAGGGACGCAGATGCAACAATGTTGAAATCCAGGATGGTCGCGAATGACCTTGTTTTTTTTTTCTTTCTTTTTTGTGGGGGGGGGGGGGTGCTGCTGCATTTTTTTAGGGAGGGGGTGGGGAAGGGGTACTGGATCGTGAAAATATTACATTGTAATCGTCAGCATGTCAGACGAAGACTGCAAATGGATTTTGGTAGAGATCCGTTGAGAAATACCACATGTAGGACAACGCAATGGAAGTAAGACTGACGTACATGTTTTCATCCTATTAATTTTGTGAATAGCGCTGGTCAGTACAGTATTTCCGTTACGTTAAATAGCCTTAAGTGATAAACTGTACATTATGTAATAACAGTAACCTCAAATTTGTCACGGTTTGATGTGATTCTTCTGAACCTTGATTACAAACATGTATCCGAGGTTCGACTGAATAAAGTGAGATGTTTGTCTTGGACGACTATAAACCATAGCATTCATTTTCAATCATTCTTGCCATTAGTGGCAATAATTATGTTTTTTCGTGAAATATAATGAAACATCGGATCCTTTCTGGTGAGAGATGCAATATAATATCTTTAATAGAGAATGATACACGTTTCTTCTGGAACGATTTCAGCTTACTTTAACATATACGGAAGTTATTTTACGGGTGTTATAATTTATTTGTTGGTGTTATTTGTTTGGTGATTTTGTGAATAGCTCTGGTGAGTATGTCAGTTACGTTATGTGGCCTAAATAATGAACTGCATATTGGGTGATAAAATAACCCTAAATCCATCACAGTTTGATGTGGAATATCTGAGCCGTGATCACTAAAATGTACAGTACGTGGATAGTGTATTATCACTAAATCACCCGCAGAGTGGAGATTCCACCCAAGCAAAAATTGCAAATTTGTTGCAAAGCATAACCAGCACAAACAAAGTTTCAGCCGATGGACCTCCGGGTTAAACCCGGAGGTCCATTGGCTGAAATATTGCTTGTGTTTTTTGTCGATATGTACAAAATTTGAAAGTAAAAGCTTGGGTGATAATTCCACTCCGGGGGTGATTTAGTTACAATCCATTCTCCACGTACTGTATGTATCCGAGGTTCGGAAAAACTCGTTTCAGAAAAACCTCGGTTCAGATCGATTTTAGTGAACGAGATTCAGACATTTCATATTGTGATTCAAAGGTCCATTTATGCTTTTCGCAGTTTGTGACGAGCATTTGTAGTGACAGCAGCTGAGCTGGTTTGCTATCTCACTTCCAGGAACTACAATGCAAAAAGGACTTAAAATGTTTAAAATATAATTGGAAAGGTTTAGGAAGGTTAAAGAATTTTGGGGCTCAAATCTGCTCTGTACCCAAATCTCATCTTGGACTCCACACATGATAGTTTAATGCCTCCAAACGGGTATCTCCGGGGCTGGCAAGGGTGCGATAGAGCCTATGTAATAACCACGTGCCCAGTGGTTTCAGACAACCCAGGCCTGGTTCAGCGTTAGTAACACAAGTTTGAATACAAGTCGTAGAAACACAGTAGATAAAAATCGTAAAATAGATTTACTGGAAGTGGAATTTCTATTTCTAACTCAGTTTGTCGGATCGGACGAAGGAAATGGATGGAAACTGTTTCTTTTAGATTTCGTATGCAATGTCTGAGATTTCGACGAATACAGCCTATGCCTGTTAAAGTTGTCACTTATAGTTATGCCAAGATATGATTTTCTAAAACAATTTCTAAGGTGTGATTCTCCAAGTTGTAATTTTTGTTTGTGGTGGGAAAATGACGCGTGAGAAATTGACCCTAGGAACCACTTTTTTGTATTGTAACACCTATCTCAGTCTCTGGCACACTTATCTAACGATTTCATGTCCTGTTATAGTTGGATTTGGTATGATGGTCGATTTGAGCAGTATAGCAAGCAGACATCCGAAAAAAAGTCTCACTTGCGATGATATGGTTTAAGGTAAGTCATTGATGTGACATAGGAACAGGATAGGGTCCAAACACTGTCCTCTGGGTTACATCGGTGTCTCCTGTACAGAATGAAGATAACTTGCTATTCACGATCAGTGAGAACCATTTGGAGGTATTCCCGGAACAAAATTCTATAATTGTATAGCTTGTGGAGTAATTTACGATGAGGCAGGGTTCCAAATGCCTTTCTAATGTCAAAATTTATGAGATCTGTTTCAAATTTGCGATCCAAAAGTGGTTCAAAATGTGCCGGCATATGGTATGTTCCAAGGCTTTGAAACAAACACTTGTCCATGACACTGGCCTGTAGTTACTGGTTGCATGCTTGTTCCGTTTTTGAACACCGGGAGACGTTGGCATTTCTCCAGTCTAATGGTAGAGACCCCGTGTTCATACTTTGCAGAAATATATCCGATATGCATGGAGCTAGTTCAAGTACCCGAGCGGTGGCTTTTTCTTCCTGGAACATGATACGTCATAATTTCATTAAATAGGATGGATTCTAAGTGCATGTGTGGAGTAGACCAATCAATATTTCCAACATGCAGCCCCAAGACTGCACGTTGAAAATATTAATTGGTCTACCACGAAATAATGAAGATGGAATCTTCCAGTTGCTGTCACTGAACTGATATGGAAGATGCCAACGGGATTCAAAGGATTAAATGTAATTTGGGAGATTATCCGGATCACAAGATTTACTAGTTACAATATTCAAAAATAGCAAACGAAATGAACCACCGGGTTTGGACCACCGGGTTTAATTAATTAATTTTTTCTACTTGCTATCTTTAATACCAAAAAATGCTTTGTTTTGAATGGACGATTATCCGAGTCGGGGGTCGGCGATGGAGTAGTAATGATCCTAAACTTAGCGTGTCAGAGCACATATTGTAGAACAACACTGTGTCATCTAGGAGATTTTAGGCAGTTGGTTGACAACCGACACAAAGAAGGTTAAAGTAGTTCGCTAATCTCCTGAAATCAATCAGGTTGCTTCCTAGGCCATATTTATTTACATACTTTTAGAAGAGTGTCCCGGAACCCTCATTAAATTGTACCCACCCCACTCCACTCCACCACACCCACATACATACACTTTCAAAGTTGCTCCGAGGCTCTTGAAAGAAGTCTGAGAGGAACTACTCACGTACCACATGAATGCAACAGGCAGAGACATTTTCGCCAGGTTCCATCGTCTCAGTAGGTCGAGATAGCTGTATTTTCGATCTTTTTTTTCTTGCTTCCCCATCTCCACTTTTGCGGCATGTTCGAGTTTAGATACGTCTGGACATGCTTTTCGATTTATCTTGGCCATTTTCGCGATCACTTGTTTTGCCTCGTTCATTTTGCCGTGTGCCAATAGCCATCTCATACTCTCTGGGACAACACTGGAATGCGAATAAAAAAAATGTTTCTATGTTATAAAACATAATCCATGTTTTGTCAATATTACAAGCATTTACAAGTATTATATTTATCAACTATTTTATCTTTGTTGTAAGGAATGTGAATTTAAACAGAACAAAATTCAATAAAAAACACAGATTCGTTGTTTTGTGACAAGACTTTAAAGCTGAAGTCCATGCATGTCTGTATCGATTGCAAAATCAAAACACTTTCACTTCAATGGGTTAATCATGTGGTTTAGTTTGTTGCTTCGTTTTATCTTTTCTAGTAAATAGCTCCTTTCCAGGGAACTCTGGGAACTTACAGTACGTGGAGAGTGTATTATCCCCAAATCACCTGCCGAGTGGAGATTCCACCCAAGCAATAATTGCAAATTTGTTGCAAAGCATAATAAACCTGGAGGTCCATTGGCTGAAACATTGCTTGTGTTTTTGCCATATGTACACAATTTAAAAGTTATAGTTTGGGTGATATCTCCAATCTGCGGGTGATTTAGTTACAATCCACTCTCTAAGCACTGTATGCAGTGGTAGTTTGCAACGCCTGGGGTGAAAGTCCTCTAAAATGGGTAAACGATTGGCTAAATTGGACTTCTTGTCTTTGTTGCGGACAAAGGATAGTTAAACATGCTGACCTGTCCTTAAAATACCAACAAATTAATAATAATAAATTAATAAATAAATATATATCCCCCACAAAAGAGTACGATCCAATGGAAGTACAACATGCAATTCGAAATAATTTTCCTTCATTGTTCACTTTTTTCTGAAAAGGTTGAACTCACATGCGTTACCTAAACAATCATCTTAAGTCTCGTAATTTATTTGAGGCTAAAATTTGGATCTTTTTAAAATGTGTACGTGAACGATAACCCGTTCACATTATCAAGCCTTGCCACATTTCAGGTAGAAATACAGTTTATCATATGACTCGTCCGTTTTGTTCACTTTAAAACATTTGATATTTTGTTTTCATATTGATCAGTGATAAATAAAGCCTTCAGTAAATTTCATTGGTCAATTTCAAAACTAGACAATTTGATTCGCTGAACAATATACAAATGGGTCATATTTTCGTAATTTGCATAATTAGAGTTGGGAGCTTCCATTGGTCAATTTCAAAACTGGACAATTTGATTGGCTAAACAAAATACAACTGGGTTACATTTGCATAATTTCAGTTGGGAGAATTTACGTTATCTGTCCTATTTAGGGTGGGTTATATTGTATTAATCTTTTACCTACAATAACAACGCCGTTCATTTCTTTTATATTTTCACTTTTTCCTTCCAAAACATAGGTTATGGCCCTTCATTGGAACGAGCTCGACGAGTTCGTTCCTATGGCGGGTCATAATAACCTATGTTTTGGAAGCAAAAAATGAATTTTTTTAGTTATACGATGATGTTTTTTCCAAGTGCCGTCTCCAACTCAAATTAGGTGATGGGTTAAAAAGTCATACTAAGTGGCTAATTTGTGCGTGTGTGTGTCATATGATAAATATAATATGCAATGAGTGTTTTTCTGATATAATATTTATGAAATTCGTCCAAATTTTCTGTTTGGGCTTGCCAGAGGCTCGCCCAAACGGAAAATTATTGTACTCGTTTCATAAATATTATATGAGAAAAACACTCACTCCATATCCTCAATATATGCTTGTAGTTCAAACTTGTTTTTTCTTGCAGTGTACTGGAAATGCCTCAGACTCCCATACATAAACCCACAGTCTACAACTGGACACTTAAATAGACATACAGCTACAAGAAGTATTTTAAATATGCTGACTCGATCACACCCCGAGAATAGTCGGCTAAGGCACTGCGGTTTATATTACAAACTGTAAAGGCGGGGACTCCTAGCAAAACGGAACAGTCTCTGCCAACATGACTCTGATAGTTGTTATTGTATATTGCAATGCGCAGAGGATAGAGTACTACAAACCTACACGCTGGTGAACTTACGAAGCAAACAGAAATAATACAAGAAGTACATACTACAGTACGTGGACTGTGGATTGCAAACAAATAACCCGCGGAGTGCAGTCATTACCCAAGCTATAACTTTCAAATTGTGCACAAATCGACAAAAAACAAAAGCAAAGTTTCAGACAATGGACCTCCGGGTTTAACCCGGAGGTCCATTGGCTGAAAGTTTGCTTGTACTGGTTATGCTTTGCAACACATTTGCAATTATTGCTCGGGTGGAATCTCCACTCTGAGGGTGATTTAGTGATAATACACTCTCCACGTACTGTAAGTCTCAGCCAATCGCTATCCGGGTTAAACCAATGGATATTGTGGCTTAACAATTATTGAAGTACTTTTTTTCAGGAGAGAGGTGGCTGGATTTGACATGTACTGTCCTCTTGAGAATTCAACTCGGCGCGTGTTTCGTATTTCTCCACCTACAGTTGACACTTGAAGTCCTTTCACAATTAGCGCAAACAATGTTCGTTGGTTAGTGCGCTCTTTACTGCAGAAGAATGAAGTAGTCTGACATACACAAGAGCATTTGTGCTGTGCAATACAAAATATAATGTGCAATTAGCGAGGTCTGTAGTGAAATCACGAAGTGAACGATCAAATAGAAAGAAAGAAAATATTGAGACTACAGTATGTGGAGGGTGGATTACTAATAAATCGCTGTGGTACAGATTTTTCACTCGGTAACTATTTACAATTTCTAAGGACAAAACACAAGAAGAACTTGCAAACTTCCACCACAAGGACCACCGGATTGCACCTTGAGGACCATGTGATGAAAGTCCTGTCATGAAATGCGCACAAATAACACGTTGATATGCGCGTTAATGTACGCGTTATGGCCAGAGTAAAGCTATCAAATTCTGTACATATGGCCTGTGCACAAGCAATGTTTGAGCCAATGGACCTCCGGGTAACCCGGAGGTCCATTGGCAGAAACATTGCATGTGTTTGCTATGAGTAACCAGGAGAAGCTGCCGTGCTTTCGCTGCCATTCGAAATGGCAATTGCGCGCAATTCCAACGCGCAATTAAGCCTAGATAAGCGCACTATTCGTGACAGGACTTCTAGTTTTAACTGTAGCCACAATTATAAACACTTTTCGGGTGGAGAATATTTGGCGCTGCGATTAAGTAGTAATCGACTGTCATTTTGTACATTAAGTCGAATTTTGATACCTGTTTACATCATTACAAATGCATTTATCCCAGTAGATGCCCGGAATGATGTTAATGATCTCTATTTACTAGTTTTGGATTGTTGGGCACTCTGTTTTTCTACAGGAATTGAGTTACGCTAATAAGGCAGTTTGAGTCTGATCAAGACAAAAAGTGCGCTAACCCAGTACGCTCTTACATCACAATAATGTACAATGTAGTGGCATGACTTTTTGTTCCAACTGTACCATACACAGTATGTCGGTGCTGTTAGAAGCAATTTATATCACACTAGAGATAAATGCACATCCAGCGAAGAAAAAGTCCCTTCCGAAGAACTGGCGTCATTGGGCTTATCAGGCAGACTTGACCTATGACGAAAACACATAAAGCGTATTGTGTTTTGGCGAGAGTGAAACTAGTAACATTAAAAGGGAGATATTGATATATATCTATATATGTACGTATACTTTTTGGGGTAGATACTATAATTATTTTATGAGTAAATACTAGGTGGAATATATATGTCCAATGACTGACGACTAGTAACGAAAGAAAAAATACAGTCACCACAGAAACCAATGTATTATTTTTTTGTTGTATGCGTTGCTCGTTCTAAGAACAGTTAGGTTTAGTCTCCCATTAATGCAATGTAATTGTGTCGAATGCTACAAACAGTTACGTTTAATCTCCCATTAATGCAATGGAATTGTGTCGATTGCTACAAACAGTGCGGGCTAAAAGCCGTTTTTAGGAACGAAACTAGACGTTAGAAAAACAAAATAGTCCCCTCAACTGTTCAATGAAAAGCAACACATAAACGTTAATGAATATTAATTTAATACCACAAATAACAATAACAGCATTTATTTATTTATCTATTTATTGGAGTTTAATGATACATTCGACAGCCAGGGTCACCTCGTGTCTGACAGTTTTATCGGTCGAAGAAGCCGGAGTATCTGGAGAGAACTACGGAACAATGGCGAGCAACACTTAGACCTCCCTCTCTCCATCCCAACGTACTAACTCCACACAGGGTTAGCATTGGTTGAAGACAGGTGCGCTATCGATGTGCATGACGCCACTATACGGCTGCCCCCACGTGGACAATCGGGATTAAGAGCCTTGCCAATGACACAACGCGGTTATCCCTAGCGGGGATCGAACCATGAACCTCTCGGTTTGAAGTTCAATGCCGTAACCACAAAGCCACCGCGCACCCTAACAATAACAACAACTTTTCATCGTGAAATTGTAATCTTCTTCCACTTTCATAACACTTTACAGAGTTTGCAGAGTTTATTTCTTGTTCTGTTCTATAATATTTTCACTGTGATTCTTTTAGCCGGTTATACATTCCTTGAGAAATACGATTTTTAAATAACGTAATAGTGTGGTTTGTGCCGGTGTAGTCGAAAACTATATCGTCTACGTTTCGCTATTTCCTTCTACGTTTGTCAGGAGCATGTGCAAAATATTATTATTTCTGTATTTGCTTTCCGCCAGATGTGTTTTGAATAGATATTCGTGCTTGCGTTAGCAAATTGTTCCGAAAGTGTTAATTTCAGGCTCGACAAAAAATACATGTGTCTTTTGTGTTAGCCTACACTACAGTTAAGGAGTCGAAAAACAAAACTTTTGCCAATTTTGTTTTAATTAAATTGGTGAACAGCAAAATATTTCTTACTAAAATAATGCCAAAAGAACACAAAACTGGAATGTATCCACATTTGTTTAGTATTTTTTTTTATTTTATTTTTTTTTTGCTTTTGATGACGAAGAAATTACCAGCGCATAAGTAACTGGCAAGAATAACAAGGAATATATCGCCATTCGAATGTTAGAATTTTAAATAAAAGACTCCATACCCGGAGAAAGCATATTCATTACTTCACCGACGTGTTGAAAACTCTGAGAGGAAAATAAACGTCCTCTCAATACAGAATGTGTTGGGAAGACAATCTTCGTTTGATCACGAGATTCTTGACCCAAGTAAGGAAACGGTGTAATATGTTCCAGGATCTGCAATCCGCAAATATTTCACTGCTGGTGAATCTGCGAGGCGATGTTATATTTTACGATCCATTCAGAGGAAAATATTCAACTGTCAGTCTAATAACTGCGAGCTACAATCCATTGTAGCAATGTTGAATCAGGAAACTGTGTAAGTTTACGTAAGTCTCAGCACGTGATTAATAATACGCCACAGATTCGAACTATTGTTATTTGGCTATTAATATGTTTGAAAACAATGAACATGCATTGCAGTCCTCAGAATAGTATATTTATGAAAACATAATTTGATTGTTGCCGAACTATACATGTACCTGGAAAGTAAAGAAGGCCTGGTGGAGTCTGCTAATCAAATAAGAAGGCTGAAGTTTCGGAAGTTTTTTTTTTCTTTTCATCAAATATTAGTGAAATTTGGTACCATCATAAATTGGAATTTCTTCCTCGCACAACCACATTGTGTGTAAGATTGATCCACGTCGAGTTTACTCGTTATTGGCATCCAAAAGTTGCAAAAATTTATTTTTATTGTACAATATGTTGACAGTAATAGCATGAAGCCCCAACGTGGGCAAAACCACACTGATTACCGAAATGAAATTACTACGTCTCATAGGTTTTTAGATAAATCAATTTAATAACCAACATAAATGCGATATTGTTTAGCCTGCGATTCACTGCCCATACAATTTGTATTAGTAAGGAGATCAGTTATTAATTTTCTTAACTCTCACGACTAAGCAACAAACAACCCTCACCAAACGGCGACTTCAGCAGGACGATAGTTTCAAAGCGAATGAAGCATACCAAACCATATGGACGAATGAATTATCAACTATGCCTTTTAACTTAACTAAGCCGATTGAAGTACGTCTTTTTCATGCAGGACTGGACGGGTACGTTTTGTAGTTTTGACCACACTTGAGCATTCACAAGGCACCCTTGGCAGCAACCAATGCTCATGCAACACCAGATAATACCAAATGAGGATGTTTGGTTGTTTTCTCTTTTTTGTGTATTCATTTCATCTTTTATTACCAATTGGCTCAAATCTCATGTTAAATGGCACAGAATTGTGGGAAGTACGATCAATGCAGATTGATAAAAGCCACATTAGATATTCTTCATTTTACAGTGATGTACTCTCTAATGACTCCATACTTGTTCTTGTGAACTGTGTGGATTTGACCACTGGGTGAACTTCATAAAGGGTAAACAAACACAACAAAACTGGAAGCTCTTAAATTACATATAGTCTTACCGTCCGATCCTTGCAAGAATGAGAAAAAATGTTCTCCGAGTCTGTAGCAGAGATTGCAGAATATAACTATTCAGTAAATTTAAGGCATTTTATTGTACAAGATCTGGTCTCTTACTTATGCAATAGCAGACTTCTAGGTAGTCTTTCTACCACATGGTAACAGTTCCGTGGCAAATATTCGTTTCCACGTTATCAGTGTTTCATTTCAAAAAAAAGTTATTGGAGATTATTCCTTTCTGGCCTTTTTTGGACTCGGCAGAAAATTGCCTGGAAATACACGTCACTCTGCTCGTTGACTTGTGTGCTATTACGACAGTAAGTCTATGAAAGTCTGGACATATGCCCTCTGCACAAGCAATATTTCAGCCAACGGACCTCCTGCTTTTGAAATTCGTGTGGTAACTCCCCAAGAACCATGAAGAAATTACGAAGCCCCGATGTGTACCCGATGCTTCATTAATTAAATTTTAGTTGATTATTCCTATAATTAGTGTTTGGAATCTAATATCATGGTGTCCGTGGAAATATTGCCCACCCGCGGAAAGTGACCAGTCCACGGCGGATGTACAGTTGCAATCCAGTGAGAATGGATATCTCATTGCATTTGACTTCCTAAAAATATATGAAAACATTTGCAGTACGCCTTAATTTCTGGTTTATCCACACCTTTAATTAGTTAATTTTGTCACCGAATTTTCGCGCTTGTATTCATACCTTTATAATTTAATTTTCTTTTATGATATTCCATTCATTTGCATTTGATTGGTCGAGTCGAGTTAATCATACATCGATGAATAATTTTTCCTATCTTATGAATGTTTTGTCTTTGTTCTGGCCATTTGTCAAATAAAAATTTGTGGGCGATGCCCACATGATGCAATTAAACTATTATTTCCGCAGATGGTAAGTTAGTAGTCACGTGGAGACTTCAAACTAGTTTTTCTCGTTTGTACCCGAAAGCGCACGTTTTAGCTAATGTTGAAAATAATAAACTGTCGTGTGTACAAAGGTTGTTTTGCCAGCAACAATTAAATACCCTAAATTAAATTATAACAATTGAATTGAATTATCTGTCGTTTTATATATGAGAATAAATGTGGGATGGGCTTGTTAAGATTTATTAGGCCATACGAACCTTTTTAGAACTGAACACGTCTATCTCAAATTTATACTC
This sequence comes from Pictodentalium vernedei, assembly GCA_031216915.1. NCBI lineage: Eukaryota > Metazoa > Mollusca > Scaphopoda > Dentaliida > Dentaliidae > Pictodentalium > Pictodentalium vernedei. Next base: position 465,784,324 of record CM062290.1, read on the forward strand.
CGATATAAAGGAACAGATAATTCATTTCATTTGCTATATAATCTCTCCTTAAAATTCTAATACAGAAGATATTGAGTATAACATTTTATATCAAGCCATATTGTTCTACATTTCTAGGTAAAATATCTTGTAATATATCAAAGAAGGATTTACTATTTAAAAAAAAATAAACATGGCACACTTCCCGAAACTACTCTTTATCTACCGCAGATGAGGGGAAATTATCTTTAAACACAATCATCACATTCCCACCACCACCTTGAAGGTTTGTTTTCACCCAGCGTTTTACCGATGATGTACGGATTCTTTGTTTTGGTTCTCGAGCACGTCACGAGTAGTCATTTGAAGTACTATAATTACATCAGTGGATAGCGAATGTTGGTAGGATCGCTTAGTATATATATAACGCTTTACCGTGATGTACGGATACCTTGTTTCTGTTTCCCTGATACCTTAAGTGTATTTATCTGAAGTACTTTGATTACATCAGTTAACACAGAACTTCAGTCGGATTGCGACTTAGTCACGATCTTTCGAAATTATCTCTCCGCTTTCTTCCCCCTCAACACTGTAGAATAGCACTTATAGAGAAAAGAAATGAGAGATCATTGAATCTTATCTTTGTCTGTTCGTTTGTCTTGGTTCAGTCTTGGTTTATCGATATATTATTAACGTTTATGGACCCAACGGTGCATGTGTTTTTGTCTGTTCTTTTTCTTGGTTCGGTCTGTGTTTAGCAATATACTGCTAACGACATATGGAACCAATAGTGATTTTGTTTTTGTCTGTTCGTTTTTCTTGGTCCTGTCTGTGTTCAGCGATATACTTTTAACATACATCGAGCCAATAGTGCATGTGTTTTTGACTTCGTTTTGTTAGGCTCATTCTTTGTTTAGTAATATACTATTAACGATATATCGACCCACAAGAGCATGTGTGTTTGTCTGTTCGTTTTCTGTTTTTGGTTCGGTCTGTGGTTTGTAATATATCATTAACATATATAGACCCAATAGTGCATGCGTTTTTGACTGTTCGTTTTTTCTTGGTTCATTCTTTGTTTCGCTATATAATATTAACGATATATCGACCCAAAAGAGCATGTGTTTGTGTATGTTCGTTTTTCTTGGTTCGGTTTGTATTTAGCAATACTATTAACATATATAGACCCAATAGTACACGTGTTTTAGACAATTCGTTTTCCTTGGATCGGTCTGTGTGTAGCAATATACTATCAACATTATAACGACCCGCTGGTGCATGTGTTTCGCAACAGGATCCCGTTCCAATCACTTTTATGATCGCCACATTGTAGCGATACACTACTTTGATAGATCTGTAGAAATGGGGTATCCAAGAAGCAGAGCTGCAATATATATATATCAGCAACTAGATTGCAAATTCAGTTCTCGAGGTTTCATTTCAGGCTTCTACTGGTCTAGTAAGTAAGGTTATGTTTTATTGACACCCCACCGCATGGCTACAGATAAAACTAGAAGTCCTGTCATGAAATGCACAAATAGCATGTCGATCCGCGCGCTAATCGACACTTTATGACCATAGTAAGGCTATCAAATTCTGCGCATGTGGCCTGTGCACAAGCAATGTTTCAGCCAATGGACCTCAAGATAACCCGGAGTTCCATTTGCAGAAACATTGCCTGTGTTTGCTATGAGTAACCGGGAGAACATGTAGTGCATTTGTTGCTATTCGGTATGTCAATTGCGCGTAATTCCTATGCGCAATTAAGCCTAGATACGTGCACAGTTCAAGAAAGGACTTTTAGTTTTAACTGTGGGTACCCACTTACTCTGTATGTACTGTTAGAAAATCATGGAAGTGGTTAGAATGAATAGAAGCTATTTGATACTTACAACCATCCAAACAGAAAAGGAGCCGTCAAAATACCCGTTCCAATACTCATGTATCTCCAGTCTTTGGTCAGGTAAGCTGCAAGAGCGAAGAATGCTTCTCCAAAAGCCCAGGATGGAAAGCCAGGAATATACGATCTCCATTTTGCAGGAGTGAATTCGACCGGTATTCCCGTGTCCAAAACCAGTACTCCGCCTACTGTGCTACCAATGAGGAACCTCATAGCTGCATATACCTCCCAAGTTCTAATAAACGACGAACATGAACAGAGAACTAAGTGTGCTGCTATCAGACAGAAGAAATTTTTCTTTCTTCCAAATAGTTCTGCCAGTTGTCCAGTAAAAAGGCATCCAAACGAAACGCCGCACAATTGTATGGACGTGATGAGCGCAGACAACTGAGTTCGGCCACATATCAGTTCAAACTGAAATTTGAAAAAGAAAAATAGCTTTTCAAAGCAAACACTGTGTCTTTATGTTTCGTCAAATCGTCTTCAACAGAAAGGAAAGCGAATATAGTAAAACCAACATCATCAAAACTTATTCAAAAATCAACGAAACTAGCAGTTTGTTCTCTGTACTGCAACTTTGCTTCCCTGGTACGCCATACCATCAGTAGAATAAAGCGCCCTCGACAATGCTTTAAGCAAAAGTTTAAGTAGAAGAAATAGGAGAGTTGTACATAGAATTCAACGCAAACCAAGATTCAGAGTCATAAGCTGAGATTCAATCACGTGAGAGAAGAGATAATTCAATTTATCGAAGGTCGAAGGCTGATATGAAGTTGCCGGGGCCTGATATCTCGGCCGGTATGAAAATATATTAATAACCTCACTATTTATTAAACCAGCACAAATAATTAATGTTATCACTTAGATATGACATATTTCGTATATTTGGCTCTGAACTCGGCTGATATGGGTTAATTGAAGGAGATTAGATAGAGCTATAGTTCATGTGATGTAAATGTGACGCTTTTCCCGACGTTGTAATGAGGCGAGTTTTTGTTTACAAAGTAGCCGACGTTATCTGTCAGCTGCGAGAGTGATTACGGTTAAGCCATGGATATAATAGAAGCGGAATTTCATGATTTAAGTGATGATGATCTATCGATGGGAGAATGTCATGAGGAAGAAAACTGTGATCAATAAGTGGAAGATTCTCTTCGGAATTTGAAACTGAGGTTTGTAGATGTTGAGGCTGGAGAAACGGCATATTTTATGAGAAAAAGATGAGAAATGAGAACACTTCGACCAATTAATAAATAGTTGTACTTTAAAATCCAATGCAGACTAAGCTAAAGAGTCGTAACCGGAGATTCAATGAAGTGGGCAAGAAATAAATAGAGGTCATCTTGTGTTTTTGAGTGGATACCCAAAATTATCTCATGAGTAACCAAGACAAATGTTTATTTTTCGCGAGAGCTTGTGCGAGCGAAAATAACCATTTCTCTCAGTCACAAGTGAGCTGATTTGATTGATACTAGGAACAGGTAGCGTCTTGTAATCTGATTCAGCTGTCGGGTTTCCAGTCCAAACATGGCCTGAATGTCCGTTATAAAAGTCTTTTGGTTTGATACGTCCTTTGAAAGGACGTACCAAACCAAAAACTTTACTACGGACTTTCAGGCCATGTTGTGGCCTGAAAGTCCGTAATATAAGTTTTTGGTTTGATACGGCCTTTGAAAGGACGCACCAAACCAAAAACTTTATTACGGACTTTCAGGCCATGTTTGGACTAGAGGGCTTCATGCATGAATTCAAAGTGAATGCGTGTTGAATTATTGCTAGAAATAATCGGCATCCACTCAAAAACACTAGATTTACTTTTCATTATACGTTTTTTAGAACAAATTGGTCATTTCCAGTGATAATATGACTCGTATTCACCTTCAAGTGATGTTTTTAAAGCCGTAATTTTGATTGATGCCGAGAAAGTGAAAATGTCTATATATTCACAGTGGGAGATACGATTTCTATCTTTCTGCAATTTCTTCGATAATCTATCATTTAGCGTATAATAATTCAAAGTTCGAAGGCTGATTTGAAGTTACCAAGAGCTGTAATCTCGGCCGATATGAAACTATTCGAGTATTACCCTTATTATTGATTAAACCAGCGGGCTGGGGGGGGGGGGGTGGTAGTAGACAATTTTCATAGGTCACGTCCCATTTTTCGGTTTATACCATTTTTACACCCACCCACGACCTTGTGTAATTTTTCTACTGCCATTTTCAGCCACCCACCCCCGCTTTTCCATTTAAATTATGAATTGTTTTGACAAACATCATAATAGGCGTCGCGCCCATTCCAATGAGGGGTCATAACTATGTTTTAGAAGCCAAAAAAATGAATTTTTAGTATTACGAGGATTTCTTTTTACTGGCTGACCAGAAATTAATTAAGAACGTTATTGGTTATCGCACCTTTTAATTTGTGCTCACACGGAAACCTACATGTATCTGATATTGTGGACTGCGGTTATTTATTTATTTATTGGTGTTTAAGGTCACATATTTATGCACAATCTAATCATGACCGTGACAGTTTTACGGGTGGAGGAAACCGGAGGACCCGGAGAGAACCACCGAGAAACGGCGAGCAACTGTCAGCTCCCCAACATACTAACTCCACACAAGCAGAGTTAGCATTGGTTGAAGACAAGTGCACCATCGACGTGCAGTACGCCTTTGCACACAACGCCATCGTGCCTCCACGCGGGCAATGGAGATGAAGTGTCTTGCCCAAAGACACAACGCGGTTGTGGGATTAGAACCGAGGCCCACTCGGCTTGCAGCCAGCACCTCTACCTACTGATCCACCACGCTCCCCATGTGGACTGCGGTTTTAACTGTTTTATTACAATAACAATTTTCTTGGTTTTAACATAAAGGAAAAAATGGGCAAATGTCAGCTTGTATATTTGTATTTGGTTAGATAGGACAATATCTATATTATATGCCGGTATGTGCACATCATTGCTAATATGAAGCAAAAAAAACATATATTAACCAATAAAAGTTGATGAAAATGCAATTTTCTTTCATTTACATGGAATTATACAGGAAATGACAGTAGCATTTTAAATCAACGTGGAAACAAAATTCGTCAAATGAAATCGTTCGATAATATCACCAACTGAGAGCATATATATTGCTCTTAAAAGATTGATGCACGCAGCGAATATAGCTTCCATAGGTTCTATATAATTTTGAGAAATATAAAACATTCCCCATTCAACTAGGGTTAATTTTTGCCAGCCAACTCTTATCAATCAGAGGAGATAACCTTTTCGTAAGTCGATGTGAGTGACGAGAAACGTTGACCATGAAAATCAAGTTTCGAAACTACCGTACCATGCCTGGCAACGCCAAATTTACTGGTATTTTGGTTGCGACTATCAACGCATATCCTACTACTCCCCTTTCAAGGTCCCCTGCGGGGTCCGACCAATAAGGCCCGTTTCACCCCTCTCCTGCTATTTTCCCCATTAATCTCTTTTTACTCAGTGTTATTCCAATGGAACATGTTTGGAGAACTGTAGAGACGGAGGGTTTTCTTCCTTTCATTTTCTACTTTTTGCGATCTCCACATCCGTCAGCTGTCTGCAGTATACTCTCTGGGGAAAAAACAAATCCAACCAAACTACTTCATGAATATATTTTGAGGAAGCTACATATCAAAATACAATAACACAAAGCTATTTTACTCATTGAGCAGAATGTCAACACTACTCGCAGAACTCATAAACGTTTTTCGAATATCATATTAGGCTTGGGTGCCGATTAACCTTTTGAACTCTCGTGGTATCTTCCAGGCCAGTTCAATAGCAGCACTTGGAATAGTCCATATCCATAATTTGGAGTAGACCAATCAATATTTCCAACGTGCAGCCTCTGGAAAAATATTGATCTGTCTGCCCCACATATTTACTGAACAGCCATCCCATTTAATGACGCTATTGCATATATTCCTGGCTTTACAGACAGAGAGAGAGAGAGAGAGAGAGAGAGAGAGAGAGAGAGAGAGAGAAACATTGAAACGGGGTTCTTACTCCGAATCGTTTTTGTCTTTTTTCCGTCTTAATAATAAAGTAAATATATCTAAAAAAAAACATTATAAATACGAAAATAAATATATTATTACCAGTCAGTGAATCGGTTCATTTATTTATTTTTTCCCGATGTTTAATCTGAACAAAAAATACTGCACGGTAGAATACATTTCAAGAATGGAATTCACTTGAAATATTTGTCTTTCAAAATTTGAATGAGAATTTAAATCAAAATTAAAGAAATGATGATTCGAATGAAAATCGTCATCATAGATATGTCTTGACGGACAGGATGGATGGAGTTGTATTTCTGAGTCTTCCTTGTTTTTTTAATTTAACAAAGAAGGGTCCGGCAAATATGAACGATTGATGCGACTGGAAAATAATCTCTTGGTATTCGACGTGTTCGAATGCTGTTACCTGTACATCTTCAAACATTCGGGAGAGTGGAACATGGCAGCGAACGGGACTCTGAATGAGATGGATACGTTCTGGGTGGATGACGGAGATACGTTCAGCAAGAGATTCATGAACATATTGAGACAGAGATCCGACTATCACAACCACCACAACAATGATAAGAATGTTCGTCGCGAATTCGACATAAATAACGTTTTGAAACCCGATAAAAAGATGACACTAGAACATTGTGATTATTTTCAGAATTGCTTTTGACAACGATTGGATGCCAATCATAAATACGTCTTTCTCTTGAGATACTCTGGAAAGGAAAGGAAAACGAATAGATGACTCGAAGTGTGAGGTTATGTTTTTAATTGGAAACTATGTCGTTACTTCAAATGGCATTTTTGCTTTTTTGACGATGTGAAAATTCTGTTTTAAAATAATTTTACGAATGAAAATGAACCGGCTTTCAAATGATTAAGTTCTTTCTGATTTTAATGCATTTGAAACAGATGTTATTTAAGACTTTAACTATTCGAGTTTTCTCCATGGCGAGAATAACCGCTGATGCGATTTAACACGTTTGAGGGCGATGCATTTATCAAGGTTTCATTTGTAAAATGTTTTTCCCCAACTGGTTTTAGTTATATATATTAAAGACAGAAGTTTTTATTTACTTAAACACATAAAAATAACTACATTTAATTTTGAGAATAATAAAATAGTCGACGTTACTACACTCTAAAAAGAAATATTAGTAATCGAGAGAACAAAAAATGTTTCTTCACATCAAAGATTCTAAGCGAAGAGACGAACTTCTTGACGAATATGAACGTGTCAGGATGAGTATTCGGTCAGCCGATAGAAGTAGACAATTGGGAGAGATGGAATTAAGATGAGAGACCACCAAAATATTTAAACCCGTGACGGAGGTTCAGGAACGAAGCAAGAAGGAGATCATTGAAGAACTGAGGCCTATAAAAGAGAGTTCCTTGAGAACAAGTTCACTGCCTGATAGTTTTACAAGGCAGTATTCCTTTCGATCTACACCGGATTACACTTCCATAAGAATCGAAACGAAACTGATGTGAGCGAGAGCGATGATGCAGCTTCGACTATCACCACTGATAGCATCGCGTCGTCCGACGATGGTGGTAAGAGAGATTTGTTGTATAGAATTTGCGAGGATTCGCGCGGTAGGAAATTCATGGGCGACACTGAAGTGCAAGAGGAGGGTCGATATTTCATCGTCGGTCAGAATATGTATACTCCGGGAGAAGAAGATTACATGGATCAGGATCACGACAATTACGGCGACATTCTGGTTCAGACGCACGTCATTAAGAGGAATAACGATGCCAGAGAGACAAGACTAAATGCCAACAGAGGTTACAAGTGAATGAATGTGGTGAAACCCATATGGGAAGGGAATCAAAGATTCCTCGCTTTGATGATGGGAAAGGGAGTGAGAACTACTTTTCTTCGAGCGATTCTGACGCTCTGTTCGAGAGATTGAAATTGTTGATAGCAACTCGGCGTGCTGGTAATACTGGAGTGGATAATGAGATAGTGAGCATATGCGACGAATTGTTGAGGCAGAAGGTCTTGAATAGACAAGATTATAAAAGGTTGATGAACGAATTGAAGGACTGATATATATAAAAAGTAGAAAGAACAAACAAAAAAATTGATAAATAAAAAAAACAGTAAATATACACTAAAAATAATATAAGTATTTAAACAACAAACGATTTAGGAGTGAAAAAAAATATATTATAAAATAAAAATATGTTGGTGATAAAGAACAGGGGATACGTTAGAACTTACATTCAAGGCAGTTCTGGCATCGTTTACTATATAATGCGAGCGTTCACGAGCAATGCAGGTAGAAAACTTGCATCAACCAGGTTTGAGGTCGGTAAGAAGATGGCTTTGGATGCTGGTAAGAAAGCCTCTTCCGAAGCTAGTGGTAGGATCGCTTCAGTGGCTGGCAAGAGGGCAGCTGATGCGTTGATCAACAAGCTGATCAGTCCGCCGGCAAAGTGAGCTATGTTAGAGCGATTGCCGAAAAGTTGGAAAGATTTTAAGGATGCTGTGGTACCCATACAAGATTTAGCCAAAATGACGAATGGATCTGGAGTGAAGAGAACTCGCAATGGTGTAATATAAATAAATAATAATATTTATAAAACTGAGTTTGAAAAAACATAAAAAAATTGTGTTTGAAAATCTAAACAAATTAAACAAAAAAATAAAAAAGATGAACATTAAAGATATGTCTTGGAATGACGCCACGACCAAGATGTTGAATAATGAGTTCTTTCCCAAAAGCGTAAGAGGCTTGATAGTGGGAAAATCAAATTGTTGATGAATCTGTTGTCGCAACCTGACTGGTTGGATTATGACAGATTATTTGTGTTTGGCAAGAGTTTGTTTCAACCCGAATACAGATTGCTTTGAGAGTGCATGGATCGTAGATTGCCCAAGGACATCATAGCCAGACTTTTCGACAATAGGGAGGAATTCGACAAAAGCAAAGCTTCTCTTTCGACCATTTTGGACGGTGCGGCGATGGAATTGATGAAGAGAAATGCGTCTTCTAATGTCGAGTGTCGATTTTATGAGAACGCTAGCGACGTTCCGGATCCTAGAGAATTGAAATCGGAAGATAAGAATCTCATGATTTGCGACGATCTGCTTTTGGAGAGGCAGAACCGATGTGAATAGTATTACGTCAGGGGTCGTCACAGCAACGTGGACTGTTTCTACCTGTCACAGAATTATTTTCGACTGCTCAGACAGACGATAGGGGAGAACGCTAATTTCCTATGTATCTTTTGCCAGGATCTCAAGATTCTCAATCACGTCTATGGAGATCACATTGCAAACGACATGACCATAGAAGAATTCAGGAGATTCTGCAAGAGGGTTTGGGATGGAGGACTTTACAATTTCATTGTGATCAATTTGATTAGTGAATTTAATTGATGAAATATCAGAGTGGATTCGACAAGTTTTATGTTTCTGATGATAATAAAATAGAGAGCGAAAATAAAAATTAGAAAATAAAAATTAGAAAATAAAAATAAATCATCAATAATTTAGTTTTGAAAATAAATAATAAAAAAAATATAATGTTCGAACAAGGAGAATTCTTAGAACAGATAGCCGAGAATACGGCTGCAAAACAATCCATTCAAATAGTGGTGAGGGCAATTTGACTAGATTCACGACAAACTTCGAACCTTCTATTGAACTGAATAGAGAGAAAAGATGCGAGATGGCGTTGGTGAATCTTGAGACTTATTATTCCTTTCCCAACGTCACCAAAAATAATAACTCGTTCAAGTATTCCGACGGAGTGGATTGGTTGGAGATTCAAATTCCCAAAGGAAGTTACAACATAGACAATTTGAACAATTACATTCAGACGTGAATGAAGACAGATGGAAAGGGAAGCAACAAGATCAGACTCGCTCCCAACCCTAATACCCTACAGATTATGCTGGATTTGGAAGATAATGTTCGAGTGGATTTCAACATGGACGATTCTATTGACAAGATGCTGGGATTCGATCGAAAGATGTATTGAGGCCACGCGACATCCAAAAATACGGTCAACATTCTTGCCGTCAATTGCATTCTGGTTAACGTGGACGTGATTGCTGGAAGTGCTCAACCGATGATCTATTCCTTCTTTCCGAATGTGTCGCCGAGTTATAAAATCGTGGAACGACCTCGAAATTTAGTTTATCTACCTGTGATTTTAGATGCCTTGTTTCGTCTCAAAACCAAGTTGATGGATCAAAATCGTGAACTGTTAGATCTTTGTGGAGAGAGGCAATACGATTTCACATAAGAGAAATATAAAAAAGCAAAAAAAAGAAAAAAAATATTGCATATATATAAAATAAACGCAATATTAATTTGCAAAAAAAAAATATTTAATATACAATATATTATCATTAAAACAAAAAAACAAATGAACAAAATATATTTTAAAAAAGAAAAAAAGGAAATATGATTCCATACGTGGTTAAAAACGTGAACATATCCAAAGGACAAAGGGAGCGTTAACTTGAGGCAAACCAGTGAGATTCAAATTCACTCACAAAGATCTGACGAGTGGCGGTAATGATCGAATTGCCTGAAACCAGAACTCAAATCAAAAGGATGAAGATAGCAATTCGTGATGGAAGAGGGTTGATGGTGAGATTGAGTCCTGCTCAATTGAGATACAATATGAAAGGCAGTTTCCTACCGCTATTGGCAAGAATCGGTGCAAAAGCATTCCCCTTTGCCGCAAAGACTCTCGGCATGGGAGCTCTCTCGGGACTCGTGAGTTCGGCAGTTGAGAAATGAATGGGTGGTAGCGGACTGTTTTTTAAGAAGGGAGGAGTCATGTGTCGCGTCCACATAGACGATGACACTGGTGAAGGATTGTATCTAGAACCCGTTAGAGGTGGCAACTCTTTCAGTGGAAATGGTCTCTATCTCAAGAGTGGACGGAACATTGAGCGACTCAGTGAGGGTTTGCTGTTTGGTCCGGATTCGCCATTTAAGGGTATACCACTTTTGAGTATGTTTTTATAAAGTGAAAAAAATATATATATAATTATATATAGTATAAAAATATAAATTATAGAAAGTATAAAAAAAATAATATAAAAATGGATAAAAAGGATTTTGTAGGCTTTTTTTGAATGATAATGATGAATATCACGGGAAAGAATTGGAAAAAGAAGTGGAAAAACAATTGGACGCTAATGATGGATATCTCAGGAAAGAACTGGAAAAAGAAGTGAAAAAAAAATAGGAGAAGAAGAAGAAAAAGAAGAAGAAGAAGAAGAAGAAGAAGAAGAAGAAGAAGAAGAAGAAGAAGGAAAAAAAAAGAAAGTAAAGAGATCTAGAGAGATTGAACATCTCTAGATCTCATTACTTTCTCTTCATTTCCCCTTCTGTTTCACTAAAAAATCAGTCTCTCTATTGTTTTTTTTTTTATTATTTCCAAGTCCGTTATTAGCATGTTGACGGTCATGTCTTCTCCTTTTTTGCATATGTGTTGAATGTTTATCTTTACTTTTGCTAGAGTTCTTTTTACTTCGGCCAACGTGCTCTCACCGATTTGTTCACTAGTCTGAGAGAGATTTTTGGATATATGTAACTTCTGTAGGGCAACGACAAATCGCTCTTGTTGAATTCTCTGTCTTCGGCGACGACGATATTTTGTAGATCGCTTTCGTACTCATAAAACAAATCGAGCATGGCTTCGTCCAATTTCAGAGGCATGCTATATTTATCGTATATGTGCTGTAAGCCCTTTGGCTCGACCTCGTTCAATTCGATGGTGTTGTGTCATTGTAATCTGTAGATTTTACAACCGAGTTTCTTACCCATTTCGACTCATTTCAATTTCAGTTCGCATCTTTGAGGTGTTGTTGTCAAAATTGATTATTTGTTTTTTTTTTGTTTTTATGAATATAAATATTATATATTTTTTGGAATTTTGTGTTTAAATAATAATTTGTTGAAAAATTTTTTTTTTTTTTTTCTCTATATATATATACAGAAAGTTTTTAATCTTAATTTTCTTCAATGTGAATTTTTTTATATTTTTTTTTTCTCTTTATATGTATATAAATAACAAAAATTCAATTTTAATGTCCTTTTTTCTTGTATTAATTCAATTTTTTCTCACGTTAAGGAACATAAATAATTGATTAATCTTTTTTTGTTTTTATGAATTATTGCAAATAATATATATTTTTTGATTTTTGTGTTTAAATAATAATTTGTTTAAAAAGTTTGTATTTTTTCTCTCTCTCTATATATATATATACCAAAAAAAATTAATTTTAATTTTTCTTTAATGTAAACTTTTTTTAAAAGTGTTTTTTTCTCTTTATATAAATAAAAAGTTTAAATTTTAATATCCTTTTTTCTTGTATTAATTAAATTTTTCTTCATGTTAAGGAAAATAAAAAAAAATTGATTAATTTCACCAAAAAAAAATTTTTTTGAGGGAATTAAAACATATATGTAAAGACTATTTTAAAACTTTTTAACAAAATATTATTTAAATTCAAAATTAAAAAAGAAAATATATTCTTACAAATGAAGCAAACAAATAAAAAAATGGAAAATTTAGATGAGTATACCATACCTCAGTTGAACGAGATTTGTAAAGAATTAGAAATTCCAAATTTCAGAAATCATAGAACCAAATCAAAAAAAAAAATTTAAAACTTTTGACGTGGTTCCCTCGTTCAAGAAAGTTGATCTGAAATTGTTCATGGAATGGGTGAAGAAAAAAGTATTGGATTTCTTTCGCAAACACATGAACGTGGGACTAAAAATTAAGATGATACTCCATTGCTCAATGAATAAAATCAATGTGAACTCCAGTGAGAACATCGTGAGAGATGCATATTTCCGATCTAACATCCAACCCATATTTCGAGGTTCAGATTTATCGGACATTTTCGAAACAATGAAAGGCAAGAGTTTCTCGTTACGAGGAGACTTCTAAAAATCTTGATTGGACCAGAGTGACTTTTCCAACGCCATTGAAAGACATCAAATGTTTCAAGGTTCAAAATCCCATTGTAGCGGTGAACGTCTTAGGATACGATGCGGAAAAACGAATGATCTATCCTCTCAGACAGACTTCGTATTTCGGAAGAGAAAAAACGATTATTTTATTATTGATTTTGAACGGTGACAATCGTCATTATTGTTGGGTTACAAATGGAAATTCAACGAGAAAGCAAAACTACTGTTCACCGACATGGACAGTTTAGTTTACGAGATAGAGATGAAAGACGTCTACCGAGATATATCTCTGGACGTGGCTGCATGGTTTGACATGAGCAATTATCCCATCGATCACCCATCCAACATTCAATCGAATGACAACAAGAAGGTGTTGGGTAAATTTAGAGATGAGAGTGGCGGTAAACAAATCGTCGAATTCGTGGGTTTGAGACCCAAACTGTATGCTTATCGCCTAGAAGGTGAAGAGATCAAGAAGTGCAAAGGAGTTAAAGCGTGCATGGTGAAGAAAAACATCTCTTTCCGAGAGTATAAAGATTGTCTGTTTGGAAGTATACCGGTGTACAAGACTATGGAATCGATTTAAAGTGACAATCACGATGTGTATACCGAAATAGTCAACAAGATTTTGCTGATGGCTGACGATGATAAGAGATTCATGTTAGATGATAAAATAAGCACTTTGGCACTTGGATATTGGACTTTGGATATGATTAATGACAATAGGATTCCAGAAAACCAAGAGGAATTAGGCGGATTCAAGATTATGGAAGTCGATAGAGACATCAAGAGAGTTAGTTTAAAAAAAAAAAAATTAAAAAAAATAAAAAAATAACGTCATTTTAGTGAATTATAATAAAATTAATGAAAAAAAACAAATATACACATTTATGAATAAGAAAATACGGATATCCATGGAAGGTGTTGTCTTACCTAACGGACCCCTATCCATCATCGATCTGTTGAATGCAGTGAAGGATTTGAAAATCAAGATTTCCTAGGCGTGTTTTCCAGAGATGCCTTGCCGAAGAGAAGACCTCGACAATCAGAATGCGAAAATTTAAATCTGGATGATTTATCGGGGTGAAGGCACTCACTGGATGGTGTGGTTCAAGAACGGGAAGAAGAATTATTATTTCGACAGCTACAGAATCTCACCGCCGAAAGAAATAAAGAACTATTTCAATGAATCGATGGTTTGTTACAACATGGAATGAGTGCAATCGCTGGATCAAGTGTTTTGCGGTCACCTGTGTCTCTACATTCTCAAGAGATGGTTGGAAGGAGATCGGTTTCAAGACATTCTCAACGATTTACAGTAGAGAGAGAGATTTATTTTATAGTATATATATAAAGGTAAAAAAATTATTTAAAAAAAGGAATTTAATCAAATAAAACAAAAAAAAATAAAAAATAAGTGAAAATAATTCATTTTTAAAAAAGTGCGTTGAAATATATTTTTTAAAACAAAAAAAAAAAACCTCAAAAGAACATGCCAGTCGATAAATTTGATAGAAGTGACAACGAAAGTCGACCCAAAAAGAAAAGGAACATGCTCAAAGTTGGCGATGGTTACGATGTTGCCAACTTGGACGAGCGTTACGTTCGGAGATACGAACCCTCGAGAGGAACCTTTGAACATGAACGATAAGAAGCTCTACAATATTCCCAAGCAGATAGATCTTGCAGATGCGGTGGCTAAAAAATACATTGACAGGGGGAACGCAAATTTCGAACGAATCATGCTAGATTACGTGGATAAAGCCATGACCGATGATCTCAATCTGAAATCCAAACGTTTGGTGAACGTCGCAAATCCCATAGATTCCACCGATGCTGCAACCAAGAAATTTGCGGACGACTCTCACGCGCAGTTCAGCGAACACCTGAGAAGTAGATACGTTCAGAAAACGATGCAATCCGAATTGAATGCCAGTTCTAACAAGATAACGAACGTGGCCACACCCACGAATCCCAAGGACAGGGCGACCAAACACTACGTAGATCTGGAACAGAGAAAAGTCTGACAGACGAGAAATGAAATCGGATCTGAATGTGGGATTCAACAAGATATTGAGTCTATTGAAGATCTATGATGTAGACGCGGACTCCACTGCAGTCAACAAGGGCTACGTGGATTCTGTCATGATTCGATCTGAAGAATACATAACATCGCAAGTAGACGATCTCTACCTGAACAAACAATCTGGCGGAACCATGGAGGGCAGCATCAACATGAAATATCATAATTTATTCGGTCTCCGTAGCCATCCAGAATTTGATTCCAGCGCGGTCAGCAGGCAGTAATCTACTGGATCCTGGGCACATGTTGGACGCCTGCACCCTGATTTCAGTGGTGGAGAAAGTCAAATACGCCAGGCAATTGATCACCGTGTGGGCTGAGGAGACCGGCACGTTAGAGGAGGGAAAAGCCGAGTGGTCTTTCGGAAATGGAAGTAGCGGATCAAAACACGGTGAGATGGGATATCCCCTGCCGCTGGGAGGCCATTGGGAGGGGAAATCATTCGAATGGGTCTGGCTTCCACGGATTTGAATAACAGATTGGTCGTCAATCTCACGGTGAACAGAGTAGTGAATGATAAGAGATACAGCATCGAAAAGACCGAGAATCAACACTCTATGTCAGCACGTTCGGCACGCCTCTGAAAGTGAACGCCAGAGACAGGATTAATTTCAAGATGAAAACCAATAATCCCGAAGCCGCCACTTCCGTGGTGAGCCTACTGATCGAACTAAATTCTCTGAACAAACAGTGGACGTGTGGACATAATTAATTAAAAATAATGAGTGATTATTAAAAACGAAAAAAAACATAAAAAGTAATGAGTAATTATTAAAAACAAAAAAAACAAAACAAAAATAAATAAAAAGTAATGAGATCTATAGTACGTGGAGAGTGTATTATCACTAAATTACCTGCAGAGTGGAGGTTCCACTTCAGGAATAATGGCAAATTTGTTTCAAAGCATAACCAGCACCAGGAAAGTTTCAGCCACTGGACCTCTGGGTTAAACCTGGAGGTCCATTGGCTGAAACCTTGCTTGTGTTTTTTGTCGATATGCACAAAATTTGAAAGTTATAGCTAGGGTGATAACACCACTCCACGGGTGGTTTAGTTACAATCCACTCTCCATGTACTGTAGAAAAATGTTCAATCTCTCTATATCTCATTACTTTTTATTTTTTTTTTTTTTGGTTTTTTTTTTGTTTTTAATAATTACTCATTACTTTAAATTGTTTTTCTTATTTTTTCTTCACACACACGTCTCTCATCAAAACGATCCACATCTTATTTGCATCCGATTCGAATTGTAATTCTCTATCCGACAGGACCAGGGCGAAGGCTTTGTTTTTTTCAGCACATTTCTATCGAATTGCATCTTGATCTCAATGTCTAAGACGCTACTCTTGAGTCATTCGCTCCGTTTACTGATGTCGAATATGAACATGGGATACATCGACTTGTATTCGCCGGGAGATATATTAGGGTTGCTCATCAATTCGTTCAGACCGTGATATTTCTTTCTAAAATCCGTGGCGTCGCCGTACAGTCTGAAGAAATTGTTCATGTCGAACGACACATTGTAATCGATTGCTGGATATCGCGTGGCGTTCAGAAACACTCGCATGTTTTTCTAATTGCAGTGATTGAACAGCGACGCATTCTTTTCTTGAGACCCATCCCTATCAGTCTGAAACGCGACCATGATGAAACACGGTCTCCCGGAAGCAGATTTCACGGTCAATCTCCAATCGAAGTGATTTGTGGAGAGGGGAATGCTAGCCGTGTCACACTGTCTCATTCTAAATCCCACAAGTAATTTACTCTTGGATTCTATGATCTTGTAGAGATGCATTTTTTTCCACAATTGAAGGATGCACATGCGGTACGAACCATGATATCTTGTGTAGAGTTAATTTAGCCGCATCGGTCATGGGGAGTCTCACTATCGCAGCCATTTCCCTTTCGAATCAACGTCAGATTGTGTTTGAATCCATACATGATCGTGTTGTAATCGTCGACGAATCCGAAGATGTGTTTCAAAGGTATCCTGAACGAAAACCTTCCTTTGAGTCTGGACGTCTTGACGACGTACTCGAATCTTGTGGCGGCGCCGGCGTTAGTGGAGCCGACATCTGCAACAGTGTCTTTCACCCACAACTGATTAAGTCCCTTGGATTTTGAAAAATCATCCGGATACATCAAGAATCCGAACATTATGGTAGCCTGACCGGGATGAAACACAAATTCTATCTCTTGTCTAGATAGCAAGTATTTCATATTATTGAATAGATGCATGATACCATTATTGGTTAGAGTGACTGTGTCGTCATCAGCGTATTCACTCCCATCTTCCTTGGTGAGACGTCCCTGCACCACAATGTAATTCTGGCTAGGATGAACGAATAGATCTTGGGTTTTGACGTTGATTCTTATCTCTCCCGCATTGTGCAATCTCGTTCCAGTTATCGGTTCATATTCATGAACCTCGTACTCTTAAATACTTTCATCTTTGACTATGCTTTGTGTAACATCTAGTATATTTGTCATTTTTGAATGGTGTTTTTTTGCTTATTAATTAATTAGCTTACTTTTTTTTCTAAAAATATAGTTTTAATTATTTTTTATTATTATTATTTTTCTCTCCTTTATATATATATATGTGTAAACAAGAAAATGATAAAGAGAGTAAATATTTTTTTTTTTTTTACTTTATTAAAACTTCGTCTTCTGCAATTGTTGTTCGTAAAACTTTCCAATGCTCTCATTGCCATCCAATGCTTCGATTTTGTAAGTCACCGGATCGGTGTGAAATATTCTGATTATCACGAAGATTTCCGCAGTCCATCGAGGAGTGTAACCCTTTCCGAAGTGCTTCTTATAAGCGTAGATTCTCACTCGATCGCCGACTGCAAATGTCGGCGGTCTAGACTTCTTCCTGATCTTAGATCTCTCTGGATATAGATTCGCGTGGACCCGTTTTTCGTTTCAAGGATCGCTAGCTTCCGCGGGGTCATTTTGATCGATCTGTGTTGCGTGTTGTTGTAATCTTCGACCAGACCGCTCAAAGCGTATATGTATTTCTTGGTCGAATTTGGGGTGAAGTACCTGTGCATTTTTTCCATAACTGTTTGATTCCATGATGCTGGCTTTCTCTTCATTTGCGATCGAGTAGAGGTCGACCAATCGATGAACGTCCTTGTTGTAGAATTCCTTCCCATTGTCCACCCACAATTTATTCAGTTTTTGAGAAGACGAGTCGAACACGCTCTTCAGAGCCTCAGAAAACATGCCGATGACCGTCAATAGATATTTGACACCCTTTTTCCACCTCGACGATCTCATGTCGACCTAGTCAGCGGACCAAATGACGTCCCGATGCTTCACGAACACCCTTCTCTTTCGAAATTTACGCATGCTGGGTTTGTGTAACTCCTCGGCCAATTCGCTCATCAATAATCGCTTCTTCTTCTTTTCTGATGTGCTTTTTTTTTTGAACGCTCCATCCGAATCGACGTTTCACCGATCCCTTTGCCGACCAGCCAACGTTCTAAGTTCTCTCTCCTGGTCGGATTCGACATATCTTTCAATTTCGCAAACATGTTTTTATCGCAGACGTCATTGCGAGTCTTCGTGTTTGGATGTTTTACGTAGCACACATCGTGTTTATACGCGGCCATGTCCACCCTATTCACAGGTCTGCTCCAAGATTTAGGAGTCAGATCAGCATTGAGTCTCTTGTTCAATTTCGTTCCGGGTCCAATGAAACTGTGACCCGGAAGATGCATTTCAAAAGGCAGATTATTGATCATTTTATTTGCGACACCTTCGCCTCTGCTCATTTTTTTTTTTTTGACGAATCAAGTCTTGATCGAACCACACACATTGCAAATTCTGCGAAGCATCTGTCTGTCGTTTTTAGTTCGTACTTCTCGAGAATTACCTGTCTCGGAAACTCTCTTACATGTTTTTTTTTTAGGGTTATTTAAATTAATTTTGTATTTATTTTTTTTTTTATATATAAATTTAATATTTTTTTTTTTTAAATTCTGTTCTTATTATATATATATATTATTTTCAATCGCTGCTCTTGAGTTCTATCAACTTACTGAATTCCTCCCTAGCCTCTTTCCTCCCCCTTTTCCACGAGAGAATCCTTCATCTCTTTCTTGATGGTCTGCTGAGTCTTGATTCTCTCGGCTTCTTTCATGGCTTAATATTTCGTTTTCTCGCCCAATATCGTGAAGTATTCTCCGTCCGATATCCTACCGTCTTTCAACGCCATCGAGATCATTTCGGATATCGTATCGATCTTGGAGTTGGCCAAGATGCGAATCTTTTCATGTTTCCTAGCTTTCAGATATAATTTCCTACTCAAAAAGTTTCCAAACGTGCTAAACAATCCGGCGGCGAGATCCACTCCTTCTATGGTCAACACGATTGGAAAAAGGGGCGCGGTCGACAACAATCCGATGCCGGCCGCGTGTAAACCCATGGAAATCATGATGAGTGTCGTGTCAACTGCGTCTACGAATTTCACGAAATGCAAATACTTCTTCTTGAGAGAATGGCGAGAGTCTCTCTCTCGAGTCAGATACAATTGGATTCTACTGATTTGATCGATGCGATACCTCTCTCCTCTTTTTTTTCTTCTAGCGATGGCACGGTTGGCAAAACACTGTTCGGCTTCTCATCCTCGTCGTCATCTAACGACGGATACAATTTATTTCTGGTTCTCATTTTTGTGTTTTTTTTTCTTTCTAATATTAGATAAAAATTTATGCGTGTATTTATTTTATTTTCTATTCTCCCTTATTTATATCAACAAGAACACTTAGACGTATGCTTCCGTCTGCAATAATTTCTTGTCTCCTAAAGTCAGACTCCTACGCGCCAATTTCCTCTTTTCTGAATCGGTGGGCTTGTCTCGCCCGCTACAGCAGACTAATCTCCTCCAAAACTTGATCACATCATCGATTCGAACGCCGGTTCGAAATAGTTGATGACCATATCTTCCTTTTCCATCGTCAGACATGAATGATCCTCGTGATCGAAGTCTAGATGATCCCGACACCTGACGCATTCTAGCAAGTGGCGACCTAGTTGTTCGTTCACGCAGAATGCGTAGGCTCTCATCAGTGCCTTTATAAAAAATGATGCTCTCATAATCTGGGAATCGTTCATGATTTACGTATATATTTTATTATCTATTCGATTCGATATTTATTTTTTTTAAATAACTATTTATTTATATATTTTTTGTCCCCTATATATATATCAATCACGTTTTATTTCCTCTTGCGAATCTCGTGATTCTATTACGAGTCACTTCATAAAACTCACGAGGATTTGATGTTTTCATCAGTTCCCTCCAATGATTTCCTCGACGATCGATCGCACCGCCGCGATGGTAAACGTGGAGAGACAATTTCTCCCTCAGTTCTAATTTTCGACGTTTTCTTAATTTTATGTTTTACCATCCTAGTTGGTCATCGTGGTCTACACGGTTCGATCGACCGTTGACGAACGTCAAGAAAAGGTTTTAAGATCGATTTTTCCTGTCCTCGTATCCCCAATCGTTTTTACCAATCGGATCGCACCCTCCGCCGTCTGGAACGCGATCGTGAACGTCGGTGTCCTCGTATCCCCAAAGCGTTTTTTGCCTGTGTTCGCCAACTATCGATCCAAGGTCTGACCCGCTATGGGAACGTTGAGAAGATTTTTCTTAGGTTGATTTTTCTTCGACTTTTCCTTCTGCACGAATTCACAGAATTGCACTCGTTCGCCAACGGCTGTTTTAACCGTCTAAAACACGATAACTACTTGTGGGGATACGAGGACAAAATGCACAAACAACGTTTTATACACTCTGAACACGTTTTAACACTGAATCCCTATGAGGTACAAGTACATGTACGTGTACGTGTACAGTTTTTCGCAAAAATGTCCTCTTATCCCCTGATTATACCTACTTACACCGATAAATTATAAGTGTTCAAAGACGCTTTCGCCAACGTCTTGAGATGTTTGGACGAGATGATAGTATTCTGTCTGTCACACCATTGCATCGATTTCCCTCATCCCTGATTTTGTCTCTTGATGAAACACAGATATTGTTTTCTGTCTCACTTCAAGATGAACGTGCACTCGGCTTCGGAGAACTTGGTGAAACACTTGAGCGTGACTCAAATATTGCACGTAGTAGAGATATTCCGCTATAAATGTTTCAATAGATAGAGAGAAAAACAAGTTTTTTCCTTTTTGTTTTTAAATTTCAATTAATGTTTCACACGTTAGAATCCATGGAAGATGATGTAGGAAAAAAATCTTCTTCCAAAATTGACAGAATTGTTATTTTGTTATTTTCTCCCATGTTAATTCTATGGGATTTCTGCTGTGAAAAAAACAAATCGTCACGCATAGTGCATGGGGTCTGGTTACTAAAGGATATAGCGATAAAACATCTCAAGCAATAAAGTAAGCAATTAATCGATGCAAAGACTTGACAACTAAAAATGAAACAAATTTCAAGTCTGTAAAGGGCAATAACTCTGCGAAAAAATACTTGGAACAACAGAGATGAGAGATACACTTGCCCACCAAATATGAAGTCATTCCGCCGTGTATGTTACATAGAGTAAACGAAATCGATGTTTTAGAGAGGATCTCTTGTTCTTCAACCCATTGAATCTCGGTGGTATATTCCAAGTCAGTTCAATGGCAGCAGGCGGAAGAGTCCATATTCACTGTTTGGGGTGGACCAATTAATTTAATATTTGGGGCTGCACGTTGAAATTATTAATGGATCTACTACATACATTCACTTAGCATCCACCCCACTTAATGAAATTATGACGCGTCATGTACCTAGGCCGGAAAACAGTTCAAAGGGTTAATTTAAAAAAAACCTGAGAAATTCATATCCATGCACGCAGTAATTAGTTACAAGCCTAAGTTCTAAATTTAATTTAGCTGTTTCAACTGCTGTTGAAACGCAATGGAAGCGCCCTTAAAGGTCGGAAGCAACTTTAATTCAACCTTTCTGCCATGGCTTACCTTCTTGGACACATACACCCGGAATTTAATTAAGCACCCCCTGAAATATTACATGGTAGTGACGTCGCTGTTACTGGTTATTATGTTTTAATGATTGTTATATCTTGCAGCACATTTCATGTGATGAAACATGACGTTTCTGGTTGATATCGAACCACAAACACATCCCCTCATCCACCTAAAGCATGCTTTCCAGGAATGTCACAAAAACAAATCATCCACATGAAATATTTTGGGTATAAAACAACAAATTTTGTCACCTCTTTTATCAATAAATGTTGACAAGACAAGGAGGAGACTGTCAGAGGCACTAAGATGTCAAATCGTTGGCATGCATGCAACAGGCATACCATTCAATTCTATTGGAAGGAAACTTGGCAATAGTCATTCTATTATGAGCAGACGTCTCCTAAACCACCAACAAACCAACGATGTTGAGGACCGATCAAGACCTAGACATCCCCCAAAAGACATCTCATCGAGAAGATCGGAGTCTGGCCGGCCTCGTTGGGCTGAACCCTTGCTTCACGTTGGATTATTAAACGCCTTTCACTCCCCAACAGGCGTGTATGCAACATAACTGTCCAAAACCGTCTCAAAGCACTGGGTATGAGGTCCAGAAGGGTCATCAAGCGTTCAGCTCTGTCCGATCAGCATCAAAGACGACGTTTGGAGTTGTGTATGGCACTAGAACATTGGAATCTCATGACGTGGAGGAGAGTCCCTTGGTAAGAGGTAGGTTCCTGCTTCACCTCACAGATGGTCGCGCGCGTGTGGGGGCAAAGAAATACTGCTTACTTGCCCAGGAACAGCAGACCTACTGTTCCTTATGATGGAGGATCAGAAAGGATCTGGGGATGCCGGTTGTCGTGCCTCATTTTGACAACCACCCCTTGGCTACGCGCCCTGTATTCATGGACTCATGCTGTGAGACTGTTCTTTGAGAACAGTGCTATTACAACACCGCCTTGGCCTTCCATGAGCCCCGATTGGATCCCTTAGAACACATCTGGGACTTTATTTGACGTCGAGTGCAAGCAAGGAATCCGCCTGTCTAGAATTTGGCCGATTTGGAAGTATCATTGCATAAGGAGTGGCAGCAGTTGCATCTGGGCCGTATCAGAAGACTCTCTGGTAGCATTAGGAGGAGGGTTTAGGCTGTAATCCGGGCACGTGATGGATATACTCGCTACTGACGTCAGACACTGCTATTGTGTTCAGGAAATCATAAGTTACATTTTTGTCAATAATTACCAGAATTGTTTCATCGTGGACCGATCCAGGACCATACTTGTCGAGAAAACATTTTTCCATCAAAACCATTAGTGATAAATATGTGTAATTAGCGCTATTGAAATACGGCAGGTTTTCATCATTGTGTTGTTTGTCTTTTGTCAATAGACCAAGCAATCACTTTTGGCCATCGGAAAGATAGCATGAATGGAATGACAATTTTTATTAACACCACTGCGGACAAACAGGGGGTGCTTAATAAAGTTCCAGGTGTATATATGGCATTGGATCCTTGTTCGCTAGGCGGAGTCGTTTCTTCTCACCCATACACTTCATAAACGGTCTCGAGACACCGAACGGGTAGCGTCCGGATGTCTAAGGTATATATATTTATTACTTTCCAAAGAGTGATTTACTGGGATTTCCGGCTTGATTATAAGCGAAAACTTCACAAGTGAATTATGTAATCAACAATTGTGTCATGTATCCGCGCGCACAAACGAAGACGCTTTGCCGTGGGTGTAATGTTTTTACCCTTTACCTAACAGGAAAAGCCAACGATACTTGCAAAAACAAATTCTTGAATAACTTTTTTTTTTTCATTTTTGTCTCCAAAACATAGGTTATGACCCTCATTGGAACGAGCTCGACGAGCTCGTTCCAATGAGGGGTCATAACCTATGTTTTTGAGACAAAAAATGAAAAAAAATAATGAAAATTAATTGGCGAGTTTTGAGAATAGCGCTGGCCGGTTTTGGTCGTTACGTTAAGTAAAGGATTAAATAATATAATTATCGTTAATAATGAAAAGTAATAAACAGAGTAATCGCTTGTCTGGACTGGTTTCGTGAAATAATTCGTTCCAGGCGAGGGACGTTTTTGTAAAACACTCGTGCGCATTCGCGTACTCGTGTTTGTACAGCGTCCCTCACCTCTCAAGAATTATTTCACGTAACCAGTCCAGTCAAGCGATTACTCTCTATGTCATTTTCGCCAGTTTTTACCCTACCCAGATTTAAGGTTACCTTACTTCACTCCCAATTTACAGCCAAATGTAGGGAAGTAGTTGGGATGCGGTTTTCGATGTCGATTGACCGGAGGAGGTTCGGAGGATGTATGAACCTCCTACGGGTAGGGTAACCAAAGGAGGTCATGGGGCTGGGGGTGAATAAGGGAAGGGTGTAGTCATGATTTTAAAAATAAAAAAAATAATAATAATTTTAATTGCTATGACGTAATTCCCCGAACAATTGAAGTGAGTTAGCATACAATTTTAATTGCTATGATGTAGTCACCTAACATTTGAATGAAGTATGATCATTTAAATGAAATTTTAAATTTTAAAGCATTCAACTCTAAATGGCGTAACAAACTGGTCTTCGGTAATTTTCGTTAAAGAATCTATCAATCAGTCAAGCGATTACTCTCTATTTATATATCGATAGTCATTCAGTCGATAAAGTTTACAACAGCTCTGGTGCCTGACAAAACTATTACTCAATCAATACTAGCCAAAACGTGCCTACAAAGGTGATGTTTTGTGCATCTCTCCATCTTTCAAAATAAAAATGATCAAGAACCTCTGTCAGTCTACATCCATCAAACGATTCGAAGTCTGTCGATTGTGTTGTAAAATTGGGTAAAACCATTTGAACCACTGATTCAATAATTAAGCATTGTCACTACATTCCAAGATAGGAATAACAGTTCGGACGTCTTGTCACTTTGAAGCAACATTACTGGATGACAACAAAGAGAGATTGTCCACCAGCGAGTGTATCAAGGGTGATAATATATTACACCTATGCATTAACCCAACATATGCCTATTTATCTTACAATCAACATGTATTTTGTCTGTATTAACTCCCCAACTGTCGTGTATCCCACCCCCTGATAAAGATGTTTGTACCAGGGGGTCGGATACAAGCACGTTCCTTTCGCGTGAGTTCCAGTTTTTTTTTCTTTCTGTTCATCCGTACGAATAAATAGTTCGTTATATAGTCGTCTACGTTCTTGACTTATCCTCAATATATTTAAGATAAAATGATTATTGCCATTGTGTGGATGTACAAAATATGTATCGGAGTCTCGCTCCGGGTTCTAAGTGTGCCCTTAGAACCCGCAGCTCGACTCGGATACATATTTTGTACATCCACATAATGGTAATAATCACTACGTACACACTTCAGGAAGACCTCCAGTAGAACAACTGCTTTTTATTTCCAGATAACTTCAAAGTGTATTGGCTGTTTTATATTTACTTTTTAGTGTATTATCCAAAACGGATTTAGCACGTTTTATTAATATCCCTTCGTCAGAATGACAAGCAAAGCAATTCAGAGACACGATGATAAGTAGACGAAATAATTTTATTTCCTTTCGATTGAACTCAAACATTTGGGAAACGTCAATTCAAGAACATTAGGAAATGATGCGCCGTTGTTATTGTGGGACACGAGTTGATCATTATTATTTTATTCGGTCAGTGGTGAATTGTGCATCTTGGAGAATCGGGGAAACTATATTGAAACGTGTACAATTGCTTTAGTAAGTTTCTCGAAAGAGACAATTCATATAACGCGGTTGCATGTTTTTTTTTTCGAATCTGCAACGATCTGTGGTGTAGAAACACCACAACAGAATCTCTCTTCTCGACCGTAAAATTGAACGTTGAGGGTCTGTACACATGTTCTATTTCAAGTTTATGGAAAATTCTCATGAAACAATATTATTACTGACGAAAATGTGAGGGGCGATGAGTGAAAGGGAAATCGGCGAAGTGTACAAACCACTGACTAGTATTACATTAACTTTTGACCCGCTGAGTATTTTCAAGATATTTTTTATTGAATCTTGTCATGGCTGCTGTGAAGCAGCCATGACTAGATTTGATAAAAAATTCATCTAAATTTAAATTAAGAAACCATTGGTGCAAAAATCCTTTTATTGAGATTCAGCTAAAAAATCATTGGTGAAAAAAAGTCCATTAAATTTTCCAGATCAGGTTATCCGTATTTCAGTGGCAAGACAAATTCTCTCCCGGGCAGCGTGCAAAGAGTAAACCCTTTATTCAAAGCACGGGGAACTAAATTTATTATGTTAGTTCCTGTCTTTTCAATTTTTCAAAACTGTCTTCAAAACCATATCATGTGACCAACTCACTGGAATATTGTAACTATCGTGGACAATTACCAGAAATAGAATTCACGTTTATTGAGGGTGGGAAGAAGCCAGAGATGTTTTATTGACGTGTCTCTGGCCAAATGAGGGGCGACTTGCTCCTAATGACAAATCTGTCGCTGCTTCTGAAATTAAAATCCCCGGGTAGTGTAATTACGAATAAAACTGTTTGGTATTTCTTGTATTTCCTGCATTGGGGTGGACTGTAGTTACCTTCTTATACAGTCTAGAACACCAGCGGTATTAGTTCAACAGTACCAGGTTACTTCATCGTAAGGAAACCTCAATACAGAGCACGGAATTACGTGCTACCCCACATAAAACTAGAAGTCCTGTCACGAAATATGCGCTTATCTAGGCTTAATTGCGAGTAGGAATTGCGCGCAATTGCCATATCGAATGGCATCCAAGGCATGGCAGGTTCTCCTGGTTACTCATAGCAGACACATCCAATGGTTCTGCCAATGGACCTCCGGGTTACCCGGAGGTCCATTGGCTGAAACATTGCTTGTGTACAGGCCATATGTACAGAATTCGATAGCCTTACTAAGGTCATAACGCGTAGACTAAGGCGCAGATCGACGTGCTGTCCATGCGCATTTCATGACAGGACTTCTAGTTTTAACTGTAGCTACGTTTTTTCCGATATATCACAGCGTACGACTTAAACTAAAGGACACAATAATACAATGCTAAGGAAGAAGCCAATAATCTGAGCGAGGAAAATACTTTTACATTTATCCGACCTTACCGTAGAGCACCACACCCCATCCCGCCCCACGGAACAAACCTATGTACTATCCGAACACATTTGTACCCAGGTGAGCCACCCAAATAGCACAACTGCTAGGCGAGTGTTCAAAATAACATCTCGTGTGAAGACACTAAAATGTAGTATGCCAACACAAATTACCATGACAACCTTCATGCATTTGTTATTCACAAAGGTATTCACAAGATGATTGTCTTCCTTGTACATTACATATTACTTATGTGAATGGGTCTTTGACAATTATTTCGTTCTGTTACCAGTTTGTTCTAATAGTCATTGTCTTGTCTGTTTGCTATTTAGAAAACAGACAACTGTTACTGGATGTTTTATCGTGACATTTAACAGATTTGATTCCCCCTGTGCGTGGGGTTGTTGCTTCACTCACGAGGGGACACGTGCGCATACTAATTGAAAGTGCACTTTGGTTTCCTGGTAAGTTATACGATCCGATTTCGAGAAACCTTCATCGGAAGAACGTTGCGATTGAACATTATTTCATGGTGTATCTATTACAATCGAGGCTGAATAAACAAGATACATATCCATTTGTCACATATAACATACACCAATAAATTATTTTCACACAGCAATTGTGTGCACAGCCAATAAGCCTTTCAAAGATCAAAAAGGATTCGCGAAATAAGTTAAGAATGGTATAAGGTTTTTTCTTCTAAATTTACAAGTTGACCAATTCAAACATGCCTCAGTGGTGGATCCTGAATCGATGTTTACAGGGACGCCATATTTCAGTGGCGGATCCAGGATTCCAGGTTTACGGAGGCGCCACATTTCATTAGCGGATTCAGAATTCTAGAATTACTGGGGCACTGCATTTCAGTTGTGGATTCAGGATTCTAGTGTTTACGGGTGATTTCACAATTCTGTGGTGGATCCAGGATTCTAGGTTCACGTAGGCGCCACATTTCAGATGTGGATCCAGGATTTTCGTTTATGGGGGCGTCACATTTCTGAGGCGGATCCCGTATTCTAGGTCTACAGGGGGCGCCACATTTCGGTGTCGGACCCCGGATTCTAAATTTACGGAGTCGCCGCATTTCAGTGGCGGATCAAAAATTCTTCGTTTAGGGGACGCCGCTTTTCGGTAGTGTGTGCAGGATTCAAAGCTTACGAAGGCGCCACATATCCATGGCGGGTGCAAGATTCTCGGTTTACGGAGGCGCCACATATCAATGGCGGGTGCAGGATTCTAGGTTTGCGGAGGCGAGACATTTCAATGGAGGATACAGGATTCTAGGTTCAAGGGGAGGGGCACATATCAGTGGCGGGTGTAGGATTCTAGGTTTACAGGGGCGCCACATATCAATGGCGGGTGCAGGATTCTATGTTTGCGGAGGCGAGACATTTCAATGGAGGATACAGGATTCTGGGTTCAAGGGGAGGGGCACATATCAGTGGCGGGTGCAGGATTTTAGGTTTACGGAGACGCCACATTTCTGATGCGGATCCAGGATTATAAGTTTACAAAGGCGTCACATATCAGTGGCGGGTGCAGGGTTCCACATTTACGGAGGACCCACATTTCTGATGCGGATCCAGGATTCTAGGTTTACTTTGCACCACACTGCAATTATGGGTCAGGGTGCAAAGCATAACACGAAGCACGTAACGGAGAGTCTTGAATAAGTACGAGAGGTGGTACCCCACTGCTGCCCGTGAGGTCCGGGCCTTTTCTGGGGACATTTGGGAAAAGGGAACATCAGTGCGGTCCCCTAGTGGCTTATTTGTGCATGGCTGTAATGTTTTCCTGTCAAAGAATACAAAACAAGAAGTTACATCAAATATAAAATAGGTCGATAAAAAAATCGTAGTTTCCAAATAAGTGAAACTACAAAATTAATGCATATTGTCAAGTCCAATTTCAACTTGTAAAAATATGTGTGTCAAATAGAAATTAGTAATATGAATAAATTAGAATTAAGGTTAACCAGTGGAGAGCTATGCTATTTTTTCATATGACTCGTCCCTTTTGTTCACCTTAAAACATGTCAAAACTAGACAATTTGATTGGCTAAACAAAATACAACTTGGCTGCATTTTCATAATTTGCACAATTAGAGTTGGGAGCTTTAATTGGTTAATTTCAAAACTGGACAATTTGATTGGCTAAACAAAATACAACTGGGTTACATTTCCATAATTTCAGTAGGGGAGAATTTACGTTATCTATCATATTTTGGGTGGGTTATATTGTATTAATCATTTACCTACAAGAAAAACGCCATTCATTTTTTTTTATATTTTCACTTTTTGCTTCCAAAACATAGGTTATGACCCCTTATTGGAACGAGCTCGACAAGCTCGTTCCAATGAGGGGTTATAACCTATGTTTTGGAAGCAAAAAATGAAAATTTTTAGTTATACAAGGATGTTTTTTTCCAAGTGCCGTCTGTAACTCAACTTAGGCGATGGGTTAAAAAGTCATACTAAGTGGCTAATTTGTGCGTGTGTGTGTCATATGATAGATAGAATATGAAATGAGTGTTTTTCTCATATAATATTTGTGAAACTAGTCCGAGGCTCGCCCAAACGGAAAATTCTTAGACTCGTTTCATAAATATTATATGAGAAAAACACTCATTCCATACCCTCTATTTATGCTATCACAGTAAGCTTTTAGTACAATAATGAGTAATCTTTAGAATTTTGTTTTTTCAATAATGTGAGTGAATCTTTAGGAATATGATCATTTAGAGCATAGTGTAGACTTCTCGCTCTCTACCAAATGTCAAACAAAACATGGAAATAGCTAAAAGCTACAACCCCAAAATTAATCGGCCTATACGATACTTCAGCTATGTTGATTAACTTTTTACATTGAACTGGGGCACTGCGAATCACAAATTGTCGACTTTTTACATTGAACTAGGGCACTGCGAATCACAAATTGTCGATTCGAATCGAATCTCAAATCGAATGAAGTCTATTATTCGAAATGGAATCGGACCCCGAATCTAATACAGCAGTCTTGAAGTCCCTACTCATTCAATATTCCAGCTTCATCATCATGGCATGCCTTCGACGAAGGCATGCCATGACGATGTAGATTGAATATTACCCAGTGATGATTTTAGTTCAAAAACAGAAACGGGTGTGAGTATTCTGTACTGGGCACTGCACTAGGTTAGCAGCTAGCAACCGTGAACTCATCATCTATATTGCTTGGGAATTTAAAATTTGCTTTATTTTTTTTTTTTTTTGTTGACTTCTGTCTCTCTACCACATGAAAAACCAAACATTAAAATAGTTAAAAACTGCACTGTCAGAATTAATACTTCAGCTATGTTGATTAACTTTTTACATAGAAGTGATAGAACAGGACATTTGTGAACAGAAAATATTTGTGTGTCCCTCTCTAGCCTGATAGTGACTAGTGGGTTATGTAAATTCAACCAGTGTTTAAGAATATATATTCTATTGAAGTAATATAATGATTTTATGTACATGTGTCAATTTCCTAAAAAACAATAAACCGAAAAGACTTTTTAAAGCCTTCTTATCTACTTAATAAACACATTGGAATGGAAGGAAGATACAAATAAATGAAACTGTAAAACAACAACAGTTTCTCACTAACCTCGAGCTTAATAATGGGTGGGGTATCCTCCCTGTAATAAATATGACACGTTGTCAGTAATGGGCATTTTTGCTTTGAAAGCGTCTGAAGTGTTCTATGACGAATACATGGAAAGTTTAGAAAAGGCACTAGCCCCCACCCCTTCCTTTCATCCGCTACTGACCAAACCGGGAGCGTAGATCATTTTATTTTCAATTAAATGGGGAGGGGGTGGAGCTTTTTTTGTAAACGTTTGTCTCGTAATTAGCATATTTGTAAAGACGTGGCATTGTTGATACACCCTTAGTTTCATTTCTGGCATATGTTGAGTTATAGTCCTAAATGTAGAATGACATGACGACATTTCAATTAGTTAATGCGTTGCTAATGAGATTACGTGAAAATTTTGCAATGCAGTATTAGCTGGTCCAAATGTGAAAATGTGTATTAAATAATACTAACGTCGCCTCAAGGGTTAAGCTGTTGTTAGGGACGCATGCCGGTTTTATAACAGCTTACAAGAAACGCGTGCGGGAGCTGTGACTGTATGCGATGGGTACCGTATTTTCCACGATAACACATGGACACGCACTATGTCCGGTACTTGTGTTGTGTACGGTAGAGCGTACAGTACCGTGTCTCCTGTTATCGATTCTTCTGAACCACGGTCCGCGAGTAGACAACGCAATAAACACCAAACTGGAGAGCAGGGTTAGTGGTAATTGAGTCCTTCAGTACATTTGCCATAGATTAGTCGTAATCCACACATGATCAGTGATGTCCACGCATGCCTTTACAAGGTAATACAAATCATCAGCAGCAAATTTAAATTAATGAAGCACCGAGTTGAATTAATTTTTTGATAATTATTTCTATAAATATTGTTTAGAATGTAATTCATTGCATCCATGGAAATATTGCCCACCGGTGGAAAGTGACCAGTCCACGGCGGCCCTACCGGTGGAAAGTGACCAGTCCACGGCGGCCTTAATGTATATTAGTATGCAATAGGGTAACCCTAATTCTCGTTTTATTTTTGTCTCCAAAATATAGCTTATGGTTCGTTCTTGGAATAAGCGGAACGAGCATATTACAAAGAAGGTGTCATATAATATGGTCCAGAGCAGAGGCGGTGGACCCGGGGGGGGGGGGGGGGGGGGGGCACAGGGGCATGTGCCCATCCACTTTTTCCACAGACATGTTTCTCCGTTACGCAACGAGTTAAATGGGCGCAAACAAACGTGTCAGTATACATACATTCCTGTAATATATTATCTGCAAATCCAAACAGCATTTGGCCAAAGAATTCAACCTTCGGCCACTTCGTTCCGTTTTTTCTACTTCAGAAATCTTCGAACCGGAAGGCCAGCCTTCCGGTTCGAAGATGATTGAAGTAGAATGAATTGCCAGAACAGTAACCACACCGCGGCATGATAATCTAAACGGGAGACTATAGTGTGTCATGGTATATTTAATGATACACGATTTGAACTTTCCTCTCACAGGGCCGAACCATAGTTGCCTTTAAAATTTGTGCCCCTCCACTTTTATCGAGCTTCCGCCGACTCCTATAAAAATGATAAAATTTGAATGGTGATTTTTGTGAATAGCGTTGGTCACTTTACCGCTCCGTTTGACGAAGAATTAAAATACCATAAGACCGTCAGCTCCAATATTCATACATAGAATGTCACGACGTCTGAATGCGTTCTACAACACGGCACGTGTGTCAGAGCAAAACAAAACAAACAAAAAAAATAGAAAGAGGGGCGCTGTCTCGAGTTCTATCCTTCCGTGATGGCATGAGTGCCGCATTGGCGAACGCATTCACACATCGTCGTGTTCTGTGTTTATTAAACGCCTACATGACATAGAATCCAGTAATTTAACAATTCAAACATCACACACAGACAATTTTAAAGATTAAAACTTTTTGTTATTTAATGATCGAAGCATTTGATTTATCGTCTGTCATCACAGCTTCCGAATTGATCTGGGCCATAATACAATGTTTCGATTGGCCAATTAGTAAAAGTGGGCGGAGATTAGTTCTTCTGATGAATCCATGATATCCGGTGGCAAAAGAGTCCGTCAGCAGAAACCCGTATGGAGCACGTGTTCCGACCGGATTTGTAAATAAGGAACTGGCGGAAAAGATATACAAACAAAAGGCGTGTAATAAAGTGTAGAATAGATCAGCGTTGCATTCTATTTTGTTAACATTAGGTGTATAGATGTTTCTAAAGCGAGACGTATTCCCGGACAAATATTTCAACAACATACGACATATATAACATGACGTTGAATAATTAGAGTAATCGCTCAACTGGACTGGTTACGTGAAATAATTCATGAGAGGTAAGGGACGTTGTACAAACACGAGTCCGCGAATGCGCACGAGTGTTTTACACTATAGTCCCTCGCCTCGAATGAAATATCCCACGTAATCAGTCCAGTCAAATGATTACTCTATTTATTACTTTTCATTATTAACGATAATTATATTATTTAACCCTTTACCTAACGTAACGGTAAAAAACGACCAGCAAAACTCTCTAATTTATTTTCATTATTTTATTCATTTTTTTTCTTTTCATGTTAGGTAAAGGGTTAAAAAAAAGCAAAGGAAAAAAAGCCCCCATTACACCCACGGCAAAGCGCCTTCGTTTGCGCGCACGGATACATGACACAATTGTTGATTGCATAATTTACTTCTGAAGTTATCGTTGATAATCAAACACGGAAATCCAAGTAAATCACACTTTGGCAAGTAATAAAATATACACAATGTAGATAATTGATAGTATTGATCAGCAGACAAACTTCAAAAGAGATAGGTAGGGGCGCATCTAGAAATTACTATTGGGGATGTATTTTGGGGTACGAGTACAAAGAGATAGATAGGGGCGATTCTAGAAATTACTATTGGGGGTTGTATTTTGGGGTACGAGTACAAAGAGATAGGTAGGGGCGCATCTAGATATTACTGTTTGGGTTGTATTTTGGGGTACGAGTACAAAGAGATAGATAGGAGCGATTCTAGAAATTACTATTGGGGGTTGTATTTTGGGGTACGAGTACAAAGAGATAGGTAGGGGCGCATCTAGAAATTACTGTTTGGGTTGTATTTTGGGGTACGAGTACAAAGAGATAGATAGGGGCGATTCTAGAAATTACTATTGGGGGTTGTATTTTGGGGTACGAGTACAAAGAGATAGGTAGGGGCGCATCTAGAAATTACTGTTGGGGTTGTGTTTTGGGGTCCGAGTACAAAGAGATAGGTAAGGGCGCATCTAGAAATTACTGTTGGGGATGTATTTTGGGGTACGAGTACAAAGAGATAGGTAGGGGCGCAACTAGAAACTACTGTTGGGGATGTATTTTGGGGTACGAGTATAAAGAGGTAGGTAGGGGCGCATCTAGAAATTACTGTTGGAGATGTATTTTGGGGTACGAGTACAAAGAGATAGGTAGGGGCGCATCTAGAAATTACTGTTGGGGATATATTTTGGGGTACGAGTACAAAGAGATAGGTAGGGGCGCATCTAGAAATTACTGTTTTGTTGTATTTTGGGGTACGAGTACAAAGAGATAGGTAGGGGCGCATCTAGAAATTACTGTTGGGGTTGTGTTTTGGGGTACGAGTACAAAGAGATAGGTAGGGGCGCATCTAGAAATTACTGTAGGGGTTGTGTTTTGGGGTACGAGTACAAAGAGATAGGTAGGGGCGCATCTAGAAATTACTGTTGGGGTTGTGTTTTGGGGTACGAGTACCAACCATGTGAATAATTTATAGAACATCATTATTTATTCATTTATTCAGGTTTTAACGACACATTAACAGCTAATGTCACATCGTGTCGATGATAGTTTTACGGGGCGGGGAGAGGGGGAGTACCCGGAGAGAACCAACCACCGAGCAACGACGAGCAGCTGCCAGCTACCCAACATCGTCACTCCACAAAGCAACACAGCCAGAGTTAGATTGGTTGAATACATGCACACCATCGACGTACAGTACGCCTTAGTACACGGCATCGTCGTGCCCCCATGTGGACAATTGGGATTAAGTGCGTTGCCCAAGGACAGAACGCGGGAGTTCGAATCGATCGCTCAGACTGTCACCCATCCAAGGACTAACCGGGCTCGATGTTGCGTAACTCCGGTGAT
Organism: Pictodentalium vernedei; assembly: GCA_031216915.1. Classification (NCBI taxonomy): domain Eukaryota; kingdom Metazoa; phylum Mollusca; class Scaphopoda; order Dentaliida; family Dentaliidae; genus Pictodentalium; species Pictodentalium vernedei. Next base: position 465,819,212 of record CM062290.1, read on the forward strand.
CTGACGAGAACCGGTTACCCCAACGCCATCACGCTCCCTGTAGAACATCATTGTTCGCTTTGTAATGCCAATATAATAGGGTAGCAGTGGTTTGATGTAAATATTTAAATCAAACAAGAACCCTGTATTGTGAGTGTTAAAGCTATTTGAATGGTACAAAACAAAACAATAAGTTCACTTCTTGACAGCATATTTACTGATCTGGACTTATCCCGTGTCGGTTTAAATTAGTTGTATCTGTGTAACCTGAAACTCTGTACTCCCAGGCAGTATTAGATAATACATTATTACACTTCTCAAGAACTCAACTGAACAAACATTGAGGAGATGAACTGTAGTTAACCATAATACCTGATACGAAAAACAATCTTGTCATCATTTTGTCAAAAATACACAGCTTATGAACCCTCACCTGAACGTGTTCAACGACCTCCCTCCAAGGATAGTCAATCTGCTCTGTAAATTAGGGAAACAATGAAAAATATATCATCATGCCACCTGTTTAATTTGACCAATCAACGTGCTCTCTAATAGCATCGGCGGACTATGCGATATTAGGTTATTCAATGGGAAACCGGCTGTCGGATTGAGTACGTACACTGTCGGTGACCGTGTATGAGCCCATACACCCCCTCTGATGGGAGCCTTTTTGTTTCCGAATTAATTTTCCCACCTCAGGTTTTCACCTATTTTCTTTTAATTTATTATTTAATTCGTTTGGTGGCATGCTAAATACATTACATGACGTTTACTTGCTATGTATGCGTCATGTGAGGCTCAGCGCGATCAATATTAATCTCACTTCACCTCACAGGATGCCATACCTGGCAAGTAAACGTCCTCTAACTTACAGTACGTGGAGAGTGTATTATCACTAAATCACCCGCAGAGTGGATGTTCCATCCGAGGAATAATTGCAAATTTGTTTCAAAGCATAACCAGCACCAGCAAAGTTTCAGCCAATGGACCTCCGGGTTAAACTCGGAGGTCCATTGGCTGAAACCTTGCTTGTGTTTTTGTCGTTACGCACAAAATTTGAAAGTTATAGCTTGGGTGATAACTCCTCTCCGCGGGTGATTTTGTTTCAATCCACTCTTCACGTACTGTATAAAATTAGAGCCTTGCGAAGCTTCGAACTTTGATTCGATATGTAATCGCCCTGATGATTCGATTCGATTCGATTCGGAAGTTTTCGAATCCCTGGTTTGTTCTCAAATCCTACCAAGGTCTCCTTTTGTGGATTAGGTTTTTTTCATTATTAGTTGTACTGTACAGGAGGCCTGATGAAAGAAGAAGAGTTCAATGAGGTTCCGCTTCCGAAACTACTTTGATTCCGTATCTGAAATATTCCGCCTTTTTGACTGACGTCCAAACAGACGAGTCGCCATTGAATCCAATAATGGGATGGAGGCTGACATTTTTTCTATATTCCACGGGTGAAAGATGGTGTAATATCAGCAACTTGAAAAACAATGAGATTCGATTCGAAAGCGGGATCTGATTCGATCTGGATTCGATTCGTATGGAATCTTCGAAGCTTATTCAAACCCTACAAGAAACATTCTATTCGTACAAGGCCCCAGGGAGTGGTAGATTTGGATTGACAAAATCGTCCACCGAGTTCCAATGTGTTCTGTGTGCCTGTAGGCACGTAGAACGCATTGGAACTCAGGGGACGAAATATGGTTCGAACCGTACGCGTTCTCAAATGCGATGACTACCAAGAAGGAATATTGTGCGACGAAAGTTTCCAAAAATTCCCACAAACATTATTATGATTTTTTTAAGACATTTTGAAGTTCGTTGAATTGGTATGGCCATAAATAAGTAACGCCAACAGGTTAATCAATTTTGGAGACTTTCGCGTCTAAGTTCTCAGGCGGCCAGCCTAATTCTGTAGGGAATTCGACGCTGTTATGGGCTGTTTGCTGACTCAGTTTTCGTGGAGTTGCGCGCAGATTTTCGTTGATGTGATGTGGTGTTACTCCGCAGAGTTGCGCGCAGATTTTCGTTGATGGCATGTGATGTTCCTTCGCCTACAGAGATATACAGATATTTTGTCCTGCTCTATTTATCAATATTTTAATCGATAAGTATTTAATTCATCTTTAAACCATTAATATATTAATACAATTAGTGGAACTACCCGGCGTAATCATAAAACTACGGTTGTGGTGAGTCTCCGTTCATAATAATAATAATAATAATAATAATAATAATAATAATAATAGTTATCCTTTTCCAGTGTGTATGGGAATTTACACCGATTGGATCACCCTGAGGCGAAGCAGAAGGGCGTATGAGTTCCCTGGCCGGAGAAAATTCCCATACACCCTGGAAAACACAAGGATAACGGATTCATTTCCAAGAAGTTTGGTGTATTTAATACTTTAACTCACACTGTGGGAAAAAAACTGAGAGAAAATTCCTAATGATAATGCCATCAATAAGTGGGTAAGGCGAAGTCTCGAATGAGCAGAAACAGGTTACACAGAAGATGAACTCTTCTTGTATTTGCTAGATTCAATCGTCTGGCATATATCAGCTGATCATTTAAAAAGATTACAGAAGAGTTAGTTTTAGACAGGCGATGTACTATTTTGGGGCCTCACTGGTTCTCAGAATAACATCGTAGTGTTCATCAATCCATATCTAACTTGAGGTAAATAAAACATGTTTAAATAATATTTTAAAAAAAACATCGCTCATTTGCGTACAGAATGATACTAGTAACCCGAGCGGATGAGTCTGCCTTAGAGTTTGTGGTATCCTCGGTGACGGTTCGAAGCGCCGGGAATGTGAACACCGAATGCGCGAAGTGTTTAGCCATTTACTAAAGAATCGGCAGAATCCACCCGCGTAATTTACAAAGTCGACAGTAGAAAAAAAGATATTTGTTTCAAAACCTTCAATACCCCTCCCCCCACCCCCCCCCCCCCCTCCTCCAGTGGGAACCCCAGAAAGTGGACCAGTGTTTGCTGACTGTGGTAAACAATTTCTGTTTCACTGGAAAAATAGGACCTGGAACCAGTGTCTGGGGTGGAAGTCATCTAATGTGGGCAGTATTGGTATCAACGATTGGCTAAACTTACCTTCACACCTACCTATGCTGCGGTCACGAGATAGCCATAGGCAATTTTTCGATTTTGAGGCGACCTGTCGCTCTTGCGCGCCATCGCACCTGCAATTTGCACTTTTTGGGAGTAGACAATAGCGCGCCTCGGTTCTACCCATCGATCGATTAACTCTATCCAAAGGAATCGGCTGCATCCGCTGCGTAATATACAAATTGTACAACATATTTTTTTTTAAATCAACAAAACCATGTCAATGACCCCTACATTGGAACGAGCTCGTCGAGCTCGTTCCAATGAGGTGGACACATGATATGGGTTTGTTGAAATGTTTTGAGAAATATTAACAAGCAATAATTAAAATAATGTCTTGCGTTGATTCAAAGAAAATAAATTTTCCTGATATAATTTTGGATTCACTCGTTTGGAATATATAAGTTGGTCGGAAAAAACAAACCGTAGGTTCCAACACACGGGCTGGACTATGTGGGATCTAGACTAGTTACAACACAGGGAGTGGACTATGTGGGAGCTAGACTAGTTCCAACACAGGGGCTGAACGATGTAGGAACTAGACTAGTTCCAAAACAGGGGCTGGACTATGTAAGAACTAGATTAGTTCCAACACAGGGGCTGGACTACGTAGGAACTAGATTAGTTCCAACACAGGGGCTGGACTATGCAGGAACTAAATTAGTTCCAACACAGGGGCTGGACTATGCAGGAACTAAATTAGTTCCAACACAGGGGCTGGACTATGTAGGAACTAAATTAGTTCCAGGCGTCGAGTTCCTCACAAAATTAGATTGGTGGATTGAAGGCCTGGTTTACGCCATATGATAATCTTTGTGAACTATACACCTGGAACTTAATTAAGCACCCCCTGAAATGTTTCATGACAGTGACGTTGCTGTTATTGATTATTATGTTTTAATGATTGCTCTGTCTTACAATACATTCCATCCAGTGAAACATAATGTTTCTGGTTGATAGCGTATCCCAAACACATCCCCTCGTCCACGTGAAGCATGCAATATCTGGAGGAGACTATCAGAGGCACTAAAATAGCAAATGGTTTGCATGAATGCAACAGGCATGTCATTCAAAGCTATTGAAAAACACCTTGGCTATAGACATCTGTCATTTGTAGACTTGTCCGAAAACACCAACAAACCAACAACGTTAAGGACCGACCTAGGCCTGGTAAATCTCAAAAGTTATTTCCTTGGGAAGATCGGAATCTGGCACGCCTCCTTAGTCGTGAAACCCCTTGCTGCTAGGGGGTTTCGAAATCCTTTGGCTCCCCAACAAAGTTTGTGCAACATAATTGTCTGAACTCGTCTCAAGGTACTGGGTAGTCCAGAATGGCCAACAAGCATCAAGCTCTGTCCGATGAGCATCATAGACGACGTTTGGAGTGGTGTATGGAAAGGCAACATTGGAATCTCAGGACATGGAGAAGAGTTCATTGATCGGACGGGAGGATGTTCCCGCTTCACGTCACAGATAGTGTTTGAGTGTGGAGACATAGAAATACTGTTTTCGTGCTCAGGAACATCAGACCTACTGTTCCTTATGGTGGAGGGTCTGCAATTATCTGAGGATGCCTCGCTCAAGATTGTAAACTTGATATGGTGACTGTATGTGGGAATCGCAGTGGTCATCATTACATCCGGGACATTCTCATTCCGGTTGTCGTGTCTTATTTTGACAACCATCCGTTGGGTACTCGCCCTGTATTCGTGGACGACAATGCAAGGCCACGTTGTCCCCATTCGGCGAGAGCATGCCTCCAGAATAACGCTATTCCAACACTGCCTTGGCCTGGAGTAAGCCCGGCTTCAATCCCTTAGAACACATCTGTGAATTCCTTGGACGTCGTGTGCAAGCAGAAGATCCGCCTGTACAGAATTTGGCTGCTTTTGAGGACGCATTGCATGAGGAATGGCAGTCGTTGCCTCGGGACCATATCAGAAGGCTCACTGGTAGCATTAGGAGGAGGGTTCAGGCTGTCATCCGGGCACGTGGTGGATACATTCACTGCCGACGTCAGACACTGCTATTTTGTCCAGGAGATCACAAGTTACATATTTGTCAATAATTACCGGCATTGTTTCAGCATGGACCGTTCTAGCACCATTCTTTTCGAGAGAACGTTTTCCATCAAAAACATTAGTGACAGATATGTGTAATTAGCGTCATTATAATACTGCATATTTTCATCATTGTTTTGTCTTTCACTTGTCTATAGACCATTCTTTCCGCAAACAATCACGTTTGACCATCTGAAAGATAGCATGGAAGTAATGACATTTCTATTAACTCCACTGCGAAAATAACAGGGTGTGCTTACTTAAGTTTCAGGTGTATATATTGTTTATTGGGCATGCGGTGGCTTAGTGATTGCGGCATTGGACTTCAGACAAAAACGTCTACACGGGGCGAACTGCGTTGTGTCCTTGAGCACGTCTCTTAATTCCATTTGGCTACGTAGAGGTACGATTCCGCTGTGTACCGAGGCTTACTGCACGTCGATGGTGCGCCTGCCTTTAACCAATGCTAACCTGCGTATGCGGAGTTAGAACGTCGAGCAGTCTGGAAGTTGCTCATACAGTTAAAACTAGACGTCCTGTCGTGAACTATGCGCTTATCTAGGCTTAATTTCGCGTAAGAACTGCGCGCAATTGCCATATCTAATGACATCCAAACCATGGCAGGTTCTCCTGGTTACTCATAGCAAACACAGGCAATGTTCTGCCAATGGACCTCCGGGTTACCCGGAGTTCCATTGGTTGAAACATTGCTTGCGGATATACCATATGTACAGAATTTGATACCCTTGCTATGGTCATATCGCGTAGATAAACGCGCAGATCGACGTACTATTTGTGCGCATTTCATGACAGGACTTCTAGTTTTAACTGTAGTTGCTAGGAAGGTCTCTACGGGCACTCAGGCTTTCTCGACCCGTAAACCTATCAGACACGTGGTGGCCCTGGCTGTCAAAAGTGTCTTTAAATCACAATAAATAAATAAATAAATAAATAAATAAATAAATAATTTTTTTTATAAATTATGCAGTAACTGTAAAACATATGATTCAGACTTACCTGACTGACGACGGTAACAATTTCATCGGAGTACCTGACACTTGTACATTCTGTACCATTGACTTCACATTGTTGGTATAAAGGCGTCGTGGAATTAGAAGGATCGAGGCACCACCAGTCGGGAATTTTCCCTCCAAATGCCATCAGTAACATGCCCCATGCTATCGCAAACTTGGATCCAACAACAACGAGGATTACGAGAATTTGAAACCTTCCCATGCCACCGGCGGCATCCAGTATATCTTCAAACTCCTCTCCCGTACTCCTGATCCCATCTTCTGTAAAACATGACTAAGTAAAGTGAGAGAATTGAGGTGGAGTTAAGTTTCATTGTTTTATGTGACAATAAAGATAACGTTATTGTATTTATAGGTGTTTAAGGTCACATTTTTCTGCACAATGGTCAATCATGACCACGACAGTTTTACGGGTGGAGAAAGCCGGAGGATCCGGAGAGAACCACCGAGCAACTGTCAGCTCCCCAACAGACTATCTCCACACAAGCTGGGTTAGCAGTAGTTGAAGACAAGTGCACCATCGTCTTGCAGTACGCCTTTGTACACAACGCCACCGTGCCCCCACGTGGGCAATGGGGATGAAGTCTTACCCAAGGACACAACGCGGTTGCCGCAGGTGGGACTCGAACCGAGGACCTCTCGGCTTGTAGCCTGCACCTCTACCTACTGAGTCACCGCGCCCCTCAGTTTCCTAATTGTTTATTAAATTTAAAATGGGACACAACTGTGGGCAGTTTTTTTTTAAAAGCGGGTACCACTGCGAAGTCTGCTCGAATAAGGTTGTATCGTCCCCTTAGTTCCAATGTGTTCTGTGTTCCAGTAGGCACATAGAATACATTGGAGCTCAGGGAATGGTATGCCGTTAAGAGTAATTTATAGTTAATAGTGGAAGAACTGGTGGCTATTACGTGAGTCAGATTAGAGGAAACCATGTGGCCTTGATGCCCTTCAAGACGTTACAATTATATTTGTAAATGTTTGGAATTGTTGGTGAAACTGAAAGTCTGAAAAAAAGTCAGAATTTCATCTACATTCATATAACTGAATTCTGGATATTTCACCTATCTTATTGGGAAATTAACCAGCATATCCAATGGCTGCAACATGGGTATAAAATCAAGCACAGCCAATCGTTTATACCCATGCTGTCCATTTTAGAGGACTGCCACTCCGCATTTATTATGGGGCCCATTTTACCTTTACATCTGAGCTCGTATATCACAAAAAACAAGCACTGCTTCACTTCCCTGGGTTCCCACTGTAACTAACCCTATTCCAACGCCCCTTTTGGCAAAATGGACGGATTAATATGTGTGCCTCAGAATTCGTGTTTCATATGATTTTTCTTTTTTATACACACTTTAGTGAAGGTCAATTCAAACTAATATTCTCATATTTTCTCGGACTTTGACGGAAAACAACTGTTCGACAAATCGCGTTTTTAATAGATATTCTTGTCCTCTTTTTGTGTGAATAATTCGAAAACTTTCTCTGGCTCAGTCCAAAAGATATTAATGGCACGGCCTGTTGGATGTTTACAACCGATTTATTTATTTATTTATTTATTGGTGCTTTACGCCACATCAGCAGCTTAGGCCATGTCGAGGCGATGAAAGGGTATATTTCAAAAAGACCATTCATTAAAATATGAAACAAATGTAATAAGAGGTTTAAAAATGTTGAGTGTGAAACATGAGAAATTGAGACCAGTAGTACAAAAAATACTGTGTAAATCAACCTGTGAAATAAATATGGATAGATGAAATTTAAAAAGGTTAAAACAATTTAAAATTTATTAAAAAGGTTGATTACATTCAAGTATGAGATGAGTTTTTGCGGGCTCGTAAGATAAAATAAATCTCTCAAAGATCTGACTGTAAAATACTGCCCTCTAACATGATTAAAATCAGTACAATTCAAAAGAATGTGTTCCACTGACAACACCTGCTGGCAGGGAACACATTCTGGTCGCAAATTACCCTCCAACAAAAAGGAATGCGTAAGTCATGTATGACCAATATGACATCGCGTCAAAACTGCGAGATCCTTTCTACAAAGGTTACTAGACGGGAAGTGATCTGAAATAGTTGGTCGGAAGCGATGAAGCTTGTTATTTGTCGCTCCATCCCATTTCGCCTGCCACATAGATATGATTGAACTACTAATATGAGGCTTAAAATCACTGAAAGGGATCTTAAATTCAGTGAGAGGCTTAGTTAAAGCCTGTTTTGTTACTCTGTCTGCTTTGGTGTTACCAGTGATACCTACAAGTCCGGGTAACCAGCAAAACACGATATCATTTTGGTCAGACATGAGAGTTGTCAACTTTTCACGGAGCTCCAAAAAGAGAGGTTTCTTCAACCCCCGGCTGAGTAAAGCAAGTAAAGAGGAAAGAGAGTCAGAAAAAATAATCGACTTCTTTTCCTGTAAATTCTCGATGTGTTCAAGTGCGAGTTGTATAGCTTTTACTTCAGGTGTGAAAATAGAACTCTGATTCAGTATTCTGATTGAGGTGATATGATCACCAGTAACAGCAGCTGATGATACTTTGTCACCATCTTTTGATCCATCTGTATAGACCCTTGTATATGCATATTTTTGTTTAAACTGCAAGAAATTGGTATCAGATTTTTTGGTAGAAGCAAGATCCAAAATAACTGTAGCTTTTTAAGATGCCAGGGAGGAATATGTGATTTACGGTTTTCTTTTATAGAATTGGAATCAATTTTAGCAGACTCCATATGGGGTTTAATTCTAATTCCCAATGGAGGAATATGTTTTTTTGTAGCGGTTAAAAAATTGAACATTTTGAGGTTCTGAAACATAATTATAAGCAGGATTTGAAAGATGGGCCAAAAGTTTAGACACATACTGGAGAGACAATTTAATTTTGCGCTTCTCAAGAGAAGGCTCCTCTGTTTCAACAAGCATCGAGTCCACTGGGGATGTTCGAAAAGTCCCTAGACTAATTCTAATGCCACTATTGTAAAGTGGTTTGAGATATGATTTCCTTGCAGAACCATAAACTATACAACCGTAATCTAATTTTGATCGAACAAGTGATCTATACAGATGGAGCAAAGCTTTTTGGTCAGCACCCAATCAGTGCTACCAACAACCTTCAGTAGGTTCAGTGCTCTCTTACATTTAACTTTTAGTGGTTTTATGTGGGAAGTGAAATTCAGTTTGTTGTCAAACAACAAACCAAAGAATTTCACTTCCTTAACAACTTTAATAGGACTACCATCAATTTTTAACTCCGGATCGATGTTTCCGAAGTTTGCAAAAATGAACACAATTCGTTTTTGTCTTTGAAATTTGAAACCATTTTCGATAGCCCATTTTTGAATCCTATTTAAACACAGCTGAAGTTTGCGCTCTATAGCATTCATGTGTTTGCTGCTAGCAGATCAAAAAGTCATCGACATACAATGACGAATCTACTATATTCTCAATTGCGTCGATGATACTATTAATTTTAATTGAAAAGAGGGTAACGGATAAAATACTACCCTGAGGGACCCAGAATTCCTGCTCGTGAAGATCAGATAACGTTGACCCAACACGAACCTGAAATTGGCGGTCCTTTAGAAAGTTTTCAATAAAAAGAGGCATACGCCCTCTCAACCCCATGTTAAAAATATTTTTTTTTAAAATCCCATACGTCCACGTTGTGTCATATGCCTTTTCCAGGTCAAAGAAGATGGCGACCACATGTTCTTTTCTGGCGAAGGCATTTCTTATAAACGTTTCTAGTCTAACCAAATGATCCACAGTACTGCTCTGGTTTCTGAAACCACGCTGAACATCCGCAAGCAGATTGCTCGATTCCAGAAACCAGACAAGTCGATCATTGATCACCCTTTCCATGGTTTTACACAGGCAACTTGTTAAAGCGATAGGCCTCTAATTACTTGGGTTGCTGTGATCTTTAGCAGGCTTTGGAATGGGAATTACTGTAGCGTTATGCCAAGAAGGTGGAAACTGGCCAGTCACCCATATATCATTGAAAACTGACAGTAAAAGTTCAAGAGATGATTGTGGCAGATGCTTTAAAATTTTGTAATGTATTTCATCGGGTTTGGTGACAGTATCCCTTGCTCTATGCAAAGAGTTTTTTTAACTCTTCCATAGTGAAAGGTCCGTTATAATCTTCTAAATTGTTGGAGGTAAATTTGAGCTTTTGCTTTTCTTGCTGTTTTCTAATTTTGAGAAATTCTGGATTACAGTTTTCAGACGACGAATGTTTCGAAAATGTGGAGGCCAATTTATTTGAAATTTCTTTTTTTTTTTGATGTGGTAAGCGTGTTGTTGTCATTCAGATGTTGTACAGTTGATTTGGTTTCTTTGCCTTTAATTTTGTTAATCATTTTCCAAATTTTGTTGATGGGGATGTTTTGGTGAAGCCTTGAAACATAAGTTTCCCAAGAACTTTTCTTTTTTTGTTTAATTAGTCGTCTTGTTTTTGCCCGATTTCTACGTAATTTATCTAAATTAATTGTGGATGGTGATTTGTTGAATTCCCGTTCAGTTTCTTGCGATCTTTGATAGCCTGTTTACGTTCGTTATCAAACCATGGTTTGGTGAAACGGTTTGGATTTATCGAGGTTTTAGGAATGACTTGGCTTGCAGTGTCAAGAAACTCTGTTGTAAAATGTTCAATCTGGTCAGCACTTTCACTAAATTTTTCCAGAGTGAGGCATTCCGAGCAGAGCAAGATGAAGGTCTCCCAATCAGGCTTTTTAAAGCTCCACTGGGGCACCCTCCCATCATCTGCCGGAACCACACTCTCCAAAGTGGTCACTCCCGCACAAGTCGCCTTCCACCTTCCAAGAATAATCGAGAAAGATAGAAGGGCTTGCAATTGAAAGATCATTTGAAGTATAAGAACCAGATGCGGGGTGCAGATAAGTGTCTCACCTATCATTGAATTAGCACAAGTCATATTTTGTAATAAACTCTTCCACAGTTTTCCCTTTTACATCCTCTTGACTGCAGGAATTACCCAAAGGGGGTTATGAGCGTTAAAATCACCCAACAAGATGTGTGGAGTTGGGAGCTGTTGGACCAGTAGCTCAAGATCATTCAGTTGCAGGACTTTACTTGGTGAAACGCAAATAGAACAAAGTGTAACTGTTTTGTCTAAAGTCAGGCGTACCACCACAGCCTGTAAATTTGTATTCAAAGGTACAGATCTGTGAATGATATCGTCTCTAACCAAAATAGACGTTCCACGAATATGAAGGTCACTATCATCCGCCCAGGCATTATACGAAGTATACTGCTTAAAAGCTGATCTTGAGCCTCGGGTTTCTTTAAAAGAGTTTCATGCAATTTTTGGCTGAGAATACATAGTTCATTAAAATTGGCTCTAAAACCTCGACAGTTCCACTGTATTATGTTATTTTTGTTTGTATTAGCCATATTTCGAAGGAGATTTAGAGGGTGGACGTATGGGCGAAATAGCCCCGGTAATAATCTTCGGTGAATTTTTCCTCCGGGACCTATTCTGTGAAGAAGTCGGACGTAATTGTTCGAATGTTTCATCGATACAATCACCAATCTCCATATCCTCGAGGCCTTCAAACCTGTTGCGAACAACAGGGTTTTGAAGAACCTTAGGTAATCTGTCTGATAATTGTTTTTGTTTCATTTTTTTCTTTTTTCTTTTCTTCTTTTTCTAATTTTCTCATTTGATTCTGACTCAGAGTGTGCTGTTGTGATCTTTGTTCTTGTGATTTTGGCTTTGTTTTGTTTTGTTCATTTTTCTGCTCTGAATTCGTAGTATGATCCTTACTTTGTACGGGAATATGCGTATTGTTTCCTGGTTTTTGTTCTTTATCCTCTGTTGTTTTTTAAGTTGTTTGCTCAGGTTTGGGATTTTGCTCTTTTTTCTGTTCAGATTTTGTTTTTAATTTCTCTGTTGTTTGCGTTGTAGAATTTGTTTGCGTTGGTCGTGTGTCTGTTTGGCCTATTGTGAAACCCTGTACTAAAGATGATATTGTACCTTTAAGCCATGTATATTGAGTTTGGCATTCCACTGACGTTGTTGGTAATTTTTGGATTATTTTTTTAGCGTATGTCGGCGATGATAAATTTATGCCAGGCATTGATGATACTATTTCCCTGGCCGCTTTAAAACTAATCTGTTTTTGACATTTAATTTTTTGAATTTCTTTTTCTTTTTTCCAGACTGGGCAATCTTTTGAAGCAGCTGCATGATTGCCTTGGCAGTTGCAGCACTTATTGGTATTTGTGCATGGGTCTGGATGTTCTTGACCACATTTAAAACAAATACTTCTCCCTCTGCAATTATTCTGGCCGTGACCATACTTCTGACATGTGAAACATCGAAGTGGATTTATAATGTACAAATCCACTCCGATGTTCATGTATCCTACTTTTAATGACCTTGGTGGTTGGGATGAGTTAAAAGTTAAAATATAAGTATTTGTTTGAATAATCTTGCCATCTCGTTTAATCTCTATTCTTTTAACATCAGTGACCCCCTGTGATTTTAGTTCTTGCTGAATTTCTAGCACATCAATACCTGACAGTTCTTTTGTTCGTAGCACACCTTTGCAACTATTTAGTGTTTTGTGTGCAAAGGCGTGGACCTCCATGTCAACCAGCTTTTCCATTTTTAACAAATTGATAGCCTGCATTTCTCTTTTGCATTAAATGTGTATCGCACCTGATCGTAGCTTTTTAACATTCTTGACTTCTCAAGCTATTCCTTTGATTGCTTTTTCTAATGCCAATTTTCCATCCTCTGCAGCATAAATGATAATAAATTTGGGCCAAGTGCTAATTGACGTATTGCCCATGTCTTGATCTGAGTCAGAATCCGAATTAGTGAACCGCAGTTCGCGCCCGCGTTTTTGTTTTTTATTTGGTATGTTTGCCATATTTTAGTGCTCTCACCCCCCACGGAGTCCAACAAGGGGTAGAGTTACTGCTGAGCAGTGAACCCTTCGAGCTTCCAGTATTCCCACATACTATACTAGGGCAATATACGCAGCCAATGTTGATACCGAAGTATGCCACTGGCTGATTGGCCCGTGTGTGGAAGTGCCATGACTTCAGATGGTGATCATCCAACCAATCACTTTATAAAAAACTGTAATTAAGGTTGCCACGTGAAACTGAAACAAACAGTGCAGCAAAACTAAGTATTTGGTTAAAATATGTGTTCAAAAACAGCACACAATGGCAATTATGATAAATGATTAAAATAAATGACCGACTGAATGACCACTAAATGCCCCCCGACGTGACACCCAGTACTTTTTGCGGTGGGGGCTCCCGATTGGCCAGAACGGACCATCCGAATATCCTTCTACACCCGAAGTTGGGGCCAAAACAGTGTATTTAACAGGTAACCGCCATGATGGAGACCAGGGCCAAAGCAGTGTTTACGACCTGATCTCCATCATGGAGACCTGTCCTAACGGGGGCCCAGTCTGTTCTCAGCTGTCAGGATTCCTTCCTCCGGGGCCTTCAGACCGCACCTCACGGGAGAACAAGATGCCTGCAAAATGGCATTAGCAGGATTGACCATTTTGGTCCGGCGTTGCGTATTTTTATATTTCGCAGCAAACCAGCTCAATTGAGCAAACCTGCCAATTAAAAACTAGCAAACTTGCCCAATTGAGCAGGCCGTCCTCTATCCGCCACCTGAGGACCCGCCTAGTAGGGGATGATCACCCACCCCCTCCCCCCGCCTAGATACAGCCAATTCTTAACGTTTGTTAGCGCGCTGGATAAATGTGAATCATCCCAGTGTTGAAAACCTTAACCAGAATACATCTCCGTCATGCAGGAGACCGTTAACCCTTTACCTAAAGAAACAGGACATCCGCCCGCATAACTTTAAAATTGAGGCGTTGAAAAAAAGAATCATTGTTTCAAAATATTTCTACCAACTACATAATGTGACCCTCATTCGAACGAGCTCAATGAGCTCGTTCCAATGAGGTTCACATGAATTGGTTTTGTTGATATTTTTGAAAAATTTGTACAAATATATTTTAAGTGACGAATTGAGTATAAAGGGATTCCTCTCATAAATTTCCCTCCATAAAACAAGATGGTGGATTTTGTATGGAATCTGTGGAGAAGATGTGTTCTACTATCGTCATCGTTGGATAAAGGGTTAAGGTACAACTGGAGGTCACAGCTAGTTTTTGAAATATTTTTAAACGATTAATAATTTATTGTTGCCTAAATGTGTGCAGAATTTGCAGATGTTTTCTTAGTTCAAGTGATGGGGACGCGGTGGCGACGCGGTGGCGTCGCGGTAACCGATTCGCGTCATATCACCGAAGTTAAGCAACGTCGAGCGTGGTTAGTAGTTGTATGAGTGACCATTTTCACTGATTCGCGCCCCGCGTTGTGTCCTTGAGCAAGGCACTTAACCCCGATTGCCTACATGGGGGCACGACGACGCTGTGTACTAAGGCGTACTACACGTCGAAGGTGCGCATCTTCAACCAATCTAACCTTGCCTGTGCCGCGGTGCAGAGTTCAGAGTTACGATGTTGGAGAGATGACAGCTGCTCGTCGTTGCTCGGTGGTTCTCTACGGGTACTCTCCGGCTTCCTTCACCCGTAAAACTGTCACCGACATAATATGACTTTGCTGTTAATGTGTCGTCAAACCCTAATGTAAAAAACAAGAGGCCCCAGTGGGACATGGTAGCCTAAATATCAACCCAGAGATTTTGCTTTCAACAAGTTGCATCTGCTCCTCCTAAGAAAAGCTTATACAAAATATCCAAAGATTCTGACAAGTGGATTTAAAAAAAAATTGAACTATACTGAGCCCAGATGTAAATCCAGGAGGTCGATTTGAACAAATTTGAATCTGATCCATTCCAAAATGTTACATACCAAATATCAAAAGATTCCGCCTGCTGGATCTGGAGAAGAAGATTTTTTAAGAAATTTGCCAGAAATGCAATAAGTTCAAATTCGGGCTTCCATAGTGGGCCCAAATATGAATCCATGGGGCCGATTTGAACAAACTTGATCGGATCCACCCCATAATGCTGTATACCAAATATCAATTAATTATGCCCACTTGTGTGGGAGAAGAATATGTTTTAGTAATTTCTCTAATATACATTGGGTGCTATCGGAGTTATGCCCCCTATGGAGCCCCAAATAGGCATGTCCATTTCATTTGAACAAATTTGGATTGACATGTGGTAATGAACATCCATACCAAGTTCCGAGCAAATCGACAGAGCGGTTTCAGAGGAAAAGTCGTTTGAAAAATGTACACGATGACGGACGACGGACGGCAAGTGAGAAGTTTAGCTCCCTTCGGTGAGCTAAAAAGTTCAAGCGATATTGGCGATTGATTTGTTTTATCCCTTGTCGATATTTGTAGCTTTGAACAAATTGCGAAAAACGAAGTAATTGAGAGATGTTCTCTATAAAAGACAACCGAGTTTTATTCTTATGTTACAACGAATAATACAGAAAATGTCCAACGTAATGTCCGAGTGATAACTCCACCTTGTGGGTGTTATCTGTATACTCTTCCATCCCTGGTGTGTTATATATTAGATAACGAGTTAACTGTTATATCCTTTATCGATAAGTAGATTATATCCACCTGATCCATGGACTCTTCTGCGCTGTGGGGATTAATGTGTGTCCGGTATAGGGCAGAGTTTGGGCCCCTTGGCATTAAAGCTTTTCGTAGCGCCCTCTATCGCTTTGAATACTCAACGAGTTTTCACATTTTCTATTCTGAATATTCCAGTGGTAACAATTCATCACACTGTTATATTACACGCAGCAATAGAACTTTATTCAAACAAATATTCCCAAGGTATCTCCAATGTGGTCGACGGAATAGCCAGATCTTCTGTGCAAATTAGACGTTACACAATCTTGGTCTCGCTTGGAATTGCATTTTTTAGGAATGTTTCGACTAAATATGTGGTATTTGTTTCCTCCGAAGACTGCAGGATAACTTGTCATTTGTTATCTAGCTAGACAGGACACCATCTATCTCCTCCTCTGAAGACAACAGGATAACTTGTCATTTGTTTTCTAGGTATACAGAATACTGTCTATTTTCTCCTCTGAAGACTGCAGGATAACATGTCATTGATTATCTAGGCATAGAGGATACCGTTTATCTCCTTCCTCTGACGACTGCAGGATAACTTGTCATTTAGTATCTAGGCATACCGGATACCGTCTATCTCATCCTCTGAAGTGTGCTGGATAACTTGTCATTTATTGTCCAGGTATACAGAATACCGTCTATCTTCTCCTATGAAGACTGCAGGATAACTTGTCATTTATTTTCTCGGTATAGAGAATACTGTCTATCTTTTCCTCTGAAGACTGTAGGATAACATATCATTTATTATCTGGGTATACAGAATACATTCTTTATTACACATACATTAAACTTTAAACCCTTGTATTCAACGGAATCGCCGCTATGATATAAACGGTTCTCTATTCAACGGGTGGTAAACAAGCCGGAACTTTTTTACCGCACCGTTTAGTTACGCTTCGAACAGTTTCCAAATTTCGTTATACAATCATCGACCGTCTGTCGCATAGTGTGAAAATGAAAACGTCCAAAGCAAAATGAAGTCGGTTCACAAAAAACTAGCCAAAAATGAGATAATATTTAAAAAAAAAAAACAATCATTTCCAACCGGAACATTAACCCAGTCCCGTGGCCGTCTCGTTTAGTGGATCACATTGTATCTAAATTGGTCAACCTTATTTTGGTAAATCTTTGTACATCTTGACATGCTTCGAACTTCTTTTAAAAACGTTTCTCCCAGCTGTTTTGCAAATCTGCACATATTTGTACTTATATTTTTACTAACAGTAATAGCCACCAAATGGTTAGGCGTGAATGGGCACCAGCCCATTCTCGCCTAACCATTTGGTAGCTATTACTGTTAGTAAACCGCGATATGAATTTCAACAAACACTGGTTCCGAAAAGGTTGTTTTGATTTTTTATCGATCCATGTGGTCAGTACAGCTTCAGTCAAAACAAACTCTTTACCTTTGGGTTTAAACATCGGAATTAAAATGTGTTTATTTAAATGAATTTTAATGCATGGGTTGCGTAATAAACACAGAACGCGATGTGCGTTTGAATCGGTGGGTGTTTTACATAACTCGTTAGAATGGCGTAATCATATTTCGCTCGACCCTACGGCTTTCGCGAAATATGACTACGCCATTCCAACTCGTTATGTAAAACACCCACCGATTCAAACACACATCGCGTTCTGTCTGTATCTCCTTCCTCGGAAGACTGCAGGATAACTTGTCATTTGTTATCTGGTTAGATAGAACACCGTCTATCTCCTCCTCTGAAGACGATGGATGTCATTTTTGGAAGGTCGTCAAAGAAATGTAAGAAAGCCAAACATCTTAGGAATTCAATGTTTGTTTTCGAATATGCGATGTGTTGCCAGACCCTCCACTCCCGTCCCACTGGCAGCAAATCGCCACACGCGTACTCCCGGGGTTGAAATCATAATATGTAGCTACTCTGGAGCCGCACTGTAGAAGATGGTTTCAGGTGCCAATAGACCGCGTGTGATTCTGTCAGAATATTTTACAGCAAAACAAAAACTATATAATATGAAAAAGGCGAACAGGAAGCCTAAATAATGAGAGGCAACGACTTACAAAATGAGTTTGCAATCTGGAAATTCTTACTATGTGCATCTAGTTTTACATATCATAATTATCAACCTGTTCTAGCGTGTAGGAAATATTATTTATTTATTTATGTTTAAGGTCACATATTTATGCACAATGGCTAATCATGACCGTGACAGTTTTACGGGTGGAGGAAGCCGGAGTACCCGGAGAGAACCACCGAGCAACGACGAGCAGCTGCCAGCTCCCCAACATCTTAACTCCGCACTGCAGCACAGGCAGGGTTAGATTGGTTGAAGACATGCGCCTCATCGACGTGCAGTACGACTTGGTACACGGCGTCATCGTGCCCCCACGCGGGCAATGGAGATGAAGTGTCTTGCCCAAGGACACAACGCGGTTGCCGCAGGTGAGATTCGAACCGAGGACCTCTCGGCTTGCAGCCTGCACCTCTACCTACTGAGCCACCGCGCTCCCTAGCGTGTAGGAAAAGGCATTCACAAAAGCCAATAACCAAAACGACGGAAGGCTTTTCATGAAAAAGTACAGCTTTTTCTGACCGCCCAAATCATGAATACAGCAGAACGGAAGAGGAAGGATAATACGTCACTTGTATGTTGCGAATGAATGTAACCTATTTATAGAATATAAACCCACATGGTGATGTGGGGTCCTTACCAACAGTCATTTAAAACGTGGACGTGAGAAGTTATGACGCACGTGTCGCCTCTCAAAACCTAAAATACTAATGGTGTGAAACAAGATATGTTCCAATTAGACTAAAATCCTCGCTCTCTCATTGGACAAGAGTTCGTGTATTTTTTTTTTTTCTCTGTTTAGGCTCCAGTGGTATATGTTACCGTTTCACGACACCAGTGTATCATTACTATCGGAGTTCATTATTGATATTTGATATATTATTATTTCTCCAGTAACGTGGTGTCGTATGCGAGAGTCTTTTTTACTTAACTTGTTATCACGAAAACTTGCCTTGTTCATTTCATAATGTGTGTTTTGGGCTATGGGTAGTTTTTTCTTGGAACATTGTTATTGCGATGAGTCGGCGGTAACGTGGCCTGACGTTTGGGGCTAGGAGCATATGTTCAACGTCGTCGCGAAAACACAGAGACGCAAACCTCAAATCATCGTACCACCCATTGATCGCAATAGCCTAAAATGTAACCGACAGATGTTAAATTGAGAATGCAATGAGAAATATGTACGGCGTCGAAAATTTACGAAAAGAACGCTTGGAAGATGCAAGAAAGCAGACAAATTGTGTATGTGTCACTAATCTGTGTGTGCCAATCTCGTCTTCATTTTCAGAATAACTCTCATTAACACCTCTACTTCTCCAGCATCAATACCCTCCTCTCCACTGCCGTCACCAGTCTCCTCTGCTTCAAGCCTCTCATCATTCTGAAAATGAGGACGAGTTTGAACTTTGAAGAGTGTGAATAAGATCTTACTGTTGAATGGGATGGGGTGTCCTCCAGAACTGGCTGAGAGCTACAGTGATTTGGTGAAAATGGTTCGTCAGGAATCAGGACTGTAAAACTTTCAGGCTTGGAAGGGCTGACGGAATCCTACAAAGTTTCAATTCAGAAAACTTCAGTTCAATATACAATCTTTGCCAGGGTTCATTCCCGGTTCCGTACAGTACATTTCCCGGGTATCGGGACCGGCTTTCGGAACCGGCTACCCAGGAATTCCCGTTCCCGGGATTGAACCCTACTAAAACGTCGCTAATTGCTAATGAAGTTTTTAAGTATTGTGCTTCTGACTGATTTCCAGCGTGGCATGTGTTTACTGCGAAACTGATTAGGCTTCAGTGTTGTGTGATATTGTTTGTTTGGTTCTCAGGTAAGTGTACAAAAATCTCCAATTCTTCTCAAATTCGTGTTTTATTTCCACGTTTATTTGAGCTATTTCCCAGAAATGGAGTTGTTCTAATCATCAACGCCATTCATTGCAGTTCCTTGTACTGACCATTTCAATTTCGGGAGGCTGTTCATGAATACCAACAGCGTTTTGTTTGTTAGTTAGTTTGGTTATGATCATTTATCTATTGACTAAAGTGATTTTTTGATTTGATTGGTTGATAGATAGGTGGTATGAGACCATTTTCATTGAAACCCACGATACGTCCGCCCAGCCACTGGCAAATTTCCCATACCCAGTGGAAGCCTCGTTCCTACATCTACAAATTGTCCATACATAATAATTTTTTTATACTAGACATATCGGCATATTTTCACAAAAAAAACTCTTTTGCACAAAAATTCCACAGAAACCTGTATGGCTCAACAATGGAAGATAAAATATCTCGCTGTGTGTGTTCACACATGAAACAGATTGTACTTCTAAAACGGAAACTCAATCGATAAATTCGTTACCCCGTGTCTGATCACGTGGTACGGGTTTTTACCTACCCGAAGCCAGCCGTATTACATGAGGCCATACGGCTGGCTTTGGGTAGGTAAAAACCCGTACCACGTGATCAGACACGGGGTAACTAATAATCTCCTATTTATGTCACATCGTTCTCTTCTAATCCATATTTGTTTCTTTATTTTTTTTATTCCAGAAGTTTTCTCTTGGCAACGGGGATTGGTCTACCTGCCCAACTCAAGTCTGTGGACATCTCGTCTTCTGAGTTGCAATGTGTTCTATGTACCAGTAGGCACATGGAACACATTGGAACTCAGGGGATTATCTGCTCGAATCATCTGGAATTGATATTTGATTTGAAATAAATACTGTTTAAACAGAGCTGGTTCCATCTCAGGAACAAGATTAGAACCAGTTTTGGTTCTAATGAGAACCTATATTTTTTGCAGTATGGTTTCGATGCTCAAGGATTGCTTCGGTTCGGTCTTTCAGTATCTCCGTGATATTGGATCGGTTCTATGTTTTAGTATTATCACCATCTCTATCAGTACTTACCTTGTAGAATAGAACTATTAACAGTAACGCCCTGTTCATCTTTATCGGCGTTTATTTCCTCAGTCATCTTGTTCATCAGTTTATAGGACACTAAATATTCCAACACTGTGTGCATTATTGTTGGTTTGTCTCAAATTAGTCTACGTGTGTGCATTAATGTGTTGGTGTATAAATATATGACTTTATTCCCCTTCCCATCGCCCGCCTGTGTAATGAATAAAGCTGGATATTTGCGCCCTTTTCTCCAGTTGCTTTAATTTAGAGAAAATTGTTAATGAAATGACAACTACAGCAACAACAACAACAACAATAATAATAATAATAATAATAATAATAATAATAATAATAATAATAATAATAATAATAATAATAACGTTGTGATCGGTGATGTGCTTTGGTCCTCGTACCTTCAAATTCATGATGAAGTATAAGATGTGTACCAAGCTTCGACAAAAAGGGTTTATCGCCCCAAACACAATTGGGAATACAGGAGGCAGCTGTACCGGGGAGTTTTTGTAGTTTACGCATGGTCCTTTTCGGGTTCAACTGGGAAATGCTCCATGCAGAAGTCCTGTGTACTGCCTGGACTGTGTATAGTGGGCGGGGCCGCCCTGGGCTGATGGCGAATTGTTTTAGGTAGTAACTAAATTTTCGACTGTGCGAAATAACGATCCCCTTTTCTGTTTCATTCCTTGTCAGTTTAAATAATAATAATAATAATAATAATAATAATAATAATAATAATAATAATAATAATAATAATAGTTGAGCATGTTTCATCATCTCTCTCAAAATTTTAACTAAACATTAATCTGAAATTGTGTATCGTTTAAGAGATAGACCTCGTCTGTATTATCTGGGTGATAATAATAAATAAATATCCTATGGCTCGTCCGTTTTGTTCACTTTAAAACATTTGATATTTTGTTTTCATATTAACCAGTGATAAATAAAGCCTTCCGTCAATTTCATTGGTCAATTTGAAAACTAGACAATTTGATTGGCTGAACAAAATAAAACAGGGCCGCATTTTCATATTCTGCATAATTAGAGTTGGGAACTTTCATTGGTCAATTTCAATGCTGGACAATTTGATTGGCTAAACAAAATACAACTGGGTGACAGATGCATAATTTCAGTAGGGAAAATTTACGTTTTCAGTCCTATTTAGGGTGGGTTATATTGTATTAATCTTTTACCGACAAGAAAAAGGCCATTCATGTTTTTTATATTTTCACTTTTTGCTTCCAAAACATAGGTTATGACCCCTCATTGGAACGAGCTTGTCGAGCTCGTTCCAATGAGGGGTCATAACCTATGTTTTGGAAGCAAAAAATGAAATTGCTTAGTTATATTGGGATTTTTTTTTCCAAGTGCCGTCTGCAACTCAAGTTAGGTGATGGGTTAAAAAGTCCTACTAAGTGGCTAATTTCTGCGTGTGTTTGTCATATGATAAATAGAATATGAAATGAGTGTTTTTCTCATATAATATTTATGAAACTCGTCCGAATTTTCCGTTTGGGCTCGCCAAAACGGAAAATTCTTGGACTCGTTTCATAAATATTATATGAGAAAACACTCATTCCATATCCTATATATACGGTTTATATACAGTTTAGAGCCACGAATCCACAAAATTGCGCTCTCTGGCTTTACAGTGCTCTACTGCTATATTGCACACGTATTATAAAGTTGATACAAAGTTAATGAACACCGAAAACGCGGGCGGAAAAGTGGACGAAGTGGCAAATGTTATTTATCACCTCTATATCGACTCATAAAAGACATCGAGTGACATGGAAGATGTTTGGGCCTTCCGACATGGATTATAATCAACGATGTTTGTTGAAACAATAAGTTCTGGAAAATTATTCGTTATTCCCCTTGAATAGTCAAGACTCTTGAAAATCAGACAAAAAACATCCTCCTTTCGTGATATTACAACCTGGCAAGTCGAAGACACAGTATGGCCGCCGTGGACTGGCCAATGGGTGAGCAATATTTCCACAGATGCAATTCTATTAGATTCGAAACACTAATTACAGAAATATAAACTTCATTAATTACAATTTTGCTCCTGATGATATTTATTATTTGGTAAACGCATGCGCGGACATCACGTGGATTACGACCAGTCCTCGGAGACTGTACTATGCAAACAATATTAGAACACCTCAAACGTCTCTGACAGCTCATTAAATAACGAGCGAAAATGTTTACTGAATGATAAAATTGTTATTGCAATGTCAGTTTCTATGGGGTTATACTTTCGACCCAGTGATTATTCTCTAAACGATTCTAATGTGTATTGTTTCCATGTTTCTGTGGAGTTAAGATTCCCTTCGATAACACCTTTTAGTAGAATCGGGAATGTGCACTCTCAGTGAAAATTGATTCGCTTGGTTGGCTCTTCCAACAGAGTAATACCATTAGAGGTGTGCTCAAATTTACTGAGTATAGTAAAATATTGGTTACTGATTTTTTAAAATTATTTATAGCTTGTGTCATATCACAACATGACTCCGCATATTGATTCCTTTAGGTGATGAGAAAAGTATCTTTATTCATATATTGCACGCCTTCATGTTCATGAATAAACCCTGTGGTAATTAAAAGTAGAAATAAATAGCCAAGCGACATTTCACAGTAGTGTTTGATTGTATTACCCATACAACCACCCCCCCCCCCCCCCACACACACACACACCACACACACACTCACACTCACAATGTGCTGAAGAAAAGTCCAAGGAAAATGAGCACATACACGACGAAAGCCATACATCCAAAAGCTTTCCAAAACTGTCTTAATGGACGAGTTTATGATTTCCAATAGACAAGAAAATTTATCTACAATTTACCTAAGAACGCAATCGCAAACCGCATCACCAGTACCGACAACAATTCGACGATAAAAATATCTTGTATCACTATTATACAGTACGTGGAGAGTGGAGTGTAACTAAATCACCCGCGGAATGGAGTTATCACCCAAGCTATAACTTTCAAATTTTGTACATATCGACAAAAACACAAGCAATGTTTCAGCCAATGGACCTCCGGGTTTAACCCGGAGGTCCATTGGCTGAAACTTTACTGGCGCTGGTTATGCTTTGAAACAAATTTGCAATTATTCCTTGGGTGGAATCTCCACTCTGTGGGTGATTTAGTGATAACACACTCTCCATGTACAGTAGTATCGATAAAAGTAGCATGTATCTTTATTTATAGTAAACGTATTCATGTTCATGAATACAGCCAGTGGTAATTAAAAGTAATAATAAACAGGCAAGCGACATTTCACACTAGTGTTTGACTATATTTAACTCCCACCCCAATTGCAATGCGCTGAGGAAAAGCCCAAGGGACAAGAGCCCACACAGGATGAAAGCTATACATACACAAGCATTCCAAAACTTTTTAGATGGATGGGTTTTTAACTTCCAAAATACAAGAACATTTATCTACCATTCACCTAAAAACGCATTCGCAAACCATATTATCAGTATCGATAAAAACTCGGCGATAGAAAATCTTGTATCACTATTGCAGTAGTGACAAAAGTCACATGACGTCGTGAGAAACGAAAGCACGCGACTCTGATGAACTTTTTTCAGCTGGTAATCACATCTCCAGAACTCGTAATGCTGAAATGAAAGTTGCATCTAATTAGCATCAACATAGTTATATTGTAGGGAACTGGTACCATTTCCTTCAGTTTATATACTCAGAATATCGGCGCGGAGTTAATGACTTTAGTAGCCTTAATTACATGGTTAATCACCGAGCTGGTTGTTGGTCACACAGTCTTTAGATCACCGCGTGACACAAATCAGCTTAGAGGACTATCACGATCTTGATAACTGCATTGCAGAAGAACTGGAAGTTTCAATATCACCAAGTCATCTACAGGACAGACTCCTATCCATCTAGATGACAGGCAGCTATTGTTTGACTGTTAGGAGAGTTTTGCAGGGTGTGGTTGGGGGAGGTTTCTAGTTCCCCGCTCCGTACTGTCCCATTTTAAAACATTGCCAAATTCAGCACGCTTCTATATCACCAATCAGAATGAGTACACTATGGCCGTTTCTGATTCAGTCTTCATACATCTAGCACACGTACAGCCTGTATTCTGAAAAGTTTTCCGTGTCAAAAAATGTAGTTGCTTTGTTCTTAATTTCGCAGTTTTATATTACGTTGCTAATAGTGCTTTAATTCTGTACACGTCTAAGTTGCCTTTTCTTCTGTGGAGAGGAATCACGATTCCTTGCCGGGACGGCAGATACTCTGTGTTACTGTCAAAGAATTTTGCGGTATTCCTGAGGACTATGTATTGTCATTTCCAGGACTCGTTTGATGTTTTGGGTAAGTTGTTCGCGATTTAATCGTGTAATGATGTGCGCAACTCTGCCAACATGCATCTGCTATTTTTTTGCACGCTTGACAACTAACTAACTTTCGACCAGCACTTATTATGGGAGAAACTAGAAGACGACGTTCAAAGTTTCGCCTATCAGTTCGGTCGGGCCGTGTTCGTCCGTGGACAATTTAAGCACGGCGCCATTTTGCCATGTCGTCACCGGAAATGTCTTCGAGATTTCCCATTTCGACAATAACAAATGTGGCGGATATAGATAATGGGCGTGGCCTTCGTCTTCCAGTCTGACGGGCACACCGGCAGTGTAATAGCTGCCCCCTTTTCTTCGAACCTACGGAATTAGCCTGTTGCACAAATTCATGCAGAACTCATTACTAGGGTCATTACTCCGCTATCCAAAGTTCGCAAGTCTGCACTCAAAAGCCTCTTGGAAGACAATGTCAATGTTACCACCGCAGCTGCACGTGACATCCAGTCTGTTCAGCTATCGTCCTCACCTTCCTCGTTCCATGCTGCGTCACCACCATCATTTCCGGATCGTACCACATCCGTATCTCAGGAATCGCCAGTGTTTTCCGTCGGTCAGTCATCTATGTCGCGGGCCAGTGCCGCGGGTGCACATGAACACCAAGTGTTTCCAATACGGAGTTCTCAGTTGTATCTGAACAGTGACAGTGCGCGGCAATCAAATTGTTCTTTAATTCCTCCTGGACCCGCTTCGCCTTCTCAGAATCGTTCGTGGTCCTCTTAACCTAATCCATGTGCATCTTCTCAGGATAGGGCCGTTCCTATTCGTTCATACGGCTACTGTTTAACACGCACCTACAGACTCAGGGCATTCAGTCTCTTTTCCAGAGGCTTGCTCCCTCCTTCCCGTAGTGCATTCTTTCAGGCAGCGCAATCAAACACCGTTCACTCCATGGCGAGTTCACCACCTAATGTTTCGACACTGCCGGATCGATTCCACAATCTCCCCTTCTCTCCGACAGGATCTTTTGGGGGAGTGGGGTAAGAATGTTAGTTTGGTGCAACTCATTATACCTCCTCTTGACCCTTCCAAACCAATGGAGCAACATGACAGTCGCCTGTCCCAACACTTGTCCGTTCCCGAATTCCGGGCTTTTGATAAGTACAACCCGATTATTTACGAGGTTTTCCCAAATCGGAGTGACGAGCTTGACAGTTATCTTAATGCTGTGTTATCCATCTCAGCTCAATATGGGACACCTTTTGTTCCACTCATCTGGCATTCTCAGCGGAAGCTGCTGCTTGGATGGCCAGGGACACCAGGGTGAATTGGGCGGTGTGCGACGCTAACCTTTTCTGCTCTATTTGCGCTGGCCATTTCAACCATGCCCGCTACTCGTGCACCAGCTCCGATCATAGTTCCACATTCTGTCCGTAGAATTCCTCATCTGTTCCTCCAAATCATTTCGGCGTCCAAACGATACTGCTAGTACTGCCACTTCCTCTACTAAAGAGCTTTGCCTTCAAATCAACTCCGTTCCGGGCTGCACTTTGGTCCAACTTGTCGCTACCTCCATTCTTGCCTGCACTGTGGGGATTCTTACACCCGTACAGTCTGTCCAGAGCGATCGTCTCGATTGGCCTTTCTCCATCCAGTTGCTCCATTCAACCCCATCGACTCGTGTCATAGCTTGATCATTATGCACGCTACGTTCTCCAGTCTAGTTCCACCCCATTAACATATCTGCCCTCCAGTTTGCTTTAGCCGGGCACCCCAACACAGGTTTCACCTCATATCTTCTTTCAGGGTTACGGGACGGCTTTCATGCTGGTATCATTCAGCATCCTCCTACTACTTCACTCATTCAGCAAAAAAAAAAAAAAACTTGCGGCCTTCATTGGCCAACCCCGAGGCAGTTGCTGCTCTTCTCGAGTCCGAATTGAGAAACTGTTTCCTTTTTAGCCCGTTTGAACGCCCACCCTTTACGGTTTATCGTATTACCCCATCGGCATTGCTACAAGGATGTTTTCTGGCAAGCAGCGGATCGTCCTTGACCTCTCAGTGCCGCAAGCCTCTTCCT
This sequence comes from Pictodentalium vernedei, assembly GCA_031216915.1. Classification (NCBI taxonomy): domain Eukaryota; kingdom Metazoa; phylum Mollusca; class Scaphopoda; order Dentaliida; family Dentaliidae; genus Pictodentalium; species Pictodentalium vernedei. Next base: position 465,846,440 of record CM062290.1, read on the forward strand.
TTTCAGATTCTGTCCATCCCTTGATCGATACAGATGTCTTTTTACTGAATTATGTGACACTCGATCATGCGATTCAAATGATCCACTCATTAGACCCAAACTCTTGGTTGCGTAAAACAGACATCAAGTCCGCTTTCACGCTATTCGCCATCCGCCCTGATCTCTGGCATTTGTTTGGCTTTCAGGGGAAAGCTACATATTACTTTTATTCCCCACTGGCTTTCGGCTGCCATTCGTCTCCACGTTTATTTGACACACTGTCTCAGGCTGTGTATTGGATTGCATGGGAACATTTTACTATCCCTAATATTTTGCATTTTTGTATGATTTTTGTCACTTTCCCCGGCCACCAGTGACGCACACGCCGCTATGCGCGCTCTCTGCTTCATGTTTTTGATTACCAAGTCATCTAGAGGACAGACTCATATTCATCTCCTATTCATCTAGGGGACTGTCCCATTTTAAAACATTGGTAAATTCAGCACATCTCCACATCACCAATCAAAATGAGGACACTACGGCAGTTTCTGCTTCAGTCTTCATTCATCTAGCACAAGTACAGCTAGCATTCTTAAAAGTTTTCCGTGTCAAAAAATTAGTTGTGCATAGTTGCCCTCCATCTCCCCAACCAACACCATCGGCCAGGTCACCATGAATGGGCACTCAGCAGCTGGCACCTCTCGTTCACCCATTCCTGCTGCTTTCTGTCTTCCTAAAGTGTTTTATTTTGAATTCTGTCCTCATCTGACTGTGCAATTGCAACTGCGACCTTTTTTGTTGCTTTTACACCGCCTTCGTCTGCCAGGTCTTTGGCACCGCCACTATCATGCTTCCCTGCTCCTTGCGGTGGGTACTCTGGGGCAGTGATAAACCCTCTCCTCCCCCATTCTCTGTTTTCATTGTGCTCGACAGAATGCTGAGGTAGAGCTATCCCCCTGCCCTTCCTCCTGGTTACTCGGTGGGTCTGCTGGGGTAATTCTACCACCCCACTTAGGCCCCCATTAAGTATCCATTTGCCAGGTTATTTAACAGGGCTATTAAACATTGGACATCTTAGTGGTCGACCTGCGCTCGCATAAACCTCAAATGTCTCCTGTCATAGCCTACAGAGTAGTAAATGGATGCAGAGTGTCTCCGTGTAATTTAGGGCAGGCGCATCAGTCGTACTGCTATCAACCAAACTTACTTGACACAACAAATGATCCACATTTCACGGAGACGCATTCATCCAAATAATGGAGTACCAGCTGCAGACCCCATTTAAGCCATATCAGGCAGTTTAGTTTGTACATATATGTAAAATTAAGAGATCAACAATGACAACTGCGGTATAAGAACTCCCTCAAACAAAAGTATATGCATAATTATGCTTGTAAGGTTTGATAAATAAATAAATCAGTATTACATGTAGTGTGCCTTTATTGTGAGTATATAAATTCCATGTTGCTAGGAATCGAGCGATCCAGTACTTAAACAAGCAGATTAACTTTTTACACAACGCAGACGATATCAAAATTTATTATTTTAAATATCATTTTTTTTAAATTTTTCCAAAAAATTCAACAAATCCATATCATGTGACCCCTGGTTGGAACGAGCTCGACGAGCTCGTTCCAACTAGGGGTCACATGATAAGGTTTTGTTGAAATTGTTTGAAAAACAATATTCTTTCAACTGCTGAATTTACATATTACGCGGGGGGTGTGGGGGTGGCGGTGCGGTGGCTCAGTTGGTAGAGGTGCAGGCTACAAGCCGAGAGAGGCCCTCGGTTCGAATTCCACCTGCGGCAACCGCGTTGTGTCCTTGGGCAAGAAGACACTTCACCCCATTGCCCACGTGGGGGCACGGTGACGTTGTGCACTAAGGTGTAGTGCACGTCTATGGTGCACTGTCTTCAACCAATGCTAACCCTGCTTGTGTGGAGTTAGTATGTTGGGGAGCTGACAGTTGCTCGGTGATTCTCTCCGGGTACTCCGGCTTCCTCCACCCGTAAAACTGTCGGGGTCATGATTAGCCATTGTGCAGAAATGTGTGACCTTAAACACCAATAAATAAATACATATTACGCGGACGGATACGGCCGATTCGTTGGGTAAAGGGTTAAGCGATAAGGATTTACGACCGTCACGCAGTTGAGCACGTGATCTACCGGTTGTGAGTGCCGATGTCAGATAGTAACAACCAAAACGAGTGGTATTTTTAAGAATGCATAGAACAGGGTTAATTTTACAGAACAGTCAGATTGACTGGTTTGTTGACTTCAAGAGTATGTCAGTGTGTGTATTAAAATTAAAATATGGCATCAGTGGAAATAAGTTAACAGCACAGCGTATTTGATCAACGATCAAAGACGTTGCGCTCTTGGCTTGTTTCTGCTGATGTCGCATTTCATTGAGTCATCACACAACACATGGGTCGTGGGATGTGTGTCACGAGCAGCCATCAAGTGAAAGAGCGGACTAATCAAGGAGATTACACCAATCTTGAAAACTGCCAATCATTGTGGCAACTTATTTAGTTTGTTACTGCCTGTATGACATTGTTAATCAAAGGTAAATATACACAGTTTTGATTCCGTGGTGTTTCAAGTTACCATCGGCATGGACCGATGTTCAAATACCTCTGCCGATGGCCAACCGATGGCTTATAATCGGCCGATATCAGATGTGATTGCCGAACATCGGTTAATCACTATAAACAAGTTACCAAATAAAGCACAAAAAGAAAAAAAGATAAAGCTGAATTGTAGTGAGTAATAATGATAACACTTTCGCCACAGTATGTCGTAGTTCTCAATTGAGAATGCCTTGATTAACTCAGTGCACTCAAGTACATCCCTACCCTCCCCCCTACACACCTCGTCTCGCCTTCCATCACCCACACACGAACCGTTTGCTGACGCCCCGTACCCCATTCTCCCCAGTCTCTCCAAAAAGCATACTAACCCTCTCCTTTATATCACCCAATACCCACATATCATTTGGCTCATCCCACTTCCACATAATACTCAAAGGAACTCTTACTCTGTTAAACCGATATTTTGGACATAAAAATATAAAGTGTTCAAGGGTCTGCACTACTTATAAATTACACAGTTGAAACCCTTTTCACTATCTTTCCCAATTTTCCCCTTCAGCTCCAGAGACCGCGACCGCGACCTCAGCTTAAACCGCAGTGACCTACCTTGACTTTGCATTTGAATTCCAAATATTAGCTGTCGGGTAGATTTACCAGATAGGTAAGATAACAGAGTCTGTCATGTCCTTGACCCACATCCACCATACCTCACCCCTGATTGCTTCTAGTGCTACTATCCATCGGCTTGTATCATTCTACCGAATTTCCAAGCTCTTTACAACAGTTTTGTTTAGAAGTATCACTTCCGCTCCATATGTTATACTTAGTACATCCGCTATTTCCCATATAGTTTTACCCACGAACACCAAGCATGCTTTAATCAAGTCGCTTCTCAAAAAATATTGTTAGACATATAGGTTTTGAAAAGATACCGAACGGTCTCTAATCTTCCTAGCTAAGATTTTATTGATCGAGTGGTTGCTGCTCAGTTAGCCCACAACATGACCTCCAACGGCTGCTTATCCTAAGTCTTTCAGTCTACAGGCAGGTTGAATCGGCGCTTCCAACAGGGTACAATGACATTCTCTTATCCAAGGATAAACATAAAATTCCCTGTCTTATTTTGTTAGACTTAAGCTCTGCCTTCGATACCATAGACCATGGAATTCTAATTAAAAGATAGGAATAAAGGATAAATATCACAGTGCACGTCGGTAACTAGTTCGCATCTTATCTCGCATCTTATCTCTCATGTCGCAGACAATGTAAAGCCTCTGATGGAAAATCATTACAAGTTACACTTCAGTTCGGTGTTCTCATGGGTCAGTGCTAGACCCATTACTCTACAGTACAGTTACAACTAGAAGTTCTGTCATGAACTGTGCGCTTATCTTAGCTTAATTGCGCGTAGGAATTGCGCGCAATTTCCTTATCGAATGGCATCCAAAGCACCTAGATTCTTGTAGTTATGCATAGCAAGCACAAGCAATGTTTCTGCCAATGGACGAGGTCCATTGGCTGAAAAAATGTTTTGTACGCAGGCCATATGATAGCCTTACTATGATTACAACGCGCAGATACATGCGCAGATCCACGTGCTATTTGCGCGCATTTGATGACAGGACTTTTAGTTTTAACCGTATTTATGTTTTCCTTATTGGTGACATTATCTGGAGACATGGCCTTTATTTTCATTGTATATTAATTCATTCATAAAATAGAACAGGATGCAAGCGATATATCTCAACACTGTTTTTCAGACATCATGGCGTGGATGACAGACAATTTCGTCAAATAGAACTACGTCAAGAAGGATCTGATATGCATAAGACTACCACATCAACTAACAAAACTGTCTAAATTGTCCCCTAATATTCAAACTTCAGCGATTGCCTCCACCAGTTGTGTCTGTAATCTAGGTTATTTCATGGATGAAAATCTGACAGCTGATGAACAAGTTAAGCACATTTGTTGGAATTCATTTATTCATCCACCTACGTTATGTCAGTAACATTTAACCTTTCATTCATTAAATATGCCTATATCAGTGCATCTTGTTAACGTCTTTGTTACCAGTAGTATTGTAACTCTATTTGTCTGTTTATGTTTGTGGTGGACTGGTTGGGTAAATGGAGTATCGAAGTCAACGTTTAGGGGGAGGGGTGCTCAATATGCCCACTATTGGCGCCGTCACGGCACTCACTTTGAGACATAGAGTCAATATTCATTTTGAAGAAATCAAATTGATAAAGAAACCGAAAATATTTTAATGAATCTCAGACATACAAAATAATAATTGCTGACATGAATCTTCGTTACCAGAAGATGCAAGTAATTCGCACGAAATATCTGAATATTTGCAATAGACAAACACATATAACACAACATTTTCTTACGTCACGTAGTCTCGAATCTCTCACCACCTCTTGAGTAGTTTCTGTGATTTCGTAAGAACAAATAATTTTTATATATTAATAAATAAATAGATTAAACCAATAAAAAATACACAGTGCCATTTGGTTATAATTTGGTTTCGTACTTCACTTTGGCATGTTTCCCTTCTGCGTCCATAATATCCTGTAATGCCTCCCCCTTAGTCTCGGGTAATGTGACTGCCATTGCTGCAGATATTATCATACCAACACCCATGACCAAGTACATCAAACTTCCATTGAGTTGTGTCTGAAACAGAAAAAAAAGGTTTATTATTAACCCTTTCAACAGTGGCGCCCTGGAAGGTATCATTTCAGTCACTAGTGTCAACGGCGAAATGAGTGCAACCATCATGGTTTGACGGAAGAGTCAGTAAGAATTTAATCCAACAGCTCTATTATCGGGCTGTTGCATTAAATTATTACCAAGGCTCCTTTCAGACGGTTTGCTCTTTATATTCTCTGCTCGTCCACTACCTATTCACGCAAAAAAAAATTATGACCACCGGGTTGAAAGAGGTAACATTCAACATCCTTCCTTGTCTGAATACTACGTCGAGTAAAGAGTTAATTACCAAGACCACAATAACAGTATGCTTGTATGGGAATGGGTCAAAATGTCTGAGACAGGGCAGGTCTACAATTGGTTAGCCGGAAAGGCAAACATTTTAAAAATGGACCCCATGACTGCTATTTGATTCTCAAGTCTTGATTAATGTGTCAGATGTTTTCTCTGTTTGTTTGTTTATTGGGGTTCAACGATACTTTTTACAACCAACGTCGCATCGTATCGAACAATTTTACGAGTGGAGGAAGCCGGTATACACTAAATAGAACCACCGAGCAGAAAATTGTTAGACTCCGCAACCTGCTAACTCTGCGGTGGCAGAATTAGCGGGGTTTGAAGGCAAATGCATCAATGCCGTGCTGTCGCACAGCGCTACCGAGCCCCATGTAGACAAGCAGGAATAAATGTCTTTCTCAATAATAAAACGTAGTTACCACTGTCAGGATCGAACCGCCGACCTATCTGTTTGAAACCCCAGTGGTCTAACCACTGTACCACCATGATCGGAGAAGATGTTTTAAAATTGTCTGTATGTTGGGACATTGATGAACATACTAAATCTTTCAAATAGTTCACGACGTGTCTTAGCTTCAGTTTAGAATATTATCACCACATTGATGTTTTCTGGTGTACAGTATTGCATTGAATTATGGACCTTCAATCAACCAGTTGTACTGATGACGTTTTTATTCTATACCTTCCTTTGGATAATAATTAATTAGTATGTCCAGTGAAAAGTGAAAATTGGAGTGTCGATTTCAGAATCTGTCAACTCCATTTTGGACGAAAGCAGACGACAAACGATTTGTTGTTGTTGTTGTTGTTGTTATGGTGTTTCTTTATCAGCATTCTGGACAGATAGCGTACAGTTACAACTAAAAGCCCTGTCCTGAAATGCGCGCATATAGCACGTTGATCTGCGCGTTAATCTACGCGTTATGACCATAGTAAGGCTATCAAATTGTGTACATGCGGCCTGTGCACAAGAAATGTTTCAGCCAATGGACCTCCGGGTAACCCGGAGGTCCATTGGCAGAAACATTGCCTGTGTTTACCATGAGTAACCAGGAGAACCTGCCGTGCTTTGGATACCATTCGAAATGGCAATTGCGCGCTATTCCTACGCGCAATTAAGCCTAGATAAGCGCACATTTCGTGACAGGACTTCTAGTTTTAACTGTACATTTACAAAGAATGACTGAATGCATACAGTATTGCATTGAATTATGGACCTTCAATCAACCAGTTGTACTGAATCTGTCAACTCCATTTTGGACGAAAGCAGACGACAAACGATTTGTTGTTGTTTTTGTTGTTATGGTGTGTTCTTTATCTCCATTCTGGACAGATAGCGTACGTTTACAAAGAATGGCTGAAAGCATACACTTCCATTTGCAGACGAGCCATTGTAAAGGCATATTTTTTCGGCGAAGGTCGTTCCTCAACTTCAACCTTGCCACAACCATGTCGTTGAGATCTTCTGCAACGTGAAGAAGTTTAGAACCTTCCCAGGAGGCCCCATTACTAAACTTCAGATCAAGAAATGAATCACCTTGTTACAGCTTTTGGAAATGTGGCACGACACAGTATAGCTGAACATATTCTATTCTCCTCAAAAAGAATAAAACATGCAATGATCAAATCATTGTAAATCAAGTTAATTAAAATATAAAACTGAATATTAAACACTATCATTTTATTTAATCTGTTATGCCAGCCCTTACCGTTATTGTTGATGCGGACACTTTGGTCGAAAATTTACCACTCATCCACTTCCCAAATATTGCCGCCTAACCACGTATTTCTCACATAGTTAATATAATCAACAAGCTTTCCCGTGTTGATATCATTGCATAAAATTTCAAATGAATTGAGTATTTTGTCATGTGATAGGAAAGGCACGGCATGCTTTTTCAAATATTTGTCCACCTGGATGTCATTTTTCATATTACACAGACAACCCTAACTTTGGAATTTTTCTCCACAGAGCCTGTGTGAAATGAAAAGCACACCATTTAATAACCGTAATGAAATTAATTATATTCACCATTTCTCTGCACTTTTGGAAAGCTCACATGAAACTGGATAATCCAATGTTTTGAAACATGAGACACCTTGTGTGGTTTTCAGACTTTCCAATTGGAAGTGTGGTACGTAGAATTATCACTAAAAACTGCGCGCGTATAGATCAATACAGATGCCGCAATGATTCACATAAAAATTGCAGGTGTAGGATGAAAGTCAAAACTCACAACAGATGAAGAACTCCCAGGATAAAACCCTATATTTTTAAAACTAAAAGTTAAAAGGTGGACAAAACCGACAGTCTATATTATTTTTATTATTATTTCTTTCAGTTTTTTTTCCATTTAATATCAATTATTTTTATCTTTTATTTATTTGTTTATTTGTCACTCATATATTGTTTTTTTTTTAATTTCAATATATTTATTTAATTTCCATTTTTCTCATTTCTTTTTCATTTATTTGTTAATTTATTACACATATTTTGTTTTAATTGCAAGGGATTCAGTTTATATTTTGGTGGTGGTTGTGGGTGGGTGGGGGCCCAACGTAAATATAGAATCTACATTACAGTTTTCTCGCATTTCATTTTTCGACAGATGAAATTCTAAAGTGTTTGTAGGTGGGAGAGTGCTGACAAAATATTGTTTGTCTGATCTTGTGATTGATGTGTTGTGACTGTGGTTGTGAATGTTAAAATATAAATATATGTTGTGTGTTTCTGTATAATTCTATGTATAAAAAGTCTATATTCTATAACATGTTCTACATCGACGTTGTTCTTTACAGCTGTACGTGGTAATTCTACAAACCCATCGGAAAACAATTTTATTACACGCCTGTTCTATGTAATCCCCATCTACAACAACACTAAACCATGCAGACAATGAAAACCTGTTCCGCACATATGTGCGGAACAGAAATCGTTGACGCACTATTTTTAAATAGAAGCGAAATTTCACTGGAATTTTCTACAAATCGAGCAATGCAATTACAATTTGAATCCCTAGCGACAGCTGAAAATCGTTCGCTGAGTTCCATTGTTCTATGTGTCAGCAGGCGCATAGAACAGATTGGAACTCAGGGGACGAAATAGTAACAAGGGTTCCCTTTGCAAATTTAGTTGGCGATAAAATGTGTTCTTTTATAGAGATTAACCGATAAGGATTTGGGACAGCCATCTGCTTACCGATTAGTTGAGCACACAATCTGCCAGCTGTGAGTGCCGATATCAGATAGTAACAACCAAAAGGAGTAGTGTGTATAAGAATGCATAGAAGAAGGTTAATTTTACAGTACAGTCAGATTGATTTGTTTGTTGACCTCAAGAGTATGTCAATGTGTGTATCAAACTAAAAATACGACGTCAGTGGAAACAAATTAGCAGTGCAGCGTCTTTGATGAACGATCAACGACGATGCGGTCTTAACTTCTTTGTTCTGAAGTCGCATTCGTTGAGTCATCACACAACACGTGTTATGTGTGCCATGACTAGCAATCAAGGGGAAGATCAGACCAATCAATGAGATTAGTCCAATCTTGATTCCTGCCAATCATTGAGGCAACTTATTAAGTTTGTTACTGCTTGCATGAGATTGTTAATCAAACGTAAATACAAACAATTTTGATCCAGTGGTGTTCCATGTAACCATCGGCATGGATCTTATTCAAGCATCTCTACCAATGGTCAACCGATGTCTTAAGGGGGGCGTCCAACGTAAATGTGGTCAAATTTGACGTAATTTTCTCAAAAGTCTTGAAAACGTTAGAAACTAATAATCCCAATAAATTATATATCAGGGTGTTTGGAATGCAACATAGATTTTGTGGAAACTAATATTTTCCAAGGAACCGTTACCATGTGGCAGAAAGCACTGCCTGAAAGTCTGCTATGGATTAAGTAAGAGATCAGATTATATACAATAAAATACCTTAAATTTATTGAATAGTTAACTCGGAGAAATCTTTTTATTATTAGTTTTATTAACGGACAAGGATGCCAACATTTCAAAAGGGCTGCCATTTTTCTTGTGCTTGTTTACCTTTTATGAAGTTCACCAAGGGTCAAATCCATACATTTCATAAGAACAATTATGGAGTGAATGTGTAATAGAGGGCACCCAGAGCAATGACGTAGAATGCAGTTTTTTATTATGTATTTATTTATTTATTTTATTTTTTGTTTCGGGGGGGGGGGGGGGTAGTAAATTGTCTTTACACACCAAACGCACCAATGCAAAACACGTCAGTCACAGGAGGGGGGGGGGGGAGTGGCACAAGAGGGTTTGATTTTTTATGGGGTGGGGAAAGTGAGTGGGATAATTGACCCTCATCCCATGGATCCTATATTCTATTATACTCTATATCTATTGTGTCAAGTTTATCCAAACAAATAGGATGATTCTTTAAATGAGAAGCTATTTTTGGAAGAAATATTGTTTATCAGTTATTCATTTGCTTTTCGCCGTCATTTATTCGTGGTGGATAAAGGGTCAGGTGTTTTTCCACAACATCTGACACATTCTATGATACAAATATATATAGGATACTTTACATGTATAATAATGGTAATCAACTCCTCACGAACTCGAATAATTTATTGACGGCTCACTCGCCTTCAGTGTCACGCTTACCACAAATAGGAATAAGTTCTTACCAAATATATTAACTGTGGTGCAATTATTCCACCTATACGTGATGCTGTATTTCCAAAGCCTAGCGCCAAGTTTCTGGAAAAGAAATGATAGAGTGCTTAACAATACGAAAATACATTTCCTTTCAACTTACTTCCGATGGTCACGTTATTCCAATTAAAAAAAACGGTCAGAATCGACAAACGTCGCGCGAATTCCAGAGAGTGGCATACTGATGGGGTTTAATTACTGTAACTGTTATATTCCTGCATTCTAAACACATGTTTTCCGGCGGAAATCCATCGCAAACAAATCGAGCCCAAGAAACCCAAATTTGGGATGACGATGATGCTACCAGTTTCAAAACAGTAAACATCTTCTGTATATATGTAATGTTACAAACTCTTGGTAAAATAATACACTTCATAGTACGTGGAGAGTGTATTATCACTAAATCACCCGCAGAGTAGAGATTCCACACGAGGAATATTTGAAAATTGGTTGCAAAGCATAACCAGCACCAGCAAAATTTCAGCCAATGGACCTCCGGATTAAACCCAGGGGTCCATTGGCTGAAACATTGCTTGTGTTTTTTGTCGATATGTATAAGATTTGAAAGTTATAGCTTGAGTGATAACTCCACTCTGCGGGTGATTTAGTTACAATCCACTCTCCACGTACTGTCATATCTCACTTTCTAATGAGAACGTCCCCAATCGGAACTGTTTGTCTAATATGTCCTTCCAGTGCCTCCTAAAACGATACAGTACACAACGGCTTACCTGACAACAGTTGGAAACATTTCAGCTGTATGGAGTTTTAGCGATATCCAGGCTGCACTACAAAAAAACTTAGACGTCATAGCCAGGCCACTAATTATAGACCCTTTGTTATCCACGTCTGGAAAGGAAAGCAGAAAACTATTTTATTATAAATCAAGCCAACCTTTATTGGAAGAAACAAGTGACAGGTCACGGATTTGAATTGCATACTTGGACGAAGAGATGAAAATGAAGAATTTTTATTGGTTGTTAAGTTGCAGATTTGTCGTCCTGGCATTCAAATAGCTTCGTAGATATACACAAATGTGAGACAGACAGAGTTTATGGCCAGTTGGGTGTTAATTCTCCGAGCTCCGATATCCCAGGCTTCATAAGCTTGAAACGGCAATTTTGTTCCATCGTGCATTTAGGAATTTAACCAAATCAGTTTTGTATCACAACCTCAAAACGGTTTGTTAAAATTGAACTTTGTCAAATAGAATCAAATTGAACTCTGTCAAACAGTATTAACTTGAACTCTTTCAAACGGTATTAAATTGACATCTGTCAAACAGTGTAAAATTGAACTCTTTCAAACAGTATAAAATTGAACTCTGTCAAACAGTATCAAATTGAACTCTTTCAAACAGTATAAAATTAAACTCTGTCAAACAGTATCAACTTGAACTCTTTCAAACAGTATAAAATTGAACTTGCCAAACAGAATAAAATTTAACTCTTTCAAACAGTATAAAATTGAACTCTGTCAAACAGTGTCAAATTGAACTGTCAAACAGTTTCAAATTGTTTAACCCTTTACCTAACGTAACGGCAAAAAACGGCCAGCGCTATTCTCAAAAATCGCCAATTAATTTTCATTATTTTTCTTCATTTTTTGTCTCAAAAACATAGGTTATGACCCCTCGTTGGAACGAGCTCGTCGAGCTCGTTCCAACGAGGGGTCATAACCTATGTTTGTGAGACAAAAAATGAAAAAAAATACTTATTCAAGAATTATTTTTGCAAGTGTCGTCTGCTTTTCAGGTTAGGTAAAGAGTTAAATGCATAGTTGCATTAATCAGTGACTTTTCTGCTCCATGTTTATCAAATTTCCATATCGAAACGAAAAAAATGTTGATGATTTTTTTTTCAAATACGGAGCCAAGCATTGTGTGCATTGTTCTCAATTTAAAGGTTGTAGCTGAGACAAACGAAACGACGAATTTTTGGTCATATCTCAATGGTAAATGCGAAAGCTGCTGCGGCCTATTGTAGACTTTGGTAAAGATAATGTGGGCCTATACTCTCTCTCTCTCTCCCTCTATCTCACTCGTTCTTCCTTTCTCTCCCTCTGCCTCTCATGCACTCTCTCCACCTCTATACCCCCCCCCCCCTCTCTCTCTCTCTCTCTCTCTCTCTCTCTCTCTTAACAATTTCTGGAAATGTTTGAGACCCCATCTACCCCGAGTACCTTCGTCTCTCGGTCTGAAGGAAAAACTTACTGCTTCAAATGTTGATATTTTGAAATCGCTATTTTGAGGGTTGAAATCAATAGTACAGCATCTTTTGACCATTCATTGTCGGTAGAGATGCACGCTTACTCAAAACAAATACTGGTTGTTTGTTCGTGTGTGTGTGTGTCGGGGGGGGGGGGGGGGTTGTGTATGAGGTTAAAAATTCGCACTGGCACAGACATTTCTTACTGAAACGTGTTTTTCTTTTAATATGCCGCCGAAACATTGTTTTCATTTACTGAACCCTGATGGATTTCAAACATAACAAAAATACATAAAATTGATTTATGAAGTTATCAGTTATCATGAAGTTATGATTTTGAAGTTATGAGCTCAGGAACTGGTTAAACTGACTGGCAATAACTGATGTTATTCATTGATGGGCTCTAATTTAGTCCTTACAAGAATGTTACGCAAGCTTTTGTTTTCCTTATAGGCGATGACAGGTCGAAGATTCAAAGGTTCATTTAATTTAGCATTGGTTAAATTGAATTCATCTTTTAACATTTTTGCTATTTCGATTTTCATTCTGTTGTTTTATGTTAAAGTGAAAGGAATGATGGACCTCCTTTCGCATTCTCCCTCTAATATGTTCATACCAAATGGCCAGAGGGTTTGAAGCGTATTGATCCAAAAACCTTCAGGTTTTTTTTTTTAAATTCTTCCGTTTCTTATAATGTATTTTTAATTGGTGGTTGTTCTATAGGATGGATTTCGAAATCGTCCAAAGAATGGCCAGGAAGGTTAAAATGTTGTGCTACTGGGGCATCAGCATTATGTTTTATATCCTGTTTGTGTCACAGTTGCACGTTCTCGGAAAGGATTTTGACTTTGACCAACATACTGCTTCCGACAGCACTTACACGTGGTAAGGTAAATACTAGTTGGTGAATCACAATGGGGAGGGGGGGGGGGGGGGGGGTTCATATATCAGATAATGATTTTTCGTTTGTTGGGAGGAAAATTCCTCTTTCTGATCAAGCATAAAAGTATGCAATCTACAACGAGGCTTTTTGCAATTAAATACCGCGCCACTACCATTCTGCAACGGTGTTCTGTTGTGTTCAGTTTTCAGCGGTTCGAAATCAATAGTTTCTGCTGGACGTGCGAGCTTTTTCCGAGTTTGAGATTTCAAGCTACGCAAAAAGCGCAGTGAGTACCCCTTCGATCTGGGCGTGCCGAATAGAGTAGAACAAGCCTCATTGAAATTTACCTTGTCACTTGAATTGCGGTAGAAACGAATGAGCTGTGACTTGATGATACCTTTAAATGTATGTTGAGGATGAATTGAGTATGTGAGCAACAATTGATGTGAATCAGTGGTTTAAAATATACTTTATTATCTAAATGACCAGATGACTGGAATTGCTTGCCTTTATACATGGTCACATCCAGAAAACAACAGAACTTTCACTGGTATTAGCTTTTAATTTAATGTTTGGATCATGATTGTTCAAAATTTCTAAAAATTCATCAAAATCCTCTTTTGAATGTTCCCAAAAAATAAAAATGTCATCTAAATATCTGAGATATACGAGAGGTTGCTTTGCACATTTGATACATACTGTCGATATCCAAAGTAGCCAGAATTGCATTTTTCGATATTTTCAATTTCGAAATTTTTGACAGGAAATCCTGTGTATTATTAGATAGCTGGGATTCTATTTGCTATAGGTTTCAGATGATAATCAATTGGTTCCGAGGTCACATAAGATTCTGAATTACAATCTGATACAACTGGCCTCCCTGGTGGAGTTACGTCATCCGGCCATGACAATGGTCCTGGTGGATCTTTGGTAGGATGTAACTGCACTGAGCTAAGCTGTTAAATATTTCTATTGTTGTTTGGTTATGGGACCTTCGTCGAGGAGAAATTTTGAGATCTTACTGAATTTCTCGACATTACTAGGCAAATAAGTGAATCTATTTTCTTATAATGTTTAGTATTGCTGAGTTGTCTCATGGCTTCCTATATATAATTATCCAGTGATAGAACAACTACCGACCCACCTTTGTCGACTGGTTTAATTACTAATTTCTTATTTTTTTCGAAGTTTCGTGAGGACTCTCCGTTCACCAGCTGTTAAATTGTCTTTATCAGATAGTATGTTCATGCTGAACACCTTTCGAAGGATTCGTGTGCTAGCCTCAATAATTTCGGGATCTACCTCATTATCTAGAGGTGACAACCAGATGATTCTGTAAATGGCAGTTTCCGACCGCTGGAGTTTCTAAAGCGGTCTGCTAATTCTATTTGCCTAAGACAAATTACAGTTATATGATGGTATATTTGTTTGATTACCAATTTTTGGCTTAGGTGTTGGTACAAAAGTTAAACCGCGATCCTAAAGAGAGTTTGTTTGCAGTTTGTTCAAACAAATGCAGTCCCCTTGGATAAACACCAATTCCAATATTTACAATTATGGTAGTTATCGCTAGACATCAAACAATGTATTGGAATAGTAATGTGTATGGGAATCTGCGAGTCGAACATTATGTCTGTCCTGTCACTGATAGGTAGAGAGGTGATTCACTGGTTAGTGCTTTGGACTTGTGTAAGAAAGGTCGACGGTTCGATCCGCGTTATTCCCATGGGCAAAGGTATAACAAGATAATGGAACACTTCAGTCACTACTAACTTTGCTTATGGTGAATTAGTCATTTGGAGAGTATGATAGTTACTCACCGTTGCGTGATGGTTCTATGATAGACATAGAAATGCCGAATGTGGTTGCTAGATAGAACAATTCTATAAATTAGTCACAGCAATCAGCAGTGACGTGCTAAAGACCGTGATTTCCGTGCCAATGGCGGTGTTGTAGGCATCTTGTCTGAATAGCACCCCGAGAAGCATAAGTTCATGAATTATGAACAACCAGGACAGTTATTGTCAAACCCAGCCCCAGCCCCCTGCCCAATATTTAAGGACAGTTACGATCGTGGCTTTATACTGAGCAGGATTTCTAAAAAAAAACCAGATCTTTTGTGTAGTTTTCTTTACTAACAATAGCGTACAAGTTACAACAACACAAATAGTGTACGGCACTATACAGTTAAAACTAGAAGTCCTGTCATGAAATGCGCACAAATAGCACGTTGATATGCGCGTTAATGTACGCGTTATGGCCCATGTACAGCTATCAAAGTCTGTACATATTGCCATTAGACGAACAAAGGGACTTCCAATGCTTCCTGTGTTGCACTCTTCAATAATTTGTGATAAAACAAATTTTATATAAACAAAATATTATTTGCATTTAACTGAATATGAACATGAGCAAGTAAAATGTAGGCAGTTCCTCTGTTACTCTCGTTTTCTTAAAAGCTTTGATAGTGGCTTCTAGCACTCGACCAGTTAATGGACTGTTTGTTTTCCCGCTTTCGTGGTGTTTGCGAGCAGTCAACCGTTGATACAACGTGATGTCAAACGTGATGCTACTTTACTCGCATAGAAAAACATAAATATATCCTTCCATGTTCCAGTTATATATATCTCAATCAATAAATATTTAATTTAGCTCCAAAACATCAAACTATCCTATCTGCATATTTACTGGAACTACAGCTTGTAATTCTGGCTATGGTGAGTTTTCATTCATAATGGACTTGTCATTAAGTATTTCGTGAATTCAAGTTTCGATAGAGAAAACGTTCCTGTCCTATTCAAAGAATACCCTGGCCGATTGAATCTAACAATATGTGGCGGACTATTTCTGGGCTAGACTGATTACAGGTCATAACAGCATCGGATTTCTCTCAGAATTAGCCTGGTGGCCCGAGAGTTCGCCAACACGCGTGCATATTTCAAGTACCCTACGCCCAAATTGAAAGCCCCAACAAGTGATTTACCCATCCCTTTTGTCGCTCATCCAGTCAGATACACCCTTGCAATACCTGATTAAAAGTGGGAACTCTGTTTCTGCTTTGCTAGCTTCACTCAAGTTGAATACACAAATGACTTACCAAAATGACATTGTTTTGTTTCGGAAAGAAATCAATCGTTCAATCAAGTCATTCAGCGAAGTTGAAAATACTTTTTGAGATCATTAGCTTTATTTTATTTGTTTAGCAAACTACAGTCACACTTGTAAAGCCGTAGTGACCATATGTGGCCCACTTGTCAACGGTGACATCAAGTGGAACTATTTCGTGTAATACAAAAATTATACCCATGGTGAGTCTTCATTCATAATAGTAATATCATCAAGGAATCAGCCAATTCAAGTTTTGATAGAGAAACAGTTCCTGCCTTGAGTCAACGAATAGTCCAACCGATTGAATATAGCCGTAGGTGGTTGTGTATTTCAGAGCTAGACTGGTTCCAAATCATAACGGCGTCGATTTTCTCTCATAATTAGACTGGTGACCTGAGAGCTTGCCAACTTGCATGAATAATTAAAGTGGACATGCCTGAATTGAAACCGCAAATGATGGTTGCTACCCATTTCCTATTGTTGTTCTTCCAATCAGATACACCGTAAGTAGTATGTCATGCACGTTTCATGTGGAGGTTGCCGGACCCCGCTGCCGGACCCCGGAAGTGACGTCATGTCACGTGACGTAGTGGCGCCATGTTGTGTTGTCATGGTAACCCGCGTGAGCGGCCATGTTGTGACGTCATCCCCATAGTGATACGTGGTGTTAGTGCGCATGCGCAGCGCGTGTTGTTAAGGTGATACGTGTTTCCGTCGTCCATTTTGTATACTGGAGGCCGCCATCTTGGTTTCGATGGTAGTACGTGATTGCTAGGTTACCTAAGGCCTACAATAGGACAGGGGTATGTTCGGAGGGTATGTTCGATTGAATCGGAGTATTTTCTGGAACGACTTCCCAGGATAATTACCACAAACAACCCGACAATCCTTCCAAATCACCAAAATCCACCCAAAATCACCGAAAATGACTTTATTTCCCCAATTTATCGGCTTAGCACGTAGTGCTATAGTACTAAGGGGGTACCGGGGTGTGTTCCTTTGTAGAAGAGTAATGTTCTGGCTTAGAATTCTCCCATAACCCCTTTTTGGATCCCTATCCCATGACGTGTTATTTCCCAGTAAGAATAGCACGTAGTGCTATAGGACAAATTTACCCAGAATTCTCTGCTTCTATCTTTATATGCAATAGTTATCGTTTATCTGGCCATGTTCCTTTATTCCGGAGTATACTCCAGTAGCATAGAAGAGCCTATTATTTGGAACAGTTTATCTTATTATTACTATATTTAGCAATTTCTGGTCTATTCTTGTTAGTTCTGACCCTATACTCTTGTTGTTTCATTTATCTAGATAATAACTAACCAATCAGATTGCTTGATTTCCCATAACCTGTATGCAGAGTTATCTCCCTTCTGTATAATAAAAGCCTATATCCAATGGCCATATCCCATGGAATCCCAATTTTAGCACCCACCCCTTTTTTAAAACTCCTGTGGTTATGGAATCCCTTTTTTTGTCATATGTGCTTATGTGAAAAGGCACAATGTGACACAATATGCCCTATCACATAGGCACATGCTTTATGTGCCGATATGTGCTTATGTGACAAGGCACAATGTGACACAAAATGCCCTATCACATAGGCACATACGGGTATTTGAGGATACCTATGGCCTGGTATTGTATTATTTGAGGATACATATCGAGGATACCTACTGGAAAATCCCTTTTTGTCATATGTGCTTATGTGAAAAGTCACAATGTGACACAATATGCCCTATCACATAGACACATACGGGTATTTGAGGATACCTATGGCCTGGTATTGTATTATTTGAGGATACCTATCGAGGATACCTACTGGAGAATCCCTTTTTTGTCATATGTGCTTATGTGAAAAGTCACAATGTGACACAATATGCCCTGTCACATAGACACATACGGATATTTGAGGATACCTATGGCCTGGTATTTTATTATTTGAGGATACCTATTGAGGATACCTATCGAGGATACCTTTATAGGATACTTATCTGAGGATACTATATAGGCTGTACATATCCCTATATGGCTCTCGCTCCTGTAGGCCTTAGGTAACATAGCAATCACGTACTACCATCGAAACCAAGATGGCGGCCTCCAGTATACAAAATGGACGACGGAAACACGTATCACCTTAACAACACGCGCTGCGCATGCGCACTAACACCACGCATCACTATGGGGATGACGTCACGACATGGCCGCTCACGCGGGTTACCATGACACCACAACATGGCGCCACTACGTCACGTGACATGACGTCACTTCCGGGGTCCGGCAGCGGGGTCCGGCAACCTCCACATGAAACGTGCATGACATACTACTACCGTACCTTATCGACAGTTCCGATATCCCTGCAATGCTTAATTAGAAGTAAGAACTCTATTTCATATTTGCATGCTATATTCAAGAAGAACACGCAAATGTCTGACCAGTATGACATTGTGCTGTTTCTGAAAGAAATCAATCTTTTAATGACTTCAAGAGTTATTGCGATCATAAGCTTTTTTTTTCTTTTTGTCTGTTCATGAGAAATGCCCGAGTGTCAAATAGACGCGAAGACGTGTAATAAACACAGAACAAAACTGAATCTACAAAAGTGGTACCGTGCTGATGAATTATCAGTAATTAGTGGGTAGAGGGTTTTTATTATATTTATCGCCATTTTTTATGTGACTTCAATGTTTAGGCTATGTTCACTAAAAAGTCTACTTTTGTGCTTTCCGTATTCCGTGCATAATGTGACAATACGCAAGGCGTAAGAAGGAACCCCAAAGTATCCAAAATGTTGAAATATTTCATTCCGCAACCATTACTCCAAAAACATTTTATGCACCCGAATTCCTGCAATTGTTTAATTTCAGCCAAACATGAATATGTATCACAGTACTAAATATTTTCCTATAGGCGTCATTTATAACGTTCAGGCGAAAAAAATATGGTCGCATCATTTTAAATTTGGCATACAAATATCTTTTGTCAAGTATAGCCCTTGGGGATATACACTGCGACGCCGCATGAATCGTATCGGACCTGACACGACCAGTATCACGCAAAGTATCCACTTCAATATAGAGGGTTCACGGAATGGACGCGTCATCGGGGTGACGTTGAGCCAGCGCATCGGTACACGGATTGTGCAGTCACGATGATAGTCACGATTGCACTGTCTGTGGCCTGAGTCGCTAACGCGGCGAATCTCCTACATCTTGTGTGAACCAGCATGGATCTAATGATCTAATGAGACACGTCTCTAAGCTGCAGTACATAAGGCGAAGAAATGATGATGATTATTATTATTATTACTATTATCACTATTAATATTATTATTATTATTATTATTATTATTATTATTATTATTATTATTATTATTATTATCATTTTAACACATCCTAATCAGAACAGCGCCCAAGCGGCCTTTGGCTTTGAATATTAATTGATTCAAATCGAGAGAGACACAGAATGCAAAAGGGACATCAACAGCTTTTCTTTCTTTCTTCCTTTTTGTCTGTCTTTGTTTACTGCTACATATTCATATTTATTTATACACATACACCCATATATGGGCCGTGATCTGCGAAAAGGGACCTTAGGGGTCAAAAAATTGAAATTGAGTTATAGTTACATCTCCACTCTCCTGAAATCGAGGATTCCAACAAAGTTTACTTCAGGTTCATCCGACATTTTATAAATGGGTCAACGCGACGTGTAAAGTGGGATGTCCAGAGCCCCACTGATAACTTGAATCGACCGTTAGACGTTTTAACGTAATACTTATACGGTGCATGTGTGCAACGTTGTCTCTCGTGAAAATGTGAACGTTTAGCGAACAGTAACTTCTTGTTATTTCTTTTTCGAAAAGAAATGCAATATTTAAGAGTGAAGGAAGATAACAAACTACCATATGAGCTTTAATTCACTGTGGATATGGTTTAATTCATGGTGAGGGGAGCAATCTGCAAAGAAAGTTTTGAAAAAGATTTGTTTTCCCGAGCTGTCAGGGTTTTCATTTTTGTTTATTTCTTGTTCATTTTTTGTTTATTTTTTGTTGGGGGGAGGGGGTCAGGGGTCGGAGGTGATGCTTTTTGCACGTTTTCGGCTGCTTTGCATGCATCGGCAAATTGAATAAAGAAAATCCATTAACACACAACTCTCCTCACCAATATAACTAGTAGGCTGAAAACAGACAATAATAACAACAACAAAAACAAACAAAAAAAAAAACACAACAAAAAAAGTAGAAGAAGAAGAAACGGGACCAACATAAATTTTACAGTGCCATCTCCAATAATGGCAATATGGGCCAATGTGCACAACGTCGCAAAGGCATCAGAGGATGGATGACAATTTTTTCTCGAGAGAACTAACACCGAATCTCCAAACAACGGTAGTGCGTACTCACTCCCACCGCCGAACAGCCAGCGTGATATATGATGCATATAACATACCCTGTCCCACTTAATGACAACTTCAGGAAAACAATTCTTAGAGTTTTATTCATGGATGGATTCACATACAGCATTACTGCATTAAAATTCACCCTGATAATTTTGTGGTAAAATTGTGTTATTCTCTTTGCAGTCCCAGTGACTCTTAAGTCTTCCATTTCCACAGCTCGGCATAGAGAATTATCTAAATGTACCACCCTAGCATACTATACATACATTCGTTCGTATATGTTGCACCCACAATCAAAAATCCTGGCTACGCCAGTGAGTATTTATACCCCCCCCCCCCTCCCCTTCATGCACATGCGCATAGGCCTATTCTCTGACCACTGTAAAAATCATTAAACAAATACAGGCTGGGTTTTTGTTTGTTTTTTTGCTAAATATTAATGTGTTGCCCATTAATTTTAAATTGTTGTTTTCTCTTATTTTTTGTCCCCCAACAAGCTTTGGATTAATTGATATTCACAAGACAAAGGCATGATTTCTGAGTGTCTAAGCACGCATTTCGGTTTGGAATTTAAACACCAAAATGCTTACAAAATCTCATATTCAATTTCTAAGCGCATCTGAAGTGCAAGGATTACGTACTAAAGTGTTTTTTCTCGTCAGTTTGTGTCCAATTCCGGAACGTGTTAAGATGTAAAATTGCCCCAAAACACAACATAGTGTGGAATTTCTAAACGCATTTAGTTGTGGTGAGGCGTAACTCTAAAATGTGTCTCGATTTTAAACATAACATTGAAAGACGTTTGTGTCTGAACAGGTAGGCCCTATATGCAAGCCATCAAACTGAACAATTTCAATTTTAAAACGTATTGAAATCAAATGTAGATTCAGCCAAGACCTATGTGAGTTTCCTTCGAAAGTTGTCTGATTGTCTTTAGTCTCAATCTTTGCCGGAAGGGGTTATCAAGCTCAGTGTGTTTGGCCGCATGTTGGGGTATGTTTGTTGGTGATATCATACTCATCAATATCAATCTCAAAACTTCTTCCCGTGGGACGCCCAGGATATAAAAGTCTGCATATCCATTGATGTAGATTGTTCTCCTCCACCTGTCTCCATTGGTAAAATAGGACTTGATAACCAACGGCGCTGGGTTCCATCCCTCAGTAAGTGGGAAACATAGACATAGGCGTAAATGACTGGCAAGACTTGACTTTATAGTTATGTTGAGTAATGATATAGCCTTGATGCTGGCACCAATAAAAAATACATAAATCGCAAATTGTATTTAAATCAAAGTTAGGTTCAGCTAATGGTCCGTATGAGTCTTCTATACAGGAAACCTAAAAAGGTGACTGATATATACTGTCACAAGTTTTTCTCCTTTTGTCGGGAGAGGCTGTTATAGGCCACAAATAGGTTATACATCCCTTTATTTGATGAGAAAAACTGAAACAAATAATCCTAGATCAGTCAGGTAACCTTAGGGCCGAATGGGCAGATTGGGCGGACGACGGGGCCTCACATTTGAAGCACCCCCACACCCACATTTGGCAGGGAAGTTTGTCATGTTGTTCGAAATATCATTTTCCTGTTGAGATGTTCCACATTTTGGCGCTCAGAGTGCTCCCCGAGAGCCTCCAGAAATCCAAAGTTACCTGGGATAACACCCCCCCCCCCCCTTTCCACCCCCACAAGACCCCAATTAAGCCACTTGTTGGCCAAACCTCTTCGGGATCGGGATGTTATGAGCGTAAGAAAAAAATTGAGATTGTACTTGAGGCTGCCCAGGCCCTTCCTAGTTCTGAATCCGGCTCTTCGTAACCTGACGTGTCTGGACAGGTTTTTTTTTCGGGGGGGGGGGGGGGGTTACTGACACCAACTCTAAATTTAGAAACAAAGTGTGAGAATGAGCAATCGCGTATCTCATCTTGTTGACAACATTTCTTATATTAATTTCCCAGTGTCAACCAATAAATTACATGCAGTAGGGAAAAATTGGAGGCGTTATGATTTTTCAGTAAGCGTATTTGTCGGAGACTCTAACCTCGAATCTGGAAGTGGATCGAGGGGTCAGGATCCACCTCTACACGCATACATGCACATAGAGGCACCTGTAATATTTTGTTGCCCAGGTAAAACATTGGCTGACAAACGCCATCATTTTCTTTGAAATGAAATGGTGTGAAAAGAAATCTTGAAGACAACATAATTTTAGGCACATCACAAAAACTGATTTATTTATTTGAGCTTCCATTAACAAGTTATCTTGAAGTACAGTGTACTGCAAGATTGTCTTCCCAATTCTAAATTTTGTTGCCTTTCGGTACTTTTCGACACCACCATTAACACGTTTTGCAGAATCACAATGCGCATACATGTACAGTTGAAACTCGAAGTTTACGGGACCGACCGATAACTTCGACTTATCGCGGTCTTCGAGTTATGCACTTCAGATGTATTTGAGGGATTTGGAAGCAAGAACACAGAAACTTGTTATCTGGACAAAGGAACCTCCTCCACACCTCCCAGAAAATATAGAACAGCGACGGTCTATATTCCCTGGGAGGGGTGGAGGGGGATTGCTAGTCTCTGATTGCTAGGACCGATAGCCAACTTTGTGTTATCTCATATATTCGAATCATCCGATTTCGAGTTATCGATTGCCGACTGTAGTTTTTAGTTGTTCAAGACAACTCCCATTCCCAACCACCTCTCGCTCCGGCCAGGAGAAAAGGGATCAGTGAACAAGGCACGCAAAAAACCCAAACAAGCAAACAAAAACAATGCTGTGTAAAATAAGTTATTTTACACGATAACGGGGTAAGTATTGTTTTTGTTTTTGTCTCGGTATTCACGGGGTGGGGTGGAGGGAGGGAGGGAGGGGTGGATGAGTTGTAAAAAATAAATAAAAAATTTAAAACACGATTTGTTGGGGGAGGTGGGTGGATAAAAACTGCAAGACACAGGGCCCCGGGGAGAGGGGGTCCGCCAAGGTCGAAGCATTTTTTCAAATCTACTTTTTTTACATTCAGTAATAGAAGACTTTTGAGCATTGTCATGCATGTCGTTAGTGGTCACTTAAGAACATGACAGTTTCTTTTTCCTTGAAAGATATTTTTTTAAAGGTTGTCGTACATCAAAATTGAAAAAAATTGCCCCCCCCCCACCCCCCCCCCCCCCCCCCCCCCCACAAAAAACGACAATTTTTATGTTCAAATTTTTGTTTCTGGAACATTGTTTTTCGGACCTAGTGTTTTCATGTTTCATCAGAAAAAAGAACTCAATTGTCACCAAGGGACTTCAGTTCACGAGGACAAGTGGGAGGGCAGCTGTAAAAAAAATACACGAAGCCGAAAAAGCAACATTCTGCCCCTGGACTACCTAAAAGCAAAAAAAATGAGCCATTTTTTGAGTGTGTGTGTGCAAAAATCCAATTTTGATGAGAAATATGAAAACAGAAGAAGTAACTTTCAAAGCAAATAAAACCTATATCTTTTACCTATCATGTTCGTAAGTGACCACCAAAGATATAACAATGCTCAAAGGTCTTTTATCAGCGAAATAAATGTGGAAAAACTGGATTTGAAAAAAATGGTTCAGCTTCGGAAGGGGGGGGGGGGCACCCCACGGGGCCCAGTGTCTTGCAAATGTTTTTTTCTGACCCCACCAGAGGTTATTCCAGGGGCTAAATTTTGGGCCTCGTGTATTTTTGTTTACAGCTAACGCCCCCAACCCCCAACCCCCCTCCCCCCACCTCCTATGAGGATTGGAAAGAAAATTGAATGTGTTTTTTTTTTAACTTTCTACTTCTTTGAAACGCAAATCCCTTCTTAAAATGAGTTTAGGAAAATGGTATACATCACTGGTCCCAGCAACAATTACCAGAACCGAGAAATGTTTCTTGAACAGCTTCGAATGAAAGTTTTGAAAGATAGCGTACTTGGATTTTGTCATTTTTAAAAATTTTGTTAAATAAATACACAATTAAGTTGCATCACGATCACAAAATTAATAAGGCTCCAATTGAAAGAAAAACTGACACAATTGTGAGCTACCTAAGTTGACCAGTAGCACGGGTGGCGCTAGAAAATCTGGCATGGGAGGGGGAGGGGACAAATAGGGGACATGATATGCTCCCCATGGGGGAGGGGGTGGTGGTAGAGGTGCATATCAATACTTTTTTAAGGCCGGAGCAATCCTTGATGATTTATTGGAGGGTTTTATTTTTATTTATTTATTTATTTATTTATTTGTTTATTGATATTATTATTTTTTTTTTTTGGGGGGGGGGTACGGTGATTCAATTTTTCTCAAGCTCCCAGACCTCTCCTCCCAGATAAAAAAAAATGTGCTTCGGACTATTCTGGTGGCTTTTAAAGGTTTACACAGTTTTTGAACGTCGAAAATAATGAGGTAGGCCCCAAGACCCATATTTTGAGGGCAAGGTTCACAAACTGTGTAGGCTAACTTCATTCGAGCTTGTAATTCTTTACTGGGTATGTTCATCGGCTGGGTGTGTATGGGAATAACAAAAAAAAAACAGAGTCAATGTTTGTGTGAGAGAGGGTGTGTGAATGTGTTTGTGGTGAATGGGAGAAAGGGGATGGCTGGCAAAATCTATGTTTGAGGACGGACCCGGTAAATGCCCTTCACCTCACCCCCACCCGTAGCATTGACACTGGTCACAAGTTACTGCGCTTGACATGAGGTGTTGCGGCTTTTGAGGTTGTATAAAATGTAGGTTGTGGACATGCTGTATCCAGGGCTGTAAAAAACAAATCACATTCAATTTCACAGTCCAACTATGCTGTTAGAAAATAGAACACCACAAGGCTTGTTTCAGTATGGTCTATGTGTACTGTAATGACTTGTAGTGACGTAGAGTAGAGCTTGAATACAGAACAGACAACTTTAGTCATTTTTACGCCACAGAGGAACTTCAAATAAAAACAGAAACAACAACAACAACAACAACAAAAAACGTTCCAACGTTAAAAATTATTTTATTCCAGACACATAAAATTTGTAACTTGTAACTGGTTTTCAGAAGGTATTACTGCATGAACATGACGAATTCATGTTGGAACAAGTGACGGAAACAAAGATGATTTTGAAACCTGAATTCTCGGCAACTTTCTTTCGATGTCACACAGTGATTTTAAAAATTAGAAACACTCGTTGATGTAAACAATTCAGCGAGAGCAAAACGTAACAGGTCAAACCAAACAGTGAAGCGAAAAATCAGTCGTTTCACATCCCCTGACAGCCAATCGAACTCTCTTGGAAAACAATGAAATCGGCGTGTTTTTGTCAATATATCTTTTTTGTGTGTTAATTTTCATCAGAAAATGCTGTGTACCTCGAAGTTTTATGACATTAATGTCATTGATTAATAGGAAACATGTAAAGTCATATGGAAACAAACAAACAATTGGATACGCCTGAAGCTGGTTTGCTACACAGTAGACAACACGTCTTCTTGAAAATCAAGAACGCGTGTTGCACTGTCGCCTCGGCTATTTCGTTGGCAAAGAACTGTTCAATTCATCAGAATTCAAGAGAATGTTTTGAGAGTCTGATTCTATCTCTGACATCAAACATTTATTTAGTTATGGTAACCAGTTTTAATTTATTCAATACATTAAATCAGTGCGTTCCTCGTATGGAAAGAAAAAAAATAAAAATCCGTGTGTTTATAAAATTTATTTGATCACGCCCACAATTTTTACGTCGTTCGTTTTTGACGTCTTTCTCCGTTTTCATTAGATATCCTGTAAGGTTCATTTTCGCTGCTCACGACCCATATATATAAACCCATTCACATACTTTATTTTACATTTATGAATTTCAAATACGTGTTTGTTTCGCCATTGTAACATTTTCTGTATTCACGTAATGGGAGCGAAGGTTTGTACTAAGTGGAAAGTACTTGTCCTCCTATCCCTTTTTGCTCAATAGTTATGGCAAATAAAAATATGTTTAAAGTATAAGTATAGCCCTTCAGACAACCTTTTTCTGATTCTTAAACATAAGAGAGAAAAAACTAACATAAAGGGAAGTGCTGGTCACATGTACATATTCTTCAGGGAATTCCCAACCACAACACACCAATAGTCAAACAAAGTTTTAGTTTCTAAAAGTCCTCCATTCACCCTCTTTATTCATCTGGAACATTCAACAGTAATGCAAGATGTCAGTAGAATTCTTCAAATGTTTATTGAAACAATATATTTTCCCAAGACAGCTTAGTTTTGGGGATTACATAATTTCCGAGTGCAACATTTCGAGGCAGGTAAATCTAAATAAAATATTTACAACAGTAACACCTATGGGCAAACCGGACTCTACCAAAGATACATTTACCTCTTTCATGTGATGAAAGACTAATTTCTGCAAGAGAATTCAACTTTTGGCTTCTTCCTAGCCAAAAGCATGAGAAATTTGTTCTTTTGGAGAGAACTGTCCAATCTGTGTCAAATGGGCTTAAAACTGGTATTGCCTCCGACAGAATTCCTACTCTGTTACCTAAGGAGTAAGTTGGGAGGGATAAGAATTCACGGCTTCCTTTGAAAACTACACAAATCCCAAAATAAAAATAAAATCTGCATCAGCACACAACACTTTTTTTTAAAAATATGTTTTAATTAACCATACAGCAAGATAAATAGTGCCCCACCCCCATGAAACAATATGTCAATTTTGTTTCAAAATTGGGGGTGCGCAGAGCTTATAATTCCTCTAAATTTGGGAGAATCCATTTGGATTCTTGCGAAAATCGTTGCGAGAATTGCTATGGGTCAGGATTCCATGAAGCCAGTATGGTTGAATCCCTGTTGCATACTTATAATGCAAGTTAACCCTTTATCCAATACAGCTTTTTAACATTTAAAACACCAACTACCGATTTTTTTTAAAAAAGCCCCCCCCCCCCCCCCCCCAGGGGCCTTAATCGTTCACCTGACAAAGTGGTTCAGAGAAGTATTTTGGGTCACATTCAGTTAGTCATGGTTCATGAACACTACATAGGAATGATGTTATGAAATTATTCAGTGTCCATGTCAGATGATTATTAGCAAAGGTCTTCCTGATTGCTTCCAATTCTGCCAGCTGTACACAAGTACTGCCAAACTTCCAAGGGTTGTTTGTTGTTTGTGTCACTGCAGCTTGAAAGGCAAATTTTATGGAAAAACTCTAAAGAATGGATGTGACCATTAATGAACAACATTGAACCTTACCCACCTCTGCCCAAATACTAAGCCAGGGACTCAAAATGAACAATCTCAAATCGCCCCCCCCCCCCCCCCACCCACCACCACCACCCCTTGAAAGGATTCTGACTGGCATGAACCAAATTGGAACAAATTTAGATCTGACCTCCTTAGAGATGTTGTACACCAAATATTAAAGCATTCTAACTGGTGGGTCTGGAGAAAAAGATTTTTAAAGAAATTTTATCATGTTCACTGAGTTAATTTGAGCTCCCATAATGAGCCCAAATATTAACCCATAGACTTGGCTTGAACAAACATGAATCTGATCCCCTTAGAGATGCTGTACGTCAAATATGAAAGGAGTATGACTGGCGGATCTGAAGAAATAGATTTTTAAAGAAATCTCCTCATTCTGCAATAAGTTTAACTTTGGGCTTCAATAGATAGACCACATATTAACTCAGAGACCACATTCAAACAAACTTCAATCTAACACATACCCCCACTCACTAGAGATGTTGTATTCCAAATATGAAAGCATTCTGACTGGTGAATCTGAAGTAGGTTTTCAAAGAAATTTCCTCATATTGCACTGTGGATATTCGTGTGTCCACAGGGAGCCCAAATATTAACCCAGGGACTTTATTCGAAAAAAATTGAATCTGCCCCTACCTCCACTCCCCTAGAGATGCTGTATACCAAGTATCAAAAGATTCTTATATATGGTTCTGGAGATTTTTTTTTAATTTTGGAAAACAATTTATGGGTGCTATCAGAGAAATGCCCCTTTTGGGGACCCGTGTGGGCGTGGGAAGTGTATTTGAACAATCAGGAATTCATATATGATAGGGAACATGAATGTCAAATTTGGTTCAATTCGACCCAGTTGTTTATGAGGAGAGGTTGGTAATGTAAAGTTCATGCCGGACAGATGGACGGATGTCAAGAGACAGAAAGTCATCACTTAAGCGCCCTCTGACTTACAGTCAGGTGAGCTGTAAATAAACAATATTCACCAAGCTTAATAATTATGGATGTTACAGGAATCGGCTGAGGAAAGCCGGTTCCAATGACAGCCATATTTGTACAAATTTTATTGCCAGTGTCACAACATTTCAGGTCATGTTAGTGTTGTATCGGTTAATTTGCTGCCTTTGTGTTAGGTAAAGGATTAAACTGACTCAGTTCTTTTCACGTGAATCCTAGCAGCGGTGTTACGAGAATCTACATGGTTTCTCACTGGTTTTGTTGCACGGATCTCTACGAGAATCGATTCTCAGATTGTCGTCGAAATTTTAGCCCTGGCTGGGGCTATATAATTCACCAATATTAATAGAAAGTGCCGTTTAATTTCAACAAATGATGTCAAATATTCTTTTACCTAGCGATGGGGTAAAATATAGCCTTGGATGTGCCCCACACCCCTCAGTATGCCCGTTTCCATAAAAAAAAAATATTAATTTATAAATAAATTGATGTTGACACATATTGAATTTCCCATTGCTATTTAATCACATTCTGGCTTATGAAGACGTTTCCCATTGTGTTTGATGAATATTTTGCAATCTATGTAAGAAAAAGCCTCAGATTTTTCACCTCAAGTCATAAAACAGTGATTTGTTACAACAGAATGATTACCAGTACCTGCTACTGTGGTGTCTCATGACGGTAAAATTCCTAAAATCATCAAATGTTGATTCTGTCGTGCTGTCCTTGTGCTACAAATATCCTCAAGTGCACTTTCACTACTTTGGTTTAAATCCCCACAGGCACACGTTCTGTCAAAAGGAGTGATATTGTAGAAAATATGTTCCCAAAGAGGACAAATAAGTTACAGAACAGTCGCCGTGGACAGGTTGTAATACACGCGTGGGCAGTGATGGGAATCATCATCCGTAAAATATTAATTAATGAAGCACCGAGTTGTACCCAGTGCTTCATTATTTAATTTTTTTATGATTATTCCTATAGTTAGTGTTTGACATCAAATATTATTGTATCCGTGGACATAATGCCCATCCGTGGAAAGTGAGCAGTGCACAGTAGCTGTACTGTATTTGTTTCAAGTATATAATACTCTTTGATGTTTAATATATTTGTGACAGGTTGGGTCCATAGTACTCAGTACTCGTAGTACTCGAGTATCACATTTTTGACAAAGTACTCAATACTCGCCCCAACCCTGATTTGTGTATGTGTGTGGGGGAGGTTGGAGGGTGACCGATAGTTTCAAATTATTTAAAATGTCGAGCCGGGCAAATGAAAAGCAAAGAAATATTTCATCTGAAGGATAGACAGACAGACATGCAGTAATACATTTTGTAAGCATACATAAATGTAGTGACTAACTTACAATGAACAAATATAGAGAGAAGAGACAGGGCAATGTTGTCAAACAGTAAACAAGGGGCCCCAGGGGGCCTGAGAGCATTAACCTCACATGGTAGCCCAAATATCTACCAAGGGAATTTATTTAAACAAGTTGCATCTGCCCCTCATAAGAAAAGCTTGTACACAATATCCAAAGATTCTGACTGGTGGATCTCAAAAAAAGAAGATTTTTAAAGAATATTCCTCATATTGAACTAAATTATAATTCGGGCTCCGACAGGAAGCCCAATATGAATCCAGGGACTTGGCTTGAACAAACGTGAATCTCACCTCCCTAAGGATGCTGAAAACCAATATCAAACGATTCTGACAACTGGATTTCAAAGAATATTCCTCTTATTAAACTAAGGTATAATCCGGGCTACAGCAGGGAACCCAAGTATGAACCAAGGGACTTGGCTTTAACAAACTTGAATCTCACCCTACTAAAATAATCCCAAATATCAAAAGATTCTGAAGGGTGGATCGGAAGAAGAAGATGTTTTTTAAAAATATTCCTCATATTGCACGAATCTAATCATAGATAGCCCAAATATGGACCCAGGGATTTGATTTCAACAAACATGTGAATGAATCTTCCAAAGATGTTATATGCGGAACATGAAAGCCTTTGGAGCAGAGGTATGGGCGAAGAGATTCTTTAATGTTTTTCCCAATACTCACAGTGTTAAAAAATGATAACTCAGCATTTGTTGAAAGTCCTGGAAAAGTAGTACCCTATGACAACATTTATGGCAATTTTTTAGATCATTCCTTTCTGTTGTTCCTAAGGAAGCTTCACAAAAAATAAATGAGCTCGTTCCAATGAGAGGTCATAAGCTATGTTTTGAGACAAAAATAGAAAATATAAAATTTGAATGGACATTTTTGTATATGGCGCTGACCGGTTTTGTCCATTACGCTGAGTAAAGTTTTAATTATATAAATCATTAACGGTACGGCAATTATTCAGCTACCTATTAGGGCAAGTCATTAATCGGTTAATCAAGGTTAATCCATGCGATTAATCAATCAAGAAAACCCTTTAATCGTTTCAGCTCTAAGATTAATCTAATTTTATTAAATTTTATCTGATGACAAAAATGCTTATATTTTTGCGGGAACAGTAAATGGATCTTCTTAACAAGCATTTGCAAGAACGTCAGAGGAACGAAACGACCATTCTCGCAATTTGCAAAAGCCTGGTGAGCCCAAATATGGACTTGGCTTGAACAAACTTAAATCTCATCCCCTAAGGATGCTGCATATGGTACCAAATACCAAAACATTCCGACTGCTGGATCTGAAGAAGATGTTTAAAGAAAATTCCTCATTTTGAACTCATTCATAATTCAGGCTCCCATAGTGAGCTCGAATATGAATAAGGGACTTGGCGTAAACAAACTTGAATCTCACCCCACAATGGATGCCGCATACCAAAGATCAAAACATTCCGACTGCTGGATCTGAAGATTTTCAAAGAAAATTCCTCATTTTCAACTAAGTTATAATTTGGGCTCCCACAGTGAGCCAGGGTTTCGCAAATATATTTTCTGCGGGACCCATCTATTTTTTGCGGGACCCATTTCCAACATGTGTCCTAATCAAATGAATTATGCTTATTCATCTTCAAATACATAGATTGTTAGATTGTTTAACCACCACATCAAAGGCTATTACAGTAATCGTGTTTATAGAAATTAATTAGAGCTGATACGGTTAACCGATTAATCGACTAACCAATGATCAACATCTTGATCGATAAAAAGTAATTGATCGGTTAACCGTTACTTTTGAACTGCGGTATTATATGGGTTAACTAAGGAACAAACTTGCTCCTAAACAGGCAAACATTGTCACACTGGTTCACATCAATTATAGGATACAGAGTAACTCATGCCAGTTACGTGCTGGCATACGTGTTCACTTGCATGATCATTATACTGTATCAGTAGCTGGGAATGGTCATTCTCAACCGAGACGCTTGCACAAGAAATTCTTGAAATACTAAAGAGTTTCAATGTTTGTCTCAAAAACATAGCTTATGACCCTCCCCCATCCCTCCACTGGAACCAGCTCAATAAGCTCGTTCCAATTAGGGGTCATAAGCTATGTTTTGAGACAAAAATTGAAAATATAATAAAATTTGAAGGACCATTTTTGTATATAGCGCTCGCCGGTTTTGTCCATTACGCTGAGTAAAGTTTTAATTAGTTTAATCATCAATGGTACGGCAATTATTCAGCTATCTATTGCGCAAGTTATTAATCGGTTAACCAAGGTTAATCCATGCGATTAATCAATCAAGAAAACCCTTCCATCGATTCAGCTCTAAATTAATCTAATTTTATTAAATTTTATGTGATGAAAAAATGCTTATATTTTTACAGGAACGGTAAATTGATCTTCTTAACAAGCATTTGCGAGAAAGTCACAAGAACGAAATGACCGTTCTCGCAATTTGCGAGATCCTGGTGAGCTCAAGTATGGACTTGGCTTGAACAAACTTAAATCTCACCTGCCTAATAATGCTGCATACCAAATATCAAAAGATTCTGATTGGTGGGTCTGAAGAAGAAGATTTTTAAAGAATATCCCTCATACTGCACTAGTTTCAACATTTGGACTCCCAAAGAGAGTCCAGATATGAACCCAGGAATTTGATTTCAATAAACCTGTGAAAAAATCTTCCAAAGATGGTATATGTGAAATTTGAAAGCTTTTGGCACAGTGGGTTGGGTGAAGAAGAGTCTTAAAAGCTTTCCCCATTAACCACAGTGTTAAAATAATGCTGACTCTGCATTTTTTTCAAAGTCCCGAAAAAGTACCTCATGATAGACTCGACAGAAATTTTTTGGACCATTCCATTCTGTTGAACAGAATGGAATGGTACAAAAAACTGATAGCATCTAAAATGTGTGTAAAATTGAATACATGGATAATTTTTAATGGCTTGTAAAACTTTTTCGTACACTGTGTAAATACAAATTACTGAACATTACTTAATAAAGGTAATTACCCATTATTTCTAAACATAAACTATGCGCTGATCTTTACAGATCTCTTCGCTCAAAATGGTGACGAAATGACTAAAGGGTCGAAGTGACTGGAGCCGAAGTGACAAAGGCCGAAATGACCAGAGGCCAAAATGACTTGGGTTCGAAGTGACTGGATACCATTTTCACAGATGAGAGACGTTAATTATTACAGAACACATCGAATGTGAATTTACTGCAGAGATAATTGCTCGATGATATACATGTATATTAATATTTTTTTCAATAAATATCGAGCAATATATTTATATTTTTTTTAAGAATTATTTTTTTTTGAGTTAAAAGGAATATCGTAGCATATCTAAAATATCCTAACAGATGTGTACTGCTTTTCTTTTGGACGAATCTTCCCTGGGCCAAGTTTCCCAGACCGAATCTTCCTCCAGTTCCCGAATAAAGATGACATGCTATTTTCAATGGCGGTAAATATCCAAAACGGTTATTATTTTCCATTTTTAGTGTTCGAAACTACGAAGCACTGTTCAGAAATGCAGATGGCACCAAACAGAAACACATTATTACTTTGTTTTGATTTCTGACGGGACCGAAAGCAACCTGTCAGTATCACTTTTTTCGAATTACACCCATTTCATCCGCTAACCAAAAGCGTCCGCTGCAATTTTACCCAAGTCGTCTACTGCATTTTTTCCCAACTCGTCCGCTGGGGGGGTGGGGGGGGGGGGAAAGTATTGAAGTATTGTATTTTGAATCATTTTTTATTTATTTATATAACATTTTTTTTGGTATACGTTATTGTATATTATCTGTTGTAATATATCTTAATGTATCTTCTAGCATTAAAATTGCATAATTATACTTATACGAAATTTTGAAAACAGACATGTCACAACAAAATAACTACTCATCCATCTAATTAATTTCGACACTGTTTAGCGCGGCTCTGATTGCTGTTTATTCAATGGACTACCTATAATAATTATATTATTACAGCCAAAGTTCTTAAAGTATATGTATGTTATATTAAGTTCCGTAACATAATCTTATAATTTTGCAATTATTCCTTGAAGAGCACCACCGGCGCTATACAGTGAATAATCGCAAAATTATTAGCAAATGTATTATAAAAATTAATTATATTAAATAACGCATCAAAATTTATGTTATATTAAGTTCTGCAACATAATCTTATAATTTTGCAATTATTCTTGGAAGAGCATCACCGGCGCTTTACAATGAATAATTGAAAAATTATTAGCAAATGTATTACAGGAATTAATTATATTAAGAAACGCATCAAAACTTGTTATAATTATATTTAGAAATGCATCAAAACTTGTTATATTAAGTTCCGTAACATAATCTTATAATTTTGCAATTAATCATTGAAAAATATTCCCTATGCTATGCTGTTATTATCTTGTGAATCTTGTGTACTGAATAAATATCATTATTTCGTTTGATACTGAATAAATATCATTAATTTTATTTTTCATGTGTTTATGATATTCAAACCCTTAGCGGACGAATTGGGTAAACTTGCAAGAAGACGAATTGGGCAAAATTGCTAGTGGACGATTCGGTGCGCTGGCGGACGGAATGGGAAAAAATGTAAGCGGACGACTCGGCTTGCGGACGAAACGTCCGTATACCCTTTTTTCAAGCAAACTTTTCCGTGCTTTTTCAACACCTTAACATTCGGATAATTCGAAAACTGCTTTTCTATTCGTTTTGATACTTCACGAGATACGTGTCAATGCATATCTGTATACAATCGCACCAATATAACAACAATTATCAGCTATATTATCAGTTATATGTGCGTTTTTTTCGATTAAGGTTTATCACTGGGAGACAAGTTGCAACGAAATAAGGAAAGTTCGATCTGAAATAACGAGATCATCAGCTGAACATATTGACAAACCTCCAGAAGTACAGAATTCGAGTAATAATAATAATAACACTTTGGCCGGCCGCTGATTTGTCGCGGTTCTCGGATAAGAAGACCTTGGCTACCCCTGAAGTGTAGATATGTACACATGTATATCACGCAAAGCTTTGAGGCGAATCAGGTTGCAACAGAAAACTTGTTTGCTTCCTTGGGGTGGGGGGGGGGGGGGTAGGCTAATTGCAATTGAATGGGCAATTCGACACCGGAAGTTACGTGAATTTTTCACTGAAATTTACTGTCCAATTCAAAAACATCACATTGACGGCTATAGAAAATTATGTTCTGGAACATATATCTGACTGGGTATGTGGAACCGTTTCTGGGCATACAGCCTGCGTGGGGTTCTTATTAATTACCCAGCTATGAAACTTCACACTTTTTTTCTTTTTCGAGGCATTGGGAAATATGCACATTCATTTTCGGAACTAAATATCGCCAGCCATGCTAATTTTACGTCATTTTCTCGACCTCATTTTGAGTTTAGGCTTTTGAAATATAGGGAGTATAAACTCAACCAAACACACATCAAATAATTTGGTGCCGTCCTAGGAAATTCCAGCCGTTATGCTCTACCTCTGAGGTGATATCATGGGGATTTAGGTCAAAATTAAAATAAGTCATTTTTTTAATATTAGTATGTTTTAGAGCTCACAAAATAAGAGATGACTGGAGTTTTATTTTTGTTTTTCCCATCTGACGCCATTTTCACGTTTTACGTCCCTTTAAAAGTTAGCCAATAATGGCACATTTCATTAGAAACGTTACCTTGTGAATTATGTTGATCCCTATTTAAAAATGACACATCTAGGAAACTTCACACATTTTTTTCTGGGCATTCGAAATTGTTCATGTCCATTTTTGGGATTAAAATGTCGCCCTCGATGCCAGCGATACCACTTTTACGTCATTTTTTTACCTTTCAATTTCAACTTCTTTTTAAGGCTTAGGCCTTCGAAATTTTGATAATGTAAATCCCATAAAAAACTGTATCAAAAAATGTGGTGCCGGATTAGGAAATTCCACCCGTTATTGTCGAACTCTCAGGTGACGGTATAGGGGTCCTAAGGTAAGAAATTAAAATGGCTGCGGTTTCTTTTCATTTTTATTATGTTTTAGAGCACAAAAAATAAGAGAAAACTGTGTGGTATTTTTTTTTTGATTTGGTGTCATTTCGACTTTTGTACGTCACTTTAAAATTTAGCCTATTTTTGACACATTTCATTAACCCTTTACTCAACGTAACGGCCAAAACCCCCCAGCGCTATTCACAAATCGCCAATTAATTTTTATTATTTGTCATTTTTTGTCTCAAAAACGTAGGTTATGACACCTCTTTGGAACGAGCTCGTCGGGCTCGTTCCAATGAGGGGTTATAACCTATGTTTTTGAGACAAAAAGTGAAAAAATGAGTAATTCAAGAATTTTGTTTTCAAGTGTCGTCTGCTTTTCATGTTACGTAAAGGGTTAAAAACACTACCTTGTGATTCATGTAGCTCCCTATTTATAAATAACACAGCTAGGAAACCCCCCACACAGTGTTCTTTGGTTTTTAAAATTGTGCGATTTTATAATTTCATTTCAACCTTACCAACCCAATGCCAGCGACGCCGATTTTACGTTTTTATACCTTTTTCTTTCAACGTCATTTCGGGGTTCAGCCTTTCGAAATTCTTAGCAAATATGTCTTGCCGTTCTATAAAATTCCTAGCTCTTATAGTTGAATTCTGAGGTGACGTCATAGGGGTCATAAGGTCAAAATTTGAAATGAGTCAGATTTTTTTTTAATTTTAGTATGTTGTAGAGCTCAAAAATTAAGAGATAGCTTGTTTCTTTTTTCAGTTTGACACCAATTTTTACGTCACTTCACAATTTATCCTGTTTTTGGCATATTCCATCAGAGACGCCACCTTGTTATTCATGTACCCCTCGGTATGTCTCGGGCTTTTCATCCCTTATTTGCCCTACCCCGACCCGGGCCCCGGAAGTGACGTCATGTCACGTGACCCAGTGGCACCATGTTGTATTGTTATGGTAACCAGCGTGAGCGGCCATGTTGTGACGTCATCCCATAGTGATACGTGATGTGAGTGCGCATGCGCATCGCGTGTTGTTAGGGTGATACGTGTTTCCGTCGTCCATTTTGTATTCTGGAGGCCTCCTCTTGGTTTCTATGGTGGCAAGTGGTTGCTATGTCATCCAAAGGCTTCTTAGAGGACAGGGGTATGTTCGGAGGGTATGTTCGGTTGAATAGGAGTAAATCTAATTACCACAAACAACCCGACAATCCCACCAAATCACCAAAATCCATCACAAATCACCGAAATTTACTTTATTTAGTACGGATTTCCCATTTCATCGGCTTAGCGCGTAGTGCTATAGTACCGTGGGGGTACCGGGTGTGTTCTATTGAATAGAAGTAATGTTCTGGTTCCGATTTAGAATTTTTCAATACAAGGCGCGTTCCTTTGGTCATTACTCACAATCCTCTGTTTTTTCTAACCATTATTCTCGATGGCACAGGTTTGAAATTCAGTACACTTTTTTCTGGTTATTTTGAATTGTGAGATGCCAATTTTACGCGGTTTTTTCTCTACTTTTTACTTCCACTCTAATTTTGAGGATCAGACTTTCGAAATCTTAGGAATACAATCTCCACAAAACCATATCTAAAATGTCTTATCGCCCTACAAAATTCCATACTTTGGTGGTCGAATTCTGATGTGACGTCATGCGGGCAAACAGTAGAACATAGGATTTTTTTGAAATGTTAGTTTGTTGTTGATCACAAACAATTAGTTTTTCGAAATATCGCCATTTTGACGTTTTTACGACACTTCAAATTTTTCTCATATTTCATTCAAAACGAGAGAAGACGTGTGTGTTATTGGGCGGCTTTGTAGAGAAAGCGTGTGTATTATTCGGCGGCACTGTACCTCAAAAGGCGACAAACATAGATTAAACGTCTAATGTTTTCAAGTAAAAAAATTATTCTACGAGTAGGATTAAGAATGAAACCGACGAGCCTCTGACGAGTCGGTTTCATTCTTAATTCTACGTGTAGAATATTTTTTTTCCTTGAAAACACTATACGTTTATTTTGTATATCCCAAAAATCTTCTACAGGGCAGTCTCAGTAAAATCGTGCTATAATACGCTACAACGGTGGCAAATACATTTCAAGTTTTTGTTGGGATATTCGGTGTTGGATGACTTCAGGAAATTAAATTTTCATTTTAAAATCAATCTAGTTAAGTCAGTCAGCAAGGTTGAAATAACATATTGTGGACGTTAGCCTTTTGCTTTCCTTTTTCGTTAGTCCAAAGGGGGAGGGTGGGGGGGGGGGGGGGGGTACTTTCTCTAACCCTCGTTTACAAAATTTGGTACACGACTCACAACACTGACATACTAACTCAGACAACCATTTGCTTTCCGAAATTAGATTGCCGATAACAGCGATGCGGATTTTAAATTTTTTCTTACATATTTTAATATGAAGGCCTGTATTAATGACCAGTATTTTAAAATTCACAAACATCTTCAATCAAAACCATGTTTAAAAATGTGTGTCTGTCTTGAGAAATACCCCCCCCCCCCCCGCCCCTTACGGCCCGACTCGGAGGTGCTGCCACAGTCGGGTCATAAATTAAAAAATTATAAAGTTCGTCCAATTTTGATGAAATTTTAGTATGCTGTAGAGTTTAAAAATTAGGAGATACCTGTTTGTTTTTTTGTTTTTTCTTGTTTTTGTTTTTCGACGTCTTTACGTCATTTCATAATAAACGCTGTATTGGACATTAATCATTAAAACGATGATTTTGTGATACGCTAAGCGCCAAAGTTATGAAAGATACAGCTTTGAAACTTCGTACACAGATTTCTGGCTGTCTGAGTTGGATCAATCCTAGTTTACTTTTTGTAATTTAGATCCTCAGTTGAAAGACGCCCGATTTTTTTAGGATTTTAACTTCCAGCGCCTTTAACCCTATCTTTCTGAAATTATGGAAATATAATCTCTAATATTATTATATTTATTTATTTATTCGTGTTTAAGGTCACGTACTTATGCACAATGGATACTCGTAACCGTGAAAGTTTTACGGGTGGAGGAAGCCGGAGGACCCGTAGAGAACCACCGAGCAACGACGAGCAACTGTCAGCTCCTCAGCATTCTAACTCTGTCCAAGCTCCGCTCAAGCAGGGTTACAGCGGATGAAGTCATGTGCACCATGGACGTGCACGGAGTCATCGTACACCCATGTAGGCAACTGGGGTAAAGTGCCTTGCCCAAGGTCACAACGCGAGTCGTCCCGGACTGGTATGGAACTCGATGTTTTATCCTTCCGCGATGGCACAAGTGCCATATCCATTAACCTATCCACACGCGTGTGTCGTTCTATGTTTATTGCTCGCCTTCACTTCTGTAAAAATAATTATCAGAAGGACACTCAGCAATTAATTTGACAACTCGTCCCCTGAGTTCCAATGTGCCATGTGTACCAGTAGGAACAAAGAACACATTAGAACTCAGGGGACGAACTACCTACAAAAAGAAAATATATATAATCTCCAATAAAAACATATCTATAAATGAAGTGACGTCGTCTGATATTCCCAACCGTTATGGTGGAACTTTGAGGTAACCTCAAAGAGGGTGATGGGGTTAAAAATTAAAATGCGTCGGATTTTTATAAAATTTTAGTATGTTCTAGAATTAAAAAAAAAACATTAGGAGATAACTATTTTTTTTGTTTTCCGAGTTCACGCCATTTTGATGTTTTTACGTCACTTTGTAGTTTAGCCTTTTTTTCTAAATTCTTAGTTAAAGCCCTACTTTCTTGAGTTCGATTTCGCCCTATTTATGTGGGATGCAGTTATCAAACTTACCACATCTATTTGTGGTTATCTGAAGTTGTGAACCGTTATTTTTTCATTTTAATTTGTGACACTCGACCCGACGCCAGTGATTCCAATCTTAGGTGTTGTTCTGTACCTTTCGTTTTCAACGTCATTTTGAGCCTTCGCCTTTCGGAATTTTGAGAATATAATCTCCACATAAAACATATCTAATAGGTCGTGCCGTCATAGGAAATTCCCAAACGTTGTGGTCGAACTATCAGGTGACGTCATATGGGTCATAGGGCCAAAACTTAAAATACATTGAATTGTTAGGAAATTTTAGTACGTTGGGCAAATACAAGAAAATAGGATATAGCCGTTTCTTTAGTTTTTCGATTTATAGCAATTATTTATGTTTTTATGTCAATTCAAAGTTTAGGTTATTTTGTCGGTTTAGTACGTTAAAAGGCGACAGACACCTTCCCCTCGTTGTTAGGACGTTAGTCGTTCGTCGATTTCAAAACCATTTAGTGAATTTTAAATTGGTTTTACACTTTTAGGCCCACAAAAATAAAAAATCTGTTTCTCAGGCCATTCGGCATGATCATTTCGGCTGCCGCATGTTCTCTTTTTATAACCAATGTAAACTTAAAAAAAAATAATAATTAAATGGTTTATGTCTGATAGTTTACCCAAGTTAATAAAATGATAAATTTGTCCCTTGAGTGCAAGAAGGCTTTGCAATGCTTTGCCAATGCAAATACTTCTTGCACTCAAGGGACGAAATACATCACCACCCATGCTATTCCATTGATTATGAGGCCTGAAACATAAACTAAGAACATGAACGTTTGGTGGCAAAGAAATAATTACAGAAATAAAAGATAAAATAAATAAACGCTCGTCCGTATGCAATTTTACAAAAAATAGATTTTATCTTCAGGTCTATTGCAATTAACAGGATGATTTATATGATGTCGAATTAACTACGTATATAATTTTCTGTTATCGTTACTTATTTCCTTTCCATTACAATGTAAAAATACCCGCTTTTAACGAATTGTTTGATTTTCTAACATATACTGATTTCACAGCTATTAATATCGCATTATCGCCATGATATGGACTTGGACGCTGATGTGAAGAATTGTGAAAGGTACAAAAAGTGTATATTTGTTGGCCAGTATGGAATTTTGAGAAGCCGTGATGATTTGGTCCTGTTGCTCCTTAAGATGAAAAGTGTAAAATCCCAATTCCTTGTTCAACATTCGTTATCAACCGATTTTAACGGCTGTCCCGTGCCCGTTCCACACCGAATGCAAGCAAAACAAACCCGGTGTGTTCTCCAAATATGCTCACCTAGGTAGGCAATAAGAACTACTGTTACTGCCGATAGTCCAGATAATAGAAACGAGATTCCAACAGTCCATCGTCTGCCAAATCTACAATATCATATAAGAACATTGGAATTATTACCGTTTTCAAATGCAAATACGACCACGAAAATATCTTAGGTTTGCTATTGCGATTAGTACTGCTATTTGTTATTGTGTGAGTGTGTGTGTGTGTGGGGGGGGGGGGGGGGGGGGGGGTATTTGATTATAAGCTACTTAAGTATAAGTAAATTATTGGGACTGTGTGTCGTATATCCTACATGTACACTATGGACTTGACTAAATGTATGGTTGGGCAGGTTGCATAATATTTTTGCCAAAAGTGTTTTAATTCGTCTAAGTAACTCTACCTTCAGATTGTTTCAGTTGCATGAAAACGAGCGATTGATTTTACAACTCTACAGTCTGGACACGAAAGAAGTACACATAATACATGGACATCGCCGAGCCGAAAGTATGTATCAATGTACAGAATGCGAAAACTCGCAGAGTTACAAAATAGATTTGTCTTTGCATCTTCTTCTAGAAATACAACCAACTTTTCAAGGTATAACTTTTAAGAATAACTATTTTATCACAATTTTCACCCCTCGCCGTAAAAAGGTAGTATTTCCGTCTGTACGAGGGTTAAACCTCCACTCGGAAAACAGAAAGGTCGTAATTCCGTCAGAACGAGGGTTAATCCTCCACTCGGAAAACAGAAAGGTAGTATTTCCGTCCGAGCGAGGGTTAATCCTCCACTCGGAAAACAGAAAGGTAGTATTTCCGTCCGAACGAGGGTTATCCCTCCACTCGGAAAACAGAAAAGTTGCATTTCCATCAGAACGAGGGTTAACTCTCCACTCGGAAAATAGAAAGGTAGTATTTCCGTCCGAACGAGGGTTATCCCTCCACTCGGAAAACAGTAAAGTTGCATTTCCATCAGAACGAGGGTTAACTCTCCACTCGGAAAATAGAAAGGTAGTATTTTCATACGATTAAGGTTTAATCCACCACTCGGAAAACAAAAAGGTAGTATTTCCATCCGAACGAGGGTTAATCCACCACTCGGAAAACAGAAAGGTAGTATTTAAGTCCTTACGAGGGTTAATCCTCCACTCGGAAATCAGAAATGTAGTATTTCCGTCCGAACGAGGGTTAATCCACCACTCGGAAAACAGACAGGTAGTATTTCCGTCCGTGCGAAGGTTAATCCACCACTCGTAAAACAGAAAGGTAGTATTTCCGTCCTTACGAGGGTTAATCCTCCACTCGGAAATCAGAAAGGTAGTATTTCCGTCCGAACGAGGGTTAATCCACCACTCGGAAAACAGACAGGTAGTATTTCCGTCCGTGCGAAGGTTAATCCACCACTCGGAAAACAGAAAGGTAGTATTTCCGTCCTTACGAGGGTTAATCCTCCACTCGGA
Source organism: Pictodentalium vernedei (assembly GCA_031216915.1). Lineage (NCBI taxonomy): Eukaryota > Metazoa > Mollusca > Scaphopoda > Dentaliida > Dentaliidae > Pictodentalium > Pictodentalium vernedei. The sequence continues at coordinate 465,889,510 of CM062290.1, forward strand.
AATCAGAAAGGTAGTATTTCCGTCCGAACGAGGGTTAATCCACCACTCGGAAAACAGACAAGTAGTATTTCCGTCCGTGCGAAGGTTAATCCACCACTCGGAAAACAGAAAGGTAGTATTTCCGTCCGAACGAGGGTTAATCCTCCACTCGGAAAACAGAAAGGTAGTATTTCATTCCGAACAAAGGTTAATCCAGCACTCGGAAAACAGAAAGGTAGTATTTCCGTCCGAACGAGGGTTAATCCACCACTCGGAAAACAGAAAGTTAGTATTTCCGTCCGTACGAGGGTTAATCCTTCACTAGGAAAACAGAAAGTTAGTATTTCCGTCCGTACGAGGGTTAATCCTTCACTAGGAAAACAGAAAGGTAGTATTTCCGTCCGTACGAGGGTTAATCCTTCACTCGGAAAACACAAAGGTAGTATTTCCATCCGAACGAGGGTTAACCCTCCACTCGGAAAACAGAAAGGTAGTATTTACATCAGAACGAGGGTTAACCCTCCACTCGGAAAACAGAAAGGTAGTATTTCCATCAGAACGAGGGTTAACCCTCGACTCGGAAAACAGAAAGGTAGTATTTCCGTCCGAACAAGGGGTAATCCTCCACTCGGAAAACAGAAAGGTAGTATTTTCGTCCGAACAAAGGTTAATCCTCCACTCGGAAAACAGAAAGGTAGTATTTCCGTCCGAACAAGGGTTAATTCTCCACTCGGAAAACAGAAAGATAGTATTTCCGTCCGAACAAAGGTTAATCCTCCACTCGGAAACCAGAAAGGTAGAATTTCCGTCCTAACAAAGGTTAATCCTCCACTCAGAAAACAGAAAGGTAGTATTTCCGTCCGAAGGAGGGTTAATTCTCCACTCGAAAAACAGAAAGATAGTATTTCCGTCCGAACGAGGTTTAATTATCCACGCGGAAAACAGAAAGGTAGCATTTCCGTCCGAGCGAGGGTTATCCCTCCACTCGGAAAACAGAAAAGTTGCATTTCCATCAGAACGAGGGTTAACTCTCCACTCGGAAAATAGAAAGGTAGTATTTCCGTCCGAACGAGGGTTATCCCTCCACTCGGAAAACAGAAAAGTTGCATTTCCATCAGAACGAGGGTTAACTCTCCACTCGGAAAATAGAAAGGTAGTATTTCCATCCGATTAAGGTTTAATCCTCCACTCGGAAAACAAAAAGGTAGTATTTCCATCAGAACGAGGGTTAACCCTCCACTCGGAAAACAGAAAGGTAGTATTTCCATCAGAACGAGGGTTAACCCTCCACTCGGAAAACAGAAAGGTAGTATTTCCATCAGAACGAGGGTTAACCCTCCACTCGGAAAACAGAAAGGTAGTATTTCCATCAGAACGAGGGTTAACCCTCCACTCGGAAAACAGAAAGGTAGTATTTCCATCAGAACGAGAGTTAACCCTCCACTCGGAAAACAGAAAGGTAGTATTTCCATCCGAACGAGAGTTAACCCTCCACTCGGAAAACAGAAAGGTAGTACTTCAGTCAGAATGAGGGTTAATCCTCCACTTGGAAAACAGAAAGGTAATATTTCCGTCCAAACGAAGGTTAATCCTCCATTCGGAAAACAGAAAGGTAGTATTTCCATCAGGACGAGGGTTAACCCTCCACTCGGAAAACAGAAAGGTAGTATTTCCATCCGAACGAGAGTTAACCCTCCACTCGGAAAACAGAAAGGTAGTACTTCAGTCAGAATGAGGGTTAATCCTCCACTTGGAAAACAGAAAGGTAATATTTCCGCCCAAACGAAGGTTAATCCTCCATTCGGAAAACAGAAAGGTAGTATTTCCGTCCGAACGAGAGATAATTCTCCACTCGGAAAACAGAAAGGTAGTATTTCCGTCAGAACGAGGGTTAATCATCCACTCGGAAAACAGAAATGTAGTGTTTCCGTCCGAATGAGGGTTAATCCTCCACTCGGAAAACAGAAAGGTAGTATTTCCGTCATAATCAGGGTTAATCCTCTACTCCGGAAACAAAAAGGTAGTATTTCCGTCCGAATGAGGGTTAATCCTCCACTCGGAAAACGGAAAGGTAGTATTTCCATCAGAACTGGGGTTAATCCCCCACTCGGAAAACAGAAAGGTAGTACTTCCATTAGAGCGAGGGTTAATCTTCCACTCGGAAAACAGAAAGGAAGTATTTCCGTCAGAACGAGGGTTAATCCCCCACTCGGAAAACAGAAAGGTAGTACTTCCGTCAGTACGAGGGGTAATCCTCCACTCGAAACAGAAAGATAGTATTTCCATCAGAACGAGAGTTAATCCTCCACTCGGAAAACAGAAAGGTAGTATTTCCATCAGAACGAGGGTTAATTCTCCACTCGGAAAACAGAAAGGTAGTATTTCCGTCCGAACAAAGGTTAATCCTCCACTCGGAAAACAGAAAGGTAGTATTTCCGTCCGAACGAGGGTTAATTCTCCACTCGGAAAACAGAAATGTAGTGTTTCCGTCCGAATGAGGGTTAATCCTCCACTCGGAAAACAGAAAGGTAGTATTTCCGTCCTAATCAGGGTTAATCCTCCACTCGGAAAACAGAAAGGTAGTATTTCCATCCGAACGAGGGTTAATTCTCCACTCGGAAAACAGAAAGGTAGTATTTCCATTAGAGCGAGGGTTAATCTTCCACTCGGAAAACAGAAAGGAAGTATTTCCGTCAGAACGAGGGTTAATCATCCACTCGGAAAACAGAAATGTAGTGTTTCCGTCCGAATGAGGGTTAATCCTCCACTCGGAAAACAGAAAGGTAGTATTTCCGTCCGAATGAGGGTTAATCCTCCACTCGGAAAACAGAAAGGTAGTATTTCCATTAGAGCGAGGGTTAATCTTCCACTCGGAAAACAGAAAGGAAGTATTTCCGTCAGAACGAGGGTTAATCATCCACTCGGAAAACAGAAATGTAGTGTTTCCGTCCGAATGAGGGTTAATCCTCCACTCGGAAAACAGAAAGGTAGTATTTCCGTCCGAATGAGGGTTAATCCTCCACTCGGAAAACAGAAAGGTAGTATTTCCATTAGAGCGAGGGGTAATCTTCCACTCGGAAAACAGAAAGGAAGTATTTCCGTCAGAACGAGGGTTAATCATCCACTCGGAAAACAGAAATGTAGTGTTTCCGTCCGAATGAGGGTTAATCCTCCACTCGGAAAACAGAAAGGTAGTATTTCCGTCCGAATGAGGGATAATACTCCACTCGGAAAACAGAAAGGTAGTATTTCCGTCAGAACGAGTTAATCCTCCACTCGGAAAACAGAAAGGTAGTATTTCCGTCCGAACGAGGGTTTATCCACCATTCGGAAAACAGAACGGTAGTATTTCCGTCAGAACGAGGGTTAATCCTCCACTCGGAAAACAGAAAGGTAGTGTTTCCGTCAGAACGAGGGTTAATCAATCACTCGGAAAACAGAAAGGTAGTATTTCCGTCAGAACAAGGGTTAATCCTCCATTCGGAAAACAGAAAGGTAGTATTTCCGTCAGAACGAGGATTAATCCTCCTCTTGGAAAACAGAAATAGGAGATCCAATTGATGAACTTAATGCTAAAAGCGCATATTTCTTTCACTTACAATCTTCTGGGACACGTATGACAGGTTGATATGGGGCAGAAGTTTCTCGTTCACTCACGTCATGTACACGTTATGTTTGTGTGCTCTTGAACAGTGCATATCACCATTTTTCTAAAGCTTAAACGTATTAACGCAAGCTATCAGACCAACTAACTAATTATGGAATGAATTAGTTGCCTTTATGGTCAGTAATGTTTATTTTGAGAAATCGCCATTGACCGTGCAAAATCATCAAAACTAACTGCCACCGGCATGTATCCATGGTAACAGTAAACAATCTTTGCTGTTCGAAGTGTGATATTTGTTTACAAATAAAACGTATCGATACAAGCTTAACTGAAATAAGTTATATACATTTACTTGTTATTACCAAAGCACATTTAATGTTCCAAAAATCACGTTTAATCTGATGAGTAAACTCTAAAGAAAATGTTCGCTTCAGCATAAAAAACGATAGACTATAGTCGGTAAGTATTATAGAGTAGGGTTTAATCCCAGGAACGGAAATTCCCGATTCCCGGTTCTGACAGCCGGCCCCGGTACCCGGGAAATCTATAGCACGGAACCGGTAATGAAGCATGGCACTGTTTCTGTATTGTACTGATATTTTCTGAATTGGGACTTTGTAGGATTCAATCAGCCCTTCCACGCCTGAAATTGTTACAGTCCTGATTCCCGACGAACCATTTTCAACAAATCACTGTAACTCTCAAACAGTTCTGGAGGACACCCCTCCACTTCAACAGTAAGATCTTTTTCACACGCTTCAAAGTTCAAACTCGTATTCATTTTCAGATTTACCAGTATCACTGTTCATTACCTCCTCCAACGTCAACACCCTCTTCACTGCCGTCACCAGTCTCCTCCTCTTAAAGCAGAAGGGACTGGTGACGGCAGTGAAGAGGAGGGTGATGATGCTGGAGAAGGTAGAGGTGATAATGCGAGTTATTCTGAAATTAAAGACGAGATTGAAGCGGGTTTGGGTTTCCATACTTATCTTAAAAAATAACTTTTTCCGTTTGGGGACGGGAAATTGCCAATGAAATAAGCTCATTATCATTAAAATAAATGCATCATGTTACCCTCATAAATTTGATTGATATTACCCGGGAAATTTCCCGGTTCCCGGTTCTGAGAGTAATGTTATTCCCATTCCCGGTTCCTAGAAAACCAGAGAATATATTAAACTCTCCTGTAGAGATCTAAAAACAACAAGGAACATTTGCCAGTTTTGGGACTACAAATAATATACTCTGCTCTTTTTTTGATATTTAATGTTTTAAACCAATACATGCGGTACCTTCAAAATACTTTTGGTTCTTAAATTCTCTCATTTTGTTTTATTGCAAATTTTGAATATTCGAAGCGAATGGAAATGCACCAATTTCATTGAAATATTAATGGCTGCTACTCACTTGATATCAAATGATATCAGGTGAGTTACATGATATGGCTGAACCGTCAGATGGTATCCCGGCGTTCTTGTTGGGTAAACTAACTTTAAAGCGTAATGATTTGTAGTACAGACCTCCATTTGTATGACCGGTCGTGTGTGTGAATGTATGTGACACAATTCCAAGTATCAAATCTATTATTTTAAGAAAGTACAGGATTAGGCCACACAAAATAAATTAATTTTCTCTTTAAATTAGTGAAGGAGAGAGGGTTTTATTTTCAATTTTTATTTTTCGTTTGCAAAAATGGAGAAAACATGGAGAGGATTCTGGCTGCCTTTTTACACACAGAAATACAGAAAGTGCATATTTTAACAAATAAATTCATTTTTAATTTGAAAAATAAAAAATTCCTCTAAAAACAAACTGTAGGTAATGAAAATCAAAGACTTCATGTTTGTTCGGTGCTCTTCATATTATCTTTGAAGTAAAAGTATTTAATCTATGGGGATTTGCCTCGTTACAATTGATGGAAGAGTGCCTATAAGCACTCTTCCATAAATTGTAACAAGGCAAACATATTGGAGACGCAACTAAATAAATATGCATCAATCAAAGACTGTAAACATGTTCAGGTCAACCTAATTTGTACTAATATTTGAAGACACTGAAAGACAATAAAAATGTCCAATGAGAGGGTTCAAATTAATGAGGGATTGCCTGAGAATCAAAATACTTTTTTAGACTTACCAGCAAAAGAGAATGTGTCGACTGGAAAGAATATTGGAGCGAGTCTCAAACTCCCCGAAACCTCATTCGCGACGCCATGTAATCAATGCAGTTTAAATCACGTGGAAGGATAATGTCCTTCCATATTTCATCAGCGAATGACCACATTGCTGATACAATTAAGAGAATCTTTTTGACCATCGGTAAGTTGGAAAACGTTTATTTCATTTTTAAACAGGTTTTTGCTGAAGACAACAGTTACACGAAGCCACGAAAGAATAAAACTGAGAGAAACCAGTTAATGTTTATAAAATCACTCTGTTCGAAAATGTCCCTACTTTGGGAATTGATGGGCACAACGTCGACTCGAAAGGCCGATATTAGCTGAACTTTCTGGATCACCGTTTCGGCTCATCAGCTCGACTTATTCTGCTTCACACCTAAAATCTATAAATTCTAAATTTGCTTTAAATCACGCAAGAAAACATTTAAATTTAAACTGCAAACGGGTTTGGTATTTTCCGATCGGCAGCCGATCATCGCTCAAGCAGTGTTCCCTCTTTAAATTTATCAAACTGTTACTGTTGGAACTTAGCAAGAAAGGGGTGCAACGACCCTTTGATCTTAAGATGTGATCAAAGATTCCTATAATTGGGTTATTTCTACTACTGACCTTGAAGTCGAGAAAAATACACTTTTTGGGTTCCACATTTAACAAAATGTTCCATCATTTTTCCAAATGTGTTTGAGTCCCAGACATGCTTTTGTGAACTGTATCCACAGCATGCCACTGAGGCACATGGGTCGCCATGGATATTTGTCCATGTGTGGGTACTGTGCGTCCACAAGTAAGAAATACTTGGTACGTCCCTGGAGCATTCGAAATATTCGGATCAGGTATATCGCTCAAATAATATTTATCTTCCACGCATTGTATCGAATACTAAGAAAAAGCATCGAGGAGCACAAGGAATGTTGCATCTTTTGATCCACTGCATTAAACCTGAACATCCACCAACGGACACTGCGCTTTTCCTTTCTAACATTATTCTATAGTGTTGGTGTTTTCTTGGTTACGATGTTAGAGGTGTGAGACGATAACTGTAATTACTTCATTAACTGGTTGAGTGCTAAATTATTTTTGGTCATCCGAATTTTTCCATGTCTCTTTGTCTTGTTACAATTTATGGGAGAGTGCCTAGTGGCACTCTCCCATATATTGTAACAAGACAAACCGTCACTGACTAAATAATGTTAATTCCAAATTAATATGAAGCATATCCACAGAATATGAAGGCATCAAGTTGTGGCACCTGCACTTCAGAATAAAGCCCAAATATGGGCTTCCAGCACTCTACCAGTTAATAAAAGTTCACTAAATCAGGTGTCACTGTAGGGCGAGAGAGGAGGGAGGGAAGACGCGCGATTCCAGATTCCTTAACTAGGTTTTCTCAGTGAATCCTGCCCCGACCCCATACAGTACGGCCGCCGTGACTGGACACTTTCCACGGGTTGGAAATATTTCCACAGACACATAATATTAACCCTTAAGTCCTCAGATTAATTTTAAAGTATTTATGGCCTTTTTCTGCTTACATAGTTATTGATGACTTGGCAGTGGTTCTACATCACTGCTGGCTGCCTATACAGGCAGCCAGCAGTGATGTAGAACCACTGCCAGGGAAAATTCAGTCTTCATACAAGAGTAATAAAAACGATTACACAAGGGAGCACCTGCTTCAATGCAATATAAAAGTGGCGGTTTGGGGTTATATGGGGGCTTAAGGGTTAAATTCCAAACACTAATTATAGGAAAAATCATCAAAACTTTAATTAATGAAGCAACGGGTAAAACCCGGTGCTTCATTAATTAAAATTTTGATGCTGATGATTTTTATTACCTGGTAAACGCATGTGTGGACATCAGTGCCCATGCGTGGATGACGAATAGTCCACGGCAACTGTACTGTATTACCCATTCTAGAATTACACCTTTCGGATAATGAACGTTTGTTTAACTTACTTGTTATTCGTGTAAATCGTGACCAGAGTTCCAGGCAATCCAACAAATCCGCTGATAAACAGATTTACGTATAGGTTACCGGAAAGAGCAACAACGCCAAAACTAATTCCATAGCTTGTTAGTCCCATGGCAGTCCTAAAAATAGAATGGATAAATGGAAAAATAGTTTTAAAAGGATTATTCGCAGATATGGTTAGTTTCGGAATGAACTTAATAATTAACACCTTACTGTTTTTAAGACTTGTTTTGATAAAATGCCCCAAAAGAAAAACGAAGCATTCGATTATATTATGTGTCACAATAACAATTATACAGAACACCAAAAGACACTCACCATTGTATATTTTAACTCATTGAAATCGGAAGGCCGTTTTTCCAGGCCTGGATCGTGATACCACCTGAACTCATAAAGTAGACAGTACTCAGAGAATGTGTGTGATAGACTATGCAAGATTTTCAACGTGTAGCCACAAGGCTACCATAGCCACAATGCTGCCACAAGGCTACCACAGCCACAAGGCTTCCAAAAGGTTGCACATTGAAAATATTGATTGGTCTTTCCACATGTAGCAAATATGCACTCTACCAGTTGATGGCACTGAACTGGCATGGAATATACCACAGAAGGGTTAATATATACACTACCAGTTGATGACTCTGAACTGGCGTAGAATATACCATAGGTGTTCCAAAGGGTTAATATATAAACTACCAGTTGATGACTCTGAACTGGCGTGGAATATACCATAGATGTTCCAAAGGGTTAATATATACACTACCAGTTGATGACTCTGAACTGGCGTGGAATATACCATAGATGTTCCAAAGGGTTAATATATACACTACCAGTTGATGACTCTGAACTGGCGTGGAATATACCATAGATGTTCCAAAGGGTTAATATACACAAAACCAGTTGATGACTCTGAACTGACGTGGAATATACCGTGGATGTTCCAAAGGGTTAATGCTATTCATGATCTCTGTGGTTTTGGTTATGAATGCCTACACACATCCGCATAAACTATACAACACACAGCGGTTTTGACACGATGAATCACTCAGGCATCAATTTTCGCAGGTTTCCCTGGTGTGGCTTTTGCGGCAATAGTGAATGGTGAGATCAGTTGCAGTTACACGAATCTACATTTAATGGAAAAAAAACAACATTGCACAGGTCGTGCACACACGTAAGCATGAATAAACATGAGAATGTTTGCAAGAATGACGAAAATCGATGATGTCATTAATGTCTTGTCTTGCAGTTGTCGCCCTTGTCAAAATCCCAGAGTTGTACAATTAGGATTATAAATATATCAATAAAATACAGTGGTTCGTAGGGCTGCACGATATTCAAAACTGAATACCGGTATCGGTATTCAACCAAATACCGCGGTAATCCGGTATATCGAAAACTATTCAGATACATGAACACAGCAAGTACCACAATCGAGACTTGAGGCATCACAGTCGGAACGAATTAGCGTGCCTTGATGATGCGGTTCGAAAAACCTTTACCCAACGCAGACGATATCAAAATTTATCATTTTTCAAAATTAATTTATCAGATTTTCCCCAAAGATTTCAACAAAACTATACATGTGACCCCATCTTTGGAACGAGCTCAACGAGCTCGTTCCAATGAGGGGTCACATGATATAGTTTTGTTGAAAGTTTTTAAATTTATTTTTTCAACTGCTTAATTTGTATATTACGAGGGCACAAGCAGACGATTCCTTGGATAAAGGGATAATATTATTCATTCGGGGCTACATTTAAAAAATTCGAGACAATTTGAAACTTAAATTGTGGGAAAATAAATAATGACGATAAACCGATATTTTTGTAATTACACCGGTATTCAATCGATTTTGGTTTGAATACCGGTATATATCGGTTTATCGATATACCGTGCAGCCCAAGTGGTTCGTTTCTTTGGTGTTCAGTGTATATTCAATAAAATATATCAACTTCTGGTCTCGTATCAAAACAATGTGCCAGCAGATGCGAACTCGTCATGAAATTATGACTAACCATATAATCATGTGACCAGGAAATCTTCCAATAGGCCACTTCCGGCGGCATCTTGAGGTCACAGGACAACCCAACAACCAAATAAAGGACCTAACAAATCACTGTAAAAACTATGGCGATTGAATACTGACGGTCCCAGTGTATCATGTCCTATTGTCCAGGATTATTAGAGATGGTACATGGAGAACAATATGGATTAACTGATAGTTTGTGTCCCACATCTTTACCATACGACTTGAAAACTGAAAAGGAATTATTGCAGTCGGTAAGGATATAAAAAAATGAATGAACTAATTACATCTTCGGGTTAATTGTACGATATTCACTACCGTATGTACATGCATACGGCTGCAGGTGACTTTTAGATTGGAACATCTGTAACTGTAGCACGAAATAATATTTGTTCATCTTTGTGAGGAAAGGAGCGTCACATTAAAAGAACGGTAGTCTGCGCGCAAAATTCACGAAAGATGCGGTGACAATTTACTGACAAGGATAGGCGAATTTTTGTTCGTGTTCCAGTCATAGATATTCCAATTGATAAGTATTCAATTTGTATTTAAACGGAATGTTGAACAAAATAAATCAGGGTACAAAGGCAGTGTTTGAAGAAGTTGCACAGGTGACAGGTGTCATATTCAGCACATTATGTGTAGTATAAGGCATTCCCGGACGACAGAGATTTATCGGACATCCGTGCATGACATGGGAAGTGATATAATACCGCATTGTATTGTGGGTGGAACGTGGATTGTAGTGGCAACGCGCGTGAGCGGCCATGTTTAGACGCCATTGCCACCGTGATACTATGGTCGGAGCAAACGCACACTGCATGTTGTTAGGGTGACACGTATTGTTTTCGTTCATTTAGTTTACTGGGAGCCGTTATCTTGGCTTCTATGGTAGTACGTGGCTGTTTTGGAACCAAACGTCCACAAATACTGCGAAAGCGTGGTCTGGGGTATGCTTGATTTTATGGGAATATACCTAATTACCAGAAAAAAACGACAATGACTTAAATTACTGAAAGTCACATGTTTACTTTGAAGGCCAATGACGTCTAACCTGGTTGGGATGTGTTGTGAGGGTGTGTTCGATTGTATGAGAGCCGAATTACCAAAAACGGTTAAACAATGAATAAAGTGCCCAAATGGATTCGGCGATCACTATCTAACTTAGCTAATCCTCGTTTCCGACTATACAAAATCATTTATCATCTATTTCTGGCTTAGTCTGCCTATTCTTGGCTCTATCTGGCTACTGTTAGTTTCCTGAGACCCTGTCCGATAACTGCCTTAGACAGATATAGTCAGGTTGTTCCATTAACCTTGAGGGGAGAGAGTCATCTCTGACATGTGATTGTGTGCTAGCAAAACACATGCAGCACACACGACCTTTGCCCATTTTTGACCTTGACCCATGCTACCTCGATTTCCCGATATGTGCCTCGTTCAGGTAGAGGATGTGCTTAACCCTTTACCCAACGAATTGCCCGCATCCGCCCGCGTAATATGCACATTCTGCAGTTGAAAAAATATTATTTTTCAAAAAATTTCAACAAAACCATATCATGTAACCCCTCGTTGGAACGAGCTCGACGAGCTCGTTCCAACGAGGGGTCACATGATATGGTTTTGTTGAAATTTTTTGAAAAAATGATATTTAAAATAATAAATTTTGATATCGGCTGCGTTGACGAAAGGGTTAAGTACCACGTACATACGACTTTTCCCTTCGCCGGGGCATTCGTTTTCATTCCTATACCTAACCCTTTTCTGCCCGAATTTTCTAGATGTGCTTTTGTGCTAATGCCCAATGTGTAAATCTGAGTACACACCACTTACAGCACATGCAAGATCTACCACCACCTCCACTGGACTACTATCACCACCTCCACTAGTCTCTATCACCACTCCACAAGTCTTCTATCACCACCTCCACTTGTCTTCAACCACCACCTCAAATAGTCTGCTATCACTACCCCCACTAGTCTTCTACCACCACCTCCTATTGTCTTCAAGCACCACCTCCCAACGTATTCTACGCCACCTCCACTGGTCTTCTATCACCATATCCACTTCAACCACCACTGCAATAGTCTTCTACCACCACCACCAATCGTCCCCTATCACCATATCCACTTCTACCACCACCTTCAATAGTCTTCTACCACCACCTCCACTCGACTTCTACCACCACCTCCACTCGTCTTCTATCGCCACCGCTTTTACTGTTACAACTATGTCTTCTACCGCCACCTCTACTGGTCTTCTATCACTATATCCACTTCAACCACCACCTTCAGTAGTCTTCTACCACCACCTCCACTCGTCTTCTATCGCCACCGCCTTTACTGTTACAAACTATGTTTACAATCTTTACCTCATGGAGTTTTTGCACTGTCACTGGTTTCATACACAACCGAGGCAGCTGGGTTGTACCATAACACTGTATATCATAAAGCTTCCACACATGTTGTCAAGTCTTCAACAAATTATATTATTTTCCACCACAGTTGACTTGTATCGTGGTTCCCAGTGGGAAATTCCTACCGCCTGCCCTGTGCCTTCGAACGATACCTATCCTCGAAGATATAACCCCCAACAGATGACCAACGTGTCATAAATATCCTCAAATATCTAGATGAACCGAGAAGACATTCCTGCAACTGCTCCAATGTGCAAATCTTTCAACTTCTCTTGTTGCGCTCAACCATTTCTGATTTGAGAGGCCATAAGTAGTGAAAACAATGAAACAATGAAACAAGTATCTTCGAATACCAAATCACTGGACTCCGACGGTTTCTATGTAGCTAGATGGGTCGAAGAGTCCAAATAACGTTCAACTGAAGGAGAATAATTGCTCTCGTTGTTCTTCGACTGATCTGGGTTACCACTAGCGTCCGGTGGTCCCTCAAAACCAAAGTGGGTCGACTGTGGAGATCGTGGTACCCAATTAAATCAATGAGGCATAAGAATATTTACTTCTATGCGCAATTGCGCTCATTATGTTTCGTCGATCCGGGTATTTGGGGACCTCTGAAGACCAGTCCCCACTACGCCTCAATAATCTGTCTCCGGAGGTCTCCAAATACCCGGATGAGTCAATGAAAATGAGAGAAGCTGTTCTATGGAGTAAAGGTGCTTAACTCCTGAACTCCATATCTTTTCTGAAGTAGAGTTTATGATAGTTATTTATTTATTGATGTTTAAGGTCACATTTTTATGCACAATGGCTAATCATGACCGTGACAGTTTTACGGGCGGAGGAAGCCGGAGTACCCGGAGAGAACCACCGACGAGCAGCTGCCAGCCCCCCAACATCGTAACTCCGCACTGCAGCACAAGCAGGGTTAGAATGGTTGAAGACATGCGTACCATCAACGCGCAGTACGCCTTAGTACACGGCGTCACCGTGCCCCCCACGCGGACAATGCAGATGAAGTGTCTTGCCCAAGGACACAACGCGGTTGCCCCAGGTGGGATTCGAACCGAGGACCTCTCGGCATGCAGCCTCCACCTCTACCTACTGAGCCACAGTTTATGATAGTTAAAAGCTTTGTTCACAAAGCAGTATTCAAAATGCCAAGATGCCACTTAAACGTGTCCCTGTGTGAACGGGGCCCTTCTTTTAAAGACAAATATTAGACTTTGACATTGTAAGTGATCTTCGCCAACATGTATGGTATACGGAGATGTAATACGTGGATGTCGGTTTTAAACACCGCGCCGGAGACACCCCGGTATCACATCTCCTCCATATACCACACATGTTGGCGGAAATAACGTTTTTGTCCCATTTGACACACAATAGAAACATAGTGGAAATAAATTTATGGACGCGTTTCTCACGCTCCGCAATCAGTAGAACCAAACGCGGGAATAATTGTTTTGTTTTTACAAACACTAAAGACAACTCGTCGCCTGAGTTCTAGAATGTCCTATGTCCCCCGTGGGACATAAAACATTCCAGCACTCAGGCGACGATCAGATAGAGTTACGTCCCTTTTCCTTGGAAACGCGTAAAGATATCGGCTATTTTGTTATCAGATTTGCTCTTAATTTATTTTTCTCACGTTGTTTAATTTAATTATTCGACTGTTTAATTTATAACAGAAAAATTTGATCGAATTCTCGAAAATCTGATGATATTTGTGACTATTTTCAGGGTTTTAAGTTCGATTTTTATACTGGGGCGACCGAAAGTGAAAAGCTTTCGCTTAAACAATATGCCCCTGATATTTCGCGTTCCCTTATACTCTGGCTGTTGCTCGCTCTCATATACCTTGGATGCTGGATGCGCCCTTTGTCATGACTATTTGTCCTAGGCATTCTGACCAATCAGAAGACCGAATTGATCGGGATATAGGGACAATCTAGATTATACACATTTCACTGTTTTTCTGCTCCAGATATGTTATTGTTCATTTGGAAGAAATATTTTTACTTTTGTTCGCTTTGGTGTTGTAAAAGCTTATTATAAGTATTATGCTGTATTATGGGTTGTGTGTTTGTTCGTACATCCTAGAAAATGTTCGTTGAATATAAAAAGTGGTAGCAATAGTGCAAATGTTATACACCCAAAAGCGTAAATATATGAAAGTCATCAATAATGTATAGACACCTTTGTTGGTGTTTTGCCATTGTTTGCAAGTCGTGTTAGAAGTACAGTCAATACATACTATGTCCTGGTGGCGTTGAAATGAATGTTTTTTGTTAATATTTAATCCACACACTTTATTCATCACATTTAACAATGTGGTATGAATGGGGCCTTTATGGTAACCAGCTTGTTGATCCTGCTACATTTGATATAAAAAGTAAATAAACTTGGTTAACTGCTTTCTCGCCTGTAAGAATGCAATATTAACCCTTTACGCAATACACTCAATATCTAATTTTGTTTATTTAAGTATTTGTTCTTTAAATGTGTTAAACAAATCAACAATGCAATATCAAGTAACGCTGTCATTGGAACAAACTCGACGAGCTCGTTCCAATAAGGTTTCACATGATATGGTTTGTTGAAATTGTTGGATTTTGTCGTGTGCTAACTTTATAAATTACGCGTGTGGATTCTTCCGATTCGTTAAGTAAAAGGCTTAATCATCTTCACACCTGAACACATTTCTGTTCGTTCGAGACATCTCTACCTTAGGTTAAATTTTGTAACGGGATCCACACCCTATAAGAGTGTCTAGCTCATAATGTCGAACATATGGCTGTGTATTGATACCGCGAGGGAGAGAGTATGGAAGGGGTTAACCGAGACATGGAGGACATCTGCCACTTTAGAAGTACAAATTCGGAAATTTTCGTGCAAAACTCGAGTTTCAGCGCGAAATGAACGAAATTATATAAAGAACGGATTATGCTTCAACTTTCGTCTTTTTTACAGTGGATGAACCGTAAAATAATTTACGGGAGGTGGCAATCGCTTGGGCGAGGTTATTTCTATTTCAATGTGTCGGATCGAAAGATCAGAATACAACCATTTCGATGCAATGTATTGCCACGACACTTTCCGACATTCAGGGAACGTTACTATTTGTTATGAAGACGCATTTGCCTGTCATAAAAAAACGACAGCGGTGTCATGTGCGTGTATTTATACAAGAAACGGCTTCTCGATCATCTCGGAAAACTGAATTGTGGTCAAAACTTCCTGTCTTCAAATACTGGTAATCGAACTATTCTTGTGTCTAACAATCATATAGATTTTGGCCTGAAAACCACGAGAAACGGTACGTATCACATAATGTGTTCCGATTCCGTATCATGTAGACGACTCATCTGATTCCGTATCATATAGACGACTCGTTTCCGGTAGCTACGGCCTATCATAACATGCACATGGATACATTATATATGTGTTTCAGTGATCGACCGAACATTACGTCCCAAAAATGTTTAAAAATAATTTAACCCTTTAGCTAACATGAAAAGCAGATGACACTTACAAAAAAAAATTTTGAATAACTATTTTTTTTTCATTTTTTGTCTCGACGAGCTCGTTTCAACGAGGGGTCATAACCTATGTTTTAAGGCAAAAAATGAAAAAAATAATGAAAATTGATTAGCGATTTTTTTAGAATAGCATTGGCCGGTTTTGGCCGTTACGTTGGGTAAAGGGTTAAGATTTGATCTGTTTATGTGGCAGAATTGTTAGATAAATGAATTATCATGATAATGTGCATGTCCTGTGATTTGTATCAGATTCTCGGTGGTGTCCAAAAATGAGATCACAACTCGCCGGCAAAGCATCAAACGAAATGCAGTAATTTTTACGACAAAGTTCGGTATGTTTGCTGTTTGATTATGTTTTAAGAACGACAACATTTTTTTTGCATGAACCCTCTCCGCTGTCTTCGTCCGCATCATCACTTTCCACATCGGACAGATTATCGATTGGCTTTTTCTTCAAATGGATATCACCCGGTCGCTTCTTTTGTTTCCACCAGAAATTCTATCACTTTCTATTTAGCAGTCTCGGAATATCTCCCGAGTACCTAACGCAACTTCACATATACCAAACCCTACATAAAAAAAGCTCGAATTATTTTTTTTTCCAAATAACTCTGTCCATGGCAGGGACGTGGCGACCCCCAATCCCCAATCCTGGACAAAATTTCCGATAGTTTGAAATTCGGAGGGCAAATCATGAGCAGATGGAAATTCCATCTATCTGGATTTTAGAGCTTCATTTGTGATGCTGGATCAGAACTGCAGTTCGATTTTCGAACACACCGTCCCCAACAAAACAATTGAATGTCTTTCAAGCTCTATATACAAATCTGCGAGGAATACGTTCAATAGTAAATGCCACTGTTGCTCAACTTTAGGTGGAAGAAAAGTGTGAATAAATAGACAGCCTGAGAATAATCTTGACAAACACTGAAAGAACGAGTTATACAATAGGACCCACATAAATGTTCATTTACTGCCAGGGGATGTGGAATGTTGAGAAGGTGGGTTGATAAATAGAGCCTATACGGGGACGCAGATTCAACAATGTTGAAATCCAGGATGGTCGCAAATGACCTTGTTTTTTTTTTTTGTTTTTTTTTTTTTGTTTTGTTTTGTTTTTTTTTTTTTGGGGGGGGGGGGGGGTGTGCTGATGCATTTTTGTTTTTTTTGGGGGGGTGGCTACTGGATCGTGAAAATATTGCATTGTAATCGTCAGCATGTCAGGTCAAGACTGCAAATGGATTTTGGTAGAGATCCTTTGAGAAATTCCACATGTAGGACAACGCAATGGAATTAAGACTGACGTATATGTTTTCATCCTATTAATTTTGTGAAAAGAGCTGGTCAGTACAGTATTTCCGTTACGTTAAATAGCCTTAAGTGATAAACTGTACATTATGTAATAACAGTAACCTCAAATTTGTCACGGTTTGATGTGATACTTCTGGACCTTGATTACAAACATGTATCCGAGGTTCTACTGAATAAAGTGAGATCTCTGTCTTGCACTAATAATTATGTTTTTTCGTGAAATATAATGAAAGTGCCTATTGATTAGTGATATAAACATCGGATCCTTTCTGGTGAGAGATACAATGTAATATCTTTAATAGAGAATGATACACGTTTCTTCTGGAACGATTTCAGCTTACATATACGGAAGTTATTTTACGGAATGTTATAATTTATTTATTGGTGTTATTTGGATGGTGATTTTGTGAATAGCTCTGGTGAGTATGTCAGTTACGTTATGTAGATTAAATAATAAACTGTATATTGTGTGGTAAAAATAATCCCAAATCCATCACAGTTTCATATCGAATATCTGAACCGTTATCACCAAAATGTATGTATCCGAGGTTCGGAAAAACCTCGTTTCAGAAAAACCTCGGTTCAGATCGATTTTAGTCAACGAGATTCAGACATTTCATATTGTGATTCAGAGGTCTATTTATGTTTTTCGCAGTTTTTGACGAGCAGTTGCAGTGACATTAGCTGAGCTGGTTTGAAAGCTCACTTCCAGGAACCACAACGCAAAAAGAGCTATTTAAAAATGTTTAAAATAAAATTGAAAAGGTTAAGGAAGGTTAAAAAATTTTGGAGCTGAAATATGCTCTGTACCCAAATCTCATCTTGGACTCTACATATAATAGTTTAATGCCTCCGGGGCTGTTAAGGGTGCGATAGAGCCGATGTAATAACCACGTGCCTAGTGGTTTCAGACAACCCAGGCTTGACCCAGCGTTAGCAACACAAGCTGGAATACAAGTCGTAGAAACACAGTAGATAAAAACCGTAAAATAACTTTACTGGAAGTAAAATTTCTATTTTTAACTCAGTTTGTCGGATCGGACGAAGGAAATGTAAACTGTTTCTTTTAGATTTCGTATGCAATGTCTGAGATTTCGACGAATAGGGCCTAAAATTTAGGATGCGCGGTGAGAGATTTTGTGGATGTGAGAGTGCCTTTTTAAGTTGTCACTTGTAGTTATGCCGAGATACGTTTTTCTAAAACAATTTCTAAGGTTTGATTCTCCAAGTTGTAATTTATGTTTGTGGTGGGAAATTGACTCGTGGGAAATTGACCCCAGGAACCACTCTGTTGCATTGTAACGCCTACCCCAGTCTCTGGCACACTTATCTAACGATT
This sequence comes from Pictodentalium vernedei, assembly GCA_031216915.1. Taxonomy (NCBI): domain Eukaryota; kingdom Metazoa; phylum Mollusca; class Scaphopoda; order Dentaliida; family Dentaliidae; genus Pictodentalium; species Pictodentalium vernedei. The sequence goes on from CM062290.1 coordinate 465,907,884, forward strand.
TGAGGTCCTGTTATAGTTGGATTTTGGTATGATGGTCGATTTGGGCAGTATAGCAAGCAGACATCCGAAAAAGTCTTACTTGCGATGATATGGTTTAAGGTAAGTCATTGATGTGACATAGGAACAGGATGGGGTCCAAGCACTGTCCTCTGTGTTATATCGGTGTCTCCTGTACAGAATGAAGACAACTTGCTATTCACGGTCAGTGAGAAATGATGAGATCCATTTGGAGGTATTCCCGGAACAAAATTCTATAATTTTATAGCTTGTGGAGTAATTTACGATGAAGCAGGGTTCCAAAGACCTTGCTAATGTCCGAATATATGAGATCTGTTTCAAGTTTGCGACCCAAAGTGGTTCAAAATGTGCCGGCAGATGATATGTTCCAGGGCTTTGAAACAAACACTTATCCGTGACACTGGCCTGTAGTTACTGGCTGCATGTTTGTTCCCTTTTTGAACACTGGGGAGACGTTGGCATTTCTCCAGTCTGATGGTAGAGACCCCGTGTTCATACTTTGCAGAAATATATCCGATGTGCATGGAGCTAGTTCAAGTACCCGAGCGGTCGCTTTTTCGTCAAGGAACATGATACGTCATAATTTCATTAAATAGGATGGATTCTAAGTGCATGTGTGGAGTAGACCAATCAATATTTCCAACGTGCAGCCCCTAGGCTGCACGTTGGAAAAATTAATTGGTCTACCACGAAATAATGAATATGGACTCTTCCAGTTGCTACCACTGAACTGATATGGAAGATACCAACTGGGTTCAAAGGATTAAATGTAATTTGGGAGATTATCCGGATCACAAGATTTGTTGACATTGAGATTTTGAAGTACCTTGATAACATCGTCCTCACTGATAGTAATGTCACTGATTTCTGGGTAATTATTATTGGGTAGCGGTGGTAAGGATTTATTTGGAGGCTGAGGGACTTGAAACACGCACTGTTTAGCCATCACTAGTTACAATATTCAAAAATAGCAAACGAAAAATGGACCACCGGGTTTAATTAATTAATTTTTTTCTACTTGTTATCTTTAATACCAAAACAGCTGTGTTTTCAGTTTACGATTATCCGAGTCGGGGGTCGGCGACGGAGTAGTAATGATCCTAAACTTAGCGTGTCAGGGCACATATTGTAGAACAACACTGTGCTATCTGGGAGATTTTAAGCAGTTGGTTGACAACCGACACAAAGAAGGTGAAAGTAGTTCGCTAATCTCCTGAAATCAATCAGATTGCTTCCTAGGTCATATTTATTTACATATTTTTAGAAGAGTGTCCCGGAACCCTCATTACAATGTACCCACCCCACCCCACCACACCCACATATACACACATTCAAAGTTGCTCCGAGAACCCTTAGAAGAAGACTGAGAGGAACTACTCACGTACCACATGAATGCAACAGGCAGAGACATTTTTGCCAGGTTCCATCTCCTCAGTAGGTCGAGATAGCTGTATTTTCGATCTTTCTTTTCTTGCTTTCCCATCTCCATTTTTGCGGCCTGTTCGAGTTTAGATACGTCTGGACATGTTTTTCGATTTATCTTCGCCATTTTTGCGATCACTTGTTTTGCCTCGTCCATTTTGCCGTGTGCCAATAGCCATCTCATACTCTCTGGGACAACACTGGAATGTGAATAATAACAGTTGCATCTATGTTATAAAATATAATCCGTGTTTTGTTAATATTTCAAGCATTTACAAGTATTATATTTATCAACTATTTTATCTTTGTTGTACGGAATGTGAATTTAAACAAAACAAAAATCAATAAAAAACACAGATTCCTTGTTTTATGACTATACTTTTAAGCTGAAGTACATGCATGTCTGTATCGACTGTACAATTAAAACACGTTCACTTCAATGGGTTAATCATGTGGTTTAGTTTCTTGCTTCGTTTTTTATCTCTTCTAGTAAATATTCCCTTTCCTGGGAACTCCGGGCACTTGTGCAGTGTTTGCTTACAGCGCCTAGGGTGGAAGTCCTCTAAAATGGGCAACATTGGTGTAAACGATTGGCTAAATTTGACTTCTTGTCATTGCTGCGGACAAAGGATAGCTAAACATGCTGACCTGACCTTAAAATACCATCTAATTAATAATAATAAATTAATAAATAAATATCCCCACAAAGGAGTACGAACCAATGGAAGTACAACATGCAATTCGAAATAATTTTGCTTCATTATTCACTTTTCTCTGAAATGTTTGAACTCACATGCGTTACCTAAACAATTATCTGTCGTCTCGTAATTTATTGGAGGCTCAAATTTGGATCTTTTAAAATGTACGTGAACGATAGCCCGTTCACATTCTCAAGTCTTGCCACATTTCAGCTAGAAGTACATTATATGCTTATAGAATCAAATTGTTTTTCTTGCAGTGTACTGGAGATGCCTCAGACTTCCATACATAAACTCACAGTCTACAACTGGACACTTGAATATACATACAGCTGCACGAAGTACTTTTGACATGCTGACTCGATCACACCCCGGGAATAGTCGGCTAAGACACTGCGATACGCGGTTTTTGTTACAAATTGTACCACTAAAGACGGGGACAAATGGAACTGTCTCTGCAAACATGACTCTAGTAGTCGCTCTTGCATATTGCAACACGTGGAGAGTAGATTACCACCAACCTGCTCGCTGATGAACTTATGAAGCAACCAAACTAGTACAAGAAGTACATGCTACCAATGACTAACCGAGTTGAACCAATGGGTACTGTGTCTTAAAAAATTTATGGAGTATTTTTTTCAGGGGAGGGGAGGCTGGAATTGACATGTGCTGTCCTCTTGGGAATTCAACTCCGCACGTGGTGTGTATTTCTCCACCTACAGTTGAAACTAGAAGTCCTGTCACAGTTAGCGCAGAAAATGTTCGTTGGTTAGTGCGCTCCTTGCTGCAGAAGAATGAAGTAGTCTGACATACACAAGAGCGTTTGTGCCGTGCAATGCAAAATATAATGTGCAGTTAGTGAGGTCAGTAGCGAAATCACGAAAAGAACGATGAAACAGAAATAAAATATTGAGACTACAGTATGTTGAGGGTGGGTTACTACTAAATCGCCGTGGTATAGATTTTTCACTTAGTAATTATTTACAATGTCTGAGGACAAAACACAAGAAGAACTTGAAAACTTCCATCACATGGACCACCGGGTTGTACCCGGTGGACCATGTGATGAAAGTTTGCAAGTGTTTCTTGTGCTTCTATAAACAATTATAAATACCTTTCGGGTGGAGAATATTTGGCGCTGCGTTTAAGTGGTAATCAACTCATTTCAGTCTGTACATGTGGTCGAATTTTAATATCTGTTTACATCATTACATATACATGTATCCAAGTGGAGACAAGGAATTGTGTTAATGATCTCTATTTACTAGCACAGCAATTTTGGGTACGCTGTTTTTCTACAGGAATTGAGTTACGCTAATAAGGCTGTTTGAGTTTGATTAGGACAAAAGTGCACTAACCCAATGCGCTATTACTTCAAAATAGTGCACGGTATGGTGACAGGACTTCTAATTTTAACTGTATCTAGATGCAAATAACCTGTATGGAGGGAAATGAGCCATCCCCTTCCCACTAGCAATTTCGAGTAGGCAGACCAAACGAGCTTCAACTTGGAAAATTCAGAGCGAGGTTCCGGCAGCGAACTCACGAAGGGAACGATTAAACAGAAAGAAAGAAAATATTGAGACTACAATATGTGGAGGTGGATTACTAATAAATCGCTGTGGTACAGTTTTTTCACTCGGTAACTATTTACAATTTCTAAGGACAAAACACAAGAAGAACTTGCAAACTTCCACCACATGGACCACCGGATTGACCATGTGATGAAAGTTTGCAAGTGTTTCTTGTGCTTCTGTGAACAATTATGAACACCTTTCGGGTGGAGAATATTTGGCGCGGAGATTAGGTAGTAATCCACTCTCATTTTGTACATTAAGCCGAATTTTCATATCTATTTACATCATTACAGTTAAAACTAGAAGTCCTGTCACGAACTGTGCGCTTATCTAGGCTTAATTGCGCGTTGGAATTGCGCGCAATTGCCATATCAAATGGCATCCAAAGCACGGCAGGTTCTCCTGGTTACTCATAGCAAACACATGCAATGTTTCTGCCAATGGACCTCCGGGTCACCCGGAGGTCCATTGGCTGAAACATTGCTTGTGTACGGGCCATATGTACAGAATTTGATAGCCTTACTTGGGCCACAACGCGTACATTAACGCGCATATCAACGTGCTATTTGTGCGCATTTCATGACAGGACTTCTAGTTTTAACTGTACATATACATTTATCCTAAATTGAGTTACGCAAATAAGGCAGTTTGAGTTTGATCAAGACAAAAAGTGCGCTAACCCAGTACGCTCTTACATCACAATAATGTACAATGCACTGACATGACTTCTAGTTCCAACTGTACCATACACAGTATGTCGGTGCTGTTAGAAACAATTTATTTGACACTAGAGATAAATACACATCGAGCGAAGAAAAAGTCCCTTCCGAAGAACTGGCGTCATTGGGCTTATCAGGCAGACTTGACCTATGACGAAAACACATAAAATAAAGCCAGATAATGATATATATATGTATATGATACGTATGATTTTGGGGTAGATACTATAATTATTTCATGAGTGAATACTAGGTGGAATATAAATTTCCAACGACTGACGACTAGTAACGAAAGAAAAATTACAGTCACCACAGAAACCAATGAATTATTTTGTGCTGCTCGTTCTAAGAACAGTTAGGTTTAATCTCCCATTATCGATTGCTACAAACAGTGCAGGTTAAAATCCGTTTTTAGGAACGAAATTAGGCGTTCGCAAAACAAAATAGTCCCCTCAATTCTTCACTGAAAAGCAACACAGAAACTTTAATGAATATTAATTTTATACCACAAATAACAATAACAGCATTTATTTATTTATCTATTGATCGGAGTTTAATGATAATTTCGACAGCCAGAGTCACCTCGTGCCTGACAGTTTTATCGGTCGAGAAAGCCGGAGTATCCGGAGAGAACTACGGAACAATGGCGAGCAACACTTAGACTCCCCCCCCCCCCCCCCCCCCTCTCCCATTCCAACGTACTAACTCCACACAGGGTTAGCATTGGTTGAAGACAGGTGCGCCATCGACGTGCATAACGCCTCAGTATACAATACCACTATGCGGCTGCTAACTCCACACAGAGTTAACATTGGTTGAAGACAGGTGCGCCATCGACGTGCATAACGCCTTAGTACACAATACCACTATACGGCTACTCCCACGTGGACAATCGGGATTAAGAGCCTTACCCAATGACACAACGCTGTTATCCCTAGCGGGGATCGAACCATGAACCTCTAGGTTTGAAGTTCAATGCCGTAACCACAAAGCCACAACGCACCCTAACAATATCAACAACGTTTCATCGTGAAATAGTAATCTTCTTCCACTTTCATAACACTTTACATAGTTTGCAGAGTTTATTTCTTGTTCTGTTCTATAATATTTTCACTTTGATTCTTTTAGCCGGTTATACATTCCTTGAGAAATACGATTTTTAAATAACGTAATAGTGTGGTTTGTGCCGGTGAAGTCGAAACTATATCGTCTACGTTTCGCTATTTCCTATTTTTTCAGGAGCATGTACAAAATATTATTATTTCTGTATTTGCTTTCCGCCAGATGTGTTTCGAAAAGATATTCGTGCTTGCGTTAGCAAATTGTTCCGAACGTGTTAATTTCAGGCTCGACAAAAAATACATGTGTCTTTGGTGTTAGCCTACACTACAGTTAAGGGGTCGAAAAACAAAACTTTTGACAATTTTTTTAATTACATTGGTGAATAGCGACATATTTCTTACTAAAATAATGCCAAAAGAACACATAACTGGAATGTATCCACTTTTTCAAACATTTGTTTAGTATTTTTTTTTTTTTTCTTTGTTTGCTTTTGATGACAAAGAAATTGCCAGCGCATAAGTAACTGACAAGAATAACACGGAATATATCGCAATTCGAATGTCGGAATTTTGAATAAAAGACTCCATACCCGGAGAAAGCATATTCGTTACTTCGCCGACGTGTTGAAAACTCTGAGAGGAAAATGAACGTCCTCTCAATATAGACTTTGTTGGGAAGACAAGCCTCTTTTGATCACGAGATTCTTGAGCCAAGTTAGGAAACGGTGTAATATGTTCTAGGATCGGAAATCCGCAAATATTTCACTGCTGGTTTCGAATCTGCCAGGCGATGTTATATTTTACGATCCATTCAGAGGAAAATATTCAACTGTCAGTCTAATAACTGCGAGCTACAGTCCATTGTAGCAATGTTGAATCAGGAAACTGTGTAAGTTTACGTAAGTCTCAGCACGTGATTAATAATACGCCACAGATTCGAACTACTGTTATTTGGCTATTAATATGTTTGAAAACAATGAACATGCATTGCAGTCCTCTGACTAGTATATTTACGAAAACATAATTTGATTGTTGCCGAACTATACCTGGAAAGTAAAGAAGGCCTGGTGAAGTCTGCTAATCAAATAAGAAGGCTGAAGTTTCGGAAGTTTTTTTTCTCTTTTCATCAAATGTTAGTGAAATTTGGTACCATCATAAATTGGAATTTCTTCCTCACACAACCACATTGTGTGTAAGATTGATCCACGTCGATTTTGATCGTTATTGGCACCCAAAGGTTGCAAAAAGCTATGTGTATTGTACAATCTGTTGACAGTAATAGCATGAAGCCACAACGTGGGCAAAACCACACTGATTACCGAAATGAAATTACTACGTCTCATAGGTTTTTAGATAAATCAGTTTAATAACCAACATAAATGCGATATTGTTTAGCCTGTGATTCACGGCCTATACAATATGTATTAGTAAGGAGATCAGTTATTAATTTTCTTAACTCTCATGACTAAGCAACAATCAACCCTCACCAAACAGCAACTTCACCAGGACGATAGTTTCAAAACGAATGAAGCATACCAAACCATATCCACGAATGAATTATCACCTATGCCTTTTAACTTAGCTAAGCCGATTCAAGTACGTCTTTTGCATGCAGGACAGGTACTTTTTGTAGTTTTGACCACACTTGAGCATTCACAAGGCACCCTTGGCAGCAACCAATGCTCATGCAACACCATGTTTTCCCTTTTTGTGTATCCATTTCATCTTTTATTACCAATTGGCTCAAATCTCATGTAAAATGGCACAGAATTGCGGGAAGTACGATCAATGCAGATTGACAAAAAAGCCACATTAGATATTCTTCATTTTACAGTGATGTACTCTCTAATGAGTCCATACTTGTTCTTATGAACTGTGTGGATTTGACGATTGGTGAACTTCATAAAAGGTAAACAGACACAACAAAAATGGAAGCTCTTAAATTGCAATTAGTCTTACCGTCCGTTCCTTGCAAGAATGAGAAACAAAATTCTCCGAGTCTCTAGCAGAGATTGCAGAATATAACTATTCAGTAAATTTAAGGCATTTATTGTACAAAATCTGGTCTCTTCCTTATGCAATAGCAGACTTCTAGGCAATCTTTCTACCATATGGTAACAGTTCCGTGGTAAATATTAGTTTCCACGTGATCACTGTTTCATTTCAAAAAAAATTATTGGAGGTTATTCCTTTCTGGCCTTTTTGGACTCGGGAGAAAATGACCTGAAATGTCACCAAAGTTAGGTTGGATGTTCCCTTGAAACCAGAAGTTCTATCAAGAATTGCCTGCAAATAGCACGTTACTCTGCTCGTTGACTTGTGTGCTATTACGACAGTATGACTATCAAACTCTGGACATATGCCCTCTGCACAAGCAATATTTCAGCCAACGGACCTCCTGCTTTTGAAATTCGTATGGTAACTCCTCAAGAACCATGAAGAAATTAATGAAGCCCCGATGTGTACCCGGTGCTTCATTAATTAAATTTTAGTTGATTATTCCTATGATTAGTGTTTGGAATCTAATATCATGGTGTCCGTGGAAATATTGCCCACCCGCGGAAAGTGACCAGTCCACGGCGGGTATACAGTTGCAATCCAATGAGAAAGAATATCTCATTGCATTTGTCTTCCTAAAAATGTATGAACAGATTTTCAGTACGCCTTAATTTCTAGTTTATCCACGGCTTTAATTAGTTAATTTTGTCACCGAATTTTCGCGCTTGTATTCATACCTTTATAATTTAATTTCATTTTATGATATTCCATTCGTTTGCATTTGATTTGTCGGGATGAGTTTTTCATTTGTCAAATAAAAATTTGTGGACGATGCCCAAATGGTGCAATTAAACTGTTATTTCCGCAGATGGTTAGTTAGTAGTCACGTGGATTCTTCAAACTAGTTTTTCTCTTCAGTACCCGAAACCGCAAGTTTTAGCTAATGTTGAAAATAATAAACTGTCGTGTGTACAAAGGTTGATATACCAGCAACAATTAAATACCCTAAATTAAATTATAACGATTGAAGTGAATTAAATGTGGGATGGGCTTGTTAAGATTTATGAGGCCATACATACTTTTTTTTAGAACTGAACACGTCTATCTCAAAATTATACTCCGATATAAAGGAACACATAATTCATTTTATTTGCTACAGTTAAAACCAGAAGTCCTGTCACGAATAGTGCTCTTATCTAGGCTTAATTGCGCGTTGGAATTGCCATATCGAATGAGATCCAAAGCACGGCAGGTTCTCCTGGTTCCTCATAGCAAACACATGCAATGTTTCTGCCAATGGACCTCCGGGTTACCCGGAGGTCCATTGGCTGAAACATTGCTTGTACACAGGCCATATGTACAGAATTTGATAGCTTTACTTGGGCGTACATTAACGCGCATATCAACGTGCTATTTGTGCGCATTTCATGACAGGACTTCTAGTTTTAACTGTATATGATCTCTCCTTAAAATTCTAATACAGAAGATATTGAATATAACATTTTATATTAAACCATATTGTTCTACATTTCTAGGTAAAATATCTTGTAATATATCAAAGAAGGCTTTACTGTAAAAAAAAAAATAAACATGGCACACTTCCCGAAAATACTCTTTATCTACCGCAGATGAGGGTAACCTATCTTTAAATACAATCATCACATTCCCACCACCACCTTGAAGGTTTGTATTCACCCAGCGTTTTACCGATGATGTACGGATTCTTTGTTTTGGTTCTCGAGCACGTCACGAGTAGTCAATTGAAGTACTATAATTACATCAGTGGATAGAAAATGTTGGTAGGATCGCTTAGAAAATATTAAACGTTTTACCGATGATGTACGGATACCTTGTTTCTGTTTCCCTGATACCTTAAGTGTATATATCTCAAGTACTTTGATTTTTTGATTACATCAGTTGACACAGAACTTAAATCGGATTGCGACTTAGTCACGATCTCTCGGAATTATCTTTCCGCTTTCTTTCCCCTCAACACTGTAGAATAGTACTTATCGAGAAAAGAAATGAGAGATCATTGAATCTCAAATGGCTTTGTCTGTTCGTTTTTCTTGGTTCAGTCTTGGTTTATCAATATATTATTAATGTTTATGGACCCAATAGTGCATGTATTTTTGTCTGCTCGTTTTTCTTCGTACGGTCTGTGTTTAGCAATATACTGTTAACGATATATGGGCCCAATAGTGAATTTGTTTTTGTCTGTTCGTTTTTCTTGGTCCTGTCTGTGTTCAGCGATATACTTTTAACATACATCGAGCCAATAGTACATGTGTTTTTGACTATTCGTTTTGTTTAGGCTCATTCTTTGTTTCGTAATATACTATTAACGATATATCGACCCACAAGAGCATATATGTTTGTCTGTTCGTTTTTCTTGGTTCGGTCTGTGGTTTGTAATATATTATTAACATATACATGTATAGACCCAATAGTGCATGTGTTTTTGACTGTTCATTTTTCTTGGTTCAGTCTTTGTTTAGCAATATAATATTGACGATATATCGACTCAATAGAGCATGTGTCTATGTATGCTCGTTTTTCTTGGTTCGGTCAGTATTTAGCAAAATACTATTGACATATATCGACCCAATAATACACGTGTTTTACACAATTCGTTTTCCTTGGTTCGGTCTGTATATACTATTAACATTATAACGACCCGCTAGAGCATGTGTTTCGCAACAGGATCCCGTTCCAATCACTTTTATGATCGCCGGATTGTCACGATACACTACTTTGTTGGATCTATAGAAAAATGGGGTATCCAAAAAGCAGAGCTGCAATATATATATATATCACCGACTAGATTGCAAATTCAGTTGTCGAGGTTTCATTTCAGGCTTCTACTGGTCTAGTAAGTAAGGATGTGTTTTATTGACAACCCGCAGCATGGCTACAGATAAAAATAGAAGTCCTGTCATGAAATGCACAAATAGCACGTCGATCTGCGCGTTAATCAACACTTTATGATCATATTAAAGCTATCAAATTCTGTGCATGTGGCCTGTGCATACGCAATTTTTCACCCATTGGACCTCAAGATAATCCCGGAGTTCCATTTGCAGAAACATTGCCTGCGTCTGCTATGAGTAACCGGGAGAACCTGCAGTGCTTTGATGCCATTCAATATGTCAATTGCGCGAAATTCCTACCCGCAATTAAGCCTAGATAAGAGCACAGTTCATGCCAGGACTTCTAGTTTTAACTGTGGGTACCCTCTTACTCTGCATGTACTGTAAGAAAATTATGGAAGTGGTTAGAATGAAGAGAAGCTATTTGATACTTACAACCATCCAAACAGAAAAGGAGCCGTCAAAATACCTGTGCCAATACTCATGTATCTCCAGTCTTTGGTCAGGTAAGCTGCAAGAGCGAAGAATGCTTCTCCAAAAGCCCAGGATGGAAAGCCAGGAATATACGATCTCCATTTTGCAGGAGTGAATTCGACCGGTATTCCCGTGTCCAAAACCAGTACTCCGCCTACTGTGCTACCAATGAGGAACCTCATAGCTGCATATACCTCCCAAGTTCTAATAAACGACGAACATGAACAAAGGACTACATGTGCTGCTATCAGAGAGAAGAAAACTTTCTTTCTTCCAAATAGTTCTGCGAGTTGTCCAGTAAAAAGGCATCCAAACAAAACGCCGCACAATTGTATGGACGTGATGAGCGCAGACAACTGCGTTCGGCCACATATCAGTTCAAACTGAAATTTAAAAAAGAAAAATATTTTTTCAAAGCAAACACTGTGTCTTTATGTTTCGTCAAATCGTCTTCAACAGAAAAGAAATATATTAAAACCCACATCATCAAAACTTATTCGAAAATCAACGAAACTAATAGCAGTTTGTTCTCTGTACTGTAACTTTGCTTCCCTGGTACGCCATCCCATCAGTAGAATAAAGCGCCCTCTACAGTGCTTTAAGCAAAGTTTAAGTGGAAGAAATAGGAGAGTTGTACATAACATTCAACGCAAACCAAGATTCAGGTTCACAAGCGGAGATTCAATCACGTGAGAGAAGAGATAATTCAATTTAATGAAGGTCGCAGTCTGATTTGAAGTTGCCGGCGGCTAATATCTCGGCCGATATGAAATTGTATCTAACAATCATAAAGATTTTGGCCTGAAAACCACGAGAAACGGCACGTATCAAATAATGTGTTCCGATTCCGTATTATAAAGACGACTCATTCTGATTCCGTATCATATAGACGACTCGTTTCCGGTAGCGATACGGGCTATCATAACAGGCGCATCGATACATTCTATGTGCGTTTCAGTGATCGACCGAACATTATGTCCCAAAAATGTTTTAAAATAATTTAACCCTTTACCTAACATGAAAAGCAGACGACACTTGCAAAACAAATTCTTGAATAGCTATTTTTTTCATTTTTTGTCTCAAAAACATAGCTTATGACCACTCATTGGAACGAGCTCGACGAGCTCGTTCCAACGAGGGGTCATAACCGATGTTTTTGAGACAAAAAATAAAAAAAGAATGGAAATTAATAGGCGATTTTTTTAGAATGTTATTGGCTGGTTTTGGCCGTTACGTTGGGTAAAGGATTAAGATTTAATCTGTTTATGTGACAGAATTGTTAGATAAAAGCCGGTTCGTTGAGATCCCATTCTGGACACCACCTCGAATCTGATACAAATCACAGGACATGCACATTATCATGATAATCTGTATATATTTATAACCTCATTATTTATTAAAACCAGCACAAATAATTAATATTATTAATTAGATATGGCATATTTCGCCTATTATCGATCTCGGATGATATGGCTCTGAACTCGGCTGATATGGGTTAATTGAACGAGATTAGATAAAGCTGTAGCTCATGCGATGTGAATGTGACGTTTTTCCCGACGCTGTGACGGAGGGAGATTTTGTTTACAAAGACACCGACGCTATCTGTCAGTTGCGAGAGTGATTACGGATAAGCCATGGATCTAATAGAAGCGGAATTTCATGATTTAAGTGATGATGATCTATTGACGAGAAAACTGTGATCGAGAAGTGGAAGATTCTCTTCGGAGCTCGAAACGGAGGTTTGTAGATGTTGAGGTTGGAGAAACGGCATATTATGTGAAAAAGATGAGAAATGAGAACACTTCGAGAAGTGATTAATTTATAAATCGTCGCGTGAGTGCTAGAATGTTCTATGTCCCCTACGGAACATAGAACATTCTAGAACTCAAGCGACGAAATAGTTGTACATAAAATCCAATGCAGACCAAGCTAAAGAGTCGAAACCGGAGATTCAATGAAGTGGGGCAAGAGATAAATAGAGGTCATCTAGTGTTTTTGAGTGGATACCAAAAATTATCTCATGAGTAACCAAGACAAATGTTTATTTTTCGCGAGAGCTTGCGCGAGCGAAAATAACCATTTCTCTCAATCACAGCTAATTTTCGGTACCCACTCAAAAAACATTAGATTTTCTTTTTATTATACGCTTTTTATAAGAATCTGATAATTCCACTCGTTTCAAACTTGAATTGATGCATGAAAGTTCACAACGCATTGAATCATTGATACGCGGAAGTGATTTGATTGATACTAGGAACAGGTATCGCCTTGTAATCTGATTCAGCTGTCGGATTTCCAGTCCAAACATGGCCTGAAAGTCCGTGGTATAAGTTTTTGGTTTGATACGTCCTTTGAAAGGACGTACCAAACCAAAAACTTTATTACGGACTTTCAGGCCATGTTTCGACTAGAGGGCTTCATGCATGAATTCAAGGTGAATACGTGTTGAATTATTGCTGGAAGTAATCGGCATCGTTTAGCGTGTAATAATTCGAAGTTCAAAGCTGATTTGAAGTTTCCAAGAGCTGTAATCCCGGCCGATATGAAACTATTCGAGTATTACCCTCATTATTTATTAAACCAGCGGGGTGGGGGAGGGGGTGGGTGTGGCAGTAGGCAATTTTCAGAGGTCACGTCGCATTTTTCGGTTTATCCCATTTTTACACCCACCCACGACCTTGTGTATTTTTCTACTTCCATTTTTAGCCACCCACCCCCGCTTTTCCATTTAAATTATGAATTGTTTTGACAAACATCATAATAGGCGTCGCGCCCGTTCCAAGGAGGGTTCATAACTATGTTTTAGAAGCCAAAAAAATGAATTTTAGTTATACGAGGATTTCTTTTTACTGACTGGCCAGAAATTAATTAAGACGCTTATTGGTTAGCGCACCTTTTCGTTTGCACTCACACGGAAACCTATCTGATATTGTGGACTGCGGTTTTAACTGTTTTTACAACAATAACAATTTTCTAGGTTTTAACATCAAAGGAAAAAAATGGGCAAATGTCAGCTTGTATATTTTTATATGGTTAGATAGACAATATCTATATTATATGCCGGTATGCGCACATCATTGCTAATATGAAGCAACAAAAATATATATTCACCGCTAAAAGTTGACGAAAATGAAATTTTCTATTATTTACATGGAATTATGCAGGAAATAACAGTAGCATTTTAAATCAATGTGGAAAAAAAATTTGTCAAATGAAATCGTTCGATAATATCACCAACTGAGAGCATATATATTGTTCTAAAAGGATTGATGTACGCAACGAATATAGCTTTCGTAGGTTATATATAATTTTGAGAAATATAAAAATTCCCCATTCAATTAGTGTTAATTTTTGCCAGCTAACTCTCATCAATCAGGGGAGATAACCTTTTTGTATGTCGATGTGAATGACGAGAACAGTTGACCATTAAAATGAAGTTTCAAATCTTCCTACTATGCCTGGCAACGCCAAATTTGCTGATGTTTTGGTTGCGACTAGCAACGCATAAAGGGAGCCAGTGTGGGGTCGGGGGTAACTCAAGCTGGGTTCATATCAACCAAGATCGGCGTCATTTCGGCCGTGTTTGAAGTCATATCAGCCGAGCTTGATAACGGGGAATTTCTGGAAAAGCAAATCATATTTAATAAAAAACAAATCACATTTTCTATCGTCTAAGAATTTCATCCTGGTTCTCTTGATATGAAAGCGTTGCACAGTAAATACAAAGTGACCTTTTGGGAAAGGCAATTAACCCACATTGCTCACGTGGAGACACGGTGGAGCTTGTGTACTAAGGCGTACTGCACGTAATGCTAACTCTGCTTGTGTTAGTACGTAAGGGATTCTGAATGTTGCTCGCCGCTGTTCGGCGGTCCTGTCCTAGTACTCCGTCTTTCTCAACTCGTACAACTGACCGACAAGAAGTGACCATGGCTGTCGAAAGTGTCGTTAAACTTTCAATAAAAAGTAGATCTTGGGTTTTATCTTTAGATACACATGTATTTGTATAACGAAGTAGTAAACACCATACAGATTTTCTACAGCATATAAACTAAACTCTTGTTCGTGCACTGGATTGTAACAAATCGCCATTTAACATTCATTATTTTTTCAGTTTTTGTCTCAAAAAAGACAGCTTATGACCCCTCTTTGGAACGAGCTCGTTTTTGAGACAAGAAATTTAAAAAATTTATTCAAGTTATTCAAGAATTTTGTTTGCATGTGTCGTCTACTTTTCGTGTTAGGTAAAGGGTTAAGTATGACTAGTGTATTTAGGCGGCCTCCAGCCCAGTAAAAATTCAGTTCTCACCCAGCAATAAAAATTAAGTTCGAAAGCAATGTGAATTTAGCTTGAAAACAAAACGTTAATTTTCCATCTGGGCTGGAGTTAGGGGAGAGATCTGCTAAGGTTAACTCTCTGTACACTGTTGTATAAATACTAAAGGTTTCAGCAGAAATGTTACCCACTGTGCAACTGAGAATTTAATAAATGAAATCTTGTTTGACAGAGCTCAAGGAGCTCTGTCAAACAAGTTATAATTTGGTAAATTTTTCATGCTGCATGGGCAATATGGGGTCAATGTCGGAATTTTGAAATACCGCCAGAGTGCTAGTAGTTAATCCAATGGGGAGAATTTTAGAAAATAAAAAGAACATTTAAACATTTCCGAGATAGTCTGTTCTATCCCACTGTGAGATTGGAGATTTTTTTCCCATACAAATTTCCTATTGGAATTTGTATACTCGCCCCAAAAAAGAAAGTGTGCATTGCAGAAATAGATCAAACTCCAAAAAAATAATTTCGTAGGTGTAAAGTGTGTTAACCTGTTCATGAATAAGTTATATTGAACACAAAAACAGCTTTCCTCGTTCAAACTGCATTAACGTTAAATGACGTGCTGCACGTTTGTGAAAAGGCATGTTTGGCACGTGGAGAGTCTGAAAATTCATGCAGCAGTGTGAATCCTTGGGTATTTAAACACTAAATTAAGGCCTTCCTATCGTTCACATTCAAACTTGTGCTGCTGTTAAAACGACTCCACATTAGCATGCCAAGATTGACAATGAATCAACGTCTCCTTGCCCTGGGTATGATTAGAGCTGGCAGAACACACAAAGAGGTTGCCCAGCATTTGAACTGCCACCGTAACACTGTAGACAGGCAAGTCCATCGACATGCACAACATGATGACGTTCGAGACCGACCCCGCTCTGGGAGACCCCGAGTTACCACCCCTGCACAAGATCGGTATTTTCGTGTCGTTCATCTCTGGAACCGGCAACAAACGGCAATGACGACAGCCAGGAACATCCCTAACCTGAGATGGATACATCCTCAAACAGTAATCAACCGGCTGAGAGAATACGGCTTACGTCCTCGAAGACCTGCAATTCGTCCGATTTTGACGTACGTCACGGCCCAGGCGTAATTCTACAGCAGGACAACGCCCGACCCCAAGCAGCTCATGTTGTTCAACAGTATATGCAGCAACAACAAGTGGATGTTCTTCCCTGGCCCACAAATTCGCCCGATATCTCACCCATTGAGCACGTATGGGACAGAATGAAACGTCAGCTACGCTGGCTTCCCCATGCACCGTCAACGCTTGTGGAACTCCAAAGACAGCTTATCAGAATATGGAACAACATCCCACAACACTTCCATGCTAACTTGTTCGCTTCCATGCGGCGTAGATGCACAGCAGTAGTCGATGCAGACGGAAGTCATACCAGATATTGACTGTGTGACTTTTGTGTTTGACCCTTAGTGTCTTTGACTCTCCATGGCACCAAGAGTATTCGTCGTAGAGTAATGAAATTTCTCGTGTTGATCACAAACTGATTCATCTGTGATTGACTAAAATTTCCATGAATGAAAATGATATATATCTTTTTTTAGTTTTATTTTTTAGCATGCACACTTTCTTTTTTGGGAGAGTATATAAATGCGAACGACGGCGTGAATCGCCTGTCTCAAATAAGCTAGATTAAATGTTCCCCAGTAGTAGGAGAGGGATGAAACGGGCCTTATTGGCCGGACCACGCAGGGGGCCTAGGAAGGAGAGTAGTAGGAGAGGGATGAAACGGGTTTGATTGGCCGAACCCCGCAGGAGACCTAGGAAGGGGAGTAGTAGGAGATGTTGAGATCGGGGCCCATTGGGGGACCTAGTGGGGGACCCCGCAGGGGACCGATGAAGGAAGCCAATAAGGTATCGAGCAGTTACTGAAAAATCATTGTTCGAACGACTCGAATCCCATCGAGCAAACAAGCTATCGAGCAGTTTCTCGTTCGAGTGACTCGCAGATACACTTTTAGCCTCATTTCGTATTTGAGGATACCTATGACCGGGTATTGTATTTTTCAAGGATACCTATCGAGGATACCTTCTCAAGAATCCCTTGTTGTGTCATATGAGGCCATGCCGGCCATGAGAAAAGCCCTCAATGAGGTCAAATTTACTATCCCTCTTAACCTCATTTCTTCTGAGGCCATGTGGGCCATGACAAAATCCCTCAAGAAGATTAATTTACTATCCCTGTTTGCCTCATTTCGGTATTTGAGGATACAAATGGCCTGGTATTGTGTAATTTGAGGATACCTATCGAGGATATTTTCTGGAAAATCCATTTTTCTGTCGTATGAGGCGATGGGGTCCATGAGAAAATCCCTCAATGAGGTATAATTTCCTATCCCTCTTAACCTAATTTCGTTTGAGGCCATGAGGGCCATGAACAAAATCCCTTAGTGAGGCCTAATTTACGATTCCTCTTAGCCTCATTTCTATATTTGAGGATACCTATGGCCTGGTATAGTATTATTTAAGGATACCTTTTGGAGAATCACTTTTTGTCGTACGAGGCAATGAGGGCCATGAGAAAAGCCCTCAATGAGGTCTAATTTACTATCCCTCTCAGTCTAATTTCTGTATTTGAGGATACCTATGGCCTGGTATTGTATTATTTGAGGATACCTATACAGGATATTTTCTGGAGAATTCCGTTTTTGTCGCATAAGGCCATGAGGGCCATAAGAAAATCCCTCAATGAAGTATAATTTACTAATTTACTATCCCTCTTAACCTCATTTCTTTTGAGGCCATGAGGGTCATGAAAAAATCCCTCAATGAGGCCTAATTTACTATTTCTTTTAGCCTCATTTCAGAATTTGAGAATACCTATGGCTTGGTATTGTAATATTTGAAGATACCTATCGAGGATACATGTGCCTTCTCGAGAATCTCTTGTCAGTCATATGAGGCCACGAGGACTATGTGAAAGGTATGGAGGTCCTAATAGGGATTCTTGAAGAATCCATATCAAATGTAGTCCGTTTGTGATTTGACGACTGGTTGGAACTAGAGGTGCCTGGTGGGGACTATTTGGTACTGGTGAGGACAAAGATGCTAATTGTCGTAAAAACCCATGGTTTCTACAACCGGTTACCTCATCTCCTACTACTCCCCTTCCTAGGTCCTCTGCGGGGCTCGGCCAATAAGCCCCGTTTCATCCCTCTCCTATTACTCTTCTTCCTTGGTCCCCTGCGGGGTTCGGCCAATAAGCCCCGCTTCATCCCTCTCCTATTACTCCTTTCCTAGGTCCCCTGCGGGGTTCGGCCAATAAGCCCCGTTTCATCCCTCTCCTGTTACTCCTCTTCCTAGGTCCCTTGCGGGGTTCGGCCAATAAGGCCCGTTTCATCCCTCTCCTACTACTTCCCCCACTAATCTCTTTTTACTCAAGGTTATTCCAATGGAAAATGTTTGGAGAATGTAGAGACGGGGGTTTCCTTCTTTCATTTTCTACTTTTTGCGATCTCCACATCTATCAGCTGCCTGCCTTATCCTCTCGGGGAAAAAACAAAAACAACCAAACTACTTGAAGAATACATTTGGAGGAAGCTACACACCAAAAAACAATAAAACACAGCTATAATGAGAATTGAAATCTATATTAAAGAAATTACGATTCGAATATAAATTGTCGTCATAGTTGTCCTGTGACGGACAGGGTGAAAATAGTTGTATTTCAGAGTCTTCCTTATTTTTTGAATTTAACGAAGAAGGGTCTGGCAAATACGAACGGTTGATGCGAAAATAATCTCTTGGTATTTGACTCGTTCGAATGTTGTTGTTACGTGTACAGTGCAGTCGCCGTGGTTTGTTCATAATCCACATGTGTGAAGTTATGTCCACGCATCTGTTTACCAATAAGGAAAAATCATCAATATCAAAATTTTAATTAATTAAGCAAAGGGTTGTACCCGGTGCTTCATTAATAAATTGTTTGATGATTATTCCTGTAATTAGTGTTTGGAATCTAATATTATTGCGTCCGTGGAAATATTGCCCACGCGTGGAAAGTGACCGTTCCACGGCGGCTGTACTGTACGTCTTCAAACATTCTGGAGAGTGGAACATGGCAGCGAATGGGGCTCAGAACGCGATGGATGCGTTCTGGGCGCATGGTGGAAATACTTTCGGCAAGAGGTTCGTGAGCATTCTGAGACAGCTTGACTCAGCATGTGTTCAATAATCAAACCAACATTCAAATCAGACAGATCGCTTGGCCAAACTGAGTTTCATACATGTTCATTTCTTCTGTAGTATCTCTCGTACAATACCCATTACTTTACCATATTCTGTCTGACCTCTTTCAGACTGAGCTTACGGACACCTTATAACTAGAAACTGTAGAATTTAAATGAAAATAACGTTCCACCGCGGTGAACTCTATCTCTTGTCAGTAAATCCAGATGTGATCTTGATTATTTGAACACTGTGGAATTGAATGAAACTGCAAATGTCGTCTGCAGCATTCTGGCAACTCTATTTTGCCGTTATGGGAGGGTTTGGTGATGTTTCAACCATGCAGCCCTATCATGGTGTTGGGTTGGAATGCCAACGAATCTACCTGATACCCTGCTTTGATACATTAGGTATACTAGTTTACTGCCTCAGTCAAATGCCATAATTACAGGGACCGACCTGGGCATGCGCCAGTGCGTATTTGGTTCTGAAACATCAGGACCTGGCTCTTAAATCTCAGAAATAGGCTTCTCAGTTGGCGCGTAACTTCTCAGATCATATTTTGATATTCTTTCGATGGATAATCGAGAGAGACACTCTTACATGTATTATATATATGATTATCATTTATCATTGTTGTAGAGTGCTTAAGTTAATACTTCAAGTCTTAATTACCAAGCATCAATCTTCACTGACTTGATCAAGACTTGATCAGAAACCACAGTGAAGATTAATGTTTGCTATAGTGTACTAAATGAAAATGATGAGAGCTATTACAAACTTGCAGTGTGTGTTACAAACAGCAATGTGACTCCGTAAATTGAAATCTGGCGCATGAGTTGAAAAAATAGGCTCCGAGGCTAGAGCGTATTTTAAATAGTTCTGATCTGTCCCTGAATTACATATGTTAACATGTGTTAATTTTTCAGAAGTTTCTGGGGTCAGTCGGATGGCTAAATTATAGGCTATAATTGTCGACGGTAAACACGGATTTTGAAATATATCCAAACAATGGTAATTATACAGGTGTACAATTTACGAATTATTATGCAACTTGGATATGGTAAGGATGACTTTATAAGGTGTTTGATACCGAGGTACATACTCTGGGATATTGTATCTCAATGGAATGTCACTTTTGTGGTTAACGCCAATTCGTTCATAGCATGTACATTGTTGTTGTGTGTCTTGTCATGCAGTTGAATATAGCATGCTGGAACTGCACTGGCGTCATGTCCAGCGCAGCGTATTTGTCCAATCTCTTGTCATCTCACAAAACCGACCTTATAGGTATCAGTGAACACTGGCTGAGTGAGAAAAACAAAACGTTTATAGATTCTCTTGACACAAATTATATTTCATACACGTTTACTGATTACGCGTGCAGAATGTCCCTCTTCAACCGTAGAGGCCAGGGAGGTGTGTCAATTCTGTGGCAGAAAAAATACTCCAACCGCGTATCCACGATTCCTATAGACGATGATAGAATCATAGGCATCCAATTTCAACTCACTCAGTCCGAGTTCTTATATATTTTTCAAGTTTACCTTCCTTGTAAAAATCATGCTACTGAATTTTACAACGAAAATATCGACAAGCTGAAAGACCTATATAATAGTTACTCCATACATGGGACTGTAATTGTCATGGGTGACTTTAATGCATGTTTATCAGGAGACAGACCAGGATGTAAATTCCTTTCGGATTCACGAACTAAATATTTATCTTCACTACTAGAATCATGCGATCTTCTGAGTGTCTCTTGTCACGAGATTTGTAGGGGCTCACTGAAATCATTTTGCACTTATGATGGAAAACACAGCAGTCTTATCGATCACGTGCTAATTCCAAAACGAAACCTTGATATGATAAAACAGGCGCAAATATTAGGCGATACCCCGTTAAATGTTTCAAATCATTACCCGGTAATTGTACAATTAGATGTTCCTCTCTGTGATAATACACATGATGCAGGTCAATTTAAAATAAATAAAAAACTCAAGTGGAAAATCTTAAAGACACACAGTGTAATCCAAGAGACGTATATTTCTGTTATTGACGACTTTCTAACAAAGTCACGTTATTATGAAAATAAGATGATAACGAATGTTAATATTGATAGATCATACAATCTTATTACTGATATAATTCGTTCAGTTACAGAAAAGGTTGTTCCACAAAAAGAATATAAACCATTCAGAAAACCGTTTTGGAATGAAGAACTCAAACTTCATCACAAACAAATGAAAGTTCTCCGCCAAATGTGGGTGCAAGAGGGTAGGCCCAGAGGGTTATGTCATGAAAGTTACGTAAATTACAAAGAAGCAAAGTGTTATTTCGCAAAAAATATAGATTTCACAGTGAGAATTTCTTGAAGGAAAAACTGAATGAAATAGATCGTGCTTGTGATATGGACCAAATGCTATTTGGAAACTCATGAATCGGAAACGAAAACGAGGTCACACTTTAGGGACAAGCGTGATGAAATTTGGGAAATCAGTTCTTGAAGACCCGCAAGAAATTGCAAACCACTGGGCATCCTATTTCCAGTCAATTTATACACCCCAGAAAGTGACAAATTCGATGAAAGATTTCGATGTCATGTAACATAAACTTGTAAAAATCTTCGAGAAGAAAAATGTACTCAATCGTTTGATCCTGTAATGGCACCTGTAAGGGAATCTGAGATAAAATTCCTTATAGACAAGCTTAAGTTTAACAAAGCATGTGGCCATGATATGATTTACAACGAGAATATAATTTTTGGGGGTTCTGGTTTACATAAAGCCATTTCAAAGCTTTTTACTGCTTTCTTACAAAACTCACATGTTCCGCCAGCTGCCAAAAGGGGTATTTTAATCAATTTACATAAAGGTGGAAATAACAGCTTAACTGATCCCGATAGTTACAGAGGAATTTCTCTTTTACCCGTCATCTACAAATTATTTGAAAGCCTCATTATGCAAAGAATCAAAACATTTAAACCCAGTGTATGGCATGTTAACCCCCTCCAATCTGGATACCAAAGTAAAATGAACTCCCTTATGACGTCTTATATTGTGAATGAAAGCATTGAACGAACGAAAGAGAAACATGGTAAACTTTTTTTCTTGTTTTCTGGATGGTAAAAAGGCATTTGACACTGTTTTGCACGATGGTATTCTTTACAAACTCAATGAGAGAGGGGTTAACGGTACATTGTTTCATTTATTTGATAATGTATTCACAGATATGACGACCGTGGTCATGTTTAGGGGTCTCTATTCAAAGCCATTCCAAATTAAACAAGGCACAAGGCAAGGTGGAATTCTCTCTCCATCGTTGTATACCTTGTTCATAGACGATCTTCTAAATGAACTTGTTGTCTCGTGTCACGGTTTATACATAAACCACATAAACTGAGCCTGTCCAACTCATGCGGATGACATGACTCTGTTAGCCGCCTCCAAATTTTCACTTGACGAGCTTTTGGATATATGTACGCAATACAGCTTAAAATCAAAATGTTCTGTTGTTGTCTTCAATGAAACGGTCAAACCCAAAAGCGTGCCTTGTCGTAAATGGCTTTTGTGCAATGAAGTAATATCTGAAAGTGATTCTGTTGTACACCTTGGTATACAAATATTGAAAAATAGACAAAAAACAGCGAGAGTTGACAGAAGTATTGATAAATTACGAGGGACGTTCTTAATGTTACTTAACAGTGGCATTCATCCCAATGGTCTTACACCTCTAACTGGTTATAAAATGTACATGACCTTAGTTTTTCCTAGGGCTCTTTTTGGCTCAGAAATTTGGAACAATATGTCTGCTGAAGAAATTGGTAAACTTGAGAAAACACATCGGTTCTGCATCAAAACTCTCCAAAGTTTTCCCATAAATGCTAAAACAGGCGCAGTTCTCAGCCTTTTAGGGGCTATGCCATTATTAAATTTAATAGATCAGCAGAAATTGAGGTTTCTGAGAAATATATGTGATGTGAGTTGCACAAAAACATGTAAGAAACTATTTCTATATAGATCACTCTACCTCATCTTCAATGATGGTAGTAACTCAGTAAGAGGGTTCTCAGCAGATATTTACACAATTTTGGATAAATATGACCTAGAAAATTATTTTATTACTCTCTGCCGTGAAGCAGTCTTTCCTTCGAAGTGTGATTGGAAGTAAATTGTGAAGTTTTCTATTCAATCCTCCGTCCAAAACGACAGGCAGATGAAAAAGTCGGAAAGCTTTGAGATGGAACGATTTTATAGTTTTCATGAAGATACTGGCAAATGTGTTCTCTGGCAGGTGTGTCAACATTTCCTCAGGCGCACACCCCTTATCAAAATTATTGTAAAGTTGATCACTCCTACTAGTGTGAATAGAATGTATAACTGCAGATTGTGTTCCGAAAACTACGAAGACACGTTGCAGCATGTACTTTCTGGATGCAGGATGTTAAATGAGGCACGTAACACGTTTTGGAACTCACTTTGTGATAAATTCGGTGTCCACGTGTATTTATATGTCGAGTCTTTAAACCAAATAAACTTAGCCCTGACACTCCTTGGAAAAGTTGACAGAGAGTTAGAATCTCTAATCTCCAAAATTCCTTCCGATGTGTTGCTTTTCATACACTTTAGCTCATTATACAAATATGTTTCTCTTGTTTGTCCAGACTTCATCTTCAGAAAACGACACTGACATTCAGTTCTTTAAGTAAGAGTCTGTGTTTTCACAGATTCTCAACTTTCAAAAAAATGTTCACATGCGATTGAAATAATATATTTAGGATGCAGAGTGCCGAAGTGTTTTTTTTTTTTTTTTTTGTCCCACTTGTGGTATCAACCATTTTGGCCTACTCACTCGTAGCCCGAGGGTTGGATATTTCGTCCTGCTCGAGGGAGAGGGACTGTGCTTCGGTGCTCTGTATATCCGGACAACAATTATTATAAACATATGTGTGTGTATATATATATCTGTAAATATGTGATTATAGCCTTCGAGTTAGCTGTCCGACTGCCTGTCTCGTAAGCTGATGTTTGAGTTAATATTGATCCACCTTTACAGTTTTTAT
This sequence comes from Pictodentalium vernedei, assembly GCA_031216915.1. Classification (NCBI taxonomy): domain Eukaryota; kingdom Metazoa; phylum Mollusca; class Scaphopoda; order Dentaliida; family Dentaliidae; genus Pictodentalium; species Pictodentalium vernedei. The sequence goes on from CM062290.1 coordinate 465,932,305, forward strand.
CGCACTTTATTTATTTATTTATTTTTTTATTTATTTACGCATTTATATATTTATTCGGTCACCTTTAATATATTTTGTTCTTGTTCTTGTCAGTTCACTATTCTGTTGTGTTATTTTTATTCGTTTGTTGCCTTAATCTTGTACTCTCCTGTAATCTGGAGGAATAAAATAATACAAACAAACTATACTAAAGAACATTAAAATCCTACAACTGATGCTCGAGTTATAATACAAAATGTTCGTACGGACGGACGGACGTACGGACGTACGGAGGTACGTACGGAGGTACGGACGGAGACCTCGACTATATACCCCCTCGACAGTTTTTCGGAGGTATAATAATTAATATTGAGAGTGTGAAGAGGTGACGGCCGACGCGGATCTAGTAGTGATCGGAGACGAAGAAGACGACACTGCTCGAAAGAAAAACGTCAACGAACGTGCCGACACCTTCTTTCCATCTCACAAATTCTTCTTCAGAAAACCTAACCAATATTTCTTCGGAAACAGGGAGGAATTACTCGCGCACGTCACTACTTGCGACATAAAGAGAGTTCAGGGTCTGGTGTGTCTGAACGCGGACGGAAGGATATACAGGATTCTCGATTTCGGGTATTCGAAACTACGCGGGAACTCTCAAAACCTATATTACAGATACATAGAGATATTGAAATCCAGCTACGAGAACGACAAGACGTTATTCGCACAAATGTATACCGATAAATTATAAGTGTTCAAAGACGCTTTCGCCAACGTCTTGAGATGTTTGGACGAGATGATAGTATTCTGTCTGCAACACGATTACATCGTTTTTTCCTTTTTGTTTTTAAATTTCAATTAATGTTTCACACGTTAGAATCCATGGAAGATGATATAGGAAAAAATCTTCTTCCAAAATTGACAGAATTGTGATTTTCTTCCATGTTAATTCTATGGGATTTCTGCTGTACAAAAAAACAAATTGTCACGCATAGTGCATGGGGTCCGGTTACTAAAGGATATAGCGACAAAACATCTCAAGCAATCGATGCAAAGACTCGACAACTAAAAACGAAACAAATTTCAAGTCTGTAAAGGGCAATAACTCTGCGATAAAATACTTGGAACAACAGAGATGAAAGATACACTTGCCCACCAAATATGAAGTCATTCCGCCGTGTATGTTACATAGAGTAAACGAAATCGATGTTTTAGAGAGGATCTCTTGTTCTTCAACCCATTGAACCCCGGTGGTATATTCCAAATCAGTTCAATGTCAGCAGGCGGAAGAGTCCATATTCACTGTTTGGGGTGGACTAATTAATATTTTCAACGTGCAGCCTTGGGGCTGCACGTTGAAATTATTCATGGATCTACTACACACATTCACTTAGCAGCCACCCCACTTAATGAAATTATGACGCGCCAGGTACCTAGGCCGGAAAAACGGCCCCACGAGTTGAAAGGGTTAAGTTAAAAAAAGCTGAGAAATTCATATCCATACACACGCAGTAATTAGCTACAAGCCTAAGTTCTAAATTTAAGATAGCTGTTTCAACTGCTGATGAAACGCAATGGAAGCGCCCTTAAAGGTCGTAACCAACTTTAATTCAACCTTTCTACCATGGCTAACCTTCTTGGACACATACACCTGGAATTTAATTAAGCACCCCCTGAAATGTTTCATGACAGTGACGTCGCTGTTACTGATTATTATGTTTTAATAATTGGTATGTCTTGCAGAACATTTCATGAGGTGAAACATGATGTTTATGGTTGATAGTGAACCCCAAACACATCCCCTCGTCCACCTGAAGCATGCTCCCCACGAATGTCACAAAACCAAATCATCTATATGCAACATCTTTGGTATAAAACAAGAACATTTGTCACTTCTTTTATCAATAAATGTTGACATGGCAAGGAGGAGCTATTGGAAGGCAACTTGGCGATAGTCAATCTAAGTAGTATGTCAGGTTGAGATCTGCCCTCTTTACCAGGACCCCGGGGTCTGATCTCGACCTCGGGGTCATTGACCTCGACGCCCAAATCCGTTAGGCCTCCCCGTCTCCGCTCCCTTTCCCTCTCCACACTAGGCCTAGGTTATTTCTAGGCGCCCCCTCACCCTACCCCTGTATGTACCCTATTGTTTAGGCTATCCCTCCCCAAAGCCCAGTTTAGGGCCGTCTAAAGGGACCCAGGCTATGTATAGCCCATTTAGGCTTTCCCCACATTGTTTAGGTTTTCCCTGTATGTGGGCTCTCCTTCCAAAAGCCCAGTCCCTCCCCACCAAAGCCCTAGACTGTTCCTCCCTCCTTCCAAAGGCTAGCCCAAAGCTGGGGGACATTCAAACTGAGGTGTCCAATGAGCACTAACAAAAGACTGCCACCATCCCCTATCCCCAGCCCTGCCCCACGTAAATTTCGATGTCTGTTGGTGTATCTAAGTTAAATGTTGTCAAGGACATGTACATGTAACGGCAAATGCTTTAGACATAAAGACTACCTGGTTTTGTTTAGACATGTCATAAAGGAATTATGATAGAGAGAATCTGTGTTTATAAGAAGATATGATAGTGTCACGTTGTATAGTTATGCAAGTGGATAAGGGACAACTGGTATGTTTGATTATGTCATAGATAAAGGTTTTATGATAAAGGGCTCCTTTGTTTATAAGAAATATGATAAATACCATGTACACTGTTTGATTATGTCATAGATAAGATGGTGTCACGCCGCAGGTGTTTGATAACCCAGTAAGATCGCGGCGCTCTCTGATTGGTCAAACAACTTTCCAATCAGATCGTGTCATGCAGTATTTTCTGCGTGGCGAATAGATGAGTGATCCGGAGTGTGACAATAAAAGGCTAGCAAGATTGGAAGTCATCTGCCCCTCCCCCTGAAGGCAGACCAGATGGCCAGGGCTCAGCATCCTCCCCTTATAGGCTGATGGATGACTCCCATCTTTCAAAAAAAATACATGTTGGTAGATTTTTTTCCTTTTTTGTAACCATTAAGGATAATATGATGGGGCTGCTCACAAACCAGTGACTGGCTGGGTTTCTGTTTTTTTTTAACTTTTTTCTAAAATAACCACCAAACTGCGGTTTCAGTAATACCATAAATACGCTCATCAAGAAAACACGGAGCAGAACTCTTGTAATTGTGCAAAATTCCTGGCCATCTTCCAGTCCGAGGTTCTCTGGGATCTCAACCCACTAACCTACTGCCAGTCGCACACTCAAACTTAATAAGATTATTGGCTCTCGTTCCCGACTCTCGAGGATTTATAAGCAAATAAATCTATAAAGCAAATAAAGTTAAAAGGGTCACTAGGGAGAAACTTTTCATTCATCCATTCAGTTTTTATCGTTCTTTCAAAATCATTTGATCGAGAATAGTTTGAACACTTTGAGATAAAAACAAAACAAAATGGAATCAGTAATTAGAATTCGTTGTCAAGTTTGTGAGAAGACCTTCTCTGGTCGTTGTAGTAGGAAATGAGTGTGCTGTGTATGTGATAAAAAAGACTCTCTTTTTAAGAAATTGGGTGGCCCTGAACAGGGCCGTTTGTTTGGCTTTCTACAGATTTTCTCCAAGGATAGTTGATAGATAAGCTAGCTAGAACAGGTCTCAGTAACTTTCCTAAGAAACCACCTTTCTGTATGATTTGTCTTGCCTTCCCAGCAGGTAATTTTTTGGCTATTTTCCTGATTTCATACCTGTGGGGAATGAGGTATGCTCGTGCTCTCATTGTCATTGGTACAGTGAATTTCAAAACGTTCTTTGCACATTCACATATGCATTCAATGAGGTCATCGTCGGCTGTCTTTACCATATTGTGGGTTTGCTGTTGATTAGCATAGGCTAGAAATCGTAGTTGGTCTGTATATCTTCTCAACCTGTCTAGTGCTTTGTTTCGGAGCTCATAATTTATCTCGGCCTTGTTGAGACAGTCCATGTCTTTCGTGGTTGGATTCTTCTGGTAGGAGGGCTTAACTGGTGCTACATTTCCTCTTAGTGTGCATATTGCTTGGTGCTTTTCATTTCGTGGCATTGGTACCTGTGACGTTCTGCTCGTTTCAGTATTCTGCTGTTGGTCAATCTGAGGTAGGTTCATTGACGTCGACAGGTCAGTAGTATAAGGGAGTTGGTTATAGGTACATCCGACTGTAAATTCAGGTGCATTTGCATTATCTTTCCTTATAGGGTGGTTGTTGTATTCATCCTTGTGTAATGCTCGTCTGTGCCGATAATAATGAGTTTTATGTGCGTAAGATTTTGGGCACAATTCACAGATATAGCGTGAATTCATCTTATTCAGTAGCGAGCTAAAAGATTTGTGGCGAGGGGACAATGATCTTCCATTTAAATACAAGAATGGGATGGGTGCTACCCCAACCTGTCAATCGCTGATTGGACAATTATATACCAGGATAGCATGGGTTCTATCCACCCTACCAAATGATGGTTGCTTCAAATTTTCCCACAGTGCATTGTGGGAAATTACAGTGATGCGACTCTGGGGTAAATCAAGTTTTTGCTCGACTTCACACTACTACAAAATGGTCTCAAATGGCCTCAAATGGTCTTAAATGGCCTTAAATGGTCTCAAATGGTCTTAAATAGTCTTAAATGGTCTCAAATACTCTTAAATACTCTTAAATGGTCTTCAATGGTCTTAAATTGTCTTAAATGGTCTTAAATGTTCACTAAATTGTCTTAAATGGTCTTAAATGGTCACTAAATGGTCTTAAATGGTCTTAAATTGTCACTAAATGGTTTTAAATGGTCACTAAAGGTCACTAAATGGTCACTAAATGGTCTTATGTAAAACTGATTCCACATATGTGCACATCGGTTTTACATATGTGCACATGGTTTTACATATGTGCATATCGGTTTTGCATATGTGCACATGGTTTTACATATGTGCATATCGGTTTTACATATGTGCACGTGGTTTTACATATAGTAAATACACCAAATTAGTGACCTTTTATTGACCATTTAAGACCATTTAGTGACCATTTAGTGACCATTTAAGACAATTTAGTGACCATTTAAGACCATTTAGTGACCATTTAGTGACCATTTAAGACCATTTAGTGACCATTTAGTGACAATTTAAGACCATTTAGTGACCATTTAGTGACCATTTAAGACCATTTAGTGACCATTTAAGACCATTTAAGACAATTTAGTGACCATTTAAGAACTGCTGGGAAAGCAAGACAAATCATACAGGAAGGCGGTTTCTTAGGAAAGTTACTGAGACCTGTTCTAGCTAGCTTATCAACTATCCCTGGAGAAAATCTATAGAAAGCCAAACAAACGGCCCTTTTCAGGGCCACCCAATTTCTTAAAAAGAGAGTCTTTTTTATCACATACACAGCACACTCATTTCCTAATGAAACGATCAGAGAAGGTCTTCTCACAAACTTGACAACTAATTCTAATTACTGATTCCATTTTGTTTTGTTTTTTTCTCAAAGTGTTCAAACTATTCTCGGTCAAATGATTTTGAAAGAACGATAAAAACTGAATGGATGAATGAAAAGTTTCTCCATTGTGACCCTTTTAACTTTATTTGCTTTATAGATTTATTTGCTTATAAATCCTCGACATAATCAAACAGTGTACATGGTCTTTATCATATTTATCATAAACAAAGGAGCCCTTTATCATAATACCTTTATCTATGACATAATCAAACATACCAGTTGTCCCTTATCCACTTGCATAACTATACAACGTGACACTATCATATCTTCTTATAAACAAAGATTGTCTCTATCATAATTCCTTTATGACATGTCTAAACAAAACCAGGTAGTCTTTATGTCTAAAGCATTTACCGTTACATGTACATGTCCTTGACAACATTTAACTTAGATACACCAACAGACCTCGAAATTTACGTGGGGCAGGGCTGGGGATAGTGGATGGTGGCACTCTTTTGTTAGTACTCATTGGACACCTCAGTTTGAATGTCCCCCAGCTTTGGGCTAGCATTTGGAATGAGGGAGGAACAGTCTAGGGCTTTGGTGGGGAGGGACTGGGCTTTTGGAAGGAGAGCCCACATACAGGGAAAACCTAAACAATGTGGGGAAAGCCTAAATGGGCTATACATAGCCCGGGTCCCTTTAGACGGCCCTAAAATGGGCTTTGGGGAGGGATAGCCTAAACAATAGGATACATACAGGGCGGGTAGGGTGAGGGGGTGCCTAAAATAACCTAGGCCTAGTGTGGAGAGGGGAAGGGAGTGGGGATGGGGAGGCCTAACGGGTTTGGGCGTCGGGGTCAATGACCCCGAGGTCGAGGTCAGACCCCAGGGTCCTGGTAAAGAGGGCAGATCTCAACCTGACATACTACTAATCTATCATAAGCGGATTTCTCCGAAACCATCAACAAACCATTGATGTTAAGGTACCGATCAAGGCCTGGACAACTACAAAAGACATCTCATCGAGAAGATCGGAGTCTGGCAGGCCTCATTGGGCGTGAACCCTTTGCTTCAAGTTGGATTATGAGACGCCTTGGACTCCCCAACAGGCATGTGTGCAACAGAACTGTCCGAAACCATCTCAAAGCACTGGGTATGAGGTCCAGAATGGTTCACCAAGCGTTCAGCTCTGTCCAACCAGCATCAAAGACGACGTTTGGAGTGGTATATGGCACGAGAACATTGGAATCTCATGACTTTGAGCAGAGTCCCTTGGTCAGATGTAAGTTCCAGCTTTACGCCACAGATGGTCGCGTGTGGGGGCAAATAAATACTGCCACAAGTGGATGGCATTTGTCCATACACACCACATAACCTCCTTGGAAACTGATAATGTGCATAACTGACAGGCTGTGGTGCTTTTCTGAACGTTAATTGATCATTAGTTGCAAATGTGTTTCCGCCTGCGCATTGTGGTGAGAAATGTGGTGGTATTCGGCTTTTCAGGAACTGATTTGACATCACAAAAGTGGAAGGTACGTTGTTTTGTTTGTAAACATGCCTGTTTTGGTGAGATATCACATCGGTATTGGGAATTCCTCGCACATGGTATTGACTTGAACCCGTAACGTTGCTGGACTCCTAGGCTGCGTTAATAATGGCTGAGTTTGTCTTACACTAACCGTAACTTGCAAACGAGATTTGTATGGCGTTTTCGTCTTTTAGGCCTTTTCACCTTTCGTCCCATGTATGCGGCATACAAACAGTAAGCAGACGTGTATGGAATAAAGTCCGCGATGTTTTTCTTCGTATCTGACTTATCTCATCGGAGGATCTATCAAAGGAGCTTTGCTGAATATTAACAGCTGTTAAAACTTTTTCGACGGGTCTCATTTGTCTTCAAATAGGTTAATTACAATGGGGCTGCATTGGCTTTATTCAAGGGTTGCTATATTTCGATTCTTACTCACCTCCAATTGAGCGTAACCTATCCATACAAAGTAACAATCAAAATTATTCTTCACTTTTGAAAATATTTTGATCGGGACGGTTGAAAATATAAAATTTTCTTTTGATTTGATTGTTTAAATTTGAATTATTGATTTTGAGTCCTTGAAATGAATTATGTCTTCATCGTTGATTACAACATCTTCGTTTTAGACTTTATTAATCAAAAAATAGTTTCAGACATTTCGGTTGCTAGGGACGCTGTATCGTTTATTGACACTGACAGTCTTGGTGTTGTCTCCATTGAAGCTCAATGGCGGAAAATTCGAATTGCAACAGGCCTCGTCGTGCAGTTAAAACTCTAGGCAAACTTTCGGATGACGACAGTTCTTCTGGTACAGAGAACAGCGCAGTTGACAAAAATGAATGTTCTGGCAACGACACAGTTTCGGATCTCCACGTTAATGTACCTGATAATATTGATGATCTATCTCAATTGTCGATCGAACAGCTGCAAGAAGAATTGGCCAATGTCAGCAAGCAGAATGTAGCCCAAGAAGAGCTGTTACTAAAAAAAACTAATTCATGACATCAATAAATCCAAAAAAGAAGTAACAAAGCTGAAAGGTAAAGGCTCATCTGTGTCTTTGAGTGAAATGTCCACAGCCAAAGCTAAAACTGTTTCCATGAAAGACGAAATTTGAGTGCTCTCCAAAAAACGCATGAATGAAATTGACTTGAGAACACTAAGAAAATGGGTGATTTGAATCGGACAGTAAACAAAAAGATGAGTCATTTAGGTCTGACATCTTCATGTTCGGATTCCGAAAGTGAATCAGATGATCAAGTTTCTCACAAAAAATCTAAATCTAAAAGACAATCTGACAAAAATTTGCACCTAGTACTTTCAAGTTCAGATGAAGACTCTGTGGGTAATGTGAGCAAGCACAAATCGAAAATTAAATCTGGTTCCAAGCTCAAACCAGGAATAGAGACCAGGGCCAGTGATCGGGTTCTTTTTTCACAACTGTTTCTGCATGCCGCTTTGCAGTTTGAGTATTCGGGTTTTGACGTTAAGTTCAGGGATTTGAGCTTTCAACAGTTGTTGGGCAGCTCGAAATTCTGACTCGCGAAGGAATTCATAAATCAGAAAGATGTGGGAGACTACATTTTCTCAAACAATGTCTTATTTTTATTCAATTTATGATTGGTCTGCATTGCTAAAGTTTTATAGTGACTGGTTACGACGAATTGAGTTGGGAATCAACACATGGGATGATGATCCTTCACAAATTGAAACAGCCATTTTAGCGAAACATGTCAGAGTTTCCAGGCCCAAATCTTTTGGTTTCTCAAAATTGGATGAGAAAGCTGACACACTTTAGTTCTGCTCAGCATATCAAAAAAATAAATGTATGTTAACTGCTCCACACAAAGCTACTGTTCGCGGACAGACACATTTGATCGAACATGTTTGTGCCACCTGTTGGCAAAAGAAAAAGAAAAATTGTACCACCCTGAATCATCTTCGGCCTGTCCTTATATAAGATGACTATCATTGGGCACAGAAACTCTGTTAAGTAATAAAAATTTAGACCCTCTAGCTGATATTTTTTATCCCGAGTATCTGAAATCTGATTTTGTAGAAAATGTTCACAATAATCCTCATAACCAGTTAGCAGATTAAGCAGAAAGGCCAATTTGAGTAATGATGATCAATCCGATTCAAATATAAGTACTAGCGAAAGCTGTACTGACTTTCAGGATGTAAATTTTACTGATGTTGAATTTCTGAAAGTATCAAATGTTATCTCTGATAATGATATTGATTTTTCTCTTTGTACAAACATTTTGGATGACGATCCTCTAACCATTACACATTCTTCTAAAAAAATGGAAAAGCAGTCTTATGTGATTGATGCCAATTTTAATATTAAATTGAATTCTTTTTTCAAAGAAAATGATCAAACTTCATGATATTGTTAGCAATTCTGGACTTCATAATTATGAGCCTCAATTATATCTAGCTCCTTCCAATTTGAATATTCCATTTTTTTTTAAATTCACTAGTCAATTATTCAGACAGATACATTTGACTATTTTTGGAATATGGTTTTCCAATTAATTATGAGAAAAATAATGTTTCTCAAGTTAAATCAATACCCAATCACAGGGGTGCGATAATTCTTTCTGCACATCTCGATAATTATATTGATTCTGAACTTGGTAAAGATGCTATTTAGGCCCTTTCTCAGACAATCCTTTCGCAGCTAATGTGCATTTGAGTCCAGTTAACTCTGTCCCCAAGAAGAATTCAAATGAACGAAGATTTATTTTGGATTTAAATTATCCTAGGGGTACCTCGGTTAATGATGGTATTTCTAAAACTTCTTATCTTGGAAAGAAAATATCCTTGAAGTATCCATCGGTTGACGATTTGGTTAGTCTGATTGGTAAAAAAGGAAAGAACTGTCTTATTTTCAAAAGAGTCTTGAGTAGAGCATATATACAAATTCCTATTGACCCAGGTGATATGCATTTAGTAGGGTTTTCTTGGAAAGGGTTATTATATTTTGATTGAGTTTTGTCTATGTGCCTTAGGTCAGCTGCATATATTTGTCAAAGGGCTACCAATGCAATAGCTTTCATTTGTAAACAGTCAGGTTTGTCTGTAATCAATTACTTGGATGATTTTGCTGGTTCTGAATTTTCTAGTGGTGTTCTTTGGGCTTTTAATGAACTGAAATCTGGTTTGGACAATTGTGGTTTTGCTGAGTCTGAAAGTAAAGCTTGTACTCCTTCCACCCAAATGTTTTATCTTGGCATTTTAATTGATACGGTTTCATTGACTCTTCAGATTACCTCAGAACGGATTCAGGAAATCTTTGAAATAACAAACAATTGGTTATCCAAAGATAAAGCCTCTTTAAGGGAAGTGCAGTCATTGTTGGGAAAACTCCACTTTGTTGCTCATTGTGTACGCCCTGGTAGAATTTTTTTATCCAGAATTCTCTGTTGACTAAGACCCTTTCATAATAATGCAAACCTATTTTTAGAAGTTCCTGCTTATGTTCACAAAGATTTATTGTGGTGGTTACATTATCTACCCTTATAACAATGTAATTACAATGATGAATTTTGTACATTGGTCCAGTCCAGATTCGGTTATTGCTTCAGATGCCTCAAATTCTGGTTGTGGTGGTATTTGTGGACAGGAATTTTTTCACTCTTCATTCCCTTCTTTTATTAGAAAAAAGAAATTACACATTAATGATTTAGAACTTCTTACTATTGTGGTGTCTTTGAAAATTTGGGCCAAACAACTTGTAGGGAAACGGGTTATTTTTAACTGTGATAACATGATTTCTGTTTCAGTTATCAATAGAGGTGCTACAAGGAATTCTTTCTTACAAGATTGTTTGAGAGAAATTTGTTTCATTGCTGCCCTTAATCAGGTTGAGATTCGAGCATGTCACATTAAAGGTAGTGAAAATTGGTTTTCAGATTATCTTTCTCGGTGAGATGCAAGTTCTGATGCTTCAGTTACTTTTTTTCGGTAAGTGGATGTTACCAATATGATTGATTTAACTGTACCTGAGAAATATTTTAGATTTGATCATGATTGGTAATTTCTTGCTTTTCAGATTTGGAACTCGAACAGTTGAAGAAAGATGTTAAATTGTCAATATCGAAAGCATTTTCTGAAGGAACGGATAAAAATTTAAAATTACAGTGGAAAGCTTACTTTTTATTTTGTACATATTTTGCATTCACCTCGCTTCCAGTGGAATTAACAACTGCTCAGTTATTTGCACAATTTGTGAGTCGTTCCTTTTCATCGGTAGATTCTATTAAAATTATCTCAGTGGTGTTAAAATGTTACATATTCTATTTGCTTGCAATACCGATTGTTTCAATTCATATGAGCTCAAACTGACACGTCGTGGTCTAAGACGAATAAAACTGCACACTATTCATCAAGCATTGCCTATCACCCCAAGTATTTTACTAGAAATCTCTGCAATTTTAGATCATCAAAATGCTCAGCATTCTTCATTTTGGTCTTTGTACCTTCTAGCCTTTTTCTTAATGATTAGAAAATCAAATTTGGTACCTGATACTGCCTCCTGTTTTAATCCTAATCGTCAAGTAACGAGAGGGGACATAATTTACAGTGATGAATTACTTTTAGTAATTATCAAATGGTCGAAAACAATTCAGTTTAGTCAAAACATTCTTAAAATTCCAATTTTGGCTATTCCTCATTCTGCGTTATGTCCGGTTAAAGCTTATAAAAACATGATACAGTTGATTCCGGGTAAATCTTCAGATCCAGTTTTTTTCACAAATCTACTCTGAGGCCTATTGCGTATCCGCAGTTACAGTCTTTTATTAAATTTGTCATCAGTAGTATCGGTAGAGACAGCTCTTTATATTCGTCACATAGTTTTAGGAGAGGTGGTGGTGCCTCATGGGTCTTTCAGGGAAAAGTTCTAGGCGAATTAATCCAATTTTTGGGTGACTGGTCCAGTGATGCATACAAAAATTATTTATATTTTATTCTGAATGATACATTTTTTGTTGCCAAGAGAATGAGAGACCTAATTTTAGATACAGATATTTGACGTTTTTCTCATTTTCCTTTTTTGTATATTTCAGCTAAAAACTCCAGAAATGTAGCTATTATTTCCGACTCCATTTGCAAATATGTGACGGATATTTATGATACACAAGTGATACCATATCCAGAAATCTCTATTTCTGGTATTACTTATTTGATCAGTTCAGGGAAGCTCAATATTGACACATTTTCACATATTATTTACCACTAATACAATTGAAAAGAAACCTACAAAAATAATTGCCGCTGCTTTTAATAATTTAATAACTGTTTCTAGGAGTCATTCTTCAGCCAAATTAATTTTTCAGCTATGTTACCTCGGCCAAAGGATTTTGACACCCTGGATAAAAAAGTAATTCAAATCAATTTAAAATTAGGTGAGCTCAATTTAGAGAGACATATACAGTTTTTGAAATCTTACAGACCTTTTTTAAAATGTGGTAATCAAAAAGAGAATTATTCGCTGAGAAAGATGCTCTTCATTTACATTTTGAAGGAACAAGACTCCTGCGTTCCTACTTCATGAAAATTATCAACGGACTATCTTAATTCTGATTCATCATTGTTTAAATATTAAAATCCTTCTTCTTTTACAGGTTTCACCGTTTGACTTACATGGTCGTTACGGCTTCCTTGGCTCTTTTAGTTTAAACAATATTTATTCAATAATTGATAAATGCATACAATAATTGTTGAGTAACAAAAAATATGAACAACAAAGATACAGTATTATAATGAAAGAACTAAAGACAGGGAAATTTGTTACTGTTTAAGGGAGGGATTCGACAGAAAGCTTTAAGCTTATATGTAAGTCGTCTCCCGAGCAGTTTATAAGATTACTCCTTTAGGTGGTACAATACAGCGGAGAGGCTCGCATGTCGTCGCCTGGAGGCCGAGACCCTTCCCATTTTATATTGTTGAACTTAGCTGCTGCGATCATAGATCAAGTGGCCGTTAAGTTAAGAGACACATCAGAAAGGTTGACAGCAAAAACACACGCACGACCCACCACACAAAATATCGTCTATCATACACGCACAACTCTCTCTCTCTCTCTCTCACAGACCTCCTGTAACCATTTACTACACACGTACCCTGACACAATCAGACTCAATCGCAAGGACGCAGCCCCCAGACCTAGCACAGCACAAAGAAGCGGGAGATGTCAATTTCATTCGGGCCCAACGCCAGCCGGGATGCCGGTTGGGGGGGGGGGGTACGGCCAATTTTGGTTCCTTTTTGCTAGGGTTTGTGTGCAAAGTGGAAGACCTTTGGTCATTTTCGCAGTATTTGAACTGTGTTACCAACGGACATAACAGGTGTCACCTCCAAACAAAGTTTTTTATTTTGTGCCTCAAAAACACAGCCCTCGACCCCTCATTGGAACATGTTCAACCAGCTCATTTCAATGTAGGGTCAAAAGCTATGTCCTTTAGACAAACATATAAAAACATACGATCGCTGCGTTGGGTAAAGGATATCAAATCTCAAACCTCGCCCCCCTACCCCCCCCCCCCCCACCCCCACCCAGAGAATAGTCTGGCTTTATACCTAGTAGAGTTCCAATACGGAGTGCAGGAAAACAGCTTCGACCGCCAAGCAACTATATGCGAGATTGTTTAAACTTCAAGATGGATTAGAAGAGAAAGGAAAAAGAAGGAAGAACTGCATCACGGATAAGTTGAAAAATTAAAGAAACTAATATGATTAGCTTGAGTACATCGTACATTGACTTAGCACCCAGAATAATTTTATTTTCTGTATTTTTTTTAAAAGAGGTTAGGCACAAACAAAGTAAAATTGAAATATCGAAAAAGAATTGAAACAATCGGAAGTATCAGTGGTGTTGAGCGTTGGTAGGCGTGAAGGGGTATTCCATTTAAGACATTGGTCCAGTTATATCAGCTAAGCACCGCCGTGAACCATCACTAATTCAGTATCGCGTCCCCCACAAAGAGTTGGGGCGAGGGCATAGTATTGAGTTTCGGCTCATTGGAATCGGTTAGTTGATAGAATGAAGTCATGCAGCACTTCGAAAATAAGGCGGTTGTCCTCGTTGTTCAAAACTTCTGTGCCAAAGAGAAGTGTGGATGTGTCTTCTACAAATGGGAGTAAGTTAATCGTATAATTACGAGCATCGGAGAACAATGGACAACGAAAGGGATAGTGATCAGTAGTTTCGCACTCACCGCACTGACAGGTCGCACTGGGTGACAGGTGACTGTCGTATAGGTGAGAATTAAGGCTACTACAATGCAACCACAGTCTACATATGGTATATTTGAGCTCTGCGAGATTTCGCGTTATTATGGAACGTGGGGGGTCTTTGGGTCTTTTGGAGAGAGAGGGGCCTCGGTTATGTGTTCCCCAACTCCAAAAATTTTGGGTTTTTTTTGGTGAAAATGTTTTTGAGGATGGGTAGGTACAATTTCTTTATTAATTTTCTTGTGTCTTTCTCAGTGAGTGGTGACTTCATTTTATGTTCCAAGTTCCAACTGCATGTCTACAACTCATTTCTATTTCAGTTGGTATATATTTTCATATTTTTCTTTATTTTTTTATAACAAGCTCTATATCCATTTCTCCATTTAGGTTTTTTTTTTTTTTTTTTTTTTTTTTTTGTGGCCTTTTTAAAATAGACTTTCGTGGCTCGCATTCTTTGAAAAGTATTTCATCACTCTCCAATAGATGATAGCGATTTGAGTTTGTTCTCTTACAATCACTGATTCAGTCAATTTAGTCCTAGTCATTACCATATTCATTCACACATTTAAAGGTAGAGCATGTTATGTACATGAGTGTGTACATGATTATCTGTTTCGTGTTTCAACTTTCGTTTACTGTATGTTCCAAGCATGATTGTATGTTACTGTACGTGTATTTCTGTCCTATTGTAATCTCATGTCCCGATCAATGTTTTCACGGCAAAATAAATAGGTTAATTAAGTTTATTTGATTTTTCTATTTTAACCCCAATTGTAATTAAATGAGATGGTGTGTTGACAGCAGCATCACCCATGGTAGGTTCATCTTGTAATGCTTTTTCGGTGTCGGTGTATTTTCTGTACTTTCTCAAATCAGTATCATATGAAGACATTTCTGATGGACTGTCCGCGTTTCTCATCGAAACTTTCTCTGTGATACCAGATGGTTTGCTCTGAATGTTTGCAAGACATTCTGGACAGTGAATTATGTCACTTATGTCTGTTGACATAAATTGATTACTCTTGTTAGTGCCAGGTTGTACAGTATTTCCGTATGTCGTTTGATATAAATGGATTATTATTGTTAGTGTCAGGCTGTACAGTATTTCCGTATGTCTGTTGATATAAATGGGTTATTATTGTTAGTGTCAGGCTGTACAGTATTTCCGTATGTCTGTTGATATAAATGGATTACTCTTGTTAGTGTCAGGCTGTACAGTATTTCCGTATGTCTGTTGACATAAATGGATTACTCTTGTTAGTGCCAGGCTGTACAGTATTTCCGCATGTCTTTTGACAGAAATGGATTACTCTTTTTAGTGTCAGACTGTACAGTATTTCCGTATGTCTGTTGACATAAATGGATTACTCTTGTTAGTGCCAGGCTGTACAGTATTTCTGTATGTCTGTTGACATAAATGGATTACTCTCGTTAGTGGCAGCTGTACAGTATTTCCGTATGTCTGTTGACATAAATGGATTACTCTTGTTAGTGTCAGGCTGTACAGTATTTCCGTATGTCTGTTGACATAAATGGATTACGCTTGTTAGTGCCAGGCTGTACAGTATTTCCGTATGTCTGCTGACATAAATGGATTACACTTGCTAGTGCCAGACTGTACAGTATTTCCGTATGTCTGCTGACATAAACGGATTACTCTTGTTAGTGCCAGGCTGTACAGTATTTCCGTATGTCTGTTGACATAAATGGATTACTCTTGTTAGTGCCAGGCTGTACAGTATTTCCGTATGTTTGTTGACATAAATAGATTACTCTTGTTAGTGCCAGGCTGTACAGTATTTACTTATGTCTGTTGACATAAATTGATTACTCTTGTTAGTGCCAGGCTGTACAGTATTTATGTCTACTGGTACGGGGCTTTTATCATCAGAGCCAGCATCAACTGCCGCCTCGAAATCAATATCAACGTGAATTTGTGGAATGTGTACAATCAACATTCTCAGATTCTCTCCAGCTGGTAATATCTTCAGAGCCAGCACAAGTTGCAGTCCGTAAATGTATATCAGCCGGGAGTGAAGAATGTATTTTCTTTTTCGCCACTAATACTTCTGGTGCTTCAGTGTCTTTATTCTCACTGCCGTTGGTCTTGTCATGACTTTCATGTCCTGCTGCCTCAAACAAATTACCTAATCTTTCAAATTTTGTTTTTAATGACACCTAATCCCAGACTGTCGAAATACTGATGTATCCGTGTCAGCCATATCAGTGTTTACATCGCACTGACTATCACGTGTAATTTTTCCTCCACTCGGTTTCCTTACCAATATTCCGGTGATTGGGAGCTTTTTAGTAAAGTTCTGCTTTTCGTATGATTCCCTGGTTTGGTCACCAAAAGCCGTTGTCATCTTACTGTTTAGCACAGCAAACTCTCGAACAAAGTGCTTGTGAGTTAAGCAGTCTCGTTCTGGTTCTTTGTATTTGTATTCCCAATGTTTTTGCATAAGATGAATTCCATTGTGGTGTTTCACTTGCAATGTGGCATATTTATGTGTGTAGCATTCTAACTTCTGCTCCTACTGTTTGTTGATTCTATGAATCTCGCCTTCGTTTTTCTGTAGTGGCACATAATGCTCATTTACATACGCCTCCCATTTTCTTTTTTTATCTAACAATCATATAGATATTGGCCTGAAAACCACGAGAAACGGCACATATCACATAATGTGTTCCGATTCCGTATCATATAGACGACTTATTCTGATTCCGTATCATATAGACGACTCGTTTCCGGTAGCGCTACGGGCTATCATAACAGGCACATGGATACATTCTATGAGCGTTTCAGTGATCGACCGAACATTATGTTCCAAAAATGTTTAAAAATAATTTAACCCTTTACCTAACACGAAAAGAAGACGACACTTGCAAAAAAAAATCTTCAATAACTATTTTTTTTTAAATTTTTTGTCTCAAAAACATAGGTTATGATCACTTATTGAAACAAGCTCGACGAGCTCGTTTCAACGAGGGGTCATGATCTATGTTTTTGAGATAAAAAATTAAAAGAATAATGGAAATTAAATGGCGATTTTTTGAGAATAGCATTGGCCGGTTTGGCCGTTACTTTGGGTAAAGGGTTAAAATTGAATCTGTTTATGTGACAGAATTGTTAGATAAATGAATTATCATGATAATGTGCATGTCCTGTGATTTGTATCAGATTCTCGGTGGTGTCGAAAAATGGGATCACAACTCGCCGGCAAAGCCGGTTCGTTGAGATCCCATTCTGGACACCACCTCGAATCTAATACAAATCACAGGACATGCACATTATCATGATAATCTGTTTGTATCTTCTTTGGCCATCCAATAGTTGTTTTCACATGATTTGTCTTTCATTTCCACTTCTTCCTCTAAATGTTTCACCTCCTCCCTCAAAAGCTGTACTATACCGTACCAGTGGACATTTTGAGGTGTATAATCGCCATGTGATGGGAGTGCTAGCGTTATTTGCCCTTTCACCAACAGATGAGACCAATATTAAATCGGCGAACTTGATTTTTTCTCTAAATCACTCAGTTCCTGTCATTCTTTTCTGTCCCCACATTTTAACAACTTGTAGGCTGTTAGCTCATCAATATTCTTTAGTTGCTGGAACTCTTCGGCTGTGGCAGGATGAATGTTTATTAGTTTCATATCTTTGGTGAAGTTTGCAATGACAAGAACAGACTAAGAAAAAAGGTCTAAACGTTTTATGATATTTCTTATAGAGAAATGATGAAATTAAATTTCAAATAATTAAAATGTGTGTAAACAATTTACATTAGCTATTTCCAGCGTTAACTGTGCAAAATGTGATAGCTGTCAGCCAGTTACTGATCTAAAAATTTACACAAGCGTGAGTGATCACAGTCATTGACCAGTAGAGCTCACGGTGAGCTGTATTCATAATTTATCGACCATAATCACAAATTTTACAATGACTGACAACACAATGGCAGTGCAAACGAACATCGCCGAGAATCACAACAAAAGACATAAAATTTACAAACGACGAAATGTTCTGAGTACAAATAATTTATATTCAAAAAAATTAAATAATGGAAGAATTTTCATTCTGTGGAAGAGCCAAACATGATCGTTTTCAAAAGTATAATTTAATAACACACAATCAAATTTACAAATGGGAACTTTGAAACGAAATGGCTCATGTTCCGTGACAGAAAAACACGCAATTGAAAAATATTGTTTTCTCAGAAAACAACAAAACTCAAAGTTCACGGTACCGATGGCAAAATTTGAGAATCAGGCAGCGATTAAGATTCGCCCGGTTCACGTTTGCACTCATATCGTTCCATGAAGAAGACAAAACAGGCAAACCAGACAACGAAATGGCAAGAATAAAATCAATATAAACAGACAAATTTCCTCGCATCCAATCCTGTCGGCGACGCCAGTGTGATAAAATAGGATAAAACCATTTGAACCACTGATTCAATAATTAAGCATTAACACTACATTCCAAGATGGGAAGAACAGTTCGGACGTCTTGTCACTTTGAAGCAACAAAACTGAATGACAACAAAGAGAGATTGTCCGCCAGTGAGCGTATCAATGGAGATAATATATTACACATATGCGTTAACCCAGCGTATGCCTATGTACACACTTCAGGAAGACCTCCAGTTCAACAATTGCTTATTATTTCCAGATAACTTCAAAGTGTATTGGCTGCATTTTATTTACGTTTCTGCGTATTATCCAGAACGGATTTAGCACGTTCTATTAATATCTCTTCGTCAGAATGACAAGCAAAGCGATTCTGAGACATGATGACAAGCAGACGAAAGAATTTTATTTGATTTGGAGTTATTTCCTTTCGATTGAACTCAAACATTTGGGAAACTTCAATTCAAGAACATTGGGAAATGATGCGTCGTTATTATTGTGGGACACGAGTTGATAATTAGTATTTTATTCGATACAGTGGTGCATTGTGCGTCATGGAGAATCGGGGAAACTATATTGAAACTTGTACAGGTGCTTGAATAAATTTCTCGGAAGAGACAATTCATATAACGCGATTGCATGTTTTTTCGAATCCGCAACGATCTGTGGTGTAGAAACACCACAGCAGAATCTCTCTTCTCGACAGTAAAATTGGACGTTTAGGATATGTACATGTTTTATTTCAAGTTTTAGGAATATTGTTCTCATTTTGTTTGTGTGTCTGAATGTTTACTATTACTGACGAATTTGTTTGAGGCGATGGGTGAAAGGGAATCGGCGACGTTTCAGTGCTCAAAATAACTTTTTTTCTATGTGTAGCAAAATGCTACACATTTCCAAAATATGAATAGCATTTTGTAAAAGTTGTATAGCTATTTTTGTATAC
This sequence comes from Pictodentalium vernedei, assembly GCA_031216915.1. NCBI lineage: Eukaryota > Metazoa > Mollusca > Scaphopoda > Dentaliida > Dentaliidae > Pictodentalium > Pictodentalium vernedei. The sequence continues at coordinate 465,951,858 of CM062290.1, forward strand.
CGGAGTTATGTTATGCTGTTTTGTATTGAATTCTTCTGAGTAGATGGAATAGTTTCCATCCATTTCTGGGCATTTCCAAATGATCTGAAACACATGGAACATTTAATATGTTTTTTTTTAACTGAACTGCCTTTAAGGGTTGCAAGGACTTGGATATTTTCAAATGACGTCGTGGTTGTTTAACAGAGTTCTCAAAATGGAAGTTGGGATTTTTAATTTGATGGGCTTGAAGTTATTTTTAATGGACATTTTATGCAAAATGTTGTAAAAACAGGAAGAATTTAAACCAATAGAATTCATCTTACATATGAAGTTGCTAATGATGCTTGATGGAGAGTTAATCTGAGTTATGCATGGAATGTTACACAATCAGAAGTAAAGCATCAGTGAACTAGTTTTCAAATTTGTTAGCAAATTTTCATTTACATTTTGCGATACAAGATAATCAACTGCAGCCTGATAGGCTGCAGTTGATTATCGTGTATCGCAAAATGCTATACATAATTGAACATTGTGTAGCTTTTTGCAAGTTTTGCATAGCAAAAAGCGATGCGACACCGCTTATTTTGAGCCTCGCGACAAACCACTGACTAGTATTACATTAACTCTTGAACCGCTGAGTATTTTCAAGATATTTTTCATCAAATCTAGTCATGGATGCTGGATTGGATGAAACGTTTATCGAGATTCAGCTGCAGAAATCATTGGTGAAAAAGGTTCATTAAATTTTCCAGATCAGATTATCCGTATTTCAGTGGCAAGACAGATTCTCTCCTGGGCAGCGTACAAAGAGTTAACTCTTTATTCAACGCACGGGATAAATAAATTTATTATGTTAGTTACATGTACTGTTTTTTTTTTAATTTTCAAAACTGTCATAAAAAAAACCATATCATGTGACCAACTGATTGAAATATTGTAACTATCGTGGACAATTACCAGAAATAGCATTCACGTATATTGAGTAAGAAACAACATTTGGGTGTGAAGAACTCAGAGATGGTTTATCGACGTGTCTCTGTCCAAATGAAGGTCTACTTGCTCCTAATGACAAATCTATCACTTCTTCTGAAATTAAAATCTCAAGGTAGTGAACTTACGAATAAAACTGTTGGTTGAATGTTGGTCGATGGTGTATGAAGGTGGTCTTTCTAGTGCTGGTTTGGATTGTAGTTACCTTTCAATACAGTCTCGAACACCTGCGGTATTAGTTCAACAGTTCCAGATTACTTCATCGTAAGGAAACCCCAATGAGACCAGGGAATTACGTGCTAACCATAGCGTACGACTTAAAATACGGGACACAATAATACAATGCTGTTTATTTATTTATTGGTGTTTAAGGTCACATACTTTTGCACAACGGCTAATCATGACCGTGGCAGTTTTACGGGTGGAGGAAGCCGGAGTACCCAGAGAGAACCACCGAGCAACTACGAGCAGCTGCCAGCTCAGGCATGGTTAGATTAGTTGAAGACATGCGCACTATTTACGTGCAGTACGCCTTAGTACACGGCGTCATCGTGGCCCCATGTGGATAATCGGGGTTAAGTACCTTGCCGAAGGACACAACGCGGGAGTCCGAATCGATCGCTCAGACGGTCACCTATCTGACGAGAACCGGTTACAGCAATGCCACCGCGCCCCCAATACAATGCTAAGGAAGAAGCCAATAATCTGACACCAAAATGTAGATTTCTAACACAAATTATCATGACAACCTTCATGCATTTGTTATACACAAAGATATTCACAAGATGATTGTCTTCCTTGTACAATTCTTATTACGTATGTGAATGGGTCTTTGACAATTATTTCGTTCTGTTACCAGTTTGTTCTAATAGTCATTGTCTTGTTTGTTTGCTATTTAAAAAACAGACAACTGTTACTGGATGTTTTATCGTGACATTTAACAGATTTGATTCCCCCTGTGCGTGGGGTTGTTGCTTCACTCACGAGGGGACACGCGCGCATACTAATTGAAAGTGGAGTTTGATATCCTGGTAAGTTATAAGATCCGATTTTGAGAAACCTTCTTCGGCAGAACGGTGCGATTTAACATTATGTTATGGTGTATCTATTACAATCGAGGAGGCTAAATAAACAAGTTATATATCCATTTGTCACATATAACAGACACCAATAGATTATTTTCACACAACAATTGTGTGCACAGACAATAACCCTTTCATAGATCAAAAGGATGCGCGAAATAAGTTGAGAATGGTATTTTCTTCTAAATTTACAAGTTCACCAACTCATACGTGCCTCAGTGGTGGATTCTGGATTCTAGGTTTACAGGGACGCCATATTTCAGTGGCGGATCCTGGATTCTAGGTTTACGGAGGCGCCACATTTCATTAGCGGATTCGGATTTCTAGAATTACTGGGGCACCACATTTCAGTAGTGGATTCAGGATTCTAGGTTTATGGGTGGTTTCACAATTCTGTGGTGGATCCAGGATTCTAGGTTCAGGGAGGCGCCACATTTCAGTTGCGGATCCAGCATTTTTCGTTTATGGAGGCGTCACATTTCTGAGGCGGATTCCGTACTCTAGGTCTAAGGGGGCGCCACATTTTAGTGTCGGACCCTGAATTCTAAATTTACGGAGTCGCCACATTTCAGTGGCGGATCAAAAATTATTCGTTTACGGGACGCCGCATTTCAGTACAGTGGAATCCTCTTAATTGAATATCCATTTTGCCAGTGCAAATTATTCAGTTAACAGTAGTATACAATTAACAGAGATTTGGTCAGTTTCCTTCTGGAGGTAAACTGAGCATTTATTCTATTATATCTTATTTGACAGAGCTCATCGAGCTCTGTCAAACAAGATATAATAGAATAATTGCCTGTATCGGATGTAGTGAGGCCAAAAAGGTTGATGAATAAGGGAAATTTGGTGCGTGTCACAGCAATTTTTCCGACATATTATAAAAATTTATATACAATTAACAGGAGTTTACTCTACAACCCATATGCAATTAACATATCAAATTTGTACTGAAAGTATGGTAAATGGTTTTGTGTTTGGAAGTTATATTCAGTTAACAGGGATATACAATTAAGAGATATCCAATTAAGTGGGCTCCACTGTAGTGGGTCCAGGATTCAAAGCTTAGGGAGGCGCCACATATCAATGGCGGGTGCAGGATTCTAGGTTTACGGAGGCGACACATATCAATGGCGGGTGCAGGATTCTAGGTTCACGGAGGCGCCACATATCAGTGGTGGGTGCAGGATTCTAGGCTTACGGAGGCGCCTCACATCAATGGCGGGTACAGGATTCTAGGTTTACGGAGGCGCCACATTTCAATGGAGGATACAGGATTCTAGGTTCAAGGGGAGGGGCACATATCAGTGGCGGGTGCAGGATTTTAGGTTTACGGAGACGCCACATTTCAGATGCGTATCCAGGATTCTATGCTTACTTTCCACCACAATACAATTATGGGTCAGGGTGCAAAGCATAACACGAAGCGCGTAACGGAGAGTCTTGAATGAGTACGAGAGGTGCTACCCCACTTCTGCCTGTGAGGTCCGGGCCTTTTCTGTGGACATTTGGGAAAAGGGAACATCAGTGCGGTCTCCTGGGGGCTTCTTTGTGCATGGCCGTAATGTTTTCCAGTCAAAGTATACAAAACGAGAAGTTATATCAAATACAAAAAAGGCCGATGAAATCGTAGTTTCCAAATAAGTGAAACTACAAATGCATATTGTCAAGTCCAATTTCAACTTGTAAAAATATGTGAGTCAAATAGAAATTAGTAATATGAATAAATTAGAATTACGGTTAACCAGTAGAGAGCTATGTTATTTTATCATATGACTCGTCCGTTTTGTTCACATTAAAACATTTGATATTTTGTTTTCATATTAATCAGTGATAAATAAAGCCTTCCGTCAATTTCATTGGTCAATTTCAAAACTAGATAATTTGATTGGCTAAACAAAACTGGGCCACATTTTCATAATTTGCATAATTAGCGTTGGGAGCTTTCATTGGTCAATTTCAAAACTGGATAATTTGATTGGCTAAACAAAATACAACTTGTTCACATTTGCATAATTTCAGTGGGGAAAATTTACGTTATCTGTTCTGTTTAGGGTGGGTTATATCTGGCGAGCTAAAATAAAATTGTCGAAACGAGTTTCATAAATCTTATGTCAAAGAGAGACGAATTTTAGATTCTTTTTTATCACTTGACACACACAAAGGAACTTGAACCGATTTATTTTTAACGAGACTGTGTTCCCGCACATGGAAAAAGAAAATTAACCTACTTTCTCCATGTTGACTGAATGCGTTCAATACTTCCGCTTTACAAAATAGTTCTCAAAACAAACGGTCTTGTTGGCTTTTAATAAACAGACTGCAACAAAACCCTCATTAGTAATTCAATTGTCAACAAAAAGAGAAGCAAATCCAAAGAAGGGATTTGCAATTTCTATATTTTATAAACTTTAATCCGAGTCGCTGTCGGACACAATGATGCGCCTACGTTTCTGAGCGGGTTGGGCTGATGATGTTTCTGGGTTATGAATGTGTATTTCAAAGTGCCCACCATAAATGTTGCCTGTAAATATATTCTGTAGTCTACCCGCAAATTGTGTGTCTCGATCAATGGAATTTGTGTTAGAAATTGACTGGTTTTGATAAACGACATCTGTGTCCATGGATTTAGGATATTGAGGCTTGTTTTCAGTTTGAAGATTGGAGTTAGATAACACACGAGAAATTTGTTTGTGTTGTTGTTCACTGACATGGCTGTAATTGTCAATTGACTGAATATTCTTGTGTCCTGTGATTTGCATAATCTAGTGAGCAGGGATGTTATTTTCACTAAGTTTCTGAACAAGATGTTTGCGAGCACTGTGATTTGTAAGTTTCTTTTCCGGTGGCAGACCAGCTGCTTTTGCCATGCGCTTCATGATGGAGGTAATTTTATTTATTCCAATCGGCTGTCTTTTAAACCACTGATCACCGACATTCATAATATCTTGTTTAGTATGTGTTGCTATATAAAAAGGGTCACCTTCGTCACTGTAACCAGAGGGCCTTAAAAGAGAGTACTTTTTATAAATATTCACAGGACACGTTTCTGGTAAATCAAAGTTACACCACATTCTGGGTGGCACACTTCGAACATCTCTTACATTGTCACCAGGGTAAGTTTTTGTTTGTCTTTCTATAAACTGTAAATATTCCTGGCCATTTGGGTCCTTGTGCAAACTAACATCCCCCAACACATTTTACCTGTGCTCATCTGAGCCCCGTAAACCAAAGTGAATAGTGTTTAAAAAACACAAGGAGTTTATTATAGATTCGGGTGTCGAAGAACCCAGTTGACCGCTTTGCCACAAAATGTCAATTTCATTGTCACTTATTAGCTCCGCCTTAATTTCCCGATTCCCCAAGCCACTTCGTTTCAGTTGTCGTTGTTTGGCCTTCAATATGTCTCTCACTTTCACAAATTCTACACTGCTAACTATTGTGTGGCCATAATTAAAACGTTTTAAATTTCTGTCAATACTGGAAATAAATTCACGCAACGAGCTTGGTTCATATTCAGAGCCGTCAGATTTTCGGACTGACAGGATAAATTTGCATAAAATAACACACAGTTCACTGCGCGGTATGTTGTGAATTTCACTATGCTCATTTATGTCATTGCTTTGAATAAAATTTCTTACTAACTTCATATCATAAAAGGTCTTGCTTAAAGTGTTTTTATTTGTTTCTTTTTCAACAAATCAATCTATATCTGCACCGCTGACATTAACAAAACGACGCTGTTGAGTAGCGTCCGTTTGCTTAGCAACGCCAACAGTTTCTTGGCAATCTAGCGTCTGGTAGCGTTCATCGTGTAATGGGCTCAAACGTCCTGCCGAGAGAGTCACTTCAAAGTCGATACCTATTATTTTCACAGTGTATAACAAGCCTTTTTGTGGAATCAATGATCTTAACAATTTCCCCTTCTCCTTTCCCATCTGTTTTCACAATTTCGTTCACTCGATAGTTAAGTACACGCGACATGTTTTGTTTGTAAACAATGGAGTGGTACAATATGAATATTACTTAGGTGATGAGGCTTAAAAGTCAGCCAATGAAAATCCTTGCAGGTCATATTACACGTGTTCTCATATAGAAGAATATCAGATGGACTTTTTCATTGAACTTTACAATAGTCATGTGATAAAATGATTTTATGTACATATGCAAATTTCATAAAAAAACAATAAACCGAAAAGACTTGTTAAACCCTTCTTATCTATTTAATAAACCTTGGAATGGAAGGAAGATACCAATAAATTAAACTGAAAAACAACAACAGTTTCTCGCTAACCTTGAGCTTAATAATGGGTGGGGTATCACCACTGTCATAAATAGGACACGTGGTCAGTAATGGGCATTTTTGATTTGTAAAAGTCTGAAGTGTTCTATGGCGAATACATGGGAAGTTTAGAGATGGTACTAGTCCCCACCCCTTTGTTCCCCAAACGTCATCCGCTACCGACCAAACCGGGAGCGTAGATCATTTAATTTTCAATTAAATGGGGATGGGGGGGGGGGGGGTATGTAAATGTTTGTCTCGCAATTAGCGCATTAAAAATCACGTGGCATTGTTGATACACCATTAGTTTAATTTCTGGCAGAGGATGAGTAAAAGTCCTAAATGTAGAATGACATGAACACCTATCAATAGTTAATGCGTTGCTAAGGAGATTAAGTGAAAACATTTTGCAGTGCAATATTAGCTGGTCCAAATGTGAAAATGTGTATTAAATAACACTAACGTCGCCTAATGGGTTAAGCTGTCGTCAAGGAAGCATGTCGGTTTTATAACAGCTTACAAGGGGCGCGTGCGGGAGCTCTAACTGTATGCGATGGGTACCGTATTTTCCACAATAACACATGGACATGCACTATGTCCGGTATTCCGGTTGTGTACGGTAGTGCGAACAGTACCGTGTCTCCTGGTACCGATATTTCTGAACCACGCCCACTGTCCGCGATCAGACAACACAATAAACACCAAACTGGAGAGCAGGGTTAGTGGTAATTGAGCCCTTCAGTACACTTGCCAAAGACTGGTCGTAATCCATACATGGTTAGTGATGTTCACGCAGGCCTTTACAAGGTAATAAAAATCATCAGCAGCAAATTTAAATTAATGAAGCACCGAGTTGAATTAAATTTTTGATAATTATTTCTATAATTAGTGTTTAGAATTTAATTCATTGCAGCCATGGTAATATTGCCCAGCCGTGGAAAGTGACCAGTCCACGGCGGCCTAAATGTATATTAGTATGCAATAGGGTAATCACATAATTCTCGCTTTATTTTTGTCTCCGAAATATAGCTTATGGTTCGTTCTTGGTATAAGCCGAACGAGCATATTACAGTGAAGGCGTCATATAATATGGCCCGGAGCAGAAGCGGTGGACCCGGGGGGGGGGGGGGGCATAGGAGCACGTGCCCTTCCACTTTTTCCACAGACATGTTTCTCTGTTACACAACGAGTTAAATGGGCGCAAACAAACGTGTCAGTATACATACATTCCTGTAATATATTATCTGCAAATCCAAACAACATTTGGTCTAAGAACTCCACCTTCGGCTACTTCGATCCGTTTTTTCTTCTTCAGCCATCTTCGAACCGGAAGGCCAGCCTTCCGGTTCGAAGATGATTGAAGCAGAATACATTGCCAGTACAGTAACCACACCGCGGCGTGACAATCTAAACGGGAGACTATAGTGTGTCATTATATTTAACGATATACGATTTGAACTTTCCTCCCGCAGGGCCGAACCATAGTTGCCTTTACAATTTGTGCCCCTCCACTTTTATCGAGCTTCCGCCGACTCTGATAAAAACGAGAAAATTTGAATGGTGATGTTTGTGAATAGCGTTGGTCACTTTACCGTTTCGTTTGACGGAGAATTAAAATACCATAAGACAGTCAGCTCCAATATTCATACACAGAATGTCACGACGTCTGAATGCGTTCTACAGCACGGCACGAGTGTCCGCAAAACAAAACAAAAAAAACAAAAAAACAAATAGAAAGAGAGGCGCTGTCTCGAGTTCTATCCTTCCGTGATAGCATGAGTGCCGAATTGGCGAACGCATTCACCCATCGTCGTGTTCTGTGTTTATTAAACGCCTACATGACATAGAATCCAGTAATTTAACAATTCAAATATCACACACAGACAATTTTAAAGATTAAAAATTTTGTTATTTAATGATCTAATCATTTGATTTATCGTCTGTCATCACAGCTTCCGAATTGATCTGGGCCATAATACAATGTTTCGATTGGCCAGTTACTAAAAGTGGGCGGAGATTAGTTCTTCTGATGAATCCATGATATCCGGTGGGAAAATTGTCCGTCAGCAGAAACCCGTATGGAACACGTGTTCCGACCGGATTTGTAAATAAGGAACTGGCGGAAAAGATATACAAACAAAAGGCGTGTAATAAAGTGTAGAATAGATCAGCGTTGCATTCTATTTTGTTAACATTAGGTGTATAGATGTTTCTAAAGCGAGACGTATTCCCGGACAAATATTTCAACAACATACGACATATATAACATGACGTTGAATAATTAGAGTAATCGCTCAACTGGACTGGTTACGTGAAATAATTCATGAGAGGTAAGGGACGTTGTACAAACACGAGTCCGCGAATGCGCACGAGTGTTTTACACTATAGTCCCTCGCCTCGAATGAAATATCCCACGTAATCAGTCCAGTCAAATGATTACTCTATTTATTACTTTTCATTATTAACGATAATTATATTATTTAACCCTTTACCTAACGTAACGGTCAAAATCGACCAGCAAAACTCTCTAATTTATTTTCATTATTTTATTCATTTTTTTTCTTTTCATGTTAGGTAAAGGGTTAAAAAAAAAGCAAAGGAAAAAAAGCCCCCATTACACCCACGGCAAAGCGCCTTCGTTTGCGCGCACGGATACATGACACAATTGTTGATTGCATAATTTACTTCTGAAGTTATCGTTGATAATCAAACACGGAAATCCAAGTAAATCACACTTTGGCAAGTAATAAAATATACACAATGTAGATAATTGATAGTATTGATCAGCAGACAAACTTCAAAAGAGATAGATAGGGGCGCATCTAGAAATTACTATTGGGGATGTATTTTGGGGTACGAGTACAAAGAGATAGATAGGGGCGATTCTAGAAATTACTATTGGGGGTTGTATTTTGGGGTACGAGTACAAAGAGATAGGTAGGGGCGCATCTAGAAATTACTGTTGGGGTTGTGTTTTGGGGTCCGAGTACAAAGAGATAGGTAAGGGCGCATCTAGAAATTACTGTTGGGGATGTATTTTGGGGTACGAGTACAAAGAGATAGGTAGGGGCGCAACTAGAAACTACTGTTGGGGATGTATTTTGGGGTACGAGTATAAAGAGGTAGGTAGGGGCGCATCTAGAAATTACTGTTGGGGATGTATTTTGGGGTATGAGTACAAAGAGATAGGTAGGGGCGCATCTAGAAATTACTGTTTTGTTGTATTTTGGGGTACGAGTACAAAGAGATAGGTAGGGGCGCATCTAGAAATTACTGTTGGGGTTGTGTTTTGGGGTACGAGTACAAAGAGATAGGTAGGGGCGCATCTAGAAATTACTGTAGGGGTTGTGTTTTGGGGTACGAGTACAAAGAGATAGGTAGGGGCGCATCTAGAAATTACTGTTGGGGTTGTGTTTTGGGGTACGAGTACCAACCATGTGAATAATTTATAGAACATCATTATTTATTCATTTATTCAGGTTTTAACGACACATTAACAGCTAATGTCACATCGTGTCGATGATAGTTTTACGGGGCGGGGAGAGGGGGAGTACCCGGAGAGAACCAACCACCGAGCAACGACGAGCAGCTGCCAGCTACCCAACATCGTCACTCCACAAAGCAACACAGCCAGAGTTAGATTGGTTGAATACATGCACACCATCGACGTACAGTACGCCTTAGTACACGGCATCGTCGTGCCCCCATGTGGACAATTGGGATTAAGTGCGTTGCCCAAGGACAGAACGCGGGAGTTCGAATCGATCGCTCAGACTGTCACCCATCCAAGGACTAACCGGGCTCGATGTTGCGTAACTCCGGTGATCTGACGAGAACCGGTTACCCCAACGCCATCACGCTCCCTGTAGAACATCATTGTTCGCTTTGTAATGCCAATATAATAGGGTAGCAGTGGTTTGATGTAAATATTTAAATCAAACAAGAACCCTGTATTGTGAGTGTTAAAGCTATTTGAATGGTACAAAACAAAACAATAAGTTCACTTCTTGACAGCATATTTACTGATCTGGACTTATCCCGTGTCGGTTTAAATTAGTTGTATCTGTGTAACCTGAAACTCTGTACTCCCAGGCAGTATTAGATAATACATTATTACACTTCTCAAGAACTCAACTGAACAAACATTGAGGAGATGAACTGTAGTTAACCATAATACCTGATACGAAAAACAATCTTGTCATCATTTTGTCAAAAATACACAGCTTATGAACCCTCACCTGAACGTGTTCAACGACCTCCCTCCAAGGATAGTCAATCTGCTCTGTAAATTAGGGAAACAATGAAAAATATATCATCATGCCACCTGTTTAATTTGACCAATCAACGTGCTCTCTAATAGCATCGGCGGACTATGCGATATTAGGTTATTCAATGGGAAACCGGCTGTCGGATTGAGTACGTACACTGTCGGTGACCGTGTATGAGCCCATACACCCCCTCTGATGGGAGCCTTTTTGTTTCCGAATTAATTTTCCCACCTCAGGTTTTCACCTATTTTCTTTTAATTTATTATTTAATTCGTTTGGTGGCATGCTAAATACATTACATGACGTTTACTTGCTATGTATGCGTCATGTGAGGCTCAGCGCGATCAATATTAATCTCACTTCACCTCACAGGATGCCATACCTGGCAAGTAAACGTCCTCTAACTTACAGTACGTGGAGAGTGTATTATCACTAAATCACCCGCAGAGTGGATGTTCCATCCGAGGAATAATTGCAAATTTGTTTCAAAGCATAACCAGCACCAGCAAAGTTTCAGCCAATGGACCTCCGGGTTAAACTCGGAGGTCCATTGGCTGAAACCTTGCTTGTGTTTTTGTCGTTACGCACAAAATTTGAAAGTTATAGCTTGGGTGATAACTCCTCTCCGCGGGTGATTTTGTTTCAATCCACTCTTCACGTACTGTATAAAATTAGAGCCTTGCGAAGCTTCGAACTTTGATTCGATATGTAATCGCCCTGATGATTCGATCCGATTCGATTCGGAAGTTTTCGAATCCCTGGTTTGTTCTCAAATCCTACCAAGGTCTCCTTTTGTGGATTAGGTTTTTTTCATTATTAGTTCTACTGTACAGGAGGCCTGATGAAAGAAGAAGAGTTCAATGAGGTTCCGCTTCCGAAACTACTTTGATTCCGTATCTGAAATATTCCGCCTTTTTGACTGACGTCCAAACAGACGAGTCGCCATTGAATCCAATAATGGGATGGAGGCTGACATTTTTTCTATATTCCACGGGTGAAAGATGGTGTAATATCAGCAACTTGAAAAACAATGAGATTCGATTCGAAAGCGGGATCTGATTCGATCTGGATTCGATTCGTATGGAATCTTCGAAGCTTATTCAAACCCTACAAGAAACATTCTATTCGTACAAGGCCCCAGGGAGTGGTAGATTTGGATTGACAAAATCGTCCACCGAGTTCCAATGTGTTCTGTGTGCCTGTAGGCACATAGAACGCATTGGAACTCAGGGGACGAAATATGGTTCGAACCGTACGCATTCTCAAATGCGATGACTACCAAGAAGGAATATTGTGCGACGAAAGTTTCCAAAAATTCCCACAAACATTATTATGATTTTTTTAAGACATTTTGAAGTTCGTTGAATTGGTATGGCCATAAATAAGTAACGCCAACAGGTTAATCAATTTTGGAGACTTTCGCGTCTAAGTTCTCAGGCGGCCAGTCTAATTCTGTAGGGAATTCGACGCTGTTATGGGCTGTTTGCTGACTCAGTTTTCGTGGAGTTGCGCGCAGATTTTCGTTGATGTGATGTGGTGTTACTCCGCAGAGTTGCGCGCAGATTTTCGTTGATGGCATGTGATGTTCCTTCGCCTACAGAGATATACAGATATTTTGTCCTGCTCTAGTTATCAATATTTTAATCGATAAGTATTTAATTCATCTTTAAACCATCAATATAATAATACAATTAGTGGAACTACCCGGCGTAATCATAAAACTACGGTTGTGGTGAGTCTCCGTTCATAATAATAATAATAATAATAATAATAATAATAATAATAATAATAATAATAATAATAATAATAATAATAATAGTTATCCTTTTCCAGTGTGTATGGGAATTTACACCGATTGGATCACCCTGAGGCGAAGCAGAAGGGCGTATGAGTTCCCTGGCCGGAGAAAATTCCCATACACCCTGGAAAACACAAGGATAACGGATTCATTTCCAAGAAGTTTGGTGTATTTAATACTTTAACTCACACTGTGGGAAAAAAACTGAGAGAAAATTCCTAATGATAATGCCATCAATAAGTGGGTAAGGCGAAGTCTCGAATGAGCAGAAACAGGTTACACAGAAGATGAACTCTTCTTGTATTTGCTAGATTCAATCGTCTGGCATATATCAGCTGATCATTTAAAAAGATTACAGAAGAGTTAGTTTTAGACAGGCGATGTACTATTTTGGGGCCTCACTGGTTCTCAGAATAACATCGTAGTGTTCATCAATCCATATCTAACTTGAGGTAAATAAAACATGTTTAAATAATATTTAAAAAAAAACATCGTTCATTTGCGTACAGAATGATACTAGTAACCCGAGCGGATGAGTCTGCCTTAGAGTTTGTGGTATCCTCGGTGACGGTTCGAAGCGCCGGGAATGTGAACACCGAATGCGCGAAGTGTTTAGCCATTTACTAAAGAATCGGCAGAATCCACCCGCGTAATTTACAAAGTCGACAGTAGAAAAAAAGATATTTGTTTCAAAACCTTCAATACCCCTCCCCCCACCCCCCCCCCCCTCCTCCAGTGGGAACCCCAGAACGTGGACCAGTGTTTGCTGACTGTGGTAAACAATTCCTGTTTCACTGGAAAAATAGGACCTGGAACCAGTGTCTGGGGTGGAAGTCATCTAATGTGTGCAGTATTGGTATCAACGATTGGCTAAACTTACCTTCACACCTACCTATGCTGCGGTCACGAGATAGCCATAGGCAATTTTTCGATTTTGAGGCGACCTGTCGCTCTTGCGCGCCATCGCACCTGCAATTTGCACTTTTTGGGAGTAGACAATAGCGCGCCTCGGTTCTACCCATCGATCGATTAACTCTATCCAAAGGAATCGGCTGCATCCGCTGCGTAATATACAAATTGTACAACATATTTTTTTTTAAATCAACAAAACCATGTCAATGACCCCTACATTGGAACGAGCTCGTCGAGCTCGTTCCAATGAGGTGGACACATGATATGGGTTTGTTGAAATGTTTTGAGAAATATTAACAAGCAATAATTAAAATAATGTCTTGCGTTGATTCAAAGAAAATAAATTTTCCTGATATAATTTTGGATTCACTCGTTTGGAATATATAAGTTGGTCGGAAAAAACAAACCGTAGGTTCCAACACACGGGCTGGACTATGTGGGATCTAGACTAGTTACAACACAGGGGGTGGACTATGTGGGAACTAGACTAGTTCCAACACAGGGGCTGGACGATGTAGGAACTAGACTAGTTCCAAAACAGGGGCTCGACTATGTAAGAACTAGATTAGTTCCAACACAGGGGCTGGACTACGTAGGAACTAGATTAGTTCCAACACAGGGGCTGGACTATGCAGGAACTAAATTAGTTCCAACACAGGGGCTGGACTATGCAGGAACTAAATTAGTTCCAACACAGGGGCTGGACTATGTAGGAACTAAATTAGTTCCAGGCGTCGAGTTCCTCACAAAATTAGATTGGTGGATTGAAGGCCTGGTTTACGCCATATGATAATCTTTGTGAACTATACACCTGGAACTTAATTAAGCACCCCCTGAAATGTTTCATGACAGTGACGTTGCTGTTATTGATTATTATGTTTTAATGATTGCTCTGTCTTACAATACATTCCATCCAGTGAAACATAATGTTTCTGGTTGATAGCGTATCCCAAACACATCCCCTCGTCCACGTGAAGCATGCAATATCTGGAGGAGACTATCAGAGGCACTAAAATAGCAAATGGTTTGCATGAATGCAACAGGCATGTCATTCAAAGCTATTGAAAAACACCTTGGCTATAGACATCTGTCATTTGTAGACTTGTCCGAAAACACCAACAAACCAACAACGTTAAGGACCGACCTAGGCCTGGTCAATCTCAAAAGTTATTTCCTTGGGAAGATCGGAATCTGGCACGCCTCCTTAGTCGTGAAACCCCTTGCTGCTAGGGGGTTTCGAAATCCTTTGGCTCCCCAACAAAGTTTGTGCAACATAATTGTCTGAACTCGTCTCAAGGCACTGGGTAGTCCAGAATGGCCAACAAGCATCAAGCTCTGTCCGATGAGCATCATAGACGACGTTTGGAGTGGTGTATGGAAAGGCAACATTGGAATCTCAGGACATGGAGAAGAGTTCATTGATCGGACGGGAGGATGTTCCCGCTTCACGTCACAGATAGTGTGTGAGTGTGGAGACATAGAAATACTGTTTTCGTGCTCAGGAACATCAGACCTACTGTTCCTTATGGTGGAGGGTCTGCAATTATCTGAGGATGCCTCGCTCAAGATTGTAAACTTGATATGGTGACTGTATGTGGGAATCGCAGTGGTCATCATTACATCCGGGACATTCTCATTCCGGTTGTCGTGTCTTATTTTGACAACCATCCGTTGGGTACTCGCCCTGTATTCGTGGACGACAATGCAAGGCCACGTTGTCCCCATTCGGCGAGAGCATGCCTCCAGAATAACGCTATTCCAACACTGCCTTGGCCTGGAGTAAGCCCGGCTTCAATCCCTTAGAACACATCTGTGAATTCCTTGGACGTCGTGTGCAAGCAGAAGATCCGCCTGTACAGAATTTGGCTGCTTTTGAGGACGCATTGCATGAGGAATGGCAGTCGTTGCCTCGGGACCATATCAGAAGGCTCACTGGTAGCATTAGGAGGAGGGTTCAGGCTGTCATCCGGGCACGTGGTGGATACATTCACTGCCGACGTCAGACACTGCTATTTTGTCCAGGAGATCACAAGTTACATATTTGTCAATAATTACCGGCATTGTTTCAGCATGGACCGTTCTAGCACCATTCTTTTCGAGAGAACGTTTTCCATCAAAAACATTAGTGACAGATATGTGTAATTAGCGTCATTATAATACTGCATATTTTCATCATTGTTTTGTCTTTCATTTGTCTATAGACCATTCTTTCCGCAAACAATCACGTTTGACCATCTGAAAGATAGCATGGAAGTAATGACATTTCTATTAACTCCACTGCGAAAATAACAGGGTGTGCTTACTTAAGTTTCAGGTGTATATATTGTTTATTGGGCGCGCGGTGGCTTAGTGATTGCGGCATTGGACTTCAGACAAAAACGTCTACACGGGGCGAACTGCGTTGTGTCCTTGAGCACGTCTCTTAATTCCATTTGGCTACGTAGAGGTACGATTCCGCTGTGTACCGAGGCTTACTGCACGTCGATGGTGCGCCTGCCTTTAACCGATGCTAACCTGCGTATGCGGAGTTAGAACGTCGAGCAGTCTGGAAGTTGCTCATACAGTTAAAACTAGACGTCCTGTCGTGAACTATGCGCTTATCTAGGCTTAATTTCGCGTAAGAACTGCGCGCAATTGCCATATCTAATGACATCCAAACCATGGCAGGTTCTCCTGGTTACTCATAGCAAACACAGGCAATGTTCTGCCAATGGACCTCCGGGTTACCCGGAGTTCCATTGGTTGAAACATTGCTTGCGGATATACCATATGTACAGAATTTGATACCCTTGCTATGGTCATATCGCGTAGATAAACGCGCAGATCGACGTACTATTTGTGCGCATTTCATGACAGGACTTCTAGTTTTAACTGTAGTTGCTAGGAAGGTCTCTACGGGCACTCAGGCTTTATCGACCCGTAAACCTATCAGACACGTGGTGGCCCTGGCTGTCAAAAGTGTCTTTAAATCACAATAAATAAATAAATAAATAAATAAATAAATAAATAAATTTTTTTTTTTATAAATTATGCAGTAACTGTAAAACATATGATTCAGACTTACCTGACTGACGACGGTAACAATTTCATCGGAGTACCTGACACTTGTACATTCTGTACCATTGACTTCACATTGTTGGTATAAAGGCGTCGTGGAATTAGAAGGATCGAGGCACCACCAGTCGGGAATTTTCCCTCCAAATGCCATCAGTAACATGCCCCATGCTATCGCAAACTTGGATCCAACAACAACGAGGATTACGAGAATTTGAAACCTTCCCATGCCACCGGCGGCATCCAGTATATCTTCAAACTCCTCTCCCGTACTCCTGATCCCATCTTCTGTAAAACATGACTAAGTACAGTGAGAGAGTTGAGGTGGAGTTAAGTTTCATTGTTTTATGTGACAATAAAGATAACGTTATTGTATTTATAGGTGTTTAAGGTCACATTTTTCTGCACAATGGTCAATCATGACCACGACAGTTTTACGGGTGGAGAAAGCCGGAGGATCCGGAGAGAACCACCGAGCAACTGTCAGCTCCCCAACAGACTATCTCCACACAAGCTGGGTTAGCAGTAGTTGAAGACAAGTGCACCATCGTCTTGCAGTACGCCTTTGTACACAACGCCACCGTGCCCCCACGTGGGCAATGGGGATGAAGTCTTACCCAAGGACACAACGCGGTTGCCGCAGGTGGGACTCGAACCGAGGACCTCTCGGCTTGTAGCCTGCACCTCTACCTACTGAGTCACCGCGCCCCTCAGTTTCCTAATTGTTTATTAAATTTAAAATGGGACACAACTGTGGGCAGTTTTTTTTTAAAAGCGGGTACCACTGCGAAGTCTGCTCGAATATAGTTGTATCGTCCCCTTAGTTCCAATGTGTTCTGTGTTCCAGTAGGCACATAGAATACATTGGAGCTCAGGGAATGGTATGCCGTTAAGAGTAATTTATAGTTAATAGTGGAAGAACTGGTGGCTATTACGTGAGTCAGATTAGAGGAAACCATGTGGCCTTGATGCCCTTCAAGACGTTACAATTATATTTGTAAATGTTTGGAATTGTTGGTGAAACTGAAAGTCTGAAAAAAAGTCAGAATTTCATCTACATTCATATAACTGAATTCTGGATATTTCACCTATCTTATTGGGAAATTAACCAGCACATCCAATGGCTGCAACATGGGTATAAAATCAAGCACAGCCAATCGTTTATACCCATGCTGTCCATTTTAGAGGACTGCCACTCCGCATTTATTATGGGGCCCATTTTACCTTTACTTCTGAGCTCGTATATCACAAAAAACAAGCACTGCTTCACTTCCCCGGGTTCCCACTGTAACTAACCCTATTCCAACGCCCCGTTTGGCAAAATGGACGGATTAATATGTGTGCCTCAGAATTCGTGTTTCATATGATTTTTCTTTTTTATACACACTTTAGTGAAGGTCAATTCAAACTAATATTCTCATATTTTCTCGGACTTTGACGGAAAACAACTGTTCGACAAATCGCGTTTTTAATAGATATTCTTGTCCTCTTTTTGTGTGAATAATTCGAAAACTTTCTCTGGCTCAGTCCAAAAGATATTAATGGCACGGCCTGTTGGATGTTTACAACCGATTTATTTATTTATTTATTTATTGGTGCTTTACGCCACATCAGCAGCTTAGGCCATGTCGAGGCGATGAAAGGGTATATTTCAAAAAGACCATTCATTAAAATATGAAACAAATGTAATAAGAGGTTTAAAAATGTTGAGTGTGAAACATGAGAAATTGAGACCAGTAGTACAAAAAATACTGTGTAAATCAACCTGTGAAATAAATATGGATAGATGAAATTTAAAAAGGTTAAAACAATTTAAAATTTATTAAAAAGGTTGATTACATTCAAGTATGAGATGAGTTTTTACGGGCTCGTAAGATAAAATAAATCTCTCAAAGATCTGACTGTAAAATACTGCCCTCTAACATGATTAAAATCAGTACAATTCAAAAGAATGTGTTCCACTGACAACACCTGCTGGCAGGAAACACATTCTGGTCGCAAATTACCCTCCAACAAAAAGGAATGCGTAAGTCATGTATGACCAATATGACATCGCGTCAAAACTGCGAGATCCTTTCTACAAAGGTTACTAGACGGGAAGTGATCTGAAATAGTTGGTCGGAAGCGATGAAGCTTGTTATTTGTCGCTCCATCCCATTTCGCCTGCCACATAGATATGATTGAACTACTAATATGAGGCTTAAAATCACTGAAAGGGATCTTAAATTCAGTGAGAGGCTTAGTTAAAGCCTGTTTTGTTACTCTGTCTGCTTTGGTGTTACCAGTGATACCTACAAGTCCGGGTAACCAGCAAAACACGATATCATTTTGGTCAGACATGAGAGTTGTCAACTTTTCACGGAGCTCCAAAAAGAGAGGTTTCTTCAACCCCCGGCTGAGTAAAGCAAGTAAAGAGGAAAGAGAGTCAGAAAAAATAATCGACTTCTTTTCCTGTAAATTCTCGATGTGTTCAAGTGCGAGTTGTATAGCTTTTACTTCAGATGTGAAAATAGAACTCTGATTCAGTATTCTGATTGAGGTGATATGATCACCAGTAACAGCAGCTGATGATACTTTGTCACCATCTTTTGATCCATCTGTATAGACCCTTGTATATGCATATTTTTGTTTAAACTGCAAGAAATTGGTATCAGATTTTTTGGTAGAAGCAAGATCCAAAATAACTGTAGGTTTTTTAAGATGCCAGGGAGGAATATGTGATTTACGGTTTTCTTTTATAGAATTGGAATCAATTTTAGCAGACTCCATATGGGGTTTAATTCTAATTCCCAATGGAGGAATATGTTTTTTTGTGGCGGTTAAAAAATTGAACATTTTGAGGTTCTGAAACATAATTATAAGCAGGATTTGAAAGATGGGCCAAAAGTTTAGACACATACTGGAGAGACAATTTAATTTTGCGCTTCTCAAGAGAAGGCTCCTCTGTTTCAACAAGCATCGAGTTCACTGGGGATGTTCGAAAAGTCCCTAGACTAATTCTAATGCCACTATTGTAAAGTGGTTTGAGATATGATTTCCTTGCAGAACCATAAACTATACAACCGTAATCTAATTTTGATCGAACAAGTGATCTATACAGATGGAGCAAAGCTTTTTGGTCAGCACCCAATCAGTGCTACCAACAACCTTCAGTAGGTTCAGTGCTCTCTTACATTTAACTTTTAGTGGTTTTATGTGGGAAGTGAAATTCAGTTTGTTGTCAAACAACAAACCAAAGAATTTCACTTCCTTAACAACTTTAATAGGACTACCATCAATTTTTAACTCCGGATCGATGTTTCCGAAGTTTGCAAAAATGAACACAATTCGTTTTTGTCTTTGAAATTTGAAACCATTTTCGATAGCCCATTTTTGAATCCTATTTAAACACAGCTGAAGTTTGCGCTCTATAGCATTCATGTGTTTGCTGCTAGCAGATCAAAAAGTCATCGACATACAATGACGAATCTACTATATTCTCAATTGAGTCAATGATACTATTAATTTTAATTGAAAAGGGGGTAACGGATAAAATACTACCCTGAGGGACCCAGAATTCCTGCTCGTGAAGATCAGATAACGTTGACCCAACACGAACCTGAAATTGGCGGTCCTTTAGAAAGTTTTCAATAAAAAGAGGCATACGCCCTCTCAACCCCATGTTAAAAATATTTTTTTTAAAATCCCATACGTCCACGTTGTGTCATATGCCTTTTCCAGGTCAAAGAAGATGGCGACCACATGTTCTTTTCTGGCGAAGGCATTTCTTATAAACGTTTCTAGTCTAACCAAATGATCCACAGTACTTCTCTGGTTTCTGAAACCACGCTGAACATCCGCAAGCAGATTGCTCGATTCCAGAAACCAGACAAGTCGATCATTGATCACCCTTTCCATGGTTTTACACAGGCAACTTGTTAAAGCGATAGGCCTCTAATTACTTGGGTTGCTGTGATCTTTAGCAGGCTTTGGAATGGGAATTACTGTAGCGTTATGCCAAGAAGGTGGAAACTGGCCAGTCACCCATATATCATTGAAAACTGACAGTAAAAGTTCAAGAGATGATTGTGGCAGATGCTTTAAAATTTTGTAATGTATTTCATCGGGTTCGGTGACAGTATCCCTTGCTCTATGCAAAGAGTTTTTTTAACTCTTCCATGGTGAAAGGTCCGTTATAATCTTCTAAATTGTTGGAGGTAAATTTGAGCTTTTGCTTTTCTTGCTGTTTTCTAATTTTGAGAAATTCTGGATTACAGTTTTCAGACGACGAATGTTTCGAAAATGTGGAGGCCAATTTATTTGAAATTTCTTTTTTTTTTGATGTGGTAAGCGTGTTGTTGTCATTCAGATGTTGTACAGTTGATTTGGTTTCTTTGCCTTTAATTTTGTTAATCATTTTCCAAATTTTGTTGATGGGGATGTTTTGGTGAAGCCTTGAAACATAAGTTTCCCAAGAACTTTTCTTTTTTTGTTTAATTAGTCGTCTTGTTTTTGCCCGATTTCTACGTAATTTATCTAAATTAATTGTGGATGGTGATTTGTTGAATTCCCGTTCAGTTTCTTGCGATCTTTGATAGCCTGTTTACGTTCGTTATCAAACCATGGTTTGGTGAAACGGTTTGGATTTATCGAGGTTTTAGGAATGACTTGGCTTGCAATGTCAAGAAACTCTGTTGTAAAATGTTCAATCTGGTCAGCACTTTCACTAAATTTTTCCAGAGTGAGGCATTCCGAGCAGAGCAAGATGAAGGTCTCCCAATCAGGCTTTTTAAAGCTCCACTGGGGCACCCTCCCATCATCTGCCGGAACCACACTCTCCAAAGTGGTCACTCCCGCACAAGTCGCCTTCCACCTTCCAAGAATAATCGAGAAAGATAGAAGGGCTTGCAATTGAAAGATCATTTGAAGTATAAGAACCAGATGCGGGGTGCAGATAAGTGTCTCACCTATCATTGAATTAGCACAAGTCATATTTTGTAATAAACTCTTCCACAGTTTTCCCTTTTACATCCTCTTGACTGCAGGAATTACCCAAAGGGGGTTATGAGCGTTAAAATCACCCAACAAGATGTGTGGAGTTGGGAGCTGTTGGACCAGTAGCTCAAGATCATTCAGTTGCAGGACTTTACTTGGTGAAACGCAAATAGAACAAAGTGTAACTGTTTTGTCTAAAGTCAGGCGTACCACCACAGCCTGTAAATTTGTATTCAAAGGTACAGATCTGTGAATGATATCGTCTCTAACCAAAATAGACGTTCCACGAATATGAAGGTCACTATCATCCGCCCAGGCATTATACGAAGTATACTGCTTAAAAGCTGATCTTGAGCCTCGGGTTTCTTTAAAAGAGTTTCATGCAATTTTTGGCTGAGAATACATAGTTCATTAAAATTGGATCTAAAACCTCGACAGTTCCACTGTATTATGTTATTTTTGTTTGTATTAGCCATATTTCGAAGGAGATTTAGAGGGTGGACGTATGGGCGAAATAGCCCCGGTAATAATCTTCGGTGAATTTTTCCTCCGGGACCTATTCTGTGAAGAAGTCGGACGTAATTGTTCGAATGTTTCATCGATACAATCACCAATCTCCATATCCTCGAGGCCTTCAAACCTGTTGCGAACAACAGGGTTTTGAAGAACCTTAGGTAATCTGTCTGATAATTGTTTTTGTTTCATTTTTTTCTTTTTTCTTTTCTTCTTTTTCTAATTTTCTCATTTGATTCTGACTCAGAGTGTGCTGTTGTGATCTTTGTTCTTGTGATTTTGGCTTTGTTTTGTTTTGTTCATTTTTCTGCTCTGAATTCGTAGTATGATCCTTACTTTGTACGGGAATATGCGTATTGTTTCCTGTTTTTTGTTCTTTATCCTCTGTTGTTTTTTAAGTTGTTTGCTCAGGTTTGGGATTTTGCTCTTTTTTCTGTTCAGATTTTGTTTTTAATTTCTCTGTTGTTTGCGTTGTAGAATTTGTTTGCGTTGGTCGTGTGTCTGTTTGGCCTATTGTGAAACCCTGTACTAAAGATGATATTGTACCTTTAAGCCATGTATATTGAGTTTGGCATTCCACTGACGTTGTTGGTAATTTTTGGATTATTTTTTTAGCGTATGTCGGCGATGATAAATTTATGCCAGGCATTGATGATACTATTTCCCTGGTCGCTTTAAAACTAATCTGTTTTTGACATTTAATTTTTTGAATTTCTTTTTCTTTTTTCCAGACTGGGCAATCTTTTGAAGCAGCTGCATGATTGCCTTGGCAGTTGCAGCACTTATTGGTATTTGTGCATGGGTCTGGATGTTCTTGACCACATTTAAAACAAATACTTCTCCCTCTGCAATTATTCTGGCCGTGACCATACTTCTGACATGTGAAACATCGAAGTGGATTTATAATGTACAAATCCACTCCGATGTTCATGTATCCTACTTTTAATGACCTTGGTGGTTGGGATGAGTTAAAAGTTAAAATATAAGTATTTGTTTGAATAATCTTGCCATCTCGTTTAATCTCTATTCTTTTAACATCAGTGACCCCCTGTGATTTTAGTTCTTGCTGAATTTCTAGCACATCAATACCTGACAGTTCTTTTGTTCGTAGCACACCTTTGCAACTATTTAGTGTTTTGTGTGCAAAGGCGTGGACCTCCATGTCAACCAGCTTTTCCATTTTTAACAAATTGATAGCCTGCATTTCTCTTTTGCATTAAATGTGTATCGCACCTGATCGTAGCTTTTTAACATTCTTGACTTCTCAAGCTATTCCTTTGATTGCTTTTTCTAATGCCAATTTTCCATCCTCTGCAGCATAAATGATAATAAATTTGGGCCAAGTGCTAATTGACGTATTGCCCATGTCTTGATCTGAGTCAGAATCCGAATTAGTGAACCGCAGTTCGCGCCCGCGTTTTTGTTTTTTATTTGGTATGTTTGCCATATTTTAGTGCTCTCACCCCCCACGGAGTCCAACAAGGGGTAGAGTTACTGCTGAGCAGTGAACCCTTCGAGCTTCCAGTATTCCCACATACTATACTAGGGCAATATACGCAGCCACTGTTGATACCGAAGTATGCCACTGGCTGATTGGCCCGTGTGTGGAAGTGCCATGACTTCAGATGGTGATCATCCAACCAATCACTTTATAAAAAACTGTAATTAAGGTTGCCACGTGAAACTGAAACAAACAGTACAGCAAAACTAAGTATTTGGTTAAAATATGTGTTCAAAAACAGCACACAATGGCAATTATGATAAATGATTAAAATAAATGACCGACTGAATGACCACTAAATGCCCCCCGACGTGACACCCAGTACTTTTTGCGGTGGGGGCTCCCGATTGGCCAGAACGGACCATCCGAATATCCTTCTACACCCGAAGTTGGGGCCAAAACAGTGTATTTAACAGGTAACCGCCATGATGGAGACCAGGGCCAAAGCAGTGTTTACGACCTGATCTCCATCATGGAGACCTGTCCTAACGGGGGCCCAGTCTGTTCTCAGCTGTCAGGATTCCTTCCTCCGGGGCCTTCAGACCGCACCTCACGGGAGAACAAGATGCCTGCAAAATGGCATTAGCAGGATTGACCATTTTGGTCCGGGGTTGCGTATTTTTATATTTCGCAGCAAACCAGCTCAATTGAGCAAACCTGCCAATTAAAAACTAGCAAACCTGCCCAATTGAGCAGGCCGTCCTCTATCCGCCACCTGAGGACCCGCCTAGTAGGGGATGATCACCCACCCCCTCCCCCCGCCTAGATACAGCCAATTCTTAACGTTTGTTAGCGCGCTGGATAAATGTGAATCATCCCAGTGTTGAAAACCTTAACCAGAATACATCTCCCGTCATGCAGGAGACCGTTAACCCTTTACCTAAAGAAACAGGACATCCGCCCGCATAACTTTAAAATTGAGGCGTTGAAAAAAAGAATCATTGTTTCAAAATATTTCTACCAACTACATAATGTGACCCTCATTCGAACGAGCACAATGAGCTCGTTCCAATGAGGTTCACATGATGTGGTTCTGTTGACATTTTTGAAAAATTTGAAAAAATATTTTCTAAGTGATAAATTGAGTATAAAGGGATTCCTCTCATAAATTTCCCTCCATAAAACAAGATGGTGGATTTTGTATGGAATCTGTGGAGAAGATGTGTTCTACTATCGTCATCGTTGGATAAAGGGTTAAGGTACAACTGGAGGTCACAGCTAGTTTTTGAAATATTTTTAAACGATTAATAATTTATTGTTGCCTAAATGTGTGCAGAATTTACAGATGTTTTCTTAGTTCAAGTGATGGGGACGCGGTGGCGACGCGGTGGCGACGCGGTGGCGTCGCGGTAACCGATTCGCGTCATATCACCGAAGTTAAGCAACGTCGAACGTGGTTAGTAGTTGTATGAGTGACCATTTTCACTGATTCGCGCCCCGCGTTGTGTCCTTGAGCAAGGCACTTAACCCCGATTGCCTACATGGGGGCACGACGACGCTGTGTACTAAGGCGTACTACACGTCGAAGGTGCGCATCTTCAACCAATCTAACCTTGCCTGTGCCGCGGTGCAGAGTTCAGAGTTACGATGTTGGAGAGATGACAGCTGCTCGTCGTTGCTCGGTGGTTCTCTACGGGTACTCTCCGGCTTCCTTCACCCGTAAAACTGTCACCGACATAATATGACTTTGCTGTTAATGTGTCGTCAAACCCTAATGTAAAAAACAAGAGGCCCCAGTGGGACATGGTAGCCTAAATATCAACCCAGAGATTTTGCTTTCAACAAGTTGCATCTGCTCCTCCTAAGAAAAGCTTATACAAAATATCCAAAGATTCTGACAAGTGGATTTAAAAAAAAATTGAACTATACTGAGCCCAGATGTAAATCCAGGAGGTCGATTTGAACAAATTTGAATCTGATCCATTCCAGAATGTTACATACCAAATATCAAAAGATTCCGCCTGCTGGATCTGGAGAAGAAGATTTTTTAAGAAATTTGCCAGAAATGCAATAAGTTCAAATTCGGGCTTCCATAGTGGGCCCAAATATGAATCCATGGGGCCGATTTGAACAAACTTGATCGGATCCACCCCATAATGCTGTATACCAAATATCAATTAATTATGCCCACTTGTGTGGGAGAAGAATATGTTTTAGTAATTTCTCTAATATACATTGGGTGCTATCGGAGTTATGCCCCCTATGGAGCCCCAAATAGGCATGTCCATTTCATTTGAACAAATTTGGATTGACATGTGGTAATGAACATCCATACCAAGTTCCGAGCAAATCGACAGAGCGGTTTCAGAGGAAAAGTCGTTTGAAAAATGTACACGATGACGGACGACGGACGGCAAGTGAGAAGTTTAGCTCCCTTCGGTGAGCTAAAAAGTTCAAGCGATATTGGCGATTGATTTGTTTTATCCCTTGTCGATATTTGTAGCTTTGAACAAATTGCGAAAAACGAAGTAATTGAGAGATGTTCTCTATAAAAGACAACCGAGTTTTATTCTTTTGTTACAACGAATAATACAGAAAATGTCCAACGTAATGTCCGAGTGATAACTCCACCTTGTGGGTGTTATCTGTATACTCTTCCATCCATGGTGTGTTATATATTAGATAACGAGTTAACTGTTATATCCTTTATCGATAAGTAGATTATATCCACCTGATCCATGGACTCTTCTGCGCTGTGGGGATTAATGTGTGTCCGGTATAGGGCAGAGTTTGGGCCCCTTGGCATTAAAGCTTTTCGTAGCGCCCTCTATCGCTTTGAATACTCAACGAGTTTTCACATTTTCTATTCTGAATATTCCAGTGGTAACAATTCATCACACTGTTATATTACACGCAGCAATAGAACTTTATTCAAACAAATATTCCCCAGTATCTCCAATGTGGTCGACGGAATAGCCAGATCTTCTGTGCAAATTAGACGTTACACAATCTTGGTCTCGCTTGGAATTGCATTTTTTAGGAATGTTTCGACTAAATATGTGGTATTTGTTTCCTCCGAAGATTGCAGGATAACTTGTCATTTGTTATCTAGCTAGACAGGACACCATCTATCTCCTCCTCTGAAGACAACAGGATAACTTGTCATTTGTTTTCTAGGTATACAGAATACTGTCTATTTTCTCCTCTGAAGACTGCAGGATAACATGTCACTGATTATCTAGGCATAGAGGATACCGTTTATCTCCTTCCTCTGACGACTGCAGGATAACTTGTCATTTAGTATCTAGGCATACCGGATACCGTCTATCTCATCCTCTGAAGTGTGCTGGATAACTTGTCATTTATTGTCCAGGTATACAGAATACCGTCTATCTTCTCCTATGAAGACTGCAGGATAACTTGTCATTTATTTTCTCGGTATAGAGAATACTGTCTATCTTTTCCTCTGAAGACTGTAGGATAACATATCATTTATTATCTGGGTATACAGAATACATTCTTTATTACACATACATTAAACTTTAAACCCTTGTATTCAACGGAATCGCCGCTATGATATAAATGGTTCTCTATTCAACGGGTGGTAAACAAGCCGGAACTTTTTTACCGCACCGTTTAGTTACGCTTCGAAAAGTTTCCAAATTTCGTTATACAATCATCGACCGTCTGCCGCATAGTGTGAAAATGAAAACGTCCAAAGCAAAATGAAGTCGGTTCACAAAAAACTAGCCAAAAATGAGATAATATTTAAAAAAACAAACAATCATTTCCAACCGGAACATTAACCCAGTCCCGTGGCCGTCTCGTTTAGTGGATCACATTATATCTAAATTGGTCAACCTTATTTTGGTAAATCTTTGTACATCTTGACATGCTTCGAACTTCTTTTAAAAACGTTTCTCCCAGCTGTTTTGCAAATCTGCACATATTTGTACTTATATTTTTACTAACAGTAATAGCCACCAAATGGTTAGGCGTGAATGGGCACCAGCCCATTCTCGCCTAACCATTTGGTAGCTATTACTGTTAGTAAACCGCGATATGAATTTCAACAAACACTGGTTCCGAAAAGGTTGTTTTGATTTTTTATCGATCCATGTGGTCAGTACAGCTTCAGTCAAAACAAACTCTTTACCTTTGGGTTTAAACATCGGAATTAAAATTTGTTTATTTAAATGAATTTTAATGCATGGGTTGCGTAATAAACACAGAACGCGATGTGCGTTTGAATCGGTGGGTGTTTTACATAACTCGTTAGAATGGCGTAATCATATTTCGCTCGACCCTACGGCTTTCGCGAAATATGACTACGCCATTCCAACTCGTTATGTAAAACACCCACCGATTCAAACACACATCGCGTTCTGTCTGTATCTCCTTCCTCGGAAGACTGCAGGATAACTTGTCATTTGTTATCTGGTTAGATAGAACACCGTCTATCTCCTCCTCTGAAGACGATGGATGTCATTTTTGGAAGGTCGTCAAAGAAATGTAAGAAAGCCAAACATCTTAGGAATTCAATGTTTGTTTTCGAATATGCGATGTGTTGCCAGACCCTCCATTCCCGTCCCACTGGCAGCAAATCGCCACACGCGTACTCCCGGGGTTGAAATCATAATATGTAGCTACTCTGGAGCCGCACTGTAGAAGATGGTTTCAGGTGCCAATAGACCGCGTGTGATTCTGTCAGAATATTTTACAGCAAAACAAAAACTATATAATATGAAAAAGGCGAACAGGAAGCCTAAATAATGAGAGGCAACGACTTACAAAATGCGTTTGCAATCTGGAAATTCTTACTATGTGCATCTAGTTTTACATATCATAATTATCAACCTGTTCTAGCGTGTAGGAAATATTATTTATTTATTTATGTTTAAGGTCACATATTTATGCACAATGGCTAATCATGACCGTGACAGTTTTACGGGTGGAGGAAGCCGGAGTACCCGGAGAGAACCACCGAGCAACGACGAGCAGCTGCCAGCTCCCCAACATCTTAACTCCGCACTGCAGCACAGGCAGTGTTAGATTGGTTGAAGACATGCGCCTCATCGACGTGCAGTACGACTTGGTACACGGCGTCATCGTGCCCCCACGCGGGCAATGGAGATGAAGTGTCTTGCCCAAGGACACAACGCGGTTGCCGCAGGTGAGATTCGAACCGAGGACCTCTCGGCTTGCAGCCTGCACCTCTACCTACTGAGCCACCGCGCTCCCTAGCGTGTAGGAAAAGGCATTCACAAAAGCCAATAACCAAAACGACGGAAGGCTTTTCATGAAAAAGTACAGCTTTGTCTGACCGCCCAAATCATGAATACAGCAGAACGGAAGAGGAAGGATAATACGTCACTTGTATGTTGCGAATGAATGTAACCTATTTATAGAATATAAACCCACATGGTGATGTGGGGTCCTTACCAACAGTCATTTAAAACGTGGACGTGAGAAGTTATGACGCACGTGTCGCCTCTCAAAACCTAAAATACTAATGGTGTGAAACAAGATATGTTCCAATTAGACTAAAATCCTCGCTCTCTCATTGGACAAGAGTTCGTGTATTTTTTTTTCTATGTTTAGGCTCCAGTGGTATATGTTACCGTTTCACGACACCAGTGTATCATTACTATCGGAGTTCATTATTGATATTTGATATATTATTATTTCTCCAGTAACGTGGTGTCGTATGCGAGAGTCTTTTTCACTTAACTTGTTATCACGAAAACTTGCCTTGTTCATTTCATAATGTGTGTTTTGGGCTATGGGTAGTTTTTTCTTGGAACATTGTTATTGCGATGAGTCGGCGGTAACGTGGCCTGACGTTTGGGGCTAGGAGCATATGTTCAACGTCGTCGCGAAAACACCGAGACGCAAACCTCAAATCATCGTACCACCCATTGATCGCAATAGCCTAAAATGTAACCGACAGATGTTAAATTGAGAATGCAATGAGAAATATGTACGGCGTCGAAAATTTACGAAAAGAACGCTTGGAAGATGCAAGAAAGCAGACAAATTGTGTATGTGTCACTAATCTGTGTGTGCCAATCTCGTCTTCATTTTCAGAATAACTCTCATTACCACCTCTACTTCTCCAGCATCAATACCCTCCTCTCCACTGCCGTCACCAGTCTCCTCTGCTTCAAGCCTCTCATCATTCTGAAAATGAGGACGAGTTTGAACTTTGAAGAGTGTGAATAAGATCTTACTGTTGAAAGGGATGGGGTGTCCTCCAGAACTGGCTGAGAGCTACAGTGATTTGGTGAAAATGGTTCGTCAGGAATCAGGACTGTAAAACTTTCAGGCTTGGAAGGGCTGACGGAATCCTACAAAGTTTCAATTCAGAAAACTTCAGTTCAATATACAATCTTTGCCAGGGTTCATTCCCGGTTCCGTACAGTACATTTCCCGGGTATCGGGACCGGCTTTCGGAACCGGCTACCCAGGAATTCCCGTTCCCGGGATTGAACCCTACTAAAACGTCGCTAATTGCTAATGAAGTTTTTAAGTATTGTGCTTCTGACTGATTTCCAGCGTGGCATGTGTTTACTGCGAAACTGATTAGGCTTCAGTGTTGTGTGATATTGTTTGTTTGGTTCTCAGGTAAGTGTACAAAAATCTCCAATTCTTCTCAAATTCGTGTTTTATTTCCACGTTTATTTGAGCTATTTCCCAGAAATGGAGTTGTTCTAATCATCAACGCCATTCATTGCAGTTCCTTGTACTGACCATTTCAATTTCGGGAGGCTGTACATGAATACCAACAGCGTTTTGTTTGTTAGTTAGTTTGGTTATGATCATTTATCTATTGACTAAAGTGATTTTTTGATTTGATTGGTTGATAGATAGGTGGTATGAGACCATTTTCATTGAAACCCACGATACGTCCGCCCAGCCACTGGCAAATTTCCCATACCCAGTGGAAGCCTCGTTCCTACATCTACAAATTGTCCATACATAATAATTTTTTATACTAGACATATCGGCATATTTTCACAAAAAAAAACTCTTTTGCACAAAAATTCCACAGAAACCTGTATGGCTCAACAATGGAAGATAAAATATCTCGCTGTGTGTGTTCACACATGAAACAGATTGTACTTCTAAAACGGAAACTCAATCGATAAATTCGTTACCCCGTGTCTGATCACGTGGTACGGGTTTTTACCTACCCGAAGCCAGCCGTATTCCATGAGGCCATACGGCTGGCTTTGGGTAGGTAAAAACCCGTACCACGTGATCAGACACGGGGTAACTAATAATCTCCTATTTATGTCACATCGTTCTCTTCTAATCCATATTTGTTTCTTTATTTTTTTTATTCCAGAAGTTTTCTCTTGGCAACGGGGATTGGTCTACCTGCCCAACTCAAGTCTGTGGACATCTCGTCTTCTGAGTTGCAATGTGTTCTATGTACCAGTAGGCACATGGAACACATTGGAACTCAGGGGATTATCTGCTCGAATCATCTGGAATTGATATTTGATTTGAAATAAATACTGTTTAAACAGAGCTGGTTCCATCTCAGGAACAAGATTAGAACCAGTTTTGGTTCTAATGAGAACCTATATTTTTTTGCAGTATGGTTTCGATGCTCAAGGATTGCTTCGGTTCGGTCTTTCAGTATCTCCATGATATTGGATCGGTTCTATGTTTTAGTATTATTACCATCTCTATCAGTACTTACCTTGTAGAATAGAACTATTATCAGTAACGCCCTGTTCATCTTTATCGGCGTTTATTTCCTCAGTCATCTTGTTCATCAGTTTATAGGACACTAAATATTCCAACACTGTGTGCATTATTGTTGGTTTGTCTCAAATTAGTCTACGTGTGTGCATTAATGTGTTGGTGTATAAATATATGACTTTATTCCCCTTCCCATCGCCCGCCTGTGTAATGAATAAAGCTGGATATTTGCGCCCTTTTCTCCAGTTGCTTTAATTTAGAGAAAATTGTTAATGAAATGACAACTACAGCAACAACAACAACAATAATAATAATAATAATAATAATAATAATAATAATAATAATAATAATAATAATAATAATAATAATAACGTTGTGATCGGTGATGTGCTTTGGTCCTCGTACCTTCAATTTCATGATGAAGTATAAGATGTGTACCAAGCTTCGACAAAAAGGGTTTATCGCCCCAAACACAATTGGGAATACAGGAGGCAGCTGTACCGGGGAGTTTTTGTAGTTTACGCATGGTCCTTTTCGGGTTCAACTGGGAAATGCTCCATGCAGAAGTGTTGTGTACTGCCTGGACTGTGTATAGAGGGCGGGGCCGCCCTGGGCTGATGGCGAATTGTTTTAGGTAGTAACTAAATTTTCGACTGTGCGAAATAACGATCCCCTTTTCTGTTTCATTCCTTGTCTGTTTAAATAATAATAATAATAATAATAATAATAATAATAATAATAATAATAATAATAATAATAGTTGAGCATGTTTCATCATCTCTCTCAAAATTTTAACTAAACATTAATCTGAAATTGTGTATCGTTTAAGAGATAGACCTCGTCTGTATTATCTGGGTGATAATAATAAATAAATATCCTATGGCTCGTCCGTTTTGTTCACTTTAAAACATTTGATATTTTGTTTTCATATTAACCAGTGATAAATAAAGCCTTCCGTCAATTTCATTGGTCAATTTGAAAACTAGACAATTTGATTGGCTGAACAAAATAAAACAGGGCCGCATTTTCATATTCTGCATAATTAGAGTTGGGAACTTTCATTGGTCAATTTCAAAGCTGGACAATTTGATTGGCTAAACAAAATACAACTGGGTGACAGATGCATAATTTCAGTAGGGAAAATTTACGTTTTCTGTCCTATTTAGGGTGGGTTATATTGTATTAATCTTTTACCGACAAGAAAAAGGCCATTCATGTTTTTTATATTTTCACTTTTTGCTTCCAAAACATAGGTTATGACCCCTTATTGGAACGAGCTTGTCGAGCTCGTTCCAATGAGGGGTCATAACCTATGTTTTGGAAGCAAAAAATGAAATTGCTTAGTTATATTGGGATTTTTTTTCCAAGTGCCGTCTGCAACTCAAGTTAGGTGATGGGTTAAAAAGTCCTACTAAGTGGCTAATTTCTGCGTGTGTTTGTCATATGATAAATAGAATATGAAATGAGTGTTTTTCTCATATAATATTTATGAAACTCGTCCGAATTTTCCGTTTGGGCTCGCCAAAACGGAAAATTCTTGGACTCGTTTCATAAATATTATATGAGAAAACACTCATTCCATATCCTATATATACGGTTTATATACAGTTTAGAGCCACGAATCCACAAAATTGCGCTCTCTGGCTTTACAGTGCTCTACTGCTATATTGCACATGTATTATAAAGTTGATACAAAGTTAATGAACACCGAAAACGCGGGCGGAAAAGTGGACGAAGTGGCAAATGTTATTTATCACCTCTATATCGACTCATAAAAGACATCGAGTGACATGGAAGATGTTTGGGCCTTCCGACATGGATTATAATCAACGATGTTTGTTGAAACAATAAGTTCTGGAAAATTATTCGTTATTCCCCTTGAATAGTCAAGACTCTTGAAAATCAGACAAAAAACATCCTCCTTTCGTGATATTACAACCTGGCAAGTCGAAGACACAGCATGGCCGCCGTGGACTGGCCAATGGGTGAGCAATATTTCCACAGATGCAATTCTATTAGATTCGAAAAACTAATTACAGAAATATAAACTTCATTAATTACAATTTTGCTCCCGATGATATTTATTATTTGGTAAACGCATGCGCGGACATCACGTGGATTACGACCAGTCCTCGGAGACTGTACTATGCAAACAATATTAGAACACCTCAAACGTCTCTGACAGCTCATTAAATAACGAGCGAAAATGTTTACTGAATGATAAAATTGTTATTGCAATGTCAGTTTCTATGGGGTTATACTTTCGACCCAGTGATTATTCTCTAAACGATTCTAATGTGTATTGTTTCCATGTTTCTGTGGAGTTAAGATTCCCTTCGATAACACCTTTTAGTAGAATCGGGAATGTGCACTCTCAGTGAAAATTGATTCGCTTGGTTGGCTCTTCCAACAGAGTAATACCATTAGAGGTGTGCTCAAATTTACTGAGTATAGTAAAATATTGGTTACTGATTTTTTAAAATTATTTATAGCTTGTGTCATATCACAACATGATTCCGCATATTGATTCCTTTAGGTGATGAGAAAAGTATCTTTATTCATATATTGCACGCCTTCATGTTCATGAATAAACCCTGTGGTAATTAAAAGTAGAAATAAATAGCCAAGCGACATTTCACAGTAGTGTTTGATTGTATTACCCATACAACCACCCCCTCCCCCCCCCCCCCCCCCCCCACACACACACCACACACACACTCACACTCACAATGTGCTGAAGAAAAGTCCAAGGAAAATGAGCACATACACGACGAAAGCCATACATCCAAAAGCTTTCCAAAACTGTCTTAATGGACGAGTTTATGATTTCCAATAGACAAGAAAATTTATCTACCATTTACCTAAGAACGCAATCGCAAACCGCATCACCAGTACCGACAACAATTCGACGATAAAAATATCTTGTATCACTATTATACAGTACGTGGAGAGTGGAGTGTAACTAAATCACCCGCGGAATGGAGTTATCACCCAAGCTATAACTTTCAAATTTTGT
Source organism: Pictodentalium vernedei (assembly GCA_031216915.1). NCBI lineage: Eukaryota > Metazoa > Mollusca > Scaphopoda > Dentaliida > Dentaliidae > Pictodentalium > Pictodentalium vernedei. The sequence goes on from CM062290.1 coordinate 465,985,880, forward strand.
ACATATCGACAAAAACACAAGCAATGTTTCAGCCAATGGACCTCCGGGTTTAACCCGGAGGTCCATTGGCTGAAACTTTACTGGCGCTGGTTATGCTTTGAAACAAATTTGCAATTATTCCTTGGGTGGAATCTCCACTCTGTGGGTGATTTAGTGATAACACACTCTCCATGTACAGTAGTATCGATAAAAGTAGCATGTATCTTTATTTATAGTAAACGTATTCATGTTCATGAATACAGCCAGTGGTAATTAAAAGTAATAATAAACAGGCAAGCGACATTTCACACTAGTGTTTGACTATATTTAACTCCCACCCCAATTGCAATGCGCTGAGGAAAAGCCCAAGGGACAAGAGCCCACACAGGATGAAAGCTATACATACACAAGCATTCCAAAACTTTTTAGATGGATGGGTTTTTAACTTCCAAAATACAAGAACATTTATCTACCATTCACCTAAAAACGCATTCGCAAACCATATTATCAGTATCGATAAAAACTCGGAGATAGAAAATCTTGTATCACTATTGCAGTAGTGACAAAAGTCACATGACGTCGTGAGAAACGAAAGCACGCGACTCTGATGAACTTTTTTCAGCTGGTAATCACATCTCCAAAACTCGTAATGCTGAAATGAAAGTTGCATCTAATTAGCATCAACATAGTTATATTGTAGGGAACTGGTACCATTTCCTTCAGTTTATATACTCAGAATATCGGCGCGGAGTTAATGACTTTAGTAGCCTTAATTACATGGTTAATCACCGAGCTGGTTGTTGGTCACACAGTCTTTAGATCACCGCGTGACACAAATCAGCTTAGAGGACTATCACGATCTTGATAACTGCATTGCAGAAGAACTGGAAGTTTCAATATCACCAAGTCATCTACAGGACAGACTCCTATCCATCTAGATGACAGGCAGCTATTGTTTGACTGTTAGGAGAGTTTTGCAGGGTGTGGTTGGGGGAGGTTTCTAGTTCCCCGCTCCGTACTGTCCCATTTTAAAACATTGCCAAATTCAGCACGCCTCTATATCACCAATCAGAATGGGTACACTACGGCCGTTTCTGATCCAGTCTTCATACATCTAGCACACGTACAGCCTGTATTCTGAAAAGTTTTCCGTGTCAAAAAATGTAGTTGCTTTGTTCTTAATTTCGCAGTTTTATATTACGTTGCTAATAGTGCTTTAATTCTGTACACGTCTAAGTTGCCTTTTCTTCTGTGGAGAGGAATCACGATTCCTTGCCGGGACGGCAGATACTCTGTGTTACTGTCAAAGAATTTTGCGGTATTCCTGAGGACTATGTATTGTCATTTCCAGGACTCGTTTGATGTTTTGGGTAAGTTGTTCGCGATTTAATCGTGTAATGGTGCGCGCAACTTGGCCAGCATGCATCTGCTATTTTTTGCACGCTTGACAACTAACTAACTTTCGACCAGCACTTATTATGGGAGAAACTAGAAGACAACGTTCAAAGTTTCGCCTATCAGTTCGGTCGGGCCGTGTTCGTCCGTGGACAATTTAAGCACGGCGCCATTTTGCCATGTCGTCACCGGAAATGTCTTCGAGATTTCCCATTTCGACAATAACAAATGTGGCGGATATAGATAATGGGCGTGGCCTTCGTCTTCCAGTCTGACGGGCACACCGGCAGTGTAATAGCTGCCCCCTTTTCTTCGAACCTACGGAATTAGCCTGTTGCACAAATTCATGCAGAACTCATTACTAGGGTCATTACTCCGCTATCCAAAGTTCGCAAGTCTGCACTCATAAGCCTCTTGGAAGACAATGTCAATGTTACCACCGCAGCTGCACGTGACATCCAGTCTGTTCAGCTATCGTCCTCACCTTCCTCGTTCCATGCTGCGTCACCACCATCATTTCCGGATCGTACCACATCCGTATCTCAGGAATCGCCAGTGTTTTCCGTCGGTCAGTCATCTATGTCGCGGGCCAGTGCCGCGGGTGCACATGAACACCAAGTGTTTCCAATACGGAGTTCTCAGTTGTATCTGAACAGTGACAGTGCGCGGCAATCAAATTTTTCTTTAATTCCCCCTGGACCCGCTTCGCCTTCTCAGAATCGTTCGTGGTCCTCTTAACCTAATCCATGTGCATCTTCTCAGGATAGGGCCGTTCCTATTCGTTCATACGGCTACTTTTTAACACGCACCTACAGACTCAGGGCATTCAGTCTCTTTTCCAGAGGCTTGCTCCCTCCTTCCCGTAGTGCATTCTTTCAGGCAGCGCAATCAAACACCGTTCACTCCATGGCGAGTTCACCACCTAATGTTTCGACACTGCCGGATCGATTCCACAATCTCCCCTTCTCTCCGACAGGATCTTTTGGGGGAGTGGGGTAAGAATGTTAGTTTGGTGCAACTCATTATACCTCCTCTTGACCCTTCCAAACCAATGGAGCAACATGACAGTCGCCTGTCCCAACACTTGTCCGTTCCCGAATTCCGGGCTTTTGATAAGTACAACCCGATTATTTACGAGGTTTTCCCAAATCGGAGTGACGAGCTTGACAGTTATCTTAATGCTGTGTTATCCATTTCAGCTCAATATGGGGACACCTTTTGTTCCACTCATCTGGCATTCTCAGCGGAAGCTGCTGCTTGGATGGCCAGGGACACCAGGGTGAATTGGGCGGTGTGCGACACTAACCTTTTCTGCTCTATTTGCGCTGGCCATTTCAACCATGCCCGCTACTCGTGCACCAGCTCCGATCATAGTTCCACATTCTGTCCGTAGAATTCCTCATCTGTTCCTCCAAATCATTTCGGCGTCCAAACGATACTGCTAGTACTGCCACTTCCTCTACTAAAGAGCTTTGCCTTCAAATCAACTCCGTTCCGGGCTGCACTTTGGTCCAACTTGTCGCTACCTCCATTCTTGCCTGCACTGTGGGGATTCTTACACCCGTACAGTCTGTCCAGAGCGATCGTCTCGATTAGCCTTTCTCCATCCAGTTGCTCCATTCAACCCCATCGACTCGTGTCATAGCTTGATCATTATGCACGCTACGTTCTCCAGTCTAGTTCCACCCCATTAACATATCTGCCCTCCAGTTTGCTTTAGCCGGGCACCCCAACACAGGTTTCACCTCATATCTTCTTTCAGGGTTACGGGACGGCTTTCATGCTGGTATCATTCAGCATCCTCCTACTACTTCACTCATTCAGCAAAAAAAAAAACTTGCGGCCTTCATTGGCCAACCCCGAGGCAGTTGCTGCTCTTCTCGAGTCCGAATTGAGAAACTGTTTCCTTTTTAGCCCGTTTGAACGCCCACCCTTTACGGTTTATCGTATTACCCCATCGGCATTGCTACAAGGATGTTTTCTGGCAAGCAGCGGATCGTCCTTGACCTCTCAGTGCCGCATGCCTCTTCCTTTTCAGATTCTATCCATCCCTTGATCGATACAGATGTCTTTTTACTGAATTATGTGACACTCGATCATGCGATTCAAATGATCCACTCATTAGACCCAAACTCTTGGTTGCGTAAAACAGACATCAAGTCCGCTTTCACGCTATTCGCCATCCGTCCTGATCTCTGGCATTTGTTTGGCTTTCAGGGGAAAGCTACATATTACTTTTATTCCCCACTGGCTTTCGGCTGCCATTCGTCTCCACGTTTATTTGACACACTGTCTCAGGCTGTGTATTGGATTGCATGGGAACATTTTACTATCCCTAATATTTTGCATTTTTGGATGATTTTTGTCACTTTCCCCGGCCACCAGTGACGCACACGCCGCTATGCGCGCTCCCTGCTTCATGTTTTTGATTACCAAGTCATCTAGAGGACAGACTCATATTCATCTCCTATTCATCTAGGGGACTGTCCCATTTTGAAACATTGGTAAATTCAGCACATCTCCACATCACCAATCAAAATGAGGACACTACGGCAGTTTCTGCTTCAGTCTTCATTCATCTAGCACAAGTACAGCTAGCATTCTTAAAAGTTTTCCGTGTCAAAAAATTAGTTGTGCATAGTTGCCCTCCATCTCCCCAACCAACACCATCGGCCAGGTCACCATGAATGGGCACTCAGCAGCTGGCACCTCTCGTTCACCCATTCCTGCTGCTTTCTGTCTTCCAAAAGTGTTTTATTTTGAATCCTGTCCTCATCTGACTGTGCAATTGCAACTGCGACCTTTTTTGTTGCTTTTACACCGCCTTCGTCTGCCAGGTCTTTGGCACCGCCACTATCATGCTTCCCTGCTCCTTGCGGTGGGTACTCTGGGGCAGTGATAAACCCTCTCCTCCCCCATTCTCTGTTTTCATTGTGCTCGACAGAATGCTGAGGTAGAGCTATCCCCCTGCCCTTCCTCCTGGTTACTCGGTGGGTCTGCTGGGGTAATTCTACCACCCCACTTAGGCCCCCATTAAGTATCCATTTGCCAGGTTATTTAACAGGGCTATTAAACATTGGACATCTTAGTGGTCGACCTGCGCTCGCATAAACCTCAAATGTCTCCTGTCATAGCCTACAGAGTAGTAAATGGATGCAGAGTGTCTCCGTGTAATTTAGGGCAGGCGCATCAGTCGTACTGCTATCAACCAAACTTACTTGACACAACAAATGATCCACATTTCACGGAGACGCATTCATCCAAATAATGGAGTACCAGCTGCAGACCCCATTTAAGCCATATCAGGCAGTTTAGTTTGTACATATATGTAAAATTAAGAGATCAACAATGACAACTGCGGTATAAGAACTCCCTCAAACAAAAGTATATGCATAATTATGCTTGTAAGGTTTGATAAATAAATAAATCAGTATTACATGTAGTGTGCCTTTATTGTGAGTATATAAATTCCATGTTGCTAGGAATCGCGCGATCCAGTACTTAAACAAGCAGATTAACTTTTTACACAACGCAGACGATATCAAAATTTATTATTTTAAATATCATTTTTTTTTAAATTTTTCCAAAAAATTCAACAAATCCATATCATGTGACCCCTGGTTGGAACGAGCTCGACGAGCTCGTTCCAACTAGGGGTCACATGATAAGGTTTTGTTGAAATTGTTTGAAAAACAATATTCTTTCAACTGCTGAATTTACATATTACGCGGGGGGTGTGGGGGTGGCGGTGCGATGGCTCAGTTGGTAGAGGTGCAGGCTACAAGCCGAGAGAGGTCCTCGGTTCGAATTCCACCTGCGGCAACCGCGTTGTGTCCTTGGGCAAGAAGACACTTCACCCCATTGCCCACGTGGGGGCACGGTGACGTTGTGCACTAAGGTGTAGTGCACGTCTATGGTGCACTGTCTTCAACCAATGCTAACCCTGCTTGTGTGGAGTTAGTATGTTGGGGAGCTGACAGTTGCTCGGTGATTCTCTCCGGGTACTCCGGCTTCCTCCACCCGTAAAACTGTCGGGGTCATGATTAGTCATTGTGCAGAAATGTGTGACCTTAAACACCAATAAATAAATACATATTACGCGGACGGATACGGCCGATTCGCTGGGTAAAGGGTTAAGCGATAAGGATTTACGACCGTCACGCAGTTGAGCACGTGATCTACCGGTTGTGAGTGCCGATGTCAGATAGTAACAACCAAAACGAGTGGTATTTTTAAGAATGCATAGAACAGGGTTAATTTTACAGAACAGTCAGATTGACTGGTTTGTTGACTTCAAGAGTATGTCAGTGTGTGTATTAAAATTAAAATATGGCATCAGTGGAAATAAGTTAACAGCACAGCGTATTTGATCAACGATCAAAGACGTTGCGCTCTTGGCTTGTTTCTGCTGATGTCGCATTTCATTGAGTCATCACACAACACATGGGTCGTGGGATGTGTGTCACGAGCAGCCATCAAGTGAAAGAGCGGACTAATCAAGGAGATTACACCAATCTTGAAAACTGCCAATCATTGTGGCAACTTATTTAGTTTGTTACTGCCTGTATGGCATTGTTAATCAAAGGTAAATATACACAGTTTTGATTCCGTGGTGTTTCAAGTTACCATCGGCATGGACCGATGTTCAAATACCTCTGCCGATGGCCAACCGATGGCTTATAATCGGCCGATATCAGATGTGATTGCCGAACATCGGTTAATCACTATAAACAAGTTACCAAATAAAGCACAAAAAGAAAAAAAGATAAAGCTGAATTGTAGTGAGTAATAATGATAACACTTTCGCCACAGTATGTCGTAGTTCTCAATTGAGAATGCCTTGATTAACTCAGTGCACTCAAGTACATCCCTACCCTCCCCCCTACACACCTCGTCTCGCCTTCCATCACCCACACACGAACCGTTTGCTGACGCCCCGTACCCCATTCTCCCCAGTCTCTCCAAAAAGCATACTAACCCTCTCCTTTATATCACCCAATACCCACATATCATTTGGCTCATCCCACTTCCACATAATACTCAAAGGAACTCTTACTCTGTTAAACCGATATTTTGGACATAAAAATATAAAGTGTTCAAGGGTCTGCACTACTTATAAATTACACAGTTGAAACCCTTTTCACTATCTTTCCCAATTTTCCCCTTCAGCTCCAGAGACCGCGACCGCGACCTCAGCTTAAACCGCCGTGACCCCAAAGGTTCTATTATAGTAATCATCCAAATCTGGCTCCTATTTATCACGCAGGCCACTCAACGGCCCCTTGGCTTTGATCCCCCCCCCCCCCCATCTCGCTAATTTTGGTTACAATCCTCCATAGCCATGTCTCTGTTTTTTTTTTCTGCCCTAGGCTGTCCCCACCTCTAATTCAGGGATTTCGATTGAATGTTTCTACCAACCCCTACTTGCATGCCCACCTTGACTTTGCATTTGAATTCCAAATATTAGCTGTCGGGTAGATTTACCAGGTAGGTAAGATAACAGAGTCTATCATGTCCTTGACCCACATCCACCATACCTCACCCCTGATTGCTTCTAGTGCTACGGCATTACTCGACCCTACTATCCATCGGCTTGTATCATTCTACCGAATTTCCAAGCTCTTTACAACAGTTTGGTTTAGAAGTATCACTTCCGCTCCATATGTTATACTTAGTACATCCGCTATTTCCCATATAGTTTTACCCACGAACACCAAGCATGCTTTAATCAAATCGCTTCTCAAAAAATATTGTTAGACATATAGGTTTTGAAAAGATACCGACCGGTCTCTAATCTTCCTATCTAAGATTTTATTGATCGAGTTGTTGCTGCTCAGTTAGCTCACAACATGACCTCCAGCGGCTGCTTATCCTAAGTCTTTCAGTCTACAAGCAGGTTGAATCGGCGCTTCCAACAGTGTACAAGGACATTCTCTTATCCAAGGATAAACATAAAATTCCCTGTCTTATTTTGTTAGACTTAAGCTCTGCCTTCGATACCATAGACCATGAAATTCTAATTAAAAGATAGGAATAAAGGATAAATATCACAGTGCACGTCGGTAACTAGTTCGCATCTTATCTCGCATCTTATCTCTCATGTCGCAGACAATGTAAAGTCTCTGATGGAAAATCATTACAAGTTACACTTCAGTTCGGTGTTCTCAGGGGTCAGTGCTAGACCCATTACTCTACAGTACAGTTACAACTAGAAGTTCTGTCATGAACTGTGCGCTTATCTTAGCTTAATTGCGCGTAGGAATTGCGGGCAATTTCCTTATCGAATGGCATCCAAAGCACCTAGATTCTTGTAGTTATGCATAGCAAGCACAATCAATGTTTCTGCCAATGGACGAGGTCCATTGGCTGAAAAAATGTTTTGTACGCAGGCCATATGATAGCCTTACTATGATTACAACGCGCAGATACATGCGCAGATCCACGTGCTATTTGCGCGCATTTGATGACAGGACTTTTAGTTTTAACCGTATTTATGTTTTCCTTATTGGTGACATTATCTGGAGACATGGCCTTTATTTTCATTGTATATTAATTCATTCATAAAATAGAACAGGATGCAAGCGATATATCTCAACACTGTATTTCAGACATCATGGCGTGGATGACAGACAATTTCGTCAAATAGAACTACGTCAAGAAGGATCTGATATGCATAAGACTACCACATCAACTAACAAAACTGTCTAAATTGTCCCCTAATATTCAAACTTCAGCAATTGCCTCCACCAGTTGTGTCTGTAATCTAGGTTATTTCATGGATGAAAATCTGACAGCTGATGAACAAGTTAAGCACATTTGTTGGAATTCATTTATTCATCCACCTACGTTATGTCAGTAACATTTAACCTTTCATTCATTAAATATGCCTATATCAGTGCATCTTGTTAACGTCTTTGTTACCAGTAGTATTGTAACTCTATTTGTCTGTTTATGTTTGTGGTGGACTGGTTGGGTAAATGGAGTATCGAAGTCAACGTTTAGGGGGAGGGGTGCTCAATATGCCCACTATTGGCGCCGTCACGGCACTCACTTTGAGACATAGAGTCAATATTCATTTTGAAGAAATCAAATTGATAAAGAAACCGAAAATATTTTAATGAATCTCAGACATACAAAATAATAATTGCTGACATGAATCTTCGTTACCAGAAGATGCAAGTAATTCGCACGAAATATCTGAATATTTGCAATAGACAAACACATATAACACAACATTTTCTTACGTCACGTAGTCTCGAATCTCTCACCACCTCTTGAGTAGTTTCTGTGATTTCGTAAGAACAAATAATTTTTATATATTAATAAATAAATAGATTAAACCAATAAAAAATACACAGTGCCATTTGGTTATAATTTGGTTTCGTACTTCACTTTGGCATGTTTCCCTTCTGCGTCCATAATATCCTGTAATGCCTCCCCCTTAGTCTCGGGTAATGTGACTGCCATTGCTGCAGATATTATCATACCAACACCCATGACCAAGTACATCAAACTTCCATTGAGTTGTGTCTGAAACAGAAAAAAAAGGTTTATTATTAACCCTTTCAACAGTGGCGCCCTGGAAGGTATCATTTCAGTCACTAGTGTCAACGGCGAAATGAGTGCAACCATCATGGTTTGACGGAAGAGTCAGTAAGAATTTAATCCAACAGCTCTATTATCGGGCTGTTGCATTAAATTATTACCAAGGCTCCTTTCAGACGGTTTGCTCTTTATATTCTCTGCTCGTCCACTACCTATTCACGCAAAAAAAAATTATGACCACCGGGTTGAAAGAGGTAACATTCAACATCCTTCCTTGTCTGAATACTACGTCGAGTAAAGAGTTAATTACCAAGACCACAATAACAGTATGCTTGTATGGGAATGGGTCAAAATGTCTGAGACAGGGCAGGTCTACAATTGGTTAGCCGGAAAGGCAAACATTTTAAAAATGGACCCCATGACTGCTATTTGATTCTCAAGTCTTGATTAATGTGTCAGATGTTTTCTCTGTTTGTTTGTTTATTGGGGTTCAACGATACTTTTTACAACCAACGTCGCATCGTATCGAACAATTTTACGAGTGGAGGAAGCCGGTATACACTAAATAGAACCACCGAGCAGAAAATTGTTAGACTCCGCAACCTGCTAACTCTGCGGTGGCAGAATTAGCGGGGTTTGAAGGCAAATGCATCAATGCCGTGCTGTCGCACAGCGCTACCGAGCCCCATGTAGACAAGCAGGAATAAATGTCTTTCTCAATAATAAAACGTAGTTACCACTGTCAGGATCGAACCGCCGACCTATCTGTTTGAAACCCCAGTGGTCTAACCACTGTACCACCATGATCGGAGAAGATGTTTTAAAATGGTCTGTATGTTGGGACATTGATGAACATACTAAATCTTTCAAATAGTTCACGACGTGTCTTAGCTTCAGTTTAGAATATTATCACCACATTGATGTTTTCTGGTGTACAGTATTGCATTGAATTATGGACCTTCAATCAACCAGTTGTACTGATGACGTTTTTATTCTATACCTTCCTTTGGATAATAATTAATTAGTATGTCCAGTGAAAAGTGAAAATTGGAGTGTCGATTTCAGAATCTGTCAACTCCATTTTGGACGAAAGCAGACGACAAACGATTTGTTGTTGTTGTTGTTGTTATGGTGTTTCTTTATCAGCATTCTGGACAGATAGCGTACAGTTACAACTAAAAGCCCTGTCCTGAAATGCGCGCATATAGCACGTTGATCTGCGCGTTAATCTACGCGTTATGACCATAGTAAGGCTATCAAATTGTGTACATGCGGCCTGTGCACAAGAAATGTTTCAGCCAATGGACCTCCGGGTAACCCGGAGGTCCATTGGCAGAAACATTGCCTGTGTTTACCATGAGTAACCAGGAGAACCTGCCGTGCTTTGGATACCATTCGAAATGGCAATTGCGCGCTATTCCTACGCGCAATTAAGCCTAGATAAGCGCACATTTCGTGACAGGACTTCTAGTTTTAACTGTACATTTACAAAGAATGACTGAATGCATACAGTATTGCATTGAATTATGGACCTTCAATCAACCAGTTGTACTGAATCTGTCAACTCCATTTTGGACGAAAGCAGACGACAAACGATTTGTTGTTGTTTTTGTTGTTATGGTGTGTTCTTTATCTCCATTCTGGACAGATAGCGTACGTTTACAAAGAATGGCTGAAAGCATACACTTCCATTTGCAGACGAGCCATTGTAAAGGCATATTTTTTCGGCGAAGGTCGTTCCTCAACTTCAACCTTGCCACAACCATGTCGTTGAGATCTTCTGCAACGTGAAGAAGTTTAGAACCTTCCCAGGAGGCCCCATTACTAAACTTCAGATCAAGAAATGAATCACCTTGTTACAGCTTTTGGAAATGTGGCACGACACAGTATAGCTGAACATATTCTATTCTCCTCAAAAAGAATAAAACATGCAATGATCAAATCATTGTAAATCAAGTTAATTAAAATATAAAACTGAATATTAAACACTATCATTTTATTTAATCTGTTATGCCAGCCCTTACCGTTATTGTTGATGCGGACACTTTGGTCGAAAATTTACCACTCATCCACTTCCCAAATATTGCCGCCTAACCACGTATTTCTCACATAGTTAATATAATCAACAAGCTTTCCCGTGTTGATATCATTGCATAAAATTTCAAATGAATTGAGTATTTTGTCATGTGATAGGAAAGGCACGGCATGCTTTTTCAAATATTTGTCCACCTGGATGTCATTTTTCATATTACACAGACAACCCTAACTTTGGAATTTTTCTCCACAGAGCCTGTGTGAAATGAAAAGCACACCATTTAATAACCGTAATGAAATTAATTATATTCACCATTTCTCTGCACTTTTGGAAAGCTCACATGAAACTGGATAATCCAATGTTTTGAAACATGAGACACCTTGTGTGGTTTTCAGACTTTCCAATTGGAAGTGTGGTACGTAGAATTATCACTAAAAACTGCGCGCGTATAGATCAATACAGATGCCGCAATGATTCACATAAAAATTGCAGGTGTAGGATGAAAGTCAAAACTCACAACAGATGAAGAACTCCCAGGATAAAACCCTATATTTTTAAAACTAAAAGTTAAAAGGTGGACAAAACCGACAGTCTATATTATTTTTATTATTATTTCTTTCAGTTTTTTTCCATTTAATATCAATTATTTTTATCTTTTATTTATTTGTTTATTTGTCACTCATATATTGTTTTTTTTTTAATTTCAATATATTTATTTAATTTCCATTTTTCTCATTTCTTTTTCATTTATTTGTCAATTTATTACACATATTTTGTTTTAATTGCAAGGGATTCAGTTTATATTTTGGTGGTGGTTGTGGGTGGGTGGGGGCCCAACGTAAATATAGAATCTACATTACAGTTTTCTCGCATTTCATTTTTCGACAGATGAAATTCTAAAGTGTTTGTAGGTGGGAGAGTGCTGACAAAATATTGTTTGTCTGATCTTGTGATTGATGTGTTGTGACTGTGGTTGTGAATGTTAAAATATAAATATATGTTGTGTGTTTCTGTATAATTCTATGTATAATAACGTCTATATTCTATAACATGTTCTACATCGACGTTGTTCTTTACAGCCGTACGTGGTAATTCTACAAACCCATCGGAAAACAATTGTATTACACGCCTGTTCTATGTAATCCCCATCTACAACAACACTAAACCATGCAGACAATGAAAACCTGTTCCGCACATATGTGCGGAACAGAAATCGTTGACGCACTATTTTTAAATAGAAGCGAAATTTCACTGGAATTTTCTACAAATCGAGCAATGCAATTACAATTTGAATCCCTAGCGACAGCTGAAAATCGTTCGCTGAGTTCCATTGTTCTATGTGTCAGCAGGCGCATAGAACAGATTGGAACTCAGGGGACGAAATAGTAACAAGGGTTCCCTTTGCAAATTTAGTTGGCGATAAAATGTGTTCTTTTATAGAGATTAACCGATAAGGATTTGGGACAGCCATCTGCTTACCGATTAGTTGAGCACACAATCTGCCAGCTGTGAGTGCCGATATCAGATAGTAACAACCAAAAGGAGTAGTGTGTATAAGAATGCATAGAAGAAGGTTAATTTTACAGTACAGTCAGATTGATTTGTTTGTTGACCTCAAGAGTATGTCAATGTGTGTATCAAACTAAAAATACGACGTCAGTGGAAACAAATTAGCAGTGCAGCGTCTTTGATGAACGATCAAAGACGATGCGGTCTTAACTTCTTTGTTCTGAAGTCGCATTCGTTGAGTCATCACACAACACGTGTTATGTGTGCCATGACTAGCAATCAATGGGAAGATCAGACCAATCGATGAGATTAGTCCAATCTTGATTCCTGCCAATCATTGAGGCAACTTATTAAGTTTGTTACTGCTTGCATGAGATTGTTAATCAAACGTAAATACAAACAATTTTGATCCAGTGGTGTTCCATGTAACCATCGGCATGGACCTTATTCAAGCATCTCTACCAATGGTCAACCGATGTCTTAAGGGGGGCGTCCAACGTAAATGTGGTCAAATTTGACGTAATTTTCTCAAAAGTCTTGAAAACGTTAGAAACCAATAATCCCAATAAATTATATATCAGGGTGTTTGGAATGCAACATAGATTTTGTGGAAACTAATATTTTCCAAGGAACCGTTACCATGTGGCAGAAAGCACTGCCTGAAAGTCTGCTATGGATTAAGTAAGAGATCAGATTATATACAATAAAATACCTTAAATTTATTGAATAGTTAACTCGGAGAAATCTTTTTATTATTAGTTTTATTAACGGACAAGGATGCCAACATTTCAAAAGGGCTGCCATTTTTCTTGTGCTTGTTTACCTTTTATGAAGTTCACCAAGGGTCAAATCCATACATTTCATAAGAACAATTATGGAGTGAATGTGTAATAGAGGGCACCCAGAGCAATGACGTAGAATGCAGTTTTTTATTATGTATTTATTTATTTATTTTATTTTTTGTTTCGGGGGGGGGGGGGGTGAGTAAATTGTCTTTACACACCAAACGCACCAATGTAAAACACGTCAGTCACAGGAGGGGGGGTTGGCACAAGAGGGTTTGATTTTTTATGGGGTGGGGAAAGTGAGTGGGATAATTGCCCCTCATCCCATGGATCCTATATTCTTTTCTACTCTATATCTATTTTGTCAAGTTTATCCAAACAAATAGGATGATTCTTTAAATGAGAAGCTATTTTTGGAAGAAATATTGTTTATCAGTTATTCATTTGCTTTTCGCCGTCATTTATTCGTGGTGGATAAAGGGTCAGGTGTTTTTTCCACAACATCTGATACATTCTATGATACAAATATATATAGGATACTTTACATGTATAATAATGGTAATCAACTCCTCACGAACTCGAATAATTTATTGACGGCTCACTCGCCTTCAGTGTCACGCTTACCACAAATAGGAATAAGTTCTTACCAAATATATTAACTGTGGTGCAATTATTCCACCTATACGTGATGCTGTATTTCCAAAGCCTAGCGCCAAGTTTCTGGAAAAGAAATGATAGAGTGCTTAACAATACGAAAATACATTTCCTTTCAATTTACTTCCGATGGTCACGTTATTCCAATTAAAAAAAACGGTCAGAATCGACAAACGTCGCGCGAATTCCAGAGAGTGGCATACTGATGGGGTTTAATTACTGTAACTGTTATATTCCTGCATTCTAAACACATGTTTTCCGGCGGAAATCCATCGCAAACAAATCGAGCCCAAGAAACCCAAATTTGGGATGACGATGATGCTACCAGTTTCAAAACAGTAAACATCTTCTGTATATATGTAATGTTACAAACTCTTGGTAAAATAATACACTTCATAGTACGTGGAGAGTGTATTATCACTAAATCACCCGCAGAGTAGAGATTCCACACGAGGAATATTTGAAAATTGGTTGCAAAGCATAACCAACACCAGCAAAATTTCAGCCAATGGACCTCCGGGTTAAACCCAGGGGTCCATTGGCTGAAACATTGCTTGTGTTTTTTGTCGATATGTATAAGATTTGAAAGTTATAGTTTGAGTGATAACTCCACTCTGCGGGTGATTTAGTTACAATCCACTCTCCACGTACTGTCATATCTCACTTTCTAATGAGAACGTCCCCAATCGGAACTGTTTGTCTAATATGTCCTTCCAGTGCCTCCTAAAACGATACAGTACACAACGGCTTACCTGACAACAGTTGGAAACATTTCAGCTGTATGGAGTTTTAGCGATATCCAGGCTGCACTACAAAAGAACTTAGACGTCATAGCCAGGCCACTAATTATAGACCCTTTGTTATCCACGTCTGGAAAGGAAAGCAGAAAACTATTTTATTATAAATCAAGCCAACCTTTATTGGAAGAAACAAGTGACAGGTCACGGATTTGAATTGCATACTTGGACGAAGAGATGAAAATGAAGAATTTTTATTGGTTGTTAAGTTGCAGATTTGTCGTCCTGGCATTCAAATAGCTTCGTAGATATACACAAATGTGAGACAGACAGAGTTTATGGCCAGTTGGGTGTTAATTCTCCGAGCTCCGATATCCCAGGCTTCATAAGCTTGAAACGGCAATTTTGTTCCATCGTGCATTTAGGAATTTAACCAAATCAGTTTTGTATCACAACCTCAAAACGGTTTGTTAAAATTGAACTTTGTCAAATAGAATCAAATTGAACTCTTTCAAACAGTGTAAAATTGAACTCTTTCAAACAGTATAAAATTGAACTCTGTCAAACAGTATCAAATTGAACTCTTTCAAACAGTATAAAATTAAACTCTGTCAAACAGTATCAACTTGAACTCTTTCAAACAGTATAAAATTGAACTCTGCCAAACAGAATAAAATTTAACTCTTTCAAACAGTATAAAATTGAACTCTGTCAAACAGTATCAAATTGAACTGTCAAACAGTTTCAAATTGTTTAACCCTTTACCTAACGTAACGGCAAAAAACGGCCAGCGCTATTCTCAAAAATCGCCAATTAATTTTCATTATTTTTTTTTCATTTTTTGTCTCAAAAACATAGGTTATGACCCCTCGTTGGAACGAGCTCGTCGAGCTCGTTCCAACGAGGGGTCATAACCTATGTTTGTGAGACAAAAAATGAAAAAAAATACTTATTCAAGAATTATTTTTGCAAGTGTCGTCTGCTTTTCAGGTTAGGTAAAGAGTTAAATGCATAGTTGCATTATTCAGTGACTTTTCTGCTCCATGTTTATCAAATTTCCATATCGAAACGAAAAAAATGTTGATGATATTTTTTTCAAATACGGAGCCAAGCATTGTGTGCATTGTTCTCAATTTAAAGGTTGTAGCTGAGACAAACGAAACGACGAATTTTTGGTCATATCTCAATGGTAAATGCGAAGCTGCTGCGGCCTATTGTAGACTTTGGTAAAGATAATGTGGGCCTATACTCTCTCTCTCTCTCCCTCTATCTCACTCGTTCTTCCTTTCTCTCCCTCTGCCTCTCATGCACTTTCTCCACCTCTATACCCCCCCTTCTCTCTCTCTCTCTCTCTCTCTCTTAACAATTTCTGGAAATGTTTGAGACCCCATCTACCCCGAGTACCTTCGTCTCTCGGTCTGAAGGAAAAACTTACTGCTTCAAATGTTGATATTTTGAAATCGCTATTTTGAGGGTTGAAATCAATAGTACAGCATCTTTTGACCATTCATTGTCGGTAGAGATGCACGCTTACTCAAAACAAATACTGGTTGTTTGTTCGTGTGTGTGTGTGTCGGGGGGGGGGGGGGGGTTGTGTATGAGGTTAAAAATTCGCACTGGCACAGACATTTCTTACTGAAACGTGTTTTTTCTTTTAATATGCCGCCGAAACATTGTTTTCATTTACTGAACCCTGATGGGTTTCAAACATGACAAAAATACATAAAATTGATTTAAACTAAGTGATGAGCTTAGGAACTGGTTAAACTGACTGGCAATAACTGATTTTATTCATTGATGGGCTCTACTTTAGTCCTTACAAGAATGTTACGCAAGCTCTTGTTTTCCTTATAGGCGATGACAGGTCGAAGATTCAAAGGTTCATTTAATTTAGCATTGGTTAAATTGAATTCATCTTTTAACATTTTTGCTATTTCGATTTTCATTCTGTTGTTTTATGTTAAAGTGAAAGGAATGATGGACCTTCTTTCGCATTCTCCTTCTGCTATGTTCATACCAAATGGCCAGAGGGTTTGAAGCGTATTGATCCAAAAACCTTCAGTTTTTTTTTAAAATTCATCCGTTTCTTATAATGTATCTTTAATTGGTGGTTGTTCAATAGGATGGATTTCGAAATCGTCCAAAGAATGGCCAGGAAGGTTAAAATGTTGTGCTACTGGGGCATCAGCATTATGTTTTATATCCTGTTTGTGTCACAGTTGCACGTTCTCGGAAAGGATTTTGACTTTGACCAACATACTGCTTCCGACAGCACTTACACGTGGTAAGGTAAACACTAGTTGGTGAATCACAATGGGGGGGGGGGGGGGGGGGAGTGGGAGGGGGTTCATGGATCAGATAATGATTTTTTCGTTTGTTGGAAGGAAAATTCCTCTTCTGATCAAGCATAAAAGTATGCAATCTACAACGAGGCTTTTTGCAATTAAATACCGCGCCACTACCATTCTGCAACGGTGGTCTGTTGTGTTCAGTTTTCAGCGGTTCGAAATCAATAGTTTCTGCTGGACGTGCGAGCTTTTTCCGAGTTTGAGATTTCAAGCTACGCAAAAAACGCAGTGAGTACCCCTTCGATCTGGGCGTGCCGAATAGAGTAGAACAAGCCTCATTGAAATTTACCTTGTCACTTGAATTGCGGGTGGAAACGAATGAGCTGTGACTTGATGGTACCTTTAAATGTATGTTGAGGATGAATTGAGTATGTGAGCAACAATTGATGTGAATCAGTGGTTTAAAATATACTTTATAATCTAAATGACCAGATGACTGGAATTGCTTGCCTTTATACACGGTCACATCCAGAAAACAACAGAACTTTCACTGGTATTAGCATTTAATTTAATATTTGGATCGTGATTGTTCAAAATTTCTAAAAATTCATCAAAATCCTCTTTTGAATGTTCCCAAAAAATAAAAATGTCATCTAAATATATAAGAGTCGTAGTAAATTAGACCTCAATGAGGGATTTTTAATACGACTCTTATCCTCATTTCAGAAAAAAGGGGTGCCGAAGGCCATATGATTTTCAAAAAAGGGGGTGCCGAAATTGGGGTGCCGGGGATATTGCCATTGATAGAGGTTTTTTTATTATACAGAAGGGAGATAACTCTGTACGATTAAGTACAGGTTATGGGAAATCAAGCAATCTAATTGGTTAATTATAATTTATATAAATGATCTAGATAAATGAAACAACAAGAGTACTCGGAATAAGGTAGGAACTACTGGTATTACGTACCACCTTACCAGTAACAGGATGATACAAAGCATTTTGTAGGTTAATAGTTACTTAATACTATCAACGGTTAGGATGGGATCTATAGGGGAATATACCAATCATACTCTGCTGCCGTTCTGTATTACCAGCCAGTGACCCCCACCCAGAATGCCGCTCAATAACAACAACAATGGTGGATCAGTAGTACCAATGGCCAGCAAGAGGCCTACAGGGATATTTACAGCCTATGCTATACTACCGTTTTAAACTACCAAGCCTTACCCCCACCCCCACAAAATCACTAGGTCTACCATAACGTACTACATATACCAGCCATATAATAAAACAAAGCAATCGGTTGGTTAATAGTACCAAGCACTAACAGGGGCCTATATGTGTATATACCGCCATACTATAGTACCGTTCTAAACTACCAGGCAGTACCCCTACCCACAATACCCCTATGCCTAGCATTGCATACTACCTATTCCAGTCATAGGATAACACAATTCATCAGGTGGATTAATAGTACTAAGGGCCAGCGAGAGACCTATAGGGATATGTACAGCCTATATAGTATCCTCAGATAAGTATCCTATAAAGGTATCCTCGATAGGTATCCTCAATAGGTATCCTCAAATAATACAATACCAGGCCATAGGTATCCTCAAATACCCGTATGTGTCTATGTGATAGGGCATATTGTGTCACATTGTGACTTTTCACATAAGCACATATGACAAAAAGGGATTCTCCAGTAGGTATCCTCGATAGGTATCCTCAAATAATACAATACCAGGCCATCGGTATCCTCAAATACCCGTATGTGCCTATGTGATAGGGCATTTTGTGTCACATTGTGCCTTGTCACATAAGCACATATCGGCACATAAAGCATGTGCCTATGTGATAGGGCATATTGTGTCACATTGTGCCTTTTCACATAAGCACATATGACAAAAAAGGGATTCCATAGCCACAGGTGTTTTCAAAAAGGGGTGCTAAAATTGGGATTCCATGGGATATGGCCATTGGATATAGGCTTTTATTATACAGAAGGGAGATAACTCTGCATACAGGTTATGGGAAATCAAGCAATCTGATTGGTTGGTTATTATTTAGATAAATGAAACAACAAGAGTATAGGGTCAGAACTAACAAGAATAGACCAGAAATTGCTAAATATAGTAATAATAAGATAAACTGTTCCAAATAATAGGCTCTTCTATGCTACTGGAGTATACTCCGGAATAAAGGAACATGGCCAGATAAACGATAACTATTGCATATATAGATAGAAGCAGAGAATTCTGGGTAAATTTGTCCTATAGCACTACGTGCTATTCTTATTGGGAAATAACACGTCATGGGATAGGGATCCAAAAAGGGGTTCTGGGAGAATTCTAAGCCAGAACATTACTCTTCTACAAAGGAACACACCCCGGTACCCCCTTAGTACTATAGCACTACGTGCTAAGCCGATAAATTGGGGAAATAAAGTCATTTTCGGTGATTTTGGGTGGATTTTGGTGATTTGGAAGGATTGTCGGGTTGTTTGTGGTAATTATCCTGGGAAGTCGTTCCAGAAAATACTCCGATTCAATCGAACATACCCTCCGAACATACCCCTGTCCTATTGTAGGCCTTAGGTAACATAGCAATCACGTACTACCATCGAAACCAAGATGGCGGCCTCCAGTATACAAAATGGACGACGGAAACACGTATCACCTTAACAATACGCGCTGCGCATGCGCACTAACACCACGTATCACTATGGGGATGACGTCACAACATGGCCGCTCACGCGGGTTACTATGACAACACAACATGGCGCCACTACGTCACGTGACATGACGTCACTTCCGGGGTCCGGCAGCGGGGTCCGGCAACCTCCACATGAAACGTGCATGACATACTACTACCGTACCTTATCGACAGTTCCGATATCCCTGCAATGCTTAATTAGAAGTAAGAACTCTATTTCATATTTGCATGCTATATTCAAGAAGAACACGCAAATGTCTGACCAATATGACATTGTGCTGTTTCTGAAAGAAATCAATCTTTTAATGACGTCAAGAGTTATTGCGATCATAAGCTTTTTTTCTGTTTGTCTGTTCATGAGAAATGCCCGAGTGTCAGATAGACGCGAAGACGTGTAATAAACACAGAACAAAACTGTATCTACAAAAGTGGTACCGTCCTGATGAATTATCAGTAATTAGTGGGTAGAGGGTTTTTATTATATTTATCGCCATTTTTTATGTGACTTCAATGTTTAGCGCTATGTTCACTAAAAGTCTACTTTTGTGCTTTCCGTATTCCGTGCATAATGTGACAATACGCAAGGCGTAAGAAGGAACCCCAAAGTATCCAAAATATTGAAATATTTCATTCCGCAACCATTACTCCAAAAACATTTTATGCAACCGAATTCCTGCAATTGTTTAATTTCAGCCAAACATGAATACGTATTACAGTACTAAATATTTTCCTATAGGCGTCATTTATAACGTTCAGGCGAAAAAAATATGGTCGCATCGATTTTAAATTTGGCATTCAAATATCTTTTGTCAAGTATAGCCCTTGGGGATATACACTGCGAAGCCGCATGAATCGTATCGGACCTGACACGATCAGTATCACGCAAAGTATCCACTTCAATATGGAGGGTTCACGGAATGGACGCGTCATCGGGGTGACGTTGAGCCAGCGCATCGGTACACGCATTGTGCAGTCACGATGATAGTCACGGTTGCGCTGTCTGTGGCCTGAGTCGCTGACGCGGCGATTCCCCTACCTCTTGTGTGAACCAGCATGGATCTAATGATCTAATGAGACACGTCTCTAAGCTGCAGTACAGAAGGCGAAGAAATGATGATGATTATTATTACTATTTTATTATTATTATTATTATTATTATTGTTATTATTATTATTATTATTATTATTATTATTATTATTTTAACACATCCTAATCAGAACAGCGCCCAAGCGGCCTTTGGCTTTGAATATTAATTGATTCAAATCGAGAGAGACACAGAATGCAAAAGGGAC